>CM035844.1:231054383-231654383 GCA_020510985.1 Pholidichthys leucotaenia
CACAGTGTGCTGAAGCCTTGCTAAGAGAAGGAAAAGAGGCAAATGAGAAGTTTTGGATGGACAGTAGAGAATCAAGTCAGGGAGCTAAGGGTTGCCGATAAAGAAGTATGTCCAACAGTCCCTCTTTCTGCAGAACCACCATGGTGTCTGGAAGAAGTAAAGGTGAACTTTAGAGTTTTAACAAACGACAAAAGAGGGAGAATAAACAAGAATGAGGTCAGTAACTATTTAGACAGTAATTATCCTGACTTTATAAAGATTTAAATGGATGCATCTAAATCAACAAAAAATATTGTGGGAATAGCTTTCATCATTCCAGAATTAGATGTCATGAAGAAGGAAAGGGTTAATGCTGACTTAGCTGGGTATACTGGTGAGCTTTTGGCAATCTTTTTTGCATTGGGTTGGGTGGAAGAAGTAAAGCCCAGAAAGGTTTTGATAGGGTCTGACTCTAGCAGCGCAATGGAGAGTATTGGGCAAATGCATTCAGAACCAAAACAGGATTTGGTCATGGAAATTGTACATTCAGTCCTGAGAATTTCAAAAGGCAGGTGTGGATATTGGATTCATTTGGATCCCGGCACACATTGGAGTGGAGGGGAATGAGCTAGCAGATAAATATGCAAAAAAGTGCAACTAGGAAGAGTCAAGTTAGTAGGAATGTGAAATATAGCAAGGCAGAGGTCAAGAGCATGTATGGCCATATTTTCTTGACTTTTAATTTGCCACAATTCTGAGATAAGGCTTTGCTTTTGAAAAAAAACACAATTTTAACTCCCCTTTAACGTCAATGAAGCTGAGGGAAAAAGTATTGTATTAACTATGCCAGACCACTAGAGGTGGCAGTGTGATTTTTTTTTTTTTTTTTTTTTTTTACAACGCAACACTTTTTTTTTTGTTATGGCACGTGGAGCTGAAGTGTTATAAAATAGCAGTTAATGGGAAAAAAAACACATATTCAGCAACTACACCATTTATTCATCACATCAATTGTTTTCACACTGGTTTTGCTGTTTAGTTTTGCAGAGGAAGGACGAGGTAAAACTTGATTTAAAAACTCAGTCATTACTCAAGTTTTTAAGTGGGTGCTTTTTACATCCTTAACTCTACTAGAAATTCTTGGTTGACTAATATTTGTGTGTAACGGAATGTGTAGTTATAAAAAGAGGTTCCTACTCACACGTCGTGATTTAAAACAAAACAAACCACAATAGTGGATGTGCAACGTTTGTTAATGTTATCGATCTTTTCTTGGGGGGTTTGTGCACTGATGTGTTTGACAGTTCTTTTTTGTTTTCATCTAAATGTACTTTGTGATGTGGCAAGGTCAGTTATGACCAGCATGTGGTATATCTTATTTCAAAAGGGAAACAAATGTTAATGCTTCTAACAGTGCACATTGAGTTTTTATGTACTTTGAGTACTTTGAGATATGCCTCAGTAAGATGTGACCAAAATGGTTATTTACAGAATTTTTTTTTCCCGTTATATTTGTTGTTTAAGAGGAAAATATTTCTACTACTTCAAGTTCTGCTCAACCCCAGCACTGTTATTGTTTTTATGCACTGTTGATGTGCCTTTGTCATGTGCCAAACACACATTTAAAACCAAGATAATGAATAAAAAGTGCATTTTTTTTCATCGTACTGATCTGTGTTGGTTTGAAATTTGTCAAATTTGTAGAAGAGCTTGGAAGAACGAGGCGATGTGATATATAAACCAAAGTTTATTATCAGCTCCTCTAACAAGTCTCATCCTAGTGCAGCAGCAGAAGAAGGAAAAAGAGGCCGAACACCTCCAGCTCTAAGAACTTATACTTGCACATAACAAAAGACATGCAAATCCAAAGCTGACATCCCTCCTTATCTTAATCCCCCCATTGTCTTCGTACTCCTCCTCATGGCCCTGGAGGGCCAGGGCAGCTCCTCCGGTCTCCACCGCAGTGCCTGGGAAACTCTTTGATCCTCACTGGCGGTTGAGATCTCTTTGTCCTGTTCTGAGGTGTGAAGTCGCCTTACATATGTAATCACCAAACATTCTCACATGCTTCAACATATGTAGGTTATGGAATATATGATTAATATAGACCACAAAATTCAACAAATTGCTGAACATGTGCGGCCCAGTTACATGTCTTGATTTCAAATTGTGGCCAAACTGATTTTGTAAGTGAATAGCCCTGTCCTAAAGCCTCAAAAAAGCCTTTTCTATGTAAATGTTTGGGAAATTGTTGTATGAAAATGAAGTTTATAAATTAATTTGCATTTGAACGAGGGAAATCAGTATTTGATCCCCTACCAACCAGCAAGAATTCTGACCCACACAAACTAGTTATGTATCCATGAGGCCCATAAATTAGTCCTGTCCCTTTACAGTGCATCCAGAAAGTATTCACAGCACTTCACTTTTTCACATTTTATGTTACAGCCTTATTCCAAAATGGATTAAATCCATTTTTTCCTTAAAATTCTACACATAACACCTCCTAAAGACAAGGTGAAAAAAAAAAAATTGAGATTTTTGCAAATTTATTAAAAAAAAAACTAAGAAAGCTTTGACAAAAATACTGTGTAGTTTGTACTTCATCACTTGAGTTAAAGTGACAGAATACAATCACATCACTATTGCAAACATCAAAAATCAAGAGTCAGCAGAAAACCTTTTACACATGCAAAAGAAGTCACTGCAATAGAAAAAAGTTTCATCTTCATTTTTCTATGTCACACAAACGGTTCATTCAAAGTCATAAAAATATGTTGGTCTGCAAGTGTCAGGTGTGTCACAGCAAAACTATTAGCAAAATGTGGATGAATGACTTTATGACAGTGCACATGCTGGCATGTGGATGGACCTGTTTCTGTAGCTTATGCAATGCCACTGTACACCTGGTCATTGTCAGGGTGATTTGTGTACTGTAGTAGCAGCACTGCAGTAGTCAAACAGGGCAATGGCTGGGTTAAATAACATCTTTGTGGTGGTGGTGCCGCTGACATTTTTGTGGACTCCTTCAGCAGCAGGTAAGTGGTGCATTTACTGCTCATTAAGCTTAAACCACGTGTGTGTTAGGTTGTGTTTTCATGACGGTTGTCTTTAGAGAAAAAGACAGACAGGAAACACGATGAATGGCACACAAGAGGTCAGAGTTTATAAAGATCAGACTGTGGAGGAGATCAAATGGATTATCTCAGTGATCATGTTGGCATGGGTCTATTTACACGAAAGTCAGAATATGAAATAATTAGTCATTTTATCTTTTGAGTAACACTGAAAACAGTATGGATGCCTTTACCATATACTGTATGTAGGACCTTTGGGGGAAAATGTGATCTACATGAATCTGAAGTTAGATGAAGTTAGGCTGAACCTGCCTTATAAAGACTCACTAACAGGTCAGGCAGATCCATCCATCCACCTTCTGCTTAGTCCTTTACAGGTCGGGGGGGGGGGGGGGCCTCTCCCAGCATCGTTGGGCTAGAGGCAGGGTCCACCCTGGACAGATCACCAGTCCATCACAGGACCAACACAGAGAGACAGACAACCATTCACTCTCACATCCATACCTAAGGACAATGCCACACCTTGGTGGTTAAACATGATTATTTTTAGAGCCAGAAGTTCTTGTTTACAAGATAAGATAAGCCTTTATTAGTCCCACAATGGTGAAATTACAGGATTGTAGCAGCAAAGGGATAACAGCACTCAGAGCAATAGTAAATAAGATAAAAATTGGTTAGCCAAAGCAGTAAATAAATACACATACAGTAAGTACATGGTTATATACACAGTACAGGAGCAATGCATCTAGATGGTATCAACAGCATTACGATTAGTAAAATTACCCGCCAAAATATAAATATTGACCCAGACAGTGTTGGTGCCACCCTCGATAATAATTGTAATTGTCTTGTGTATTGAAGGGGACGATCTCTATTGTGCAGAGTTGTGATGTTTAATACGGCCTCTATGAGCAATATTTAGATTATAAAGTCTGACAGCTGTAGGTAGGAAGAATCTACAGAATCTCTCCCTTGAGCACTAAGGATGGAACAGCCTACAGCTAAATGAGCTCCTCAGGGCATTCAGTGTGTCCCACAAGGGGTGGGACTTCGGACTCCAACAGAGATGCCAGTTTAGCCATCATCCTCCTCTCTCCCATCTCCCCCACTGGGTTGAGCCGTCGCCCCAGAACAGAGCTAGCTTTTTTGATCAGCCTTTTCAGTCTCTTCCTGTCAGCTGCGGTGATGCCGCTGCTCCAGCAGACCACTCCATACATAGTGGCTGATGCCAAAACAGAATCATAGAAGATCTTCAGGAGTGTCCCCCACACTCCAAAAGACCTGAGTCTCCTCAGGAGGAACAGTCTGCGCTGGCCCTTCTTGTAGAGCATGTTGGTGTTGTGTGACCAGTCCAGTTTATTGTTCAGGTGAACACCCAGGTACTTGTAAGATGTCATCATCTCCATGTCTGTTCCCTGGATGTTTACCGGTGCTGTGGGGAGGTGTTCACCACATTGTTCTCCATCCACGATATTCTCCGCAGTTGTACAAATATAAGTTACAACTTTTGGTAAGACAGAAAAAAGTAACTGCAGCACTCATGCTTTTTTTCTTCTGAATTTATACCTTTTTCCATAAAATTTTATATTTTTTCCATAAATTTACAGATTTTTTCCTAGTAAATTTCTAGCTTTTCCCTCTTATATATTTTAATTTATTTCATCTAAATTTGAGACTCTTGTCAATTTTCTTTTTTTCTGGCAAAAGGCTGTCTATTTTCCTTAAGGCCATCAACTGCTAATCTAATGCAGCCCTGAAGGGGTGTCCCATGACGTTAAGGTAGTTTTCAACCACTTCCTCTTGTAACGTGATTTCAAATGCCAACGGTAAAATTTACCAGAAAATGAGCACCATGAGCGCTCTCTCTCTCTCTCTCTCTCTCTCTCTCTCTCTCTCTCTCTCTCTCTCTCTCACGCTGGCAATGTGGATCCTGTGTCCGCTTTCAAGGACTTGTTGAAAGTCAGACTCCAGGTGGAGTTCTCTTACTATCAAATGGAGGACAATTTGGAGCCATTCACCAATAGATGGACTGTAGGGAATGTTTTGTGTTCTGTGGGACAGGGGGATGAGTTATGTTTGCACTTTTGAGATGTGACACACTTGGGGGCATGATATTGGTGTTCTTACATTTTTGAATTGTACAATAAAGCCATTTTTTAAAACTCAAAAACTCTCTCTCTCTCTCTCTCTCTCTCACACTCTCTCTCTCTCTCTCTCTCTCTCTCTCTCTCTCTCTCTCTCTTACTGGCCATACCAGTTCTGCGGTCCATGCTCTGTTGCTTCAATGGCCTTTCATTTGATGAAAACTGCATGACAACTCTGTGCGTCTGTGACTCGAAACTCAAAGTATTGAGACTTGCCACTTGTCAGACATGACTTGCAACATGACTCTGGACTTGCTGGTCTTCACTTAGGACTTGACCCTAGACTTAAGAAGAAAAACTTGAGAATTACTTGTGACTTGCAAAATAATAATTTTTGGTGCCACCTCTGCCAAATTGTCTTGTTTGTTCTACTGAGCACAGAAATTCCTTCAGAAAGTATTTATAAAAATATCCCAAAGGCCCAGATCAGACAGACGTGATTACAGCCACAATTCAGCAAGATTAGCCTGGTGAACAGTTGAAGACGTTAACAACAGTGATAACTTTAACCTTTTACTATTGTCTAAAATCAGTCATTTGTTTATATACACATCTATTTTACTGTATATGTAGGAACAAACCTTTAAATGCATGAAAAACATATCAGGATGCACATATTTAAATTAAATTACCCTTTATTGTCATTCAACTGTACAACCAATCATGTACAGTAGAACGAGATTGTGCTTTACCTATCTACTGTGTTAATCACACACACCCCAAGTGTAGAATCAGAGGGCCGCTGCCATGCAAAGCGCCGCCACAAATTTCCCTCCTCCATTCCATTATTGCTGAGCACCAAGCTGGACGGCAGGAAGTTCCACTTTTATATGGTCTTCGGCATGACCCGGCCGGGATTTGAACCCCTGCCTCCCAGGTGTGGGGCAGATGCTCTACCAACTGAGCCACCACTCCGGTATTTACCTTGAAATGAAAGAAAGACTTCATAGCATGTCACAGAACCTGTCAGGTTAGGCTTTCACTTTCCTTTTTAAAACTTACATTTTCATGAACTGATCTCTGAACTCTTGTAATGTTTCAGACTCTGATGTATTCTGCATTTTCAATGAGAGCTGTGTGCTGCCATGCAGTTATCATGTTGGGGACGAGCTTGTCATCCACTGGGAAAAGGTATCAGCGAGACACTTTCGTGTCCACTCATTTTACTACAACCAGAACCAGCTCAGCCTGCAGAACCATTGGTTTAGAGGCAGAACGTCTCTGTTTGAGGACCAGATCTCCAGAGGAAATGCCTCACTTCTCCTGACGGGGGTTAAAGTTCAGGATGAGGGGAGATACAAATGCTACACCAGTACTCTACGTGGGAATAAGGAGTCATTTATCAATCTGAAAGTGGACGGTACAGGAAGTGCACATTTACACAGTCAGCTTTCAGTCATGTTAATAATTATAAATGCTTGGTTATATTTAGTGCATGAGACAAAGCTAACATTTACATTATAGTTGAATATTTTGAATGATCAACAACAGAGCTATAGATCCCCTCCATGAAATATATAAAAGCTTTTACCACATTTTTTGATCAAATCCACAGAAAATCAACCACTTAAATCTTTCACTCTTTGCTAAACTTTGTCACATTTATCTTGATCATAGAAAACCTTACTAAAGTAATGCATAACGTGAACCCTGGGTTCTATTCCCCTCTTGCAGCTCCAGTTGTTCAAGTTGAAATCAAACGGGAAGGAAAGAACATCACCTGCTGCTCAGATTTGATCTTCCCTAAACCTGAACTCACCTTGTCCATCAGACCTCCATCAAACAACAGTGAAAACACAATTCAAGTCCATCAGAACAAGGAATGGCAACTTTACAACATCAGTGGCTCTCTGAAACTTCCTGACAGAGATGATGATGATGACAGTGATGATTTGGTCTACAGCTGCACCATCAGTACTTGTAGAAACAGATGGACAGTATCTTTAATGAAACGGAGTGAGTATCATACAACACAAAACTCAGTCATGGAGTTCCACAGGGCTCTGTGCTTGTCAAGGACGGCCCTCACGAGCCATCAATAAGACACCGAAAACCAGCCGATGAGTTTGCATATTTTAACAAAAAGACATGAATGACAAAATAACAGCCACGTGGGGCAAAAACACGAACAAACACTGGTACAAAAACAGACTATGAGGAAACACACTTACTGTGAGTAGAACGAATCATGAATCTTAGACCGAGGTTTGACGAGGTCACAGCGAGAGGTAGCCTTCAGCTGCTTCCTTAAATACTAATGACAACCCAATCATTAGAGAAATGTAATGAGATAATATCGGACCCAGGGAACACGCACACACAGGCTCAAGTACAATACAGTAATCTTTATTGAGTTTACCAGCAGGTGGGTGGGTGCATGTATGCGGTATGTGAGTGTTTTGTGGGTGAACGAGCTGCAGCCGGGGGTGAGACAGAGTGCTGTACAGCCTGGCAACCCTAGAGACAGAGCCAAACACAGATATTAGATTCAGCCGTGTTATAATGGATGGGAAATTAACAGGGCTTACTTGCAGATGTTCTGGAGATGGTGTCGGCTTGGGCTTTGGGCCTCCTGCCAGGAAGATAGCGTCTGCTGAGCGCACCCGGTGAAGCGCTGTGATGTGCGGCGTGGTGAGAGGAGCGATTCCGTCGCCGCGAGGGAGAGAACCGCCGCCTAAGGAATCCACCTGTGCACAGGGGAGAGCCTGGGAGAAGAGGTAAGTTGGAAATGTTGAGCTTACGTGCCAACGGAGAGTCCAACAATGATGCGCAGGGCTGAGAGGAATCAGGGCATGTGCAGGACGAAGAGCGTAGCAAAGCAGATGGCTCTGTGCTGAAGCTCCAGGCAGAACGGGCTATATAGCCCGGGGCTGATTACTCCCAGGTGTGCGCACAGCTGAGACAGGTGACGGTCCAGAGTGAGTTGTAACATGTAATCAGGGAAAATACTGAACAGTTGCCACAATGTGACTCGTTCTGACAGCCGGTGACATAACGTTCGGCTCAGGAGACGCACACACACAGGCTCAGAGTAGTTCAAACTGTTTATTAACAACAGGGATGTTTGGGTGCGTGTCTGCGGAATGTTAATGTGTTGGTGGTGGCGTCTGCTTCGGACCCAGAGGCAGGAGACCGTTCAGCCGGCAACCCTATGGGAGAAATCAGACACAGGGTGATGAGCACACACCAACACAGGAGGAGAATAGGCGAGGGAGAGAAGCTTACTTGTTAGGACAGATGACTGGCGCTTCAAGGATGGAAGCCCGGGAGACAGCCACCTGCAGGGCTCGGTGCAGCAGCGAGGAGAGACGAGGGACGGGATTGTCCGCCGCCGAGGAATCCACCTGTGCACAGGGGAGCAGACTGGAGAGATGAGGTAAGTGATTTTCTTACCAGTGACGAGGATGCTGAAGAGAATGTGGTAGAAGCCCATGGAAGGGAAATGAAGTCTACGGCTTCAGACCGAAGCTCAGGGCGAGGCGGCTTATATCCCTCGCCGCTGATGACTGACAGGTGTGTGAGCAGGTGGCGCCGTTGATGAGCGGCGCGGCGTGACAGTACTCCCCCCTCTAGCAGCGCCTCCTGGCGATGGCTTATCCGGGTGCGCTCGGTGGAAGTCCGCGATGAGCGATGGGTCCAACACAAACGACGGGGGCACCCACTGTCGATGCTCGGGCCCATAGCCCTCCCAGTCCACCAAGTATTGCAACCCACGACCCCGGCGCTGGGAGTCCAGGATGGAGGAGACGGACCAGGCCGGATGGCCACCAACCATCCGGGGTGCGGGTTGCGCTGCAGGAGGAGGGCAAAGGGGGTCAGTAACTGCCAGCTTCACCTTTGACACATGGAAAGTGGGATGGATGCGGAGGGAGGGGGGAATAGCCACGCGCACAGCCACCGGGTTGATGATCCGGGTGATGGGAAAGGGACCCATGAAGCGCTGTGCCAGCTTTCTCCTCTCGCCTTTTAGGGTGACGTCCTGGGTGGAAACGTAGACAAGTTGCCCAACTCTGTACGCCGGGGCAGGTCTTCTACACCGGTCCGCCACGGTCCTGTTGCGCTCCGCTGTGCGTAAAAGCGCATGACGCGCGGCGGCCCAGGTGGAGCGGAACTGCCTCACGTGCGCCCTAACTGACGGGACAGTTACCTCGCTCTCCTGCGCTGGAAGCAGCGGGGGGTCGTAACCCAGGGACGCCTTGAAGGGGGACATCCCCGTTGCAGAAGAGCGGGCGGTGTTGTGGGCGTACTCCACCCAGGCGAGATGGTTGCTCCATGACGTCGGCTTGGATCTTGCAACACAGCGGAGCGCAGCCTCCAGCTCCTGATTGGTCCTCTCACACTGCCCGTTAGACTGGGGGTGATGGCCGGAGGAGAGGCTCACCTTGGCTCCGATGGCATTGCAAAAGGACCTCCAAACCTCGGATGAAAATTGGGGACCCCGGTCCGAGACCACGTCCACCGGAATCCCGTGCAGCCTGACCACGTGTCGGATGAGGAGGCCCGCCGTCTCCAGGGCGGTAGGGAGACCTCACAGGGGGACGAAGTGTGCCGCCTTGGAGAAACGGTCCACGATGGTCAGGATGGTGTTAAAGGAGCTGGAAACGGGGAGTCCGGTGACGAAATCCAGAGCGATATGCGACCAGGGCCTGCCGGGGACGGGCAGAGGCTGGAGCAGACCCGCTGGAGGGGCATTTCCTGACTTGCTGGTGGCACAGACTGGGCAAGCCCGGGCGTAGCGGGCTGCATCCCTCCGCAGGCCTGGCCACCAAAAAGACCGTTGGAGGAGGCTGATCATCCGGGAGGTGCCGGGATGACAGGTGAGCCGGGAGGTGTGGAGCCAGTGGATGACCTCTCCTCGGACCGCAGATGGGACGAACAGTCTTCCCTCCGGTCTGCCGTCAGGATCAGGTTCCACCTCCTGTGCCTTCCGGATCTTTGCCTCGATATCCCACGAGATGGCTCCCACGACGCACGACCTGGGCAGGATGGAGTGGGGCGTCTCCTCCGACTCCACGGGAGTGAACTGCCTAGAGAGGGCGTCAGGCAGGCCGTTCTTAGAGCCAGGCCTGAAGGTGATAGAAAATTGGAACCTGGCGAAGAACAGAGACCAGCGCGCCTGGCGGGCGTTCAGGCGCTTGGCAGATCGTAAATACTCCAAGTTCTTGTGGTCCGTAAGGACCACAAATGGCAGGTTCGCCCCCTCTAGCCAGTGGCGCCACTCCTGCAGGGCGAGCTTGATGGCCAAGAGCTCTCTGTCCCCCACATCGTAGTTCCTCTCCGCCGGGGACAAGCACCGGGAGAAGAAGGCGCACGGTCGTTTGGCGCCATCGTCCGGTGACCGCTGGGACAGCACTGCTCCCACTCCCGTGTCCGAAGCGTCTACCTCGACGATGCACTGCAGCGCGGGGTCGACCTGGCAAAGGACCCGGGAGGAGGAGAATTCCGCCTTCAGTGCCTCAAAGGCGGCAGCGACCTCTTCGGTCCACCGGAACGGGACCTTCGGGGACGTGAGGCGGGTCAGTGGTCCAACGATGGTACTGAAGTTGGGGACAAAGCGGCGGTAGAAATTGGTGAAGCCAACAAATTGCTGCACCTGCTTCCGGGATGCAGGTGTAGGCCATTCCACCACTGCCTTTACCTTCTCTGGGTCAGGGAGCACCTTATCGTGGGCGATGATGAACCCCAGGAAGGACGTACTCCTGGCGTAAAATTCACACTTTTCTGCCTTTACGTACAGACGATTCTCCAGCAGCCTTTGGAGGACCCGCCTCACGTGGACCTGGTGCTCATCCCTGGACTTGGCGCTGGAAGACTGCAGGAGCGTTGGTCAACCCGAACGGCATCACCAGGTATTCAAAGTGGCCGTTCGGGGTACGGAAGGCCGTTTTCCACTCATCTCCCTCCCAGATCCGGACGAGGTGGTAAGCGCTGCGTAGGTCCAGCTTGGTGAACCAGGTCGCCCCCTGGAGGGAGTGGAAAGCAGTGTCCATGAGAGGCAGGGTGTAACGGTCCTTCTCCGTGATATTATTGAGGGCCCGGTAGTCGATACAAGGGCGGAGGGACCCATCCTTTTTTCCCACGAAGAAGAACCCTGCCCCCACGGGTGACGATGATGGGCGGATTATCCCGGCGTTTAATGACTCCTTCAGATATGTGTTCATCGTCTCCTTCTCCGGCGCTGACAGGCTGTAGAGCCGACCAGAAGGTAACGGCGCCCCCTGGCGGAGGTTGATGGCACAGTCGTAGGGCCGATGAGGGGGAAGAGACATAGCCTTCGCTTTACTGAACACCATACCCAGGTCGTGAAACTCCGGAGGCACCAGGGACAGGTCCGGGGGTGCAGCGTCCGTCGCGGGGGGAGGAGCGGACGGCGAGCAGGCAGCGGACTGGAGGCAGGTGCCCAGGCAAAATGTACTCCATGCCGATACCCCAGCTGATCTCCAATCCAGGACCGGATTGTGAAGGCGGAGCCAGGGATACCCCAGGATGACGGGCGACACAGAGTTGGGAAGGACGAAAAAGGTCATCTCCTCCCGGTGGTTTCCCGAGATGATGACCGGTAGGGGGACAGTTTGATGTGTCACTCTCCCAAGGGTGGCACGGGAGAGGTGGACTAGGGAGATGGGAGTGTTGAGTGCCTGGCAGCGGATGCCCAATCGGGTTGCCAGGCTTTGTGAAATGAAGCTGCCTTCTGCGCCCGAATCCACCAGTGCGTGGGTGAGGTGCCCAGTGGGGTTATGGCAGAAACGGATGGGCAGCTTCAATTGGGTGAGTGATCCTAACCGATTGACGTCCGCGAGGCTTCCAACAGTGACTCGCGGACCCCACCGACTGGCTTTCCGTGGACAACGCTCCACGGTGTGTTGGTCGCCTCCGCAATACATGCAGAGGCCCAACTCACGGCGGCGTTGTTTCTCCACAGGGGAAAGTTTAGTCCAGCCCGTCACCATCGGCTCCGACTCCTCGGGGCACGATGCTGGTGGCGCTGCCAGGGGGCGAGCTTGGAACAGGTGCGGCGAGGCTCCACGAGGGCGAGAAGAAGAAGACTTCCGCCCCGAGGAGCGCTCGCGCAGCCTGTTATCCAAACTTACCGCTAAGGACGTCAGCTCCGCTAGCGTTCCAGGGATATCCCGACCAGCCAGTTCATCCCTCAGATCACTATTGAGGCTGCGGAGGAACAGGCCACAGAGGGAGCGTTCCTCCCAGCCCAATTCCTCCGCCGCTACCCAGAAGTCGACCGAGTGGTCCGCTGCCGACCGGCTTCCCTGCTGGAGAGCGAGAAGCCGATCGACCTGGACCGTTTCGGTTTGAGAATGGTCAAAGACCTCCAGAAAGCGCCTCACGAATTGATCATAGGTGAGGGTGGCATAACTGGGCCTCGCCATTACGGCGTAGGTCCAAGTTAACGCACGCCCCTCCAGAAGATTCCCTATGTAACCAATTCGGCTGTGATCCGAGGGAAAATCTCCGGGCACACGGTGGAACACGGACTCACACTGCATAATGAACCCCCGCGCTCCGCCGAGCTTACCGCTAAAGCGGGCGGGGGTCGGAATCGGTGTGAGCCGAACCGGTGCCACTGGAGCCGGCTGGACGGCCGCTGGAACAGCAGGAGCCGCGCCACCCTGGCGAGTCGGGAGGAACGGCTGTTGGGGGTCCAAGCGGTTCAATCGGTTAGTTAATTCTAATAATTGATTAAGAACCACCTGTTGCTGATAAACAATCTGATCCACCCGAGCCTCGAGGATGGTAAACCGGTGTGCGAGCCCGCCGTCTGCCGAGCCACTCTGCTGAAGCCGTACTGACATAACGTTCGGCTCAGGAGACGCACACACACAGGCTCAGAGTAGTTCAAACTGTTTATTAACAACAGGGATGTTTGGGTGCGTGTCTGCGGAATGTTAATGTGTTGGTGGTGGCGTCTGCTTCGGACCCAGAGGCAGGAGACCGTTCAGCCGGCAACCCTATGGGAGAAATCAGACACAGACACAGGGTGATGAGCACACACCAACACAGGAGGAGAATAGGCGAGGGAGAGAAGCTTACTTGTTAGGACAGATGACTGGCGCTTCAAGGATGGAAGCCCGGGAGACAGCCACCTGCAGGGCTCGGTGCAGCAGCGAGGAGAGACGAGGGACGGGATTGTCCGCCGCCGAGGAATCCACCTGTGCACAGGGGAGCAGACTGGAGAGATGAGGTAAGTGATTTTCTTACCGGTGACGAGGATGCTGAAGAGAATGTGGTAGAAGCCCATGGAAGGGAAATGAAGTCTACGGCTTCAGACCGAAGCTCAGGGCGAGGCGGCTTATATCTCTCGCCGTTGATGACTGACAGGTGTGTGAGCAGGTGGCACCGTTGATGAGCGGCGCGGCGTGACAGCCAGAAGCCCCGTTGTGACACTGTCAGAATAAAAGCCCTGAAATGGCCATATGCCAAACACAGAAGAACGGGGAAAATACCGGACAACCCGAGCGCTGACAGACTCAGCGCCCAGGGCATCACAGTGCTGTATCCAATTTGTTTAAGCATATATGGTTCTGTTAGGTCATTTATTAGAAAACACAGCATGAATTTCCACAGTTAATGCAATGGAAATGTATCTATCTTCTGTATGGTGAGTGCTGAAATAAAGACAACTGTACACCAGAACTGTCTTTATGAGTTTACCATCTCTGCAGAGTGAAGCAGTCAACACAGAGGCCAGCAGTATTCTGAGAGAGAAGTTAGTTAGTTAGTTCAATCCTAACGATGCGTACATGGTTCATCAGGAACCAACAGACTCTCCTGTGGCCTTGTTATTTCTGCTTAGTCAGATAGGAGCTTGCAGGAAGTTACAAATCAGTTCAAACTGGTCAAAACAGAGGATAGTGACTTATCTTTTCTGTAGGGAGATTCATTTCATGCACCAAACATTTATGATAATGCAGTCAGGGATAAGCATTAAATATAGAATATTCTCATCACTTTATGCAGATGAAACATCTTTCTATTTATCAGAGCAACACCCTGTGTTGATGGAGTGTGGTGGAACTTTGATTCTCCTTAAACTGGTATGAACGTGGGCTTGTTCACCCGACTCCTTCATGGAACTAGGGCAGAACTGGAACCCCTGAAAGACAAAAGTTAAAAGTAAAATAAGAAAATGTGTATTTACAGTTGCTGTCTTGATGCTGATATTACTGATATTTTAACACAGCTTTTAGTTCTGAAACAACAATCCAGTGCCCTGCCTCAACTTCTCTGAAGGGCTTCAGCCTTGCCTGGTGGTTTAACCACAGTCACATCATTGTGAGCCAGACTGGGACTGATGTCATCTACAGAGTTTCTAAGGAGTGGAAGAAGTATGTGAAGAAAGTGTCGGAGTCTGGAGACCTCACACTACAGGACTTATCATCCAGTCAGGAGGGAACATACACATGTAAACTTAGCAGTGCTAAGGAGACCATCAGCACTAATTTTGTTCTGAAAATTGAAGGTAAGATTGAGCAAAAGAAAAGAGAAGTATGTTAAGAAACGTTCAATATTTGTTGCCAAATTGTTAACAGAATAGTGGTGTGGTGGTTAGAAGGACCCTATTCTGATTTTGTGACTTCAGTTTTTAAAGTAGGACCTTTTTGACTTTTATATTTGCAACTTTTTTCTTGTAGACTTCATATTGAGTTTTTCAGTCATGCAGTGCATCCGGAAAGTATTCACAGCACTTCACTTTTTCCACATGTATGCCAGGGCACCACTGTAAAAGAGGTCCTTACCTCAGTTGGTTTTATCCCTGGTAAAATAAAGGTTGAATAAAAATAAAATAAACATTTTGTTATGTTTCAGCCTTATTCCAAAATGGATTAATTTTTCCCCTCAAAATTCTACACACAATATCCCATAATAACAACATGAGAAGATTTTTGAGAAAATAAATTTATTCCATTTTGAAAAAGGCTGTAACATAACAAAATGTGGAAAAAGTGAAGCACTGAATATTTTCCGGATGCACTGTACAGTAGAATTGCTCATTTTTAGCCATGGATTGTGGACTTTTCCCTCAAATTTGTGAATTCTTTACTTATAAATTTGCTAATTTGTTGTTTGTGTCCTTTTGGTTACAATTTGCATTTTTTCATGTCTTAAAGTTGAAATTTTTGAGGTATAAATTAACTGTTTTTATATGTTTGGGTTTTTTTTTTTACTATAAATGTGACTTTTTCCCCTGTAAAATTTGTGATTGTCCTTTTTTTTTAACTCAACGTCCCATGGAGCCTCTAGGATTAAGACCTAACCCCACACTAAAAAATCTACAATGTTATCAAAATGTATGCACAACAAATAAATTAACATTTACTGCACCAGAGTCCTTTAAAACACTGTTTTTCCAACCTTTTTTGAGCCACGACACCCTTCTTACATTGAAACAAGTCCTGCATCACCTCACCAACCCACAATGTTATAAAACGACACATTGTAGCCTGTTGTGGTAAATGTAATGATGATTTAGTCTGGTAATTAGGCATGCAACCAGCAGCCGATTTGCTATTGGAGATATGAGGGGTTTTCACCAATTCAGCAAAAGGTACAAACATATAAATGTAAATTAGCTACAAATTTGGAAGAATAAAGGTGCAAAGATATGATACAAGATGCCATCTTATAGTCACAAATTACAATTTAGTTACACAGAATAAAAATTTAAACACCATCCAGATAAATGATGCAAATTTGCCAGAAAAAAAATTTACATTAAAAAATTGCAACTTTATGGAAAAAAGTTTCAAGTTTTTGAAAAAGAAAGTCAGAAATATATTTTTTTAAAATGTTGCAGATTTATGGGAAAAGGTTTCAAATTTATGAAAAAGTCACAGATCTACAAAAAAGTTGGTAAATTTACAAGAAAAAAGTTGCATATTTATGAGAAAAAAATTTATTTTTTTTGAGAAAAAGTTGCAAAGTTATGAGAAGAAAAGGCACTAATCTATGAAAAAGTTGCGAATGCTTGAGAAAAAAAGAAGAGAATTTACTTCCAGGAAAAAAAAGCACAAATTTGTGAGAAAAGTCAAATTTTTTAAGGAAAAAGCTCCAAATCTATGAGAAAAAGTTACAGATTTACATTTAAAAAAGTTGCAAATCTGAGAAAGTTTCAGTATTTTTTCCAGTTCTGCTTAGAATTAGTGGTTCAAAGCCATTTTATTCAGTTATGGAACATGAAATAGGTTTATGATGATATTGGGGGGACAATTCTCTTTTTTCCAGGTTGGGGGGGGGGGTTGCCAGGTTAGCAAAGGAGATGATTTGGGGTCATTTTGCCAGCTCATCCTCCTTCAAATCACCCACTGACTATAACTATTAAAAAAAAAAAAAAAAAACTTGGTAGGGAATAAATTTTTAATAGTACACTTTTCATTTATCACTGTCATGTTTATATCTGCATTAGTGGTCAAAGACTCCTTTATACCAGACTGTGGGGAAATTGAGGCTCTGTTTTTAATGCATTTTTCAGTTTTCATTACAACTGTTTTCAAATATAGGCTACATACCGGCTCGCTGACATTATGGGGCTCTCCTTGCTTATGTGGTGTTATGATCCGAGCGCTGATCTCGTCCACGCTCGGGTCATACGTCATCTCCTGCAGGCTTGACAGCAGTGATTACCCTCTGGCTCCCCAGGCTCTTATTGTGACAGCGCTTGGAGGAGCTTCCTGCTGTCAAAGCCTGCCAGCTGGGCTGCATTCAGGGGTCATTAGCAGCCGGCATTTAAAGCAGTCGCTGAATGCAGCCCGAGACAGTAGTCTCCGTCGAACTTCCCGTCAAACATCCCTTTTGATTCCTCACCCACGATCATCCCTCGTCCTTATCGGGTATTGTAAATGTGCTTGCTCAGCCTTACAGTCTCTGTTCCTTGTTGTAGTGTGTTTTAGCCCACCATGGCTTATTACTTTGTCACTTTGTGTTATCCTTCTGTTCCTGAATAAACATCATTGCAAACTCACCGGTGACTTGTGGCATCTTATGGTGGCTCACGAGGGCCACCGTGACAGTAGACTGCTGCCAGGACGCCTAAACAGAGGCGCCACACTGAGACGCCGTTCCCGGTGAGTTTTTGCATTGGATTTTGCTCTTTCCTGTCTGGGTACTGCGTGCTGACAGCATGCCATTGCGGAGGGTCCACGCTCGGAGCCAGAGCAACGAGCTGGCGGACGTCCTCGAATACGTCGATGAAACCCTCATCGCCGCCTCCCTCCTCGACTTCCACAGCAACGTCCGCTGGTACCTGGACCGTGCTGAGGACGTGCTAAATCATCTTCCCCGCTACGCCGACCACCCTGAAGTCAGCACGAGGAGAGATGACATCGCCACACAGCGCGAGATACTCCGTGGGCTGGAGGGAAACCCCGGCAGGAAGCCAAAGAGGAGGCATCCTTGCTCCTCACGTCCGGATCCCATTCCTGCCTCCATTCCGGTCCAGGAGTCCGCACCGCCCAGGGGTGATCCTCGCCGGAGAGTGTCGTCATTTGGGAATGTCCCGGAGAAGCTACAATTCACAGCTGCTTCCATCCGGGACCGAGTGGCGGCAGCTCGCTCCGCTGTTCACCCCACACAGATAATTAAGCATGTGACAGTGGCAGTCAGACTGGTGAAGAGGAACCCAGAGTTAAGTGACTTCCCTGAGTACGCCGACCTGCTCGCCTCTGTTTCCACACAGGAGCGGTGATTCCCGGACCTCACCTTTGCCTCGCCCCCTGCAAGAAATCGTCGTCACACCCGCTCTAAGCCTCAGCATGAACCCCGTCCGGATCCAGTTCCGGGTCGCCGCAAGGTCTCAACCCCACAGTCAGCTGCTTCCTCGACATCTCGCCAGGAGGGAATCCCCGAAGCCTCAACCCCCGGGTCATCTTCTCTTGCTGTCCCATCAGCGCTCCGTGCCCGGTTCGTCTCGGCTGCCGCCCCCTCCTCCTCGACGCCTTCCTTGACTGCTGTGTGTGCCTGGAGTCCTGTTCCGGCGAGCCCCGTCCCAGATCCATCACGAGCAGCTCCCCTTCGTCCTCCCAGGGGGCCCTCTGTCACCGTCCGGCGGGTAAAGGGAGGAGCAACGTCCGCTACAGCAGGCACCATCCTGCCTCCGGGAGACAGGCAAGTACAAGTTCACTCATCTCCTCATTATTGTGATTTGTCTTGTCTGACTCCTGGGGGTGGGGTTCGGGGTTCGCAGTACCCCGAGCTCCCACCACCTGCTGTAGCTTCTATTATTAAACCCGCTTCCTCTGTGTCTCCCTCCGCTGAGCGGTTCTCGATGCCAGGCCAACGTCGCAGGATGAGGAGGGGGCCTGCGGTTCTGGAGAGCCTGGTTCCAGCCCCCCAGCCACGTCGTGGGCGGAGGAGGAGAGCGGACTGCAGCGTGGAGCCTGTGCTGACGACGAAGCGTCCCCGGGTCTCCACAGATGAGCGGTCCGGTCCAGCGGGTCGAGGGTCCCCGCCCACCACGCCGTGCGGGTCGTCGGCGTGGACATCAGTGCCGGAGGGTCCTCAGGCTGCGGACACCATCATGCCAGCTGCGGAGCCCGACGTAGCTGAGTGGGAGCCAGAGGACGATCTCCTCCCGTCTGAGCCTGAATCGTCAAAGTCCTGAACGGCGTCGGAACTCGAGATCAGGCAAGTGCTCTGTGTTGTCTTTCTCTTCTCCATTTTAGAGCATTTTTGCCTGTCTCTTGGGGAGGCGAGCCGGGTGCAGCCGTCCGCTGCATCCGAGCTTGTCTCGCCGGGTTCTGGCGCTACCGGTGATCCTGATCCTGGTTCTTTTTTCTCTCCTGAGCCTTCTCCCAGGGTCACCGGTGCGGAGCTGATTCCGGTCGCTGTGCCAGAGGTTTCGGGTTCAGGGTTGGAGGTCGGTTCTGGTGCGGCGCCGACCCAGTCGGGGTCCGACGCGGGTGCAGCCGTGACCCAATCGGGATCCATCGCGGGTGCAGCCGTGACCCAATCGGGATCCATCGCGGGTGCAGCTGTGACCCAATCGGGGTCCTTTGCGGGTGCAGCACCAGCTGAATCCAAGGTCGGTGAGGGAGCTGCAGATCCCCTGTCACCAGACACTGGACTGGCTCATCTTCTTCATCATCGTCGTCCTCAGGATCAGCATCACAGCTCATCTCCACCGGGGGCCGTTGGGGTTCTGAATACTCCGCCCGGCTCTCCCTCGTCTTCCCCCTCTCCAGGGAGGCCGCCTTCTACTTCCCCACTACTATCCTGGTGGCTGTGTGATGCGGGTCGGCCGCCTGGCAAGCTGTTTCGCCGGTTCGACGTTCTGGGTCGGCCACCCAATGAACTTCTCCGCCCTTTCGGCGATCGGGCCCGGCCGCCAGAGGAACTGTATTCCCGAGCATGGGACTGGGGTAGGCCGCCCGAACTGTCTCTTTTCCCCCTGCCTGCGATGTGGACGCTAGATGCAGGGCGGCCCCCCGAACTATCGGCCTTCATGCCACAGAGCTTGGACTGCCGTCATCCCGAGTCTTCATTTCCATTGGTTCTGTAACCTTTTGGGATGTGCGGGGGGTCTTGTACTTGTAATTGTGCATCTCACCCTTTCCTAGCGGGTGTTTTTGTTCGTTTTCCCTCTGTTTAATGTCCATTCACTGCCCATAACAGCTGGTGTATTTTTGCCTTTTGGAATTTGGTATTTTCTGTTGTTGCACTCTGTAATTGTTATTTTTTCCTGTCTGCCTTGATCATGGTTTGTGTTCTTGTAAATATCCTGTTTGTAGTTGTTTTGCCCTGTGATTGTTCCACCTTCGTTGCAATTCGTGCATGGGAGTGTCGTTTTTTTTTTTTTTTTTGTCCTCTGTCTGCTTACGCGCTCCTGTTGCCATGGTTTTTTTTTGGTCTTTGCTGGAACGCACCCCCCTGGCCTGCTCCCCCTTCCGCCCACCCTGGGGGTGGGGGTGGGGGTGGGGGGCTTGGGTTTCATTGGGCGTTCAGAGCCCGCCCTTGAGGGGGAGGTACTGTTATGATCCAAGCGCTGATCTCGTCCATGCTCGGGTCATACGTCATCTTCTGCAGGCTTGACAGCAGTGATTACCCTCTGGCTCCCCGGGCTCTTATTGTGACAGCGCTTGGAGGAGCTTCCTGCTGTCAAAGCCTGCCAGCTGGGCTGCATTCAGGGGTCATTAGCGGCCGGCATTTAAAGCGGTCGCTGAATGCAGCCCGAGGCAGCAGTCTCCGTCGAACTTTCCGTCAAACATCCCTTTTGATTCTTCACCCACGATCATCCCTCGTCCTTATTGGGTATTGTAAGTGTGCTTGCTCAGCCTTACAGTCTGTTTCTTGTTGTAGTGTGTTTTAGCCCACCATGGCTTATTACTTTATCACTTTGTGTTATCCTTCTGTTCCTGAATAAACAACATTGCAAACTCACCGGTGACTTGTGGCGTCTTATGGTGGCTCGCGAGGGCCACGTGACATTGGAATTCAGTTTTCTATTTGTTTTCCAAATTTCTGGAATTGTGCAGCTGTCAGGAAACAGCCATGAGCGGTTCTTCTGAGCTCTCACTGTAATTTATACTCATTGTGAAACACAATTACATACAAATCAGCATTGATACTCCGCCGTTCTCAAAAAATGAGACTTACTGGAGACAGACGGGCAGATGGGCCGGCAGAGCTCCATGACAGTTTTGTCCACTGCTCGTTTGATAGTGAAAATACTCAACATCAAGATGAGGTTTCTGGAGGAGGTGGTGATGTTTTCCCAGCTGGTGGGTCCTTCCAGATAATGTTCTGAACTCACACATGGCAGCATTTTTTATGGGGTTTTCTGCAGAGTGGCTGCAGAGGTTGTAGAAGAAGAAAAAGAAGAAAGATTACATTTATATTGCCACCAGGGCTTGACGTTAACTTTTTTGCTCAACGGCCACTGTGGCGAGTGATTTTCCAAAGTTACTATCCACTCAGCCTTTTCACTAGCCACAATTTTGTAGTTGAAAAATTATGTTTAATATGAAAAAAATTGACTATCGCATGCTAAAATTTAGTTGAATTAAATGTACAACCTTTTTAGATGTAAATGACCCTTATACATACATAAAAATAGCAAGAGAAATACTGTCTGTTTAATTATTAACAGCAATAAATACTGTAAAACAGTCGAGAAAAATATTTGCAATGTAAGAGTGAAGTACAGGTAGCTTTGGGGTCCACCGCAATTCTCATTTCTACCCATTCCCCTTCGCCTACCCCTTTACCCTTGAACTCAAGGGCCCCTTGTTCTAATCAGAAAAAAAGAAGACAAAGAAATCTGATGAGAAAAAAAGTCTCATCTTAGGGAGAAAAATGTTTCAAATTTACATGAACAATTCTAATCAGTAGAAAAAGTCAGAAGTTTACTAGAAATAAAGCTGTAAATTCACAGAGAAAAAATTGGACCCCCTGGTGGGCCGTTTTTGGCCCATTTGACACTCCTAGACCAGCCCATTAAAAATGCATATTTAGAGGATTTACTTCCATGAAATAGTTGTATTTCACAACAGCATGTAAATGAATAAGATAAAATAAAATAGAAAGCACAGATAAATGAAAGTTCACCTGAGAAGCTTCATTTGTTCTTTACAGCAACAAATCGAAGTGCAATCACTTTTTCTCTGTGTGGTAAGAAAACTTACATTTGCACAGCTGTGGACATTAAATAGGAGCTTCTTGCTCTAAAAATGCTCATGGTTAACCACAGAGGTAGGAGCTGATGTTAGGGGCTACTCCGCTCAGACAACAGGGGATCAGGGTCAGTTGTCCCATTGATCTGACCGCTGAGAGCAGGGACAGGTGTGTTCTGCCGGCTGCTGCCCGTTTGTCCACAGCAAGTTCACTTTGCAACCAGTCTGGAGAAACGGCAACAGAGTCTGGCTCTGCTTTGGGCTCAGTATGAGAAGTCACCACCCACCACGGCATTTCTTCCCACCGGGTTGCGGTGTGACCTGGGGCAGGACAGGAGACTGACTGCGGCTTCTCCTTTACCAGGCTCCAGCCCGACTCCATCCAAGGTGACAGTGGACCAATGAGCATACACTGTGTGCAGATAGTGCTTCTGGGAGTTGAAGTTTTGTGGTCTCACATTGCAGATTGGTTATATTTTAGATGGTGTCTAAGAAAACTACGGCCCACCAAAGTGACTAGTGGGAGTTACTGTCTTATTGAACACTGCCGAAATCTACCTGCCATTGGCAGGTTGGTGGGTATTAATGTCAAGCCCTGATTGCCACCCACAGACATGGAAGAGCCGCTACAGGTGCCAACATGCAACAATGGGAAATATTTTTTGAGCCAATTAAGTAAAATCAAACAATTTCCCACAGCCCCCTGGTTGAAAAACACTTCTTTACGGTATTCTAATTTAAATTAATAGTCAAAAGTTAATGGATGAATGTTGGGTCTAGAAAAAAGTTTAACAGGCTTTTTTTTTTTCCTGTTACAGACAGAAAAGATACTGCCAGAAAAAAAACTGGGATATTTATATTCATGTTGTTAATGGCGGCTCTGGTACTGCTGGGAGGAGTCCAGTATTACAGAAATGATACTGGGAAATGTGAAGAGAAAAGGGATAGGTAAGTGAAACACACTTCATTATCAAGTCCCGCTTTATTAATGAAGTAACGTGATTATTATGCTTTCAGTTTATTTTTCCTCATTTTTTGTTTAGAACAATGCTGAAGCTCAACAGAAGATTGAGAAAATTATTTTTCTTTTCAATGGACTCCTGTGGCCAAGGATAATATGGATGCATGCATCAATAAAGTTAAATGTGGAAAAAATTTGAACAAACCATCACTTCTGCCTTTAAAACCACTGTATGTCCAGACTGATCAACTAAAGGAACTATGCACTCAGTCAGGCTTTGCAATAGAAGGCCAATAACAGTCCACCTTCATGTATTTTATGTCCTGACATGTTACTCAGAGCATTTTATAAGAAGGGAAATCCCAAAAATCTAAAATTGGTGCATAAACTGAGTGATTAGTCTTGTTACTTTTCATAAGTTATGATGAAAGCACCCCCCCCCCCCCCAAATGTCGGTTACATGAATTAATAATGAAATGTTCAAAACTGATATTTTTTACTGGACTCTTACTTGTACATTTGTATTATATAATGATGATAAATGAGATAAATAAATAACACAAGTGATAAACTATATATCTTTAGTGTGCAGTTTTACCATTCTATTTTTTAAGCCCATGTGGTAACCATGAACCTGCCTAACAAGCTTAGCAGTGTTCATTACATTTTTTTATAGTCCATATGACGGTAATCCAATTCTGTGTGTTTTTAATTCTAACAAAGTAGTTCACACTCCTGATGACTTGTGATGGGGAGGCCTGAGGTTATTTGGGGCTCCTTCACACAGACGGAGACCACTGGGTGACCATTGAGAGACTAAAAATTGACCTGACCTCTCAAACATCTCCTAAAGGAGGCCTATTCAATTAGCAGCCCGCAGGCCACATGCAGCCCAGAACCAACCTCCAAGTGGTCCGCAGGCCGAAGCCACACCAAGGAAATACAAATTTAAGAAAAAAAATATGAAGGAATGATGGCACGCAAACACGCACACAAACGTGACTGTCATCTGTGCGGCGTTCAGAAGCGCCCCGCCCATGTGAGCATTCCAGTCGGCAGACCAGGCAGAGCGTCTTGCTAGCGTCACTGTCCAAGAGAAGCAAGAGCTTATTAAAGCACTTTAAACACAGGGAAAAAAATCAGAAGAGGCATATAAGCACTGGAGGCATTTGTGGTGGTTTTAACCTACTGGTAATGGGAACAATAACAAGTCGCTGAACAAACAGGTGTGGCTAGACTTCATATGCAGGGAAAGAGGCAAGAGTGACTTAATCGCTGAGGATTTACTTCACCAGCCATTACAATAATTTATGTTCATTATTATGTACCTGACAAGTTAAGATGACCAAAATTTATGAAGTCAATGACTTTAATCCGTCAACAGCCTTCAGACAAACTAAATGTGCCAACATTTGGATTTCAAAATAAGGGAAGTTTTTGCTGCTTTCTGGTTGGTGAGAAAAGTTCTAAAAAAATATAAACATATTAAAATCTTTTAACAGAAGTTCAGGTTCAGGTTATTTTATTTGTACCCGTAGGCAGATTTGTTTTGCAGTCAGGTGACATCCATATTTACAAACCACAATTACATTCAACATGAACACAAACACAGGCACACATGAAGTTGACTATTAACATGATAAAAGTACTCAAGGCTCCACCAATCAGGACATAGGACAAAGAGATAAGAGAAAAAACAAGGAGATAAGAGAGAAGGGTCATATTAAAAAGTTAAAGACTAGTCAAAGAGGTTAAAAACTCAAAAGTCTAAAACCCAATAAAAGATTTAGAACCCCAATAAAAAACCTACAAAAATAAGTAAATATAAAATCAAATTAATAAATAGGTAACTAAATTATGTGCAATATATTGTTACATCTTGTTCAACTCTTTAACAGCAGTAGGAACAAAACTGTTTTTGTAGCGCTGGGTTTTACTTTTTGGGACAGCAAACCTCCGTCTTGAGGGAAGAAGCTGAAAGTTGCAGTGCAAAGGGTGGGAGTCATCATTTAAAATGGAGGTAGCAATCCTCTGTACCTGTCTGGTGTACAGGGATGTCAGGCTCAGCTGTGACTCACCAAGCAAGCGACTGGACCATCTAACAACCTGATCCAAGGATTTCCTCTGTTTCAGTTTTATCTGACCAAACCATGACACTAAAGAAAAGGATAAAACAGATTCAATAAAAGCCCGATAAAACACTGTCATTATGGTTTGGTCAATTTGGAAGCGTGCAAGTTTCCTTAAACAATGCAAATGTTGTTGACCCTTTTTGCACACCCTTTCACAGTTCTCTTCAAAGTTTAAATTACTATCAGTAATCGTCACAAGATATTTGTAGGATTGTACACATTCAGTGGTCTGGCCTTTAAGTACAGTGACTTTATGCCTGGGAGTTTTCCTCCTAAAGTCAATAATCATATCTTTAGTTTTTGTCATATTCATCTGCAGGTAGGAATCCTCACACCAGTGAACAAAATCATCAACTACTGGGCCGTGGCCACTCTCACCATCCTGGAGGAGACTGACAACAACTGAATCATCAGCATACTTTATAATGTGTCTGTTGTCATGTCTGCTCCAACACATGTTTAGGCCCTTTTCCACTAGCCCCAACTGGCCTAACACGGTACGCCTCGGCCTGCGTTTGTAGCCTTTTCCATTATACCCAGCACCGGTTAACAGGCGCTATTTTCGTGCCTGTTCGAGGCCAGGGTACAGTCATGCTGAGTTGAGCCGAGATGTGACATCAACAGACTGCGAGCCTCTGATTGGTCAGGGCGTAATGTCACGAAAGCGTCCGTCTTTTGTGGAATCTACACGACCGCCATTTGCAATATTTCACAGACTAACTTGGTCACCGATTAAATATGATATTAATAGAGATGGCGTAGGTTTTGCGGAAATCTACACCGTGGTCCAACGAAGAGATGCAGAGTTTTCTGTGCTTGGTGGCAGATCCACAGTGAGAGGAGCGACCCGCCCCGTTGCAGATGCAGCTCAGCATAAAACCGGACTATGGACAAGCTGAAGACGAACGTGAGAGAACCATCGATGGTGAGTGATTTGTAATATTGTGCATCTGTTCGCTTATTTATCCTGTTGGTGGTAAGCTCACTTTTTTTTGAGCGATACTGCGCCGTCCTGTCCTGGCTAATGAGTGTTAGCTAGTAACATGCTAGCTAGTACCCAGCTGATTCGCGCTTGTTTTGTTCTAAGTATTTGCTTGTGAGAGCAAAACGATGCAATATGTTAATCCTGGTTAAAGTCCTGGTTTGTGTACGTGTTGCACTTTGGCGCTGTGCATTAAATTGTGTGTAATTTCTTCCTAGAATGTGTTTCCACATGCCAGGGTTTAGCCTCCCTCAGTGTTTATATTGCGGATACAGGTCAAGTGGACCCCAGGAGACGAAATCTCAACATATTAAAGTGCTTTTTCAAACCAGTGATTTATAAAGTCATTCATATAATTTTCTAAAGCGTCAGAATAGACCCACACACCTATTCTGTGGATTTTCCATAAAAGGTGTTGGAACAGTGTTGTTGTGCTGTTCCACCATAAATCCCTGGATTGATAATGTACTTGTACCTGTACAGAGTGGATCCTGCGGTGCTTGTCAGGGAAACAAAGCATTTTTGTCACATCCCACCACTGACTTTCACAAGTGTATTTCCCTAACACAGGTGCATCTCCAAAAATTAGAATGTCATGAAAAAAATTAAATATTTTTTGTCACTCATTCAGAAAGTGAAATCTGTATATTATATAGATTAATTACATTGACAGTGATATATTTCAAGCGTTTATTTATTTTAATTTGGATGATTATGGCTTACAGCCCCAGAAAAACCCAAATTCAATTTGGCAAAAAATTAGAATATTACATAAAATTAATTTTAAAAAATAGTTTTTAAATAGAAATGTTGGCCGCTGAAGTGTTGGTTAATGTAGGCTGTAGCCATAATCATCAAAATTAAAATAAACACTTGCAATATATCACTGTCTCTGTAACAAATCTATATATGGGTTTCACTTTCTGAAATGAGTGACAAAAATATTGAATTTTTCATGATATTCTAATTTTTTAGATGTGCCTGTATATGTGTTGCACTTGCTTGAACTAACCACCATCCATTTCTGTCATTCGTCTAGGCAAGAGGAAAGGAAAAGCAGCCGCCCCACAACGGACCTCGCCACTGTGGAAAGTACTGAAATCCTTTGCTTTTATAGGTAAAGTGTCAAAACTAAAGTAGCACAATTTCCACTTAATATAAAAGGGACTGAACTGAGATTTATTTGATTGTGTGAATATTAATTACAGAATAATTGAAAATGACTGGCACATCAACTGTAAAATAAACCGCTTGTTAATGTATTTATTTTTTTGTCAGATCACTTGTGTGATCCTTTGTGAGTTATGTTCATAACTGTATCTTTTGGGGAATGGGAGTTGTTCAGTCATCAATATAATTTAGTTTATATGTGTAGTTTATAGCTTATCATCAATAAACTCATGCAGTAACAGGACACATTACAAATATTTGAGACCCATTGTAATGCTTCCTTTTATATTTTAGCAATAAAAGTACAAAACACCGCCCACACTTGAAGCCAGGGCAAGAAGAGACACAGCGGTGACAAAGCAGTGGCTAAACTTTTATTGATAAAAACTCCATATTTTGACTGAGCGACTCCATACTCGGTGATGCACACCTTCAGTTAAAGTACTAGATTCCATTCAAGTGAATGTATTAATTCATTCTGATTGCTGAGGCCATAGTAAAAACAGATGATTTTAAATGTAACCCAGCCCTTGTAAAATCTACTTTACTGAAGCGCAGCTACATGAAAATTGTGGTTAAATACAACAACGAAGTGCTTTATTGTCACATTCAAATTGTAATCGCTCCTGTTTTGTTTTTCTTTTGAATTCTTGGATGGAATATGGGTGGGCAATATAAGCTGCGGCTTCAGCCATCACCCAATTCAGATAACTTATGTTGAATTGTATAATCAGAGGGGTTATTGTTTAATTTGACCTTGTTAGATTTTTTTCCCCTTTGTTATATTATTCTATTTTCTTTTAACCTGTTGCACTTCGGTGTACCGCGGGCGGACACGTCTCTGCGTCCTACGGTGGACGAGGGCGTCCTAGGACGCACACTGTGCGTCCTAGGAGGCACTGAAAAAAAAAAAAGCTGCATTTCCGTTCTTCCACTACAGACACAGCCACGAACAGAAAGCCAAAGGAGTGCTTTGATTGGTTTAGATGTGATTGACCTCTCATTCGACTAATAAGAGCCTTGAATTGGGTTTCTGAAACCTTGAAGAACCAATGACTGAAAACCTAGCAAGAAGGACCTGCCTACCAACGGCTGCGAATACAGCGAGCCAATTGAAGCACAGTAGTTCGAAAGCGTGCCTCCCTTGCAAAATCTGTTTTGTTTTAGCCGCTGGGTGACACACATGCGTTCGCCAGTCTTTTTTTCTTACTACTGCTCTTATTTGTTTTGAAAAATCATTCGCCAAAACCGCAATCATGGAAGCGCAAAACCACAATAATGGAATTATGGTTTGACCAGGTCGCGTGACCAGAACCACGAGTCCGTAACAAGCTGACCAGCGTCATGTTCGTCTGACAATGAGGAAGAGAAGTTCGCCAGTGACACTGCTGTTGTGAACAGGTAAGTGTTATAAGCTAAATTATTCTTTATCCCTGAAAATTGTAATCAAAAATGACTTTTGACCGATCGGTAAATTACAACTGTGCGTAGTAGACCGCAACGCACTGTGACCGCGGTGCACCAGGCGATGTCCGTCCTCTGTAGCGGGGGGGGGGGGGACAACCCCCCCCACACACACATACAGCCCTGAGTGTCACCTTTCATTAGAGCCCAACATCAAGCTTCTATATTGAATCATTCAAAAGTTACAGATGTTTTTCCAAACTGTGTCATTTGGCACAATTTGGCACAGTTCAAAAACGCCTGGGAACAACCTAAGAAAAAAGCTGTGTAATATATTTATTTTTTGTGGTATTGTTACAAAATTTTGACCTCAGCTGGATAACACTTGGTTCTACATTTCTGTTGCATTATCCAGCCAGTATCTGACAGCTGTGTGTTATTTGCAAGCATTTGTATCCAAAAAAACACCCAGGCGAAATTTATTTTCTTCAAGTTCAGTATGTTTAGATGACTGTTACTCAGTGGCCGGAGCACTTAGAGAGATTATGACTGTTTTGCCAAAAAATTCAAAGTGTTTTCTTTTAAATAAGACCAACCCCATGAAGATACTGCAAAGGGTTGAAGAACAGCTTTTGATTTACTTTGGGTACGTTATTTTTTTGGCGTTTTTAGGGAAATTGACCAGAGTGCAAGGGGTTAATCTTTACTTTTAAACCATCCGAAATAAAGATTCATTCATACAATCACATTCCACCACTGGCTTTTAGCAACAAGTGTATTTCCCAAATATGTTTTAAACTTGCTTTAATTAACCACCACCCATTTCTGTCTTTTGTCTAGGCAAGAGGGAAACAATCCACCCAAACCGGACCTTGCCTCACTATTTACAGAGATGCAGGCTGAAGATCTGCTGAACTGGGACCAGTGTGAGCGGCACATCCCAGCTGCTTCTGAGTGAGGCAGCGTGGCCGGCGTGTGCGACCCATTCTAAGTTTTGGTTTTGTTTTTTTTTACAGTTTGAATTTTGCACATTCTGAATAATCTGGAATTTGCTGCTGATTGTAATAAACAATTTAGTGACTTGTGTGTTTGCATCATGATGTTCTGTTTTGCCTGTTAAGACACTGGTGGGAAAACAGTCAACAGTACAAACCATTTATCGGTGACTTTGAAAATAATGGCTCATTTTTAAGAAAAAAGTAACCAAAACAATTATATTATTAACTGAAGACTATATTGTTGGATGTGCCACCGCAGAAGACCCTGCATACTTTAGTGATAGTACCAGTATATGGAGGAATTCTGGGCCATATTAGCATCTGTTCTTCATCATAATGGGTTTGGGCAGGGGTGTCCAATCATGTGCCATGGAGGGCCAAGACCCTGCAGGCTTTACCTCCAAACAGTGTCTTCAACAGCAGATTCCACTGAATTTCTCCCACTGACTGCAGATCAGTGAAAACACCTGCTGAAGAGACTGGGTAGAAGAGAACCTGCAGGGTCTTGGCCCCCCATGACACATGATTGGAAACCCCCGGGTTAGGGTTTAATGGGATTTAACATTTTAACACAAACTGCTTCATGGTTCATAATTCTGTTGACAGACCTACACCAAACCAAAAGTGATTTCTCAGAAACTGCTGGATTGTTCTTAGACAGCTTTTCCAATCTGTTAGTATTTAATTTGTGCCACATGGTGGTAACCTTCACATATAAAAAAGAGACATCTGCAAAATCTTCAGAGGTTTATTGTCAGTGCAATTCCCAGTGCAATACTACATGAATGCATGTATAGTACATTGTTGATGCAGAGAATATATATTTCTACGGTACATGTATCTAGTAAATCAAGCATTTTCCATGTAATCTTGTGACTGCATTATTTTAATTGCTTTTAATCCTAGATCAAGTTTGTTTTGGCCTAAAATGCATCATAACTGTCAAATATATCTTATTATACCTAACTCAGTACTGTTTACTTTTTTAATATATATTTTGTGGCTAATATAGTTATTAACCTGGCGATCAAGTTGTGTCAGCTGATCATTTTTTGCTATGACACCACCTCAGACTCTATGCAGCTGGAGCAGCTACATCCATGATGTCTCAAGAGTCTCTCCATGATTTTCATGCAGATCAGAGCAATTTGTTGCACAGGAAATAAATGTTTCTACAGACATTCTTAAGCTCTATAACCACTGATCATTCATGAAGCTGGGGTGGCATCAGTGACGGGCTGTGTTGACATCAGTGACAGGCTGTGTTGAACACCCAGACCGACTGTTTGAAGCGGTAATTTTCCCACAACAGAGCCATCTGAAACACACACACACAGCATACATATTTTAGTACCTAACAGCGATAACTTGCAGACATTACAGTGTAGTACGACATACTTATAGCAAACTAGCATTAGCAACCATTAGCTTACCGTCATATATGACCTAGTTTGTATCCTCACGTCTTTGGCTCTCCCAGAAGCTGCGGTACTATTCCAGAGTGTTTCGTCTCGCTGCCTGTCCCCTTGTCTGGCAGTCCTTTTTGGCATTTACGGTGACAAAAAGCCACAGACAGAGGAGTCGCCTTGTACAGCCGCCATGTTATGTTTTGCTTGGGTCGCGTGTTTTACATCATGGGAGTGTGGCGCCGCCTTGCTGTAAAAAAAATCCCGCCCACCCCAGCTTTACCCAGCTGCTATGGAAACACAACTGAGGCCGAAACAAGTAATGGCGAATCGAGTCGAGTTAGGCCGACCAGGGCTAGTGAAAAAGGGCCATTTGTGTACAGGATGAAGAGTAGTGGTGACAACACACACCCCTGAGGAGAGCCAGTAGAAGAACACTTTTGGTCAGACAATGTACCATTGACCCTTACTCTCTGTGTCTTGTTGGTTAAAAAATCCAGAATCCAACCCACCAGATTACTCAAATCAAATTGTTGCAGGAGCCTTTCAACTAAAATATGAGGCTGGATTGTATTAAAGGCAGTGTGGGCACCCAGCACACGTGTGGGCACCCAGCACAATGCAGACTGATAATATTCACGCTCAGCAGGGATTTGCATACGACCAGAAGAACCACAGGAGACAGTCAGACGGGACTGAATGCATGCATCTTCTGTGCCAACCAATGTCATGCTAATCATGTGTATTGATCGATGTGTATTGGATGACAATTGATATGCTAATGTGCCTTGCATTTTCTTTTGTCCTATTGTTATGCATCCACGGAGTAAGGAGAGGAGTCTGGTGCCAGTAATCAAGCAATTGATATGTATTGACTGTTATGTATATCAATATGCCATGCATTCTCTCTTGTCTGTATAAATGTGCTGACTTGACATGCCTTGTTTAGCTCACTCATAGCGCACACACAACAGCACACACACAGCACAGCGCTACTGTGTATCTCATGATGATGGAGGAATAAAACTCTTAAACCTTCAGCTTGCCGTGTCCGCCTGCACTTATTATTTTATGCCTCCACAGCAGAAGAAAAGTCCACAAATAAAAGTCTGGCGTGTGTCCCATTAAAATCCAGATGTTTAAAAAGCATGTTAAACAGAGTGACAGTGGCATCTTCCACTGCTCTGTGAGGCCTATAGGCAAACTGCAAAGGATCCAATGCATGCTCAGTCTGCTTTAGGACCTCAAATCTGACCAGTTTTTCAAAAATTTTCATTAAAATTGAAGTCACACCGGAGTGGTGGCTCAGTTGGTAGAGCATTCGCCCCACACCCGGGAGGCAGGGGTTCAAATCCCGGCCAGGTCATGCCGAAGACCATATAAAAGTGGAACTTCCTGCCATGCAGCTTGGTGCTCAGCAATAATGGAATGGAGGAGGGAAATCTGTGGCGGCACCTTGCATGGCAGCGGCCCTTCTGATTCTACACATGAGGTGTGTGTGTGATTGACACTGTAGATAGGATAAAGCACAATTTCGTTCTACTGTACACAATTGGTTGTATGGTTGAATGACAATAATGGGTGATTTAATTTAATTTACCGTTTTAGGACAGCTGGATTTTGGAACGGGAACAACCACGGCTTCTTTCCAGATCTTAGGCACATGTTGTGTCTGTAAGGACTTATTGAAAATGTAGTGAAATACAGGACTCAGTTCATGTGCACAGGACTTTACCAAGCACCCACTTATATTATCAGGGCCCTGACGTTTGTTCACTTTTACAGCACAGAACGCCCTTTTAACATCCTGTACCTCAATATTAAAGTGCTGATTGTCTTTGAGTTTCTGTTTCAAATCTTGAGTTTCTGTGCTAAAATCAAAGGAGTCAAAACGACCATAAAAACAATTAAGAGCATTAGCCAGCTCTGTGTCTGAATTAAAACCGTCTAAAAACACACGATTACTGCGCTCTGTGCTCTGAAGGCCTGCAATAGTTTTCATACTGGCCCAGGCTGAACCAAGCTTGTTTGTTGCCATCTTGCTTTCCAACTCTGATTTATAATTCTGTTTTGTTCTTAAAATTTCGGCCCTCTGCTCTTTTGTGGCAACCTGCAGCAGTCATGGTTGGCCCTCACGGGCAGAAGCACAGACTCACTCACGGGGTGAAGTTGAAGCATGATTTAATAAAGGAAACTGTAGCAAGGCAGAGAGAATGATTCTCACAACCGGAGGTAAAGACAGGGAAAAAGTAACGATGATAAACGATGAAGGAATGAAGACCATTATCACGACAATGATCACGACGAGGACCCAACAAGGGAATGAGGGGGCAAAACCCAATAAATAGGAATTTACACAACGAGACTAATGAGCAACAGCCCTGACAAATAATGACTGACAAAGGGAGAAGCTGTGCTCAAACGGAAGTAAACAAACACTGTCAAAATAAAAGTCCGACCAGAAACAAATGATGAACAGGGAAAAAACCCAAACATACAAATGTAGCTCAGATGGAAGACAATAGCAGTAAAGACAATAATAATAATAATAATAATAATAATAATGAGACCAGGATGTAAATCAGACCCCAAAGATGATAATAATGAAGGCAGAATAATAAATACTGACAATCACAAAGTGTGGTCTGGTCTGACCCAGCCCAAACCACCACAGCAGCTCAGAAACAACCCCCTGTTTAAAGGCAAGTGCTTTCCTCCGTAAGCAGGATTTAACTGATTTTGTAACCCATGGCTTGTTGTTGGGATATATTTTTACACGTTTACGTGGAACGATCATGTCTCTGCAGAAAGCCATGTATGAGCATATCACGCCCACTAAAGAGTCAAAATCTTCTCCACAGTCTAGCATGAACACCTCCCAGTCTGTACAGTTAAAGCATTCCTGGAAGCAGTGCACTGAATCCTCTGTCCACATGTTTAAAGGAACTCCGATTATATTGGCATGTTAGCTCTGTATGCTTTATTTTTATGTTAGTAACATAACTATAATATAATTTTTTTGAAAATAATTCCCAGTTTTATATATTTTTAAAAAACTTTATTACGATGTAAATCGCCATTTTTGTTTACATCGCAATGCATTCTGGGTAGTGACATAGAATGGTTGCAGCCGTTTTTTTCTGTCTTATACAAGCCAAGAAGCGAAGCTACTAACTACTGCCATTTGTCAGTGAAAATGCCACATTGCGCGGCTTTTGGATATAATTTCCAATCAAAGAGAAATAAAGAGAGCGGGGTAAGCCTCCATAGCTTTCCTAAAGAGGGAAAGTTGAGGAAAAAGTGGGGGCGGCAGCGGCTCAGCAGGTAGAGCAGGTCGTCTAATAACCCGATGGTTGGCGGTTCGCATCACGCTCTCCCCAGATATCCTGCCATTGTGTCCCTGGGCAAGACACTTCACCCGCATTGCCTCCAGTGCCCATAACACTGGGTATGAATGTGTAAAAATGTTTAAATGCTCGGTGGTGGCCGGAGAGGCCGTTGGTGTGGATTGGCAGCCACATTTCCGTCACTCTGAGTGTCTGTGATCACGCGCTATAGCGCATGCCTGATAAAGCTGACATATGTATTAATCACACTGTAATAATAGCACAATATCGCTCAAAGCGCGCGCATGAGACATGTCTGTGATCGCACGCTATAGCGCATGCCTGATAAAGCTGACATATGTATTAATTACGCTGTGATAATAGCACAATATCGCTCAAAGCGCACGAGCGTGCACTTTGCGCACCAGTGTGGCGGATGAAATAAGGGAACCCAGTGTGGAAGCACGGAATAAGTGCAGGCAGGACACGGCGAACTGAAGTTTAAAAGGGTGTTTATTTCATCCTCCAGCACGAAGCTCACTCCAGCGCACTGGAGCGAGCTCTGTGTCTAGCCAGCAAACAGGCAATGCGTGTGATCAAAAAGCAGGATCAGAGAGCGCTTTGCGCACGCTCAAGCGAATCACGGTTCAAATTTTGTCATGGTTCGAATTTTTATCAAGCGCTTGATAAAGCTGATATATATATTTATCACACTATGATAAAGCTCTATTTCGCTCAAATGAGCGATATAGCGTGTGCGCGAGTGTCTCTCCGCTCCGCAAGTGTCTCTCCACTTTGAATGTCTCATGCGCGTGCTTTGAGCGATATTGTGCTTTATCATAGCGTGATTAATACATATGTCAGCTTTATCAGGCATGCGCTATAGCATGCGATCACAGACATGTCTCATGCGCGCGCTTTGAGCGATATTGTGCTATTATCACTGCGTGATTAATACATATGTCAGCTTTATCAGGCATGCGCTATAGTGCGTGATCACAGACACTCACAGTGAGGGAAATGTGGCTGCCAATCCACGCCAACGGCCTCTCCGGCCACCACCGAGCATTTAAACATTTTTACACATTCATACCCAGTGTTATGGGCACTGGAGGCAATGCGGGTGAAGTGTCTTGCCCAGGGACACAATGGCAGGATATCTGGGGAGAGCGTGATGCGAACCGCCAACCATCGGGTTATGAGACGACCTGCTCTACCTCCTGAGCTGCTGCCGCCCCACTTTTTCCTCCACTTTCCCTCTTTAGGAAAGCTATGGAGGCTCACCCCACTCTCTTTATTTCCCTTTGATTGGAAATTACATCCAAAAGCTGCGCAATGTGGCATTTTCACTGACAAATGGCAGTAGTTAGGAGCTTCGCTTCTTGGCTTGTATAAGAGAAAAAACGGCTGCAACCCTTCTACGTCACTACCCAGAATGCATTGCGACGTAAACAATAATGGCGATTTACATCGTAATAAAGTTTTTTAAAAATATATAAAACTGGGAATTATTTTCAAAAAAATTATATTATAGTTATGTTACTAACATAAAAATAAAGCATACAGAGCTAACATGCCAATATAATCGGAGTTCCTTTTTATGTCTCTGGTCTTCGCCTTCTGGTCTTCGCCTTGTCTCTTCTGAGAGCAGTTTTATATGTGGGCAGCAAATGTACACAGTTGTGATCTAAGGATCCTAAAGAAGGAAGGGAAAGAGATTTACAGGCCCTCTCTATGGATCTGTAGCACTGGTCCAATGTCTTTTTTTTCACCTGGTTGGGCAGGAGACATACTGATAAAAGTTTTTAAGTGTCTTCTTTAGGGACACATGGTAAAAATCCCCAAGGATGAAATTTGGAGCCTCTGGGGAAATCGAATGCAACCGCTGTACTACATCAAAGACGGTGCTGGAGGCGGAGGCAGCATCCGCTCTCGGGTAAATGTACACAGTCATTTTGAAAAGTTGGGGGAACTCACGGGGCAGAAAAAAAGGGCGTAGTGACGCGGACAGCAGCTCCACATCTGGTGTACAGATGTGCTCTCTGACCGTGACAGATGTGCACTACTGTTTATTAATATATAAACATACACCGCCCCCCTGACATTTCCCTGTTACCTCTTCCCGCCGATCCAAGTGAAGTGGGGCTCCAAAGCCGTCAATCCACAGGTCCGCATCCCGGTCATGTGCCGTAAGCCACGTCTCTGTGAAAGCCATGACACAGCAGTTCTTGAAATCCTTCTGATATCGGACTCTTCCTTGAATTTCATCCACTTTATTTCTCGAGGATTGTACGTTCCCCATAATAATGGAAGGAAGAGGAATGCGGTTAAGCTGACGCCTCCTCAGGTTTAATCTTACACCTCCACGCTTTCCACGTTCCCTCCTCTTGTCACTCTTTTCATCGCGGTGTCCATGAAAATCTCTTCAAATCAAGTCCGGCAGTTGCGGCACAGACTCAAACACAGATGCTGCATTATCCATGTTTAAATGCAGTAACATTTCTCTGGAATACTGTATTCTTCCCGGCGAGATCGCAATCGCGCTTACCTCCAAGACAAAGAGCCTGTAAGAAAGAAATGACAGTGCAAAAACCAGAAGGAAATCCATACTGATGGAACCAGGGAGCTCTTCGTTATATAATCCACAAACATTCAAGGACAAAAACGGCACAGAGAATTACGTTAAAACACAATAAATGCATAAAAACAGAGACAAAGACGTCAAACTTTTTTCACCTGCTGTCGATCGCTGCGTGCGCATGCGTCCAAAGTAGTAACTGAATCTTTGGTAATTTAAGTTAATTTGTTTCATTAAATGTAATTTTATAATTTTTTTTTCTTTGAAATCAGAGTTAAATTATTGTTCTGTTCTGGCTCTGCAAAATTGTCAAAAACAAAAATTTTCCACAATCTGTTTCAAATGCATTAAAAAAAACAGTAATTTTATTAAAAAATAGATTTAAAAAATAAGCCACAACATAATCCACAAATTTATAATAAAGTCTCAAATGTACAAGAAAAGTCAATTTTACAAGAAGAAATTACAAATTTGAGGAAAATGGTTTCAAATTTAGATAAATTTACAGAGAAAAGTAGAAAACTATAAGAAAATAATCACAAATTTTGGAGAAAAACCTCAAACCTTCAAGACTGAAGGCATTAGTCAAGTTTTTAAGTGGGTGCTTTTTGCATCCTTAACTCTACTAGAAATGCTTGATTGACTAATATTTGTGTGTAACGGAATGTGTAGTTATAAAAAGAGGTTCCTACTCACATGTGGTGATTTAAAAAAACAAACAAACCACAATAGTGGATGTGCAACATTTGTTAATGTTATTGATCTTTTCTTGGGGTGGGTGGGCGGGGGTTGTGCACTGATGTGTTTGACAGTTCTTTTTTTTCCCATCTAAATGCACTTTGTGATGTGACAAGGTCAGTTATGACCAGCATGTGGTATATTTTATTTCAAAAGGGAAACAAATGTTAATTCTACTAACAGTACACACTGAGTTTTTATGTACTTTGAGATATGCCTCGGTAAGATGTGACCAAAATGGTTTTTTTACAGAATTTTATTCCCCCCCCCCCATTCTATTTATTTGTTGTTCAAAAGGAAAATATTTCTACTTCAAGTTCTGCTCAACCCCAGCAGTGTTATTGTTTTTACACACTGTTGATGTGCCTTTGTCATGTGCCAAACACATTTAAAACCAAGATAATGAATAAAAAGTGCATTTTTTCATCGTACTGATCTGTGTTGGTTTGAAATTTGTCATATTCAACAAATTGCTGAACATGTGCGGCCCAGTTACATGTCTTGATTTCAAATTGTAGCCCAACTGTCATATCCGGCTCTAGGGAGCCGGGCAATCAGAGCCAGGGACAAGCCAGTGAGTCGTGATGGTTTATTTTGGGTAAGGGGAAGGGATGAGGAGAGCACAGATACTCATGCAGAGGTACACTCACAGGTTGCACAGCGCAGAGGTAAGCAGCTCGTACCGGACGTGGGGGTAGCAAGACGTACATACTCACAGCGGGATACAAACACAGGAATGCTGCAAGAGGAGTATAAGCTGACACCAGACGAAGGGGCTTCAGCTTAGCAATGTGTTTATGTCGCAGCCCCGAGTCATCGGGGCTGCTCCTATTTATCCTCATTGGCAGCGCCCCAGCTGATGAAGACTAATTGGCCCCAGCCGTCCATAATGCTGCCAGCTGGGTGCCAGCTGAGACGCTGCTCAATGGGAAGCAGGGATGAGGGAAAACATGGGCTGAGTGCCGAGACGGCATCTCAACCCATGGTGACACCAACTGATTTTGTAAGTGAATAGCTCTGTCCTAAAGACTCAAAAAAGCCTTTTCTGTCTAAATGTTTGGGAAATTGTTGTATGAAAACAATAAAGTTTATAAATTAATTTGTATTTGAACGAGGGAAATAAGTATTTGATCCCCTACCAACAAGCAAAACTTCTGACCCACACAAACTAGTTATGTATCCATGAGGCCCATAAATTAGTCCTGTCCCTTTACAGTGCATCCAGAAAGTATTCACAGCGCTTCACTTTTTGCACATTTTATGTTACAGCCTTATTCCAAAATGGATTAAATTCATTTTTTTCCTCAAAATTCTACACATAACACCCCATAAAGACAACGTGGAATTTTTTTTTTTTTTGAGATTTTTGCAAATTTATTAAAAATAAAAAAACTAAGAAATCACATGTACATAAGTATTCACAGCCTTTGCTCAATACTTTGTTGATGCACCTTTGACAGCAATTACAGCCTCAAGTCTTTTTGACTATGATGCCACAAGCTTGGCACACCTATCTTTGGGAAGTCTGGCCCATTCCTCTTTGCAGCACCTCTCAAGCTCCATCAGGTTGGATGGGAAGTGTCGGTGCACAGCCGTTATCAGATCTCTTTTGGATTGAATCTGAGCTCAATCTTTCTGTCATTACCCAAAGCTCATGACCATAGGTGAGGAATGTACAATAACCTGTAAATCGACAGCTTTGCCTTAAAACTCACCTCCTTCTTCACCATGACAGAATCAGAATCAGAATGAGATTTATTGCCATTGTTCATGTAGTACACAAACTAGGAATTTGTCTCGGTGCAATGCTGCAACATTAAACATGGAGTAGCACTAAAGATAAAAATAAAAAACTATGCATGTACCAGACCAGTACAACGTCCACACTTGCAGATGCTGCTGTAATTTTTCTGTCAATCTCCCACTCCATTCTCCTCTCACTCGTGAATGAAACCCCGAGATGCAAGAGCTCGTCCCCGACCCAGAGAGGACAATCCACCTTTTTCTGGCTGAGGACCATGGACTCGGACTTGGAGGTGCTGATTCTCATCCCAGCTACTTCACACTCAGTAATAAACCATCCCCATAAGACCTGTAGGTCATTGTTCGATGAAGCCAACAGGACATTTGCAAACAGCAGAGATGAGATCTGGGGTCACCAAACATGACACCCTCCTCAAGGAGGGACGGCATCTTCATGAAGAAATAAAACACAGGTGAGGGAGCTATCAGAGATGAATGTGCAAAGTAAAGTTTTATTATAGAAATTTAAAAAATAGCCTCAGTTTCCTTTCTTTAACATTGTTAACAAGTGAGCAGCTTTAACCTCATGGTGATCCAGCGGCCTGCCCGTGGGCCATCTTACTGCTGCCACACAGCAGTGTGGGTTTTGTTTTTAATTGCTCACCAATTAAAATTGCTGCTTAGTTGAAACCAACTATATATTTAAATATTTTCCATTATTATGTCATGCTGAGCAGCGATTCTAAATATTAATTGTGATTAATTGCCAAAATTTTGCTTTTATTCACAATCATTATTAAAATGAGAGGCTGCAAATTTACAAGAAAAAATTGCAATTTTTTAAGGAAAGCATAACAAATTTATGAGAAAAACATTGCAAATTTATAAGAAAAAGTAGCAAATTCATGTGAAAAGGTAGCAAGAAAAAAGTTGCAACTTTACAACCAAAAACTAATAAATTTATGAGAAAAATGTGCAGATTTAAAAGAAAAAAGTTGCAAAGCTGCAAAGCTTTCACAAAAATACTGTGTAGTTTTTACTTCATCACTTGAGTTAAAGTGATAGAATACAATCACATCACTATTGCAAACATCAAAAATCAAGAGTCAGCAGAAAACCTTTTACACATGCAAAAGAAGACACTGCAATAGAAAAAAGTTTCATCTTCATTTTTCTATGCCACACAAGCCGTGCATTTAAAGTCATAAAAATATGTTGGTCTGCAAGTGTCAGGTGTGTCACAGCAAAACTATTAGCAAAATGTGGATGAATGACTTTATTACAGTGCACATGCTGGCATGTGGATGGACCTGTTTCTGTAGCTTATGCAATGCCACTGTGCACCTGGTCATTGTCAGGGTGATTTCTGTACTGTAGTAGCAGCACCGCAGTAGTCAAACAGGACAATGGCTGGGTTAAATAACATCTTTGTGGTGGTGGTGCCGCTGACATTTTTGTGGACTCCTTCAGCAGCAGGTAAGTGGTGCGTTTACTGCTCATTAAGCTTAAACCACATGTGTGTTAGGTTGTGTTTTCATGACGGTTGTCCTTAAAGACAAACAGGAAACACGATGAATGGCACACAAGAGGTCAGAGTTTATAAAGATCAGACTGTGGAGGAGATCAGATGGATTATCTCAGTTATCATGTGGGCATTAGTCAGGCAGATAGGTGAAACAATTGTTCACTTCTGGATAGAAGCATGAAATTTGGCATAAATGTAGTCCAATAAGTCCTCTTTCATATAAGATTAAGACCCACTTCGAATCTTGCTTGGTACTTGCATTATTCAAGATGGCGTCCAAATATGGCCGCCAAAAAACACGTTTTTGCTTATAACTAGAAAATGTGAGCTTTTAGGGCATAATAATGTATTGTTGACTAATATAAATGTGTACATTCCGCACATTTTGAGCCCAAAATCAAGTCTGTATGACAAACGGTTCTTGAGAGTTTGTGGCATTTTGAAAATTGCCACAAACTGTATAATCTTAATCATATCAAAAGTTACAGAGATACAAATGCTGAACAATAGTAATTGAACATTTATGTTATATGTTCATTCGAATCACATTCGAAGATCAATAATAGCATAATGAGGAACCCCAATAAAGTTAAAAATACAAAACGCAGTCAGTGATATGCCAAATATTATGTAATCGAGTGTAACCTCAGTACTAACTAACTAACTAACCTGCACTTATATAGCGCTTTTCTAGTCACAAAGACCACTCAAAGCGCTTTCATTAATACTAACCCTCTATTCTAAGGGCCTATAGGAAACATATCTAGGGACAATTTAGAACAGCCAATTAACCTAACATGCATGTTTTTGGCATGTGGGAGGAAACCGGAGAAATCCCGGAGTAAACCCACGCAACACGGGGAGAACATGCAAACTCCACACAGATCACTGTTGGTCGGGGGCTGGGATCGAACCCACGATCCCACGATCCCCACAATCCCCCGGCCAAGGGTAAACTGTGCTGCCGCAGTGCTAACCACTGCGCCACCGTGCAGCCCAATTACAACCCATGCATCAACAGAGTGAAATGATCGAGAAGACCTCCGCTAACCTTCTGCCTGGTGACATGCACCACCACAATAACACAGAGAAGTGCAGCTTAAATTTGCCCTGCTGCACTTGCACAAGCCCCTACAAGCTTTCTTGCAACCACAGTGCACAAGCTCTTGACATACTTTGGAAGCTTCAGGGAGAGTGGTCCACTTTGGGACGAAGCCTTCCCTTGCTTCAGTCCATCCCCAATGTGTAGGACTTGGTAGATTTTGCACTGGATCCAGTGCTTGACCCCACACATAGCCACCTTGATAAGCAGCTCTTTTGATATGTTGTGTTAATGCTGCCTTTGTTGGTGGAATATTTTCAAGTGTCTGCGTTCCTTGTGCAAAAAGGGTCTGACGAGCTTTGTTTACCTGACACAGTGGGCAGGTACGACTGTACATTATTACCGTGTACCGTTCAAGAACAGCTTCATCCTCTGCTGTTATAACTTCAGGAGTGAAGCTCAGTTTCCTGAATACAGGTGTCACTTCAGGAAAAACTTCCCAAGCATCAAATGCAGTCTTCTTGCCACTGCCAGCAAACGAGGAAGTAGTGTCTGAGCAACTGAAAGCATGGAAGAAGGGAAGGGCTTTGCACTTGTCAGGACCAAGGCTACCTGCCAAGCTGTTTGCTGATATGTAGGTGAAATGTTTTCCCACACCAAACGCCAGCCACAGGTCAATGTCCAGCTGATTTACATATGTAACAGCTAGAACAACAACATCTGTGTCAACTGTCCTTATCAATACACTCCTGTGGCCTTGAGCTGCACCATGGGCAACATGCAACATAAGCCTTGTATCAGCTTCTTCATGATCAGTTGGATCAATGCCAGCAGAAGCCATGTCACTTGGTCTGTTGCTCACAACATTCACATCAGAAGTTGAAACAAACAAGACACCTTCCACCTCTAGAGAAGCCAGTTCTCTACCAAGGAATTGGAATAGCTCTGCTTTGTTATCGGTGCAGCGCAAAAAGGCCTGCCAGTTACTGGGAATGACAGTGTCAGGAAGCACCCTTCTTCGGATACCTTTGCCTCGAGACACTCTGGTTGCCTTTTTGAGGCTGCAGTCAAGATATCGGTCCCACACTACATCAACACGTTTCACATCTTTAGCCTGATCAATGATGTAAGGCAAGAAAACTCCCCTTGAATACTCTTGGAAAGTCTTTGCTTTACCAGGTGCAAGCATATTCACAACAGCTGCTCCATCAAAGACCTTCATGGTAACAGCTGGTAACAACTGATTTTGTGATACCCCAATGCACTGAAGCAAATCTGACTTCTTGCCTTGACGCAATTTGCCTAGAGCAGACAGTGAAGGAGGATGGGCATTGTTTTCATGTCTGAAAAACTCCTCTATGTTTCCATCACGGGTTTGACAGGCAATATAGAGCCGAGCAAAAAGATTGCAATCAGATTTCAAAGCAGACACCTTAGATTGACTGACATTGTTTAGGGCGCTCACGCACGCAGCGACCGGCAGCCGGTGGCTTGTCACCAGACTGCAAACCAAATCTACCTACGGGTACAAATAAGTAACAAAAAAAAAAAAAAAATTGTTTGTCACTTCATAAGTACCAAACAGAGGTAGATTGTTTCTTGAAACTATGTCAGTTAAAGCAACTGTACGCTTATTCAGTCTGTTATCAACAAACTCCTGATACTGAGCAATGCCTAATTCATGCCCTGATTTCACTGCATTAATAACATGGTGAGGCATTATTTCATTGGTGTCAAGTCTAACAAGGTCATTGCTTGTCTCTTTGAAGGGATTTCCCATGTCCTCTAATGAAACTACTAGGTTACCAACATTTTTTGCAAATGCAACCTAGACACTTGGAATTTGATCATGATGCTTGACATTCATTGCCTTGGGCTTCAACAGAGATTCTTCTAGCTCACTAACAACCCTAGCAACTTCAGGGCCAGCAACCAACCACCTTCTTAAGGCAGAAGGATCCTCAGTGAGGCCTATAGCACCCCCTTGGCCTTTGATCTTGGCATTCTCTTGTTCATGACAGTGGTCCAAAGCAATCATCGAGAAAGCATGATCTGACTTTTTTACAACAAAATTTCCATCCATGAAGTTCGAGTAAACATCAGGGTGAGTCTGATGTAGGTTAAGCATATCCCGTACATGGATGGGCAGCCATCTGGCATAATGGTAGCAGTCTAAGGCGAACATCTGGACATCCCTGTATCTCAATACTGACACTCCCACTGCTGTACCTGAAATGAACTTAAGAAGTTGCATTATTGTGATTACTTGAATAAGCCATATCTCAATAACCGTTTGTCATACAGACTTGATTTTTGGCTCAAAATGTGCGGAATGTACACATTTATATTAGTCAACAATACATTATTATGCCCTAAAAGCTCACATTTTCTAGTTATAAGCAAAAACATGTTTTTTGGCGGCCATATTTGGACGCCATCTTGAATAATGCAAGTACCAAGCCAGATCCGAAGTGGGTCTTAATCTTATATGAAACAGGACTTATTGGACTACATTTGTGCCAAATTTCATGCTTCTATCCAGACGTGAACGATTCTTATGAAAATTGGCCCTTATCTGCCTGACTACATGGGTCTATTTACACTATAGTCAGAAAATGAAATAATTAGTCATTTTGTCTTTTGAGTAACACTGAAAACAGTATGGATGCCTTTACCATATACTGTATGTAGAACCTTTGGGGGGGAAAATGTGATCTGCATGAATTTGAAGTTAGATGAAGTTAGGCTGAACCTGCCTTATAAAGATTCACCAACAGGTCAGGCAGATCCATCCATCCATCATCTTCTGCTTAATCCTTTTTGGGTCGTTGGGGGGTGGGGGTGGGGGGCTGGAGCCTATCCCAGCATCTTTGGGCTAGAGGCAGGGTCCACCCTGGACAGATCGCCAGTCCATGCCAGTCCATCACAGGGCCAACACAGAGAGACAGACAACCATTCACTCTCACATCCATATCTAAGGACAATGCCACACCTTGGTGGTTAAACATGATTATTCTTAGAGCCAGAAGTTCTTGTTTACAAGATAAGATAAGATAAGCCTTTATTACTCCCACAATGGGGAAATTACAGGATTGCAGCAGCAAAGGAATAGCATCACTCAGAGCAATAGTAAATAAGATAATAAAATAAGATTAGTTAGGCAACCACAGAGTGTCTCTCAAACAGAGGAAGAAAAAAAAACACACTAAACAGCGGTGAAATACAGATAGTTCAACAAATACAAATAAACAGGCATAAGCAACAAAAAGAGCCTCTCAAACAACAGAGGAGGGAGAAACTGAAATACAGGCACATACCGAAATACCACGTACCCTAATAATTCTAGACAAAGGGGAAATAAAAAAAAAACACGCTAAAGAGCGGCAAAATACACAGTATAATATAGTTCATAGAAACAAAACACAAGGTCATCCCAGAACTACAGGGGAGGGAAAAAAAACCTACAGAGATGACAGCAGGCAGAGCACAAAGAAAACAAGAAAAAACAATTAATTCTGGTGGTCTACCTGCATCCAGATCGCTAGCAGGGGAAGAAGAATGAGTTCGGGCAGTCTACCCCAGTCCCAGGCCCGGAGAACCAGTACCTCTGGTGGCCAGACCAGGTCGCTGAACAAAAAGTCCAGCTTGTCGGGTGGCCGACCCAGAACGTTAAACGGTTGAAGCAGTTTCCCAGACGGCCGACCCGCGTCATCCAGCCACCAGGACCGCAGGGGAGAACTCGGAGGCGGCCTCCCTATTGAGAGGGACAGCGAGGGAGAGCCGTGTTGGATAAGGGAAATCCCAGCGGCACCAGGTGAAGAGAAAAAGGGATCGGGGAAACGATGAGGGACCAGTCCGGTGTCGATCGGCGGAGGACCTGCAGCTCCTTCTCCAAACCCCACACAGACTGGCGCTGTGCTCTCGTTGGATCCCAAGCGGGACTGTGCTGCACCCATGAGGGACCCCGACTGGGCCACAACAGTGTCCATGAAGGACCCCGATTGGGCCGGAACACAACCCACAACAGACCCCAACTGGGCCGGCGCAGCATCCGGGATGACCTTCAGACCCAAACCCAGAACCTCCAAGGCGATGACCGGAGCAGGCTGGTCACCAGTGACCCTGGGAGAAGGCTCAGAGGAGAACAGAGAGCTGGGATCAGAAGCAGCGGCAGAGCCCAGCGAGACAAGCTCGGACGCAGCAGACGGCTGCGCCTGGCTTGTCTCCCCGAGAGACAGGCAAAAATGCTCCAGAATAGAAGAAAGGAAGACAAAACAGAGCCCTTGCCTTATCTCGGGTCCACCACAGCCCAGGACTTCGACGATCCGGGTTCGGCGTGCTGAAGGTCCACCTCTGGTTCCCACTCGACTGCGGCGGGCTCCGCAGCCAGCATGATGGTGTCCTCAGTCTGGGGATTCCCTGACACTGACGTCCACGCTGAAAACCCACACGGTGTGGTGGCAGGGGATCCTTGACCTGCTGGGTCAAACTGCTCCTCCGGGGACGCTTAGTCATCGCCGCAGGCTCCAACTGGCAGTCAGGCCTCCTCCTCTGCCCATGACGTGGCTGCGGGGCTGGAACCAGGCACTCCTGGGCTGCAGGCTCCTTCGTCGTCCAGTGGTGTAGTCCTGGGAACGGGGAACGCTCAGGGGAAGGAGACACACAGGTAACAGGTTCACAATTAATAATTGCAGCAGATGGAGGAAGCTCGGGGGACTGAGAACCCCGAACTTCACCCCCACGGATCAAACAAGGCAATTCACCCAGTGAAGGAAAACGATGAAAAGACACTTGCCTGATCCACTGAGGGCCGATGGAACCTGCTGCGGTGGGCTTCATTTTCTCCCTTCCCCTTTAGGTGGTGATGGAGGGCCCCCCGGGAGGACGAGGAAGAGCCACTCGCACCGGATCGATGACGGGCACAGCCGGAGCAGGACTCGTGGCGTTCTCAGCAGCTGGAGAGAGCTTCGAGGAGGAGGGAGGAACAGCCGAGGCGGGCCGGGGACGAGGCACATACAACCCAGAGGCGGCGGCGGCTGTCTTAACCCTCTGACGAGACACAGAGGCTGCAGCTGGCTGGGAGACAAAGTTCGTGTGGCTACGAACTAGATCCGGATGGGGTTCTCACTGAGGCTTGCAATAAGCATGGAGACGACGTTTACCGGCAGAGGGAGAAGCGAAGGTGAGATCTGGGAAACGCCGCTCCTGCACAGAAACAGAGGCGAGCAGGTCAGCATATCCAGGGTAATCATAAAGTTCCGGATTCCTCTCCACCAGCCTGACCACCGCCGTCACATGCTTCATTATTAAGATTTTTTTTTTTAGATTTAGTATACTTTATTGATCCCCAGAGGGGAAATTGAGGGTCATCCACCACCTGGATGGATGAAGCAGCCACAATACAGCGCTATCCCTTAACCATTCACACACACATTCACACCTACGGCCACTTTAGAGTCTCCAATTAACCTAACCTGCATGTTTTTGGCATGTGGGAGGAAACCGGAGAAATCCCGGGGTAAACCCACGCATACACGGGGAGAACATGCAAACTCCACACAGATCACTGTTGGTCGGGGGCTGGGATCGAACCCACGATCCCACGATCCCCATGATCCCCCGGCCAAGGGTAAACTGTGCTGCCGCAGTGCTAACCACTGTGCCACCGTGCAGCCCCAATTATCTGGGTTGGATGGGAGGCGGTGCGAGCTGCAGCCACTCAGTCCTGGATGGTAATAGCTGTCCGCTGTAAATCCACCGAGGGAATCCCGACTGACGTCTCTCTCCGCTGGGGATGACCCCTGGGTGGTGCAAACTCCTGGACTGGATGAGAGACAGGAATGGGATCCCGAGACGAGGAGCGAGGATGTCTCCTGTTCGGCTTCCTGCCGGAGTTTCCCTCCAGCCCACGGAGCTTCTCCCAGTGAGCAGAGATGTCTGCCATCCTCGCCGTGATTTCAGGGTGGTCAGCGTAGCGAGGATGACGGTTAATAGTCGCCTCAGCGAGGTCCAGGTACCAGCATGAGGCACTGGGGACAGTGTGATGGCGAGGGCTGGAGATTATCCCGTCAATCTCTATGGGCCATCACCAGCTCGTAGCCCAGGCTCATGGCATAGCCCTTGCGTGGCGACGCCATCTCCCAGCACACTGGTACGCGGAAAGTGGAAAACTATAAGCCCAATTAAGCAAACTCACGGTCACCGGCGTCTCATTTGGCTGCGACCTACTGTCATGGTGTGGTCCTGGCGGACCACTAATGAGACAAAATAGGCGACCAGTGAGTTTGCGTATTTATTAAAGGAAGGAACAAGGTACAAAATAATGAGCCACGTGGGGCAAAACACAAAGACTGTGACTATAACGCACCAACGATAACAGAACTAGGGAGACAAGAATACAACACTTAGATAAGAATAGCGAGGGTGGAACCTGACGCTGAAAGGAACTGGCTTTGGACGTAGGGAAACCAGTCTGGAAAAGGCGAGGTCACAGCCCGGAGTAACCTAAGCTGCTCCCTTAAATAGGCAAGAGGAATAATCAGCTGATGAGGATGTCATCAGCTGAAATGGCAAACAACTGTCACTGAGGAACTCTGCTCTGACAGCCGGAAGCCCCACAGAGACGCTGTCAAAATAAGAGCCCGGGAAGGCCATAAGGAAAACTGCTACAGAACGGGAGGAAAATACTGCATGACCCGAGCGCGGACGATATCGGCGCTCAGACCATGACAGCTGCTTTGTAATAAGACACCAGTCTGCTCTCACTACTTGTGTAGTATTAGAGTATATCCAAGAAGACAATGGTGCATTTTGGGTGCATTTTGGTTTTCTTGGCTCTGACTTTTCTGAGGACTGATGCAAAACAAGGTGAGTGATAAATCTGATACTACATGTACTGGAATATCACAGTGTTTCCATTAATATTTCCAGCTGACAAACCAAGAAGTGTGAGTGGAAACAGTTTCTAGTACATGCTGCTACTGTCAGTGGCTGATTTATTCTGTCTTAACAAGGGGGGTGGGGATGTTCACAAATTTACTGTGACATTCAAATGTATAAATGTAAATTTGGTACAAATTTGCAAGAATTAAGGTGCAAAAACAAAATAAAAGATGGTAATTTTAAAATTTACAAAGTTGTCACGATTAATTACATAGATTAAAAATTTAACCAACATCTAGATGACAAGCGACAAGGGAGTGAGAAAACGTTGCAAATTTAGGACAAAAAAATAGCAAATTTACGAGAAAAATAGTTTCATGTTTCCATGAAAAAAGTTGCAAATTGACAAGAAAAAAAAAAGCAAATTTAGAGAGAAAAAAAATGCAGATTTACAGAAAAAGTTGTAGGTTTTTGAGAAAAAAGTTGGAAATTTATGAGGAAAAATGCTGCAAATGTACAAGAAAAAAGCTGAAAATTCACTGGGAAAATGTTGCCAATTTACTGGGAAAAAAACTTAAAATTGACAAGAAAAAGAAAAATTTACATCAAAAAAGTTGTAAGTTTTTGAGGAAAAAAGCTGCAGATTTATGAGGGGAAAAAAACCTGCAAATTTTCAGGGAAAAAGTTGCAAATCTACAAAGAAAAAGTCGAAAATTTACTCGAGAATAATCATTAATTTATGAGAAAAGTTGTAAAATTATGAGCAAAAACACTGAAAATTGACATGAAAAATCTACCAAATTATGACAAAAAAGTTGCAAATTAATACAATTTCTTTAACATTCATCCATTCATATGTTGCATCTTTGCAACATATGAATGGATCAAAATGGCCTCCTCTTTCACAGCATGTGCAGTAATAGGGCGGATTAATGAAAATCCCAGCTGTAAATTATTATTGCTAGAAGACTGTTTTGATGCTTGCAGGCAATGTCGGAGGTGATTTACAGTTTGGAGTTAATCATGAAGGCAGCAGGTATATTGATGAGGAGCCACATCCAGCTCATAAGTGACCCTTGATGTCTCAGAGTGGCGACAAAACCCCAAACACAAATCACTTATGCTGTTGTGAGGAAACACTTTTAATGCTGGAGGAACAATGTTGCAGAGCATGTCAGGATACATTGTTACACTGTGGAAAACAGAGAAACAAAATGCGACAGCGTGGAACACAACCTGATGGGTTCGATTATAGAAATTCCTAGAAGGAATGCTGGCAGTGTGGAGTGTGTAAAATAAGAGGCAGATTCATGGACAGACTGTTTATTACACACTTCACATCTCTCAAGCACAGAACAGACTGAATCATTACAGCAAGCTCTCCTCTATATCAAAAGTCACTCTTCACACGCTTCATGGTATTTCTCATCACACAGCATGACATTTACATTACACTGCATTCAACCCCCTATGTCTCTGACTCCTTCCTGCTCTCTCGCCAGGAACTCCCTGGGCATTGTTCTCCCATGCTTATTCACTGTCTCTGTCTAATAATCTGACTTAACGTCATGAGCCGCGCCGTGCGGGAAAGGAAACGGTAAAAAAAATTCACCATCCCCAAACATTCTTGCAGCGCCCTGACCATCTGAGGCCGGGGAAAATCCGCCACGGCGCGCATTTTGTCGGGCAACGGGATTGCTCGTTCTGGGGAGATGCGGTGCCCCCAAAAAATCAATCTCCGTCACGCCGAACTGGCATTTCGCCGGGTTGACTATTAACCCGTGCTCCTCCAACCTCCGGAAAACCGTCCTGAGGTGGGTTTCGTGTTCGTCTTTGTACACACTGGCTACCAGGATATCGTCCAGGTAGACGAACACGAACGGGAGATCGCGCAGCACTGCATCCATCATGCGCTGGAACGTCTGTGCCGCACCTTTTAACCCGAATGGCATGCGCAGGAACTCAAATAAGCCGAACAAAGTTATTACCGCTGTTTTGGGTACGTCCTCCGCGCGTACTGGGACCTGGTGGTAACCGCGGACCAGGTCTATTTTAGAAAAAATACGCGCTCCGGCGAGGTGAACTGAAAAATCCTGTATGTGGGGAAAAGGGTAGCGGTTGTGTGCTGTGGCGTTGTTCAACCTGCGGAAATCACCACACGGTCGCCACGACCCCTCGGCCTTAGGGACCATGTGTAGCGGGGATGCCCATGGGCTGTTCGAATGCCTGATGATGCTCACCCTTTCCAGGTTGGCGAACGTGGAACTTACCGCCTGGAGCTGTGACGCTGGCTTGTGCTGTTGTCCGGGTCCCTCGAGATATACAGGGGAGAGATTCAAAGGACAGTGCATTAACCAGGCGCCTGTTAGCAACATCCACAAGTAAACCATGCACACACAGAAAATCAGCGCCCAGGAGCGGGCAACACAGTGCTGCTATGATAAAAGTCCACTCATACGAGTGGCCATGTAGAGATAAGGCCAGTGTTCTCTCACCGAACGTCTTAATCTCCAAGCCGTTTACTGCCACAAGTCCGGGGCCGCTAGGTCCTGCCAGCCGGTCAGCGTAGGACGGCAGGATGACGCTCTTCTGGGCTCCGGTGTCGACGAGGAAGTGTCTCCCCGAGCGCGAGTCCGTCATGTAGAGCAGCTTGTTCTCTTCACCGACGGTCGCAGCTGCTACCGACTGCCGACCTTGGCGTTTCCCGAGCGCTTGAATTGGCACGGTGGCGCGCATCTGCGCGCGTTCTCTCCGAAACGGCGGTGGTAGAAGCAGAGCGTGACTCTCTGGCGCTCCTTGGCCCCTGCTGCCGCTACCGTCGGTGGCTCCTCGCCTCCTCTGGTCGTCTCGCTGGGCTCCGCCGCCGCCGCGTTGACTGTGATCGCCCGGGTGGTGAGGATGATCCAGTCTGCCTCCTGGGCTAGTGCACAGTAGTCACGCGCGGCCAGCAACGGTGAATTGGCCAGCACCGCTCTCGCCTCCGTTGGAAGGTTCCGGAGGAAAAGGTGGGCAAACAGAAAGTGGCCGTCGTCCGTGCCCATTAAAAACTTTTTTTTCAGTTTTTCTCATAAATTTGCAACTTTTTTCTTGTAAATTTGCTTCTTTTTTCTCATAAATTTGCAACTTTTTCACATGAATTTGTGTTTTCCCCCTGCATCAATTAACTATCTTTTCACCATAAATCTGCAACTTTTTGTTAGTAAATTTGTGTCTTTTTTCTTTTAAATTTGCCACATTCATTTGAATGCTGGTCAAGTTTTTATTCTGTGTAATGCCTTCAATTTGCTCTATTCATCCAGACAATGACTCAGATTTGTTTGTATAAAGTTTAGTTTTAAAGGCTTTGAATTGTTTCCTGTTGCAAAAATAGGGGGGAAAAAAAACCCTCAATCTTGCATTGGGCCCACCTTTAGTGTCCCACTCTGGAGAAAATGTTCTGTTTATCGTCCCCCCAACAGTGACATGAAATATCCACAAGTGCTCTACATGAATGTAAATGGCTCATCATAACTGGCTCATTTTTAACCAATCTGCATTACTTTGCAAACGTCCTGAAGTAAAACATGACTTCTCCACACTTGTGTTTCAGACTCTGGTGTTTTCTGTGTTTTCAATGAGAGCTGCATGGTGCCGTGCGACTTTCAGGTTGGGGACGACATTCTCATCCACTGGTATAAAGTGGAACCAGGGAACCAGAAAGAACTCAATGTCCACTCATACTATTACGGCCAGGACCAGCTGGCCGAGCAGAACCAGGAGTTTACAGGCAGGACATCTCTGTTTAAGAAAGAGATCTCTGAAGGAAACGCCTCACTTCTGCTGACAGCGGTTCGAGTTCAGGATGAGGGGAGATACAAATGCTACAGCAGCACCAAAAAGGAGAGCAAGACGTTATTTATCAACCTGAAGGTGGACGGTATGAACACATGAAGTTCAGAGATTGTGGGCCCTCATTCGATTACCAGTTACATTAAGATGTAAAGAATATGAGGTAACACCAACTGTTTTCCATTCTGTTTTTGCAGCTCCGATCCATAAAGTCACCAGCGATGTTTACATGGGCACAGGTAACTGGATTAAATGCCTGATCTGAATAAAAATCCATCCATCCATCCATCCATCCATCCATCCATCCATCTTCTTCCACTTAATCCTTATCGGGTTGCGGGGGGGGGGGGCTGGAGCCTATCCCAGCATCTTTGGTGTAGAAGAAAATATGAAAATTAATAAATATGATCAGGTATGAATTATTTAATTTATATTGATGTATTGGAATCTGAGATCAAATCTCGTTTCAAATACATCAGAAAAGTTAATAACACTCGTGGAGCACCAGCTTCTATCTTTTATTTTTGTAACTTTGATTTTTATTCATTTTTCATCATACATATTACATTCAGATCACAGTCTATATTTAAAAAAAGGAGCTAGAGAAAGAAAGAAAAAAAAGGGGGGGGGAAACAAATGTTGGAGCATCAAGTTTTAAGTTTCCATCTCTTAATTCTTCTGGTTTTTCCAGTGTCTTTGGTTATTCTTTCAATTTCTGTCTCGTTGTTGCACTTTGTAGTGTGCCCATTTCCGCCATTTTTTTTTCATATAGTCCTTCTTGCATTCTTTGTCGATATGTTAGTTTTTCCATCAAACGTATATCCTCAACAATGTCAGTCCATTGCTCTTGGTCAGGAAGAATTTCTGATCGCCATTTTCTTGTGATTGTTTTTTTACATGCAGTCAGCAAGATTTTAACTAGATATCTGTCCTCAGCCTGTATTACATTGTCTCTTTTAAGATCACATAAGTACATCAGGTTACAGTTCATTGGTATATTATATCCTAATATCCTCTGTATTGTCACGTGTATAGAGTTCCAGAATGATGAGATTTTGCAGCATTTCCAAAACATATGTGAGTGGTCTGCATTTTGAGCCCCACAGCCCCTCCAGCATAAAGATTGGGTATTTGTATATTTTCTTTGAATCTGTGGTGTAATGAAATAACGAATCAGGTTTTTCCATCCAAATTCCCTCCATGTCCTTGAACTTGTTGATGTGTGTTGTGTTTTCCATATTTCTTGCCAGTTTTCTTCTGTTATGTTTAAATTTAGCTCTTTCTCCCATTTCTCCTTTATATAGTTACTTGAATGTTTGTTTGCCGTAAGTTTCTGATATAGCTTTGAAATAATTCTTATTTTATTTCCTGTATATGAGCTTAAAATGAATTGTATAATCTCGCTCACATCTGTGTGGAGGTTATGTCTAATCTTCCTCATATAATAATCTTTCATCTGCAGATATCTGAAGAATTCCGATTTTTCTAGTTTAAATTTTCTGATGTTTACAAAACTCCCGAAATCTTTTTTTCCGATATTGCCCCATGCTGTGATTCCCTTGTTCACCAGATTTTTGTATCCCCTATCTTGCTTTGCTGGTTCAAACTGACTGTCAAATGCTACCCATTTCAATAGTTTTATGTCCTTGTTTATGTTATACTTTTGTACTATTTTATACCACAGTTCCAAAGTAAATTTAGTGATTGGGTCTATTTGTTTGATTTGCTTATATGCATCCTTATCTCCTATTATGCTTTGTACTGGGAGTCCCTCAATTTCCTTTTCTATTTCTTTCCATTTTGCCTCATATCCTCCGTCGCACCAACATATGATATATCTTATTTGTGCTGAGTAGTAATATTCCTTTAGACTCGGTAGGCCCATGCCTCCTTTCTCTTTTGGTAACTGGAGAATTTTATATTTCACTCTTGGCTTTTTACCTCCCCAAACAAATCTCGATGACATAACGCACGGCTCAGGAGACACACACACACAGGCTCAGAGTAGTTCAAATAGTTTATTAACAACAGGAGTGAATGAATGTGTGTCTGTGGGATGTAAATGTGTTGATGGCGGCGTCTGCTTCGGGCACAGAGGCAGGAGGCCGTACAGCCGGACAACCCTATGGGAAAAGCACAAGGAGAAGGGTGACGGGCACACACCAACACAGGAGATATAAGAGCGAGAGAGGAGCTTACTTGGAGAGGACAGATGACTGGCACAACAAGGGACGAGGTCCGGTAGACAGCCACCTGGAGAGCCCGGTGCAGCAGCGAGGAACAGGCGATGGAGAGGCGTCGTCCGCCGCCGGGGAATCCACCTGTGCACGGGGGAGCAGACTAGGAAGGAAAAGGAGGTAAGGTCTTCTTACCAGAGTGATCGGCTGAGGGTGAAGGAACTCACAGCGATGCATGGGGAAGTCTGACGGCTTCAGGCCGAAGCTCAGGGCGAGGCGGCTTATATCTCTCGCCGCTGATGATGTGCAGGTGTGCGTGCAGGTGGCGCCGCTGATGAGCGGCGCGGCGTGACAGTACTCCCCCCTCTAGCAGCGCCTCCTGGCGATGGCTTCTCTGGGTGCGCTCGGTGGAAATCAGCGATGAGCGACGGGTCCAACACAAACGACGAGGCTACCCACTGTCGATGTTCAGGCCCATAGCCCTCCCAGTCCACCAAGTACTGCAACCCACGACCCCGGCGCCGGGAGTCCAGGATGGAGGCGACGGACCAGGCCGGATGGCCACCAATCATCCGGGGCGCGGGTTGCGCAGCAGGAGGAGGGCAAAGGGGATCGGAGACTGCCAGCTTCACCTTGGACACGTGGAAGGTGGGATGGATGCGGAGGGAGGGGGGAATAGCTACACGCACAGCCACCGGGTTGACGATCCGGGTGATGGGGTAAGGACCCATAAAGCGCTGTGCCAGCTTCCTCCTCTCGCCCTTTAAAGTCACATCCTGGGTTGACACGTAGACTTGCTGACCAACTCTGTACGCCGGGGCAGGTCTTCTGTGCCGGTCCACCACGGCTCTGTTGCGCTCCGCCGTGCGTAAAAGCGCATTGCGCGCTGACGCCCAGATGGAGCGGAACTGCCTGAGATGCGCCCGTACTGAGGGGACAGTTACCTCACTCTCCTGCGCTGGGAACAGCGGGGGGTCGTAACCCAGGGACGCCTTAAAGGGGGACATCCCCGTAGCAGAAGAGCGAGCGGTGTTATGGGCGTATTCAACCCAGGCGAGGTGGTTACTCCAGGACATAGGTTTGGACGCCGTTACACAGCGGAGCGCAGCCTCCAGCTCCTGGTTGGTCCGCTCACACTGCCCGTTGGATTGGGGGTGATGGCCGGAGGAGAGGCTCACCTTGGCTCCTAGGGCGTTGCAGAACGACCTCCAAACCTCTGAAGAAAATTGGGGCCCCCGGTCCGAGACCACGTCCACCGGAATCCCATGCAGCCTGACCACGTGTTGGATGAGGAGGTCCGCCGTCTCCAGGGCAGATGGGAGACCTCGTAGGGGGACGAAGTGTACCGCCTTGGAGAAGCGGTCCACGATGGTCAGGATGGTGTTGTAGGTGTTCGAGACTGGGAGTCCGGTGACGAAATCCAGGGCGATATGCGACCAGGGCCTGCCAGGGATGGGCAGAGGCTGGAGCAAACCCGCTGGAGGGGCATTACCCGATTTGTTGGTGGCACAAACTGGACAGGCCCGGGCGTAGCGGGAAGCGTCCCTCCGCAGGCCCGGCCACCAAAAGGACCGCTGGAGGAGGTCAATCATCCGGGAGGAGCCAGGGTGACAGGTGAGCTTAGATGTGTGCAACCAGTGGATGACCTCCCCTCGAACCGTGGATGGCACGAACAGCCTCCCCTCCGGTCCGCCGCCAGGGTCAGGTTCCACTTCCTGCGCCTTCCGGATCTTGCTCTCGATGTCCCAGGTGATGGCTCCCACGACGCACGACCTGGGTAGGATGGTGTGGACCGTGTCCTCCGACTCCTCAGGGGCGAATTGCCTAGAGAGGGCGTCGGGCAGGCCGTTCTTGGAGCCAGGCCTGAAGGTGATGGTAAATTGAAACCTGGCGAAGAACAAGGACCAGCGCGCCTGGCGGGCGTTCAGGCGCCTGGCAGATCTAAGGTACTCCAAGTTCTTGTGGTCCGTTAGGACCACGAACGGCAGGTCCGCCCCCTCTAGCCAGTGACGCCACTCCTGTAGCGCGAGCTTGATGGCGAGGAGCTCTCTGTCACCCACGTCGTAATTCCTCTCCGCCGGGGACAAGCGCTGGGAGAAGAAGGCGCAGGGCTGTTTGATACCGTCGTCTGGTGACCGCTGGGATAGCACCGCCCCCACTCCTGTGTCCGAAACGTCCACTTCCATGATGCACTGCAGCGCAGGGTTGACTTAGCTAAGGACCCGGGAGGAGGAGAACTCCGCCTTCAGCGCCTGAAAAGGAGCTGCGGCCTCTTTGGTCCACCGGAACGGAACCTTAGGGGACGTGAGGTGGGTCAGCGGACCGACGATGGTGCCAAAATTTGGGACGAAGCGGCGGTAGAAGTTCGCAAACCCAACGAACTGTTGCACCTGCTTCCTTGATGCAGGTGTAGGCCATTCCACCACCGCCTTCACCTTCTCTGGGTCCGGAAGCACCTGGTCGTGTGAGATGATGAACCCAAGGAAGGATGTTGTCTTTGCGTAAAATTCACACTTCTCGGCCTTCACGTATAACCGGTTCTCCAGCAGTCTTTGGAGGACCCGCCTCACGTGGACCTGGTGCTCATCCCTGGACTTGGAGAAGATGAGTATGTCATCCAGGTAGACGAACACAAAAAGGCCGATGAAATCCCGGAGGACGTCGTTGATGAGGCGCTGAAAGACGGCTGGAGTGTTGGTCAACCCGAACGGCATCACCAGGTATTCGAAGTGGCCGTTCGGGGTACGGAAGGCTGTTTTCCACTCGTCTCCCTCCCTGATCCGGACGAGGTGGTATGCGCTGCGTAGATCCAGCTTGGTGAACCAAGTCGCCCCCTGGAGGGAGTGGAAAGCGGTGTCCATGAGGGGCAGGGTGTAACGATCCTTCTCCGTTATGTCATTAAGGGCACGATAGTCAATGCAAGGACGGAGGGATCCGTCCTTCTTACCAACGAAGAAGAATCCTGCCCCCACAGGTGATGACGATGGGCGGAAAATCCCAGCACTCAGCGACTCCTTGAGGTATGAGTTTATTGTCTCCTTCTCCGGCGCCGATAGACTGTAGAGTCGTCCAGAAGGTAAGGGTGCCCCCTGGCGGAGATTGATTGCGCAGTCATAGGGCCGATGAGGAGGGAGAGACATCGCCTTGGATTTGCTGAATACCATACCCAGGTCGTGAAATTCCAGTGGCACCAGGGACAGGTCCGGGGGTGCAGCGTCCGTAGGAGGGGGAGAAGCGGACGGAGAGCAGGCAGCGGACTGAAGACGGGTGCCCATGCAGAACGTACTCCATGCCGACACCCCGGCGGACTTCCAATCCAGAACGGGGTTGTGGAGGCGTAGCCAGGGATACCCCAGGATGACGGGCGACACAGAGTTGGGAAGGACGTAAAAGGTTATCTCCTCCCGGTGGTTTCCAGAGATAATAACCGGGATGGGGATGGTCTGGTGCGTAACTCTCCCAAGGGAGGCACGAGAGAGGTTGACCAGGGAGATAGGGTTCCTGAGTGCCTGACAGCGGATGCCCAATCGGGTTGCCAGGCTTTGTGAAATAAAGCTGCCTTCTGCGCCCGAATCCACCAGTGCGTGGGTGAGATGCCCAGTGGGGTTGTGGCAGAAACGGATGGGCAGCTTCAATTGAGTGAGAGAACTTAACCGATTGACGTCCGTGAGGCCCCCTACAGTGACTCGCGGACCCCACCGACTGGCTTTCCGTGGGCAAAGCTTCACCGTGTGTTGGTCATCTCCGCAATACATGCAGAGATCCAACTCACGGCGGCGTTGTCTCTCCGCAGGGGAAAGCTTTGTCCAGCCCGTCACCATCGGCTCCGACTCCTCGGGGCACGATGGTGGCGGCGTCACCAGGGGGCGAGCTTGGAACAGGTGTGGCGAGACTCCACGAGGGCGAGAAGAAGACGACTTCCGTCCCGAGGAGCGCTCGCGCAGCCTGTTGTCCAAACTGATCGCTAGGGATGTCAGCTCCGCTAGCGTCTCAGGGATATCCCGCCCAGCCAGTTCATCCCTCAGATCATCGTTGAGACTGCGGAGGAAAAGGCCACAAAGGGAGCGTTCCTCCCAGCCTAACTCCTCCGCCGCTACCCGGAAGTCGACCGCGTAGTCCGCTGCCAACCGGCTTCCCTGCTGGAGGGCGAGAAGCCGATCGACCTGGACCGTCTCGGTAAGAGAATGGTCAAAGACCTCCAGGAAGCGTCTCACGAATTGGTCATATGTGAGGGTGGCATAACTGGGCCTCGCCATTACGGCGTAGGTCCAGGTTAATGCCCGCCCCTCCAGGAGATTCCCGATATAACCAATTCGGCTATGATCTGAGGGAAAGTCCCCGGGCACACGGTGGAAAACGGACTCACACTGCGTTATAACCCCCCGTGCTCCGCCAAGCTTACCGCTAAAGCGGGCGGGGGTTGGAATGGGCGTGAGCCGAACCGGTGCACCCGGAGCCTGCTGGACGGCCACTGGAGCAGCAGGAGCCGCGCCACCCTGACGAGCCGGGGGGAACGGCTGTTGGGGGTCCAAGCGGCCCAATCGGTTAGTTATATTTATCAACTGATTAAAAATAACCTGTTGCTGATAAGCTATCTGATCCACCCGAGCCTCGAGAGTGGAAAACCGGTGTGCGAGCCCGCCGTCTGCCGAGCCGCTCTGCTGAAGCCGTACTGACATAACGCACGGCTCAGGAGACGCACACACACAGGCTCAGAGTAGTTCAAATAGTTTATTAACAACAGGAGTGAATGAATGTGTGTCTGCGGGATGTAAATGTGTTGATGGCGGCGTCTGCTTCGGGCACAGAGGCAGGAGGCCGTACAGCCGGACAACCCTATGGGAAAAGCACAAGGAGAAGGGTGACGGGCACACACCAACACAGGAGATATAAGAGCGAGAGAGGAGCTTACTTGGAGAGGACAGATGACTGGCACAACAAGGGACGAGGTCCAGTAGACAGCCACCTGGAGAGCCCGGTGCAGCAGCGAGGAACAGGCGATGGAGAGGCGTCGTCCGCCGCCGGGGAATCCACCTGTGCACAGGGGAGCAGACTAGGAAGGAAAAGGAGGTAAGGTCTTCTTACCAGAGTGATCGGCTGAGGGTGAAGGAACTCACAGCGATGCATGGGGAAGTCTGACGGCTTCAGGCCGAAGCTCAGGGCGAGGCGGCTTATATCCCTCGCCGCTGATGATGTGCAGGTGTGCGTGCAGGTGGCGCCGCTGATGAGCGGCGTGGCGTGACACTTGATATCATCCTGTCCCACTTTGAGAACTTGGCATCAGGAATCTCTGTTGGTAGAGCCTGGAAGAGGTAAAGCAGTCTAGGTTGTATGCTGATTTTGACTGTCTTAATTTTTGAATTCAGATCCATATTTAAGATTGACCATCTATCAATATCCTTTTTTATTTCTTGATCCAACCTATCATAGTTTGCTTTATAGATTTTGCTTAGATCTTTAGGTATGCTCACTCCAAGGTATTTTATTTCTTTTTGTTTCCAGTTTAGTTTGATCTTATCAGTTATCTGGTTTAAAGGGTTATAGTGGAATGCCAGTATTTGTGTTTTTGTTATGTTTATCTTGTATCCTGATAATTTTCCAAAATGTTCTATCAAGTTCATCATTTCCATTATTGATTCATCTGGTTGTTCAAGGTAAACTATAATATCGTCTGCAAATAGCCCAATCTTGTGTTCCGCTCCCTTTATTGTTACACCTTTTAATTTCTTATTTTGTCTCATCGCTTGAGCCAGTGGCTCTATGAACAGAGCAAACTAGGTGGGCGATAGACAGCATCCCTGCCTAGTTGATCTTTGTATATTTACTTTGTCTGTTAAGCTACCGTTTATCTTGATTCTTGCCACAGGTTTTTGATACAGTGTCTTTATGCATTGTACTGATTTTTCGTTAAATCCAAAGCGTTCCAGCACATTATATAGGAACTTCCAATTAACCCTATCAAATGCTTTTTCTGCGTCTAAACTCATTATTACTGCACTTTTCTTTTCTTTATGTATTTGATTAATTATGTGTACAGTTCTCCTGATATTGTCATGTGTTTGGCGTCCCTCTGTGAAACCAGTTTGATCATCCTCTATCAATTCCGTCAAGAATGTCTTTATTCGTTTACATATAATTGTTGTATATATTTTATAATCCACATTTAATAAAGAGATTGGCCTATAGTTTCCACATTGTTCCCTATCTTTCCCTGGCTTTAAAATAACTGAAATAATGGCTTCGTTCCACGATGGAGGTATTTTGTTGTTGTTTAATGTCCAATTAAATGACTTTAGGAGCTGTGGCGTGAGTTCTTCTATAAACAGTTTATAAAATTCAGAGGGGTATCCATCACTACCTGGTGATTTACCGTTTTTAAGTGACTTAATCACATCTTTAATCTCTTGTGTTGTTATTTCTGCTGTTAGCTTTTCATTTTGTTGGTTTCCTATTGATGGCAAGTCCAATGTGCCTAGAAATTTTTTAATATCCTTAACATTTGTCTCTTCAGGTTGTGAGTATAGTTCTTGATAGAAATTATGGAATATTTCTTTGATGTTTTCTGGGTTAACTGTGGTTTTATTTGTGATGGGGTCCTTAATCATATATACATTATTCACTGTTTGTTGTTTTCTTAACCGTTTTGCCAGCAGTTTTGTGGCCTTTGGCCCCGTTTCATAATATTTTTGTTTTAAATATCTATTTTTCCTTTCGATTTCATCTATTTGTATTTCTTTTATCTTTATTTTTTCTTCCTTAATTTCTTGATATATTTCTGGGTCGTTTGTGCTTTGATGTTTACGTTCTAATTCCCTCAATCTCTCACATCTTTGTTCATATGTTTCCAGTTTAGACTTATTTGCTTTTCCTGATTCAGCAATTAATTTACCTCTTAACACGGCTTTAAGTGCATCCCATAGTATTGTTGGGTCCACTTCTTCATTATCATTCTCTTCGATATACTCGTTTATGTTTACTTTTATTCTTTCTTTCATTTTCTCATTATTTCACAGTCCTACATTGAGTTTCCATGTTGTTTGTCGTTTTCTATTGTTTAAATATATTTCCATGTATATAGGATTATGGTCTGATATTTCTGCCCCTCCAATCTGACAATTTCTCACCCTGTGTCTGTCACCTTCATTCATAAGGAAGTAATCTATTCTAGAGTGTACTTTATGGACTGCTGAATAATGTGTATAGTCTTTTTCGAGTGGGTGCAGGTCCCTCCATATGTCTACCATACCCATTTCTGCCAGTGAGGTTCTTATGAACTTTGTTACATATTTTTTTGTCTTCTTATCACTTGTTGTGTCAACCTCATGATCCATGACGGCATTTAAGTCTCCTCCACAAATTAGGACTCCTTCACTGTGTGTTGCTATGAGATCAAACAGATGTTGAAAAAAACCCTTGTCACTTTCTGGTGGGGCATAAATGTTCACTAATGTGATCTGCATACCATCTATTCTTCCCTTTACTATTACATATCTGCCTTCTTTATCCTGGATTTCTTGTTCACATTCAAATTGTATTTTATTTGAAATTAGTATCATAACCCCCCTTTTAGTTCCTCCCTTAAATGAACTGTAGTAGGAGTTCTTATAGCCAAATCTCTTTAGTTTCTCATGTTCTGTCTTGCTCAAATGTGTCTCTTGCATAAATATAATTTCGGATTTTTCCTTCTTGAATTTTCTTATTATTCTTTCCCTTTTAACAGGTGAGTTCAGACCATTCACGTTTAATGTCATTATGTTAAGATTTTTACCCATATTCATGTTTTTCCATTTTTTTAACTTGTGCTCCTAACCCCTTTAACAACAAAACTAACACATATTTGTACAAAAACACATTAACGAACTTCGACCTCCGTACTTTGGGCCTTTCTTTTGCCCACTGGTCCCTGTTGGTGGGTGAAGGGAATGTCTTCACAGAATGAAGGGCCCTCTCTAGACCTATATTTACTATCCAAGTAATAGTCATTAGTCTAGAAATGTCCAACAAAAATCACTTAAACCTCTCCTAGCCGTTTGTTTCTCTTTTACCTTGTCTTCTTGGCCTTCATTTTTTCTGTGTCCTTCTTAATCTTTGTTATAATCTAGGCTTTCCATTGAAAGCCTTGCAGTTTTTCCTGGGCCCGGTGCGCCACGTCTGTCTCCCGCCTTCTGCCGCTCACTCGTCTCCACTCCGGCTGTCGTGATGCGTTCAGTGCCGCCGCTGCTCCAGCCGCTTCCTCCGGCACGCTCACCACAAAGCCTCGCTCCGTCATGTTCCGCGCTGCCTCTCTGGCCGTGCTGTACGTTTTCACGCCGTCCTCCCAATGAATTCTCATCTTCGTTAGCGGCGTTTGGAATCTAATTTTTTTCTCTTTCAGTATTTTTTTAATGTTGGCATATTTCTTTCGCTGCTGCACAATTTCTGTCGGGTAGTCATGGTCAAAGAATATCTGTTTGTCGCCAATTCGTATCTTTTTTTTCCATGCTTGTGTCAGGATTCTTTCCTTTACATCATATTTCAGACAGTTTACCACAACTGACCTGGGTGTAGAGTTTGGATTCGGGTTCTGTGTCGAGGCTCTGTGCGCTCGCTGGATCTGCAGGTCTGCTTCATTGGGCAACTCAAGTTCTTTTTTTAAGAAATGATCCATGAATTTCGTCATCGAGTTGCCTTCAATGCCCTCCGGGATCCCGAAGATGCGTATATTGCTCCGCCAGGACATGCTCTCCAGGTCGGTTATTTTTTCCTGCATCCTCTGTGTTTGCGCCATCAGGGTCTGCAGCCACTCGCTTGCCTCGGTCTTCCAGTCTTCCAACTCCGATATTCGAGCCTGTGCTTCTGTCATACACTCCCGTTGAGTGCGCAGCTCATCCATGTTTTCAGCTAGCTTGCGCTCCATTTCTCTTCGGAGACCCATAATTTCCTCCTCCATCTCTTTTTTCAACTCTTCCTTAAGAGCCGTTAAATCTTGTTGGAGTTGTCGCTTAAAGTCTTTTAATTCTTTTTTTAATTCTTTACCTAAATTGGCGATGCCAGTGTTCATAGCATCGAGTTTGGTGTCCTCATTTTCTCTGCTGTAGTTGCCTCGTTTCCCTGGGCCTCATGTACAGCGATTTCTCCTGCGTTGTTGAAGAGGGATTCCTCAGTTTTACCCTGCTTTTGTCCATGTGCCCGGCTTCTTTGTGTTTTCATCCCTTGGTTTATTGGTCCATTTATGTCGAGTTGGCCATTTACCAATGATTTTTAATCCGACTAGGGAGAGCTCTCTGTTTAAGCGTTATGTCTCTCCGCCATCTTCCCGGAAGTCACCAGCTTCTATCTTTAAGAAGCAATTTTAATTTTAATTTCACTTTATACCTGTTTAATCACTCAATAATTAATTTATAATCAGTCTCAAAATTTTTTTTTTATGAATTCGATACCTGTGCTTGAAACAGACTCAGAATGAAATAAATTCTCAACAACTTCTCTCATTTTCACATATTTATTAAACGAAATGATTAACAGACATTGCAGTAATTTCATTAATCATAAAATCAATCTTGTAAATGGTAGATTAACAATGTCAATATTTTCAGAACCGGGGTTAAACTGAGGAACCAATTTCTATCAGTTTGAGATAACAGATTATGGAAACAACGCAAATTTATGGAGAAAGTTTACCAATTATATGAAAAGTCCTGGATTAATCTTAAGAAAATAAAAACGGAATTTTAATGAAAAGAAGAGTTATGTTAAGGGCTTCTTAATTTGCATCTGATTAGATACACAAATTATTACCGAACCTCAGACGTTTAATTCAGCAGATGAATTAAAGTTTGCATGTCACGTGATTCCTCGCTTGGAGTTTCCCCGTTGATGATGATTCTGTCGTCGTCCTCATGAAATTTTGATGTGTTGTTCAGGGGCAAAACCCAGAATATTTGTCCCGCAGATATTCTGGATGATGAATGAGATCGGATGTTTGATCTCAGTGGTTGAAATCCTGCAGAAGCACGCTGATTCCTCAGCTGCGCGTGATGTGGGAGCTGCGTCTTCTCAGAGGCCTTCGATAATAATTAATTAAAGATATCTAATCTGATCTCAAATTAAAGAGTTTCGGACTTTAGATAAAAATAATAGCTTCTGGTGTGTGATTGGTCAAGAAAAATATTATAAAAATAAAGTCAAGATTAAAGTTTACATTAAAATTAAACAAACAGTGATTTTACAGAAAGTTTAACAAAGAAAAAGAGATAAATAAAAATTGGAGTTCAACTCCGATTAAGAATTGAGCTCAAAGAAATAGGAATTCCTAGGCATTTAAGAGAAAAAGGAAAAACATTAAAATACAAAGTTACATAAACAAATTACAAGTTATCTGCTCAGTGTTCAGAAAAGCGACATGTGGTAGAAGTCTTTGTTCTTCCTTGCTGTGTGTAGACAATAGACAAAAGAGAGAGAGACAAACGGAGGTGAATCCAAGAGAGGGCCGAAAGAGAAAAGAGCGAAGAGCGTCGGAAAAAAGGGGAAAAGAGCCGAAGAGATGAATCAGAGATGGGTGAAAAAGGGCAAAGAGAAGGGGCGAAGCAGGGGTCTCCCTCCTTTTTATAAGCTCTGTTGAGCTTTTGCGGGCTTCCGGGTTGACCGGAATCTCAGCCAATGAGCGTCCTTCGTGGGCGGGCTTGATGAACTTTTAGTCCAATGAACAAAAAGTCTGCGAGGGACCAGTAGGATGAAGAAGCTGGGTGAAATGTGATATCGGTCCACATGAATACACACAATTTTAAATGCATTGGAATATGCTTTTACACACACTTATGTGTAACTAAACTAACCTTAATGCATCTTATAAGTAGTGCTTCTAAATCAACATGCAGGAATTAACATTCATTTAAACATTTTTTAACATGCATATATACAGTATATATATATATATATATAAAATCCCAGATTAATGCATTTCACACATGTTATTGATTTTCCACAATAAAAGCATCAGAGTCCATTTGCTTTTCATAGTCCTGAAAAGAAGGGAAGGTTTAGAATTGAGTTTGTAATAATGTACTTTAAAGTTCACTGGTTAAATCCAGCATGTCCCAAAGTTTAAGGAAATTAACTGAGTTGTGGATCTGTGTTTATGGGGGCAATAAAACCAAAGCCGGACATAGGTGGAATTCCTTAGGCTGGCTTTAACAAAGGAATGGGATTTCAGCTGTGGCCTGGGGGGAGAAAATCCATTTCTTTGACTGTCTTACTCCTGGGTGAAACAAAATGTCTTTAAGCAGAAGAATAATTGTTGCTGAGCCAAAGTGAGATGACGCTACATTGGGCAAGAGGCAGGGTACACCCTGGACAGATCACCAGTCCATCGCAGGGCCAACACAGAGAGACAGACAACCATTCACTCTCAAAGTCATACCTAAGAACAATTTAGAATCCCCAGTTTGATGTCAGTTAACCTAGCTTGCATGTTTTTGGCATGTGGGAGGAAACCGGAGAAATCCCGGAATAAACCCACGCAGACACGGGGAGAATATGCAAAGTCCACACAGATCACTGTTGGTCAAGAATAAAATGCTTCATGTAAACACACCAATCTGAATATTCTGACCCGATCACGCTCATTCGGGTTGGGTGGGTTATGCCGATTGTTAATCCGATTGGTGCACATATAAACACTTACTCCGAAGGTTGGTGGAAAATATGTTTACTGCGCATGTCTGTACATCAGCTACACGTTGATGTGACATATTTCCACCTTTACAGCAGCTAGTGGAAGACAGCGAGAGTAAAACAAGACTGGTCTGTATCGTCCTGCTGTCTCCCTCTGTTCATCATATGCAGATGTTTGTACTTGTAGCTTCATTACGGAGACCAGCAGAAGCAAAAGTACAGTCTGAATAACAATACAGGTCCATTTCAAAAAGAGAAAGACACGAAGCGGGGTTTGTTTACATCCAAAGTTGCTTCTTCTTCTACTATTTCCAGTATGTCGAATAATTGTGCACATGTCAAAATGATTTAGTCTGTTCGAACATGTGATACATGGAAACGCACATCCTAATCGGATCAGCCTTTTCAGGATCCATGTAAACAATAAAGTTGTGATCTGAATTGTAATCAGATTGAAGAAATTTTGCACATGTAACTGTGGCTGAGGATGATTAAGGTCAGACCTACAGCTGCACCATCAGAACTCCCAGAAAAATGAGGAAAGCCACTTTGTTTAAACTGAGTAAGCAGTTATACATACTTATATAATCATGATATTTATATTAAGCAACACTGCACAAGAGGGATTGTTATTAGTGAATATTATCATGATTATATGATATATGTATGTATGTATATATAATCTATTATATGATTATATAATACAGATCCTGCCGAGGATCTTATTTTGTCTGATTATGGTGGACAGAAGCCTCCGCTCCTGTCAGATATCCCGCCTTACCTGTATTGGGCCTCAGCCCCTCTCTCTGAGCGAAGGCGGAGGTGGAGGCCTCACCGTCGCCGTGGGAAATGCAGCGGTCGGCTGCTGAAACTGAAGATCCGCCTGGCACATTCCTTCTCTGTTCCCCGGACTCCGGGCGGATTATGTCCCCGGGTTTCTGTGTCCTGGCGTTCCCTGGATCCTGCTGATGCCTGCCTGGTCCCTGTGACTGGCCTTGGTGAGGTGATCCGGCCCCGGCGCTGCTACTCTCCCCGTCCCCGCCAGCGTGGGGTAAATCCCTGGCACCTGAGACCGCTGCAGCACGTTTCCTGTTCTGCTGAGGCCCAGGCTCCAGCTCCAGCCCAGATTGGCCTGGTAAACGCCAGATCGCTGGCAAATAAAACTTACATCCTGAAGGATTTCATCAGCTCCCGGGAACTGGATTTCTTTTTCGTTGCGGAGACCTGGCAGAATGTGGGTGAACTCTCTGCTGTGTCCGAAGTTTTACCCCCAGGTTACTGTTATTTTAATTCCCTGTGGACAACAGGACGAGGAGGAGGAACGGCAACTGTTTACAAAAATGACTATAAATGTCAGCAGTGTTTTTACCTTCTCCATTCTCCAGCTTTGAACTGACTTTCTTTGAGGTGGGTCGAATAAACCCTGTACTGTGTGCTGTCATTTACAGACCACCCAAATATAATAAGGACTTTTTAAATGACTTTGCCATTTTCTTAGCTGGTATTGTTACTGTTACTGCTATTGCTATTGTTAATAATTCAGAAAGATGGCGGCGCGTGCACAACGCGAGGCTCAGCATCTTCTCAGATTTTGTGGATTAGCAGTGTTATTTCTGCTCATTTCGGGTCTGTTCGTTCAGAACAGCTTTGCTTTCACATCTTACACCCGAAATGAGCTTTTGGACATTGGATTACAAAATAACGATAATGATCTTTTTATCAGCAACCTACGTCTCATCTCTGAGCTCCGGAGAACACCCGACGCTAGGCAAGCTACCTGGCCGACCGGAAGTGCTTGCAGGCGGCGTAGAGACCGTAAACAAAGGCAGGGGAAGCGCGGAGGGCTAAGAGCTAAGCTAAAGCTAACACCGCACCGGCTTTCTCTACCCAGCATTTTCCTCCCTAATGTACGGTCACTGGCGAACAAAATGGATGAGCTACGGCTTCGGATCACCAACAATAAGAGACTTATGAACTGCAATATCATGATTTTCACGGAAACATGGTTACACAGTGGAATACCCGACAATGCTATCGAGCTAGCCGGCCTGCACACTCTCCGGGCAGACAGAGCAGCTGATGACTCCGGTAAGACCAGAGGTGGGGGAGAGTGCATTTATATTAACAAGGCTTGGTGCACGAACTCTGTTACTGTTGGGAGACATTGCTCAACTAACCTGGAGTTTCTCATGGTTAAATGTAGACCTTTCTATCTGCCACGGGAGTTCACTTGTACCATCATAACAGCTGCTTATATCTCTCCGGATGTTAATGCTAAGCTTGCTATGAAAGAACTGCATGCAGCTATTAGCAAACAACAAACTGCACACCCAGAGGCAGCATTTATTGTGGCGGGTGATTTTAACCACTCTAACCTCAAGACAGTGGTTCCTAAATTCTACCAGCATGCCTCCTGTCACACAAGAGGGGACAAAACATTGGACCACGTTTACACCAATATTGTGGGAGCCTACGCAGCAACTCCCCTCCCCCATCTAGGTCAGTCTGATTACTTATCCTTGTTCCTCACTGCCAAGTATGTACCGCTCATCAACCGGGTGAAGCCATCAGTGAGGACCATCAAAGTGTGGCCAGAGGGGGCTGACTCTGTACTCCAGGAAAAGTTTAGGAACACTGACTGGAGTATGTTCACCTCTCAGGCTACCTGTGGCTCCCACATAAACATCGACTCTTACACCCACTCACTCCTGGACCATATCAACACCACTGTCACCACGGAAAGACAGATCACCATGTACCCAAATCAGAAGCCGTGGTTGAACAGAGAAGTGTGGCTTCTGCTAAAGGCACGTAACAATGCCTTCAGATCTGGTGACGCACAGGCCTACAGTTCATCCAGGGCAGATCTGAAGAGGGGCATCAAGAAGGCCAAGCACAGCTACAAGCTGAAGGTGGAGGAACATTTTGGGGACTCTGACCCCCGACGCATGTGGCAGGGCATTCAAGCTATCTCTGATTATAAGCCCAGCAACTCCATACCTATAGCCATGACTGTGTCCTTTCTCAATGAGCTAAATGACTTCTATGCTCGTTTTGACAGGGACAATAACAAAAAGAATATCAATTTCTCACCCTCTGACGACCTCCACCACCTCACACTCACCCACACCGACGTCCGTAACGCACTGAGTCATATCAATGTACGTAAGGCTGCTGGCCCTGACGGCATTCCTGGGCGTGTGCTGAGGGCATGCGCTGAGCAGCTGGCAGGGGTCTTCATGGACATCTTCAACCTACATCTTCAACCTGTCGCTGGCCCAGGCGGTGGTACCAGTGTGCTTCAAGACCACTTCTATAGTACCAGTGCCGAAACATTCAACACCATCGTGCCTAAATGGCTATCGCCCTGTGGCACTGACGCCCATAATCATGAAGTGCTTTGAGCGACTGGTCTTGGCACGGCTCAAAAGATGCCTGCCCCCTACACTGGACCCTCACCAGTTTGCCTACCGGAGTAATAGGAGTACAGAGGATGAGGTTTCTACAGCAGGAGAGGGGAGAGACACATGACCCCATCCATATCAACGGCATAGCTGTTGAACGTGTCTCCAGCTTCAAATTCCTGGGAACCCACATCTCGGAGGACCTGTCCTGGTCAGCTAACACCACCAGCCTGATCAAGAAGGCCCATCAGCGCCTCTTCTTCTTGAGGACACTGAAGAAGAACCATCTGTCAACTGACATCCTGGGCAACTTCTACCGCTGCGTGATAGAGAGCACCCTGACCACCTGTGTCACAGTCTGGTATGGGAGCTGCTCTGTCGCTGACCGTAAGGTGCTGCAGCGGGTGGTGAAAACCGCCCAACGCATCACAGGGACTCCACTTCCAGTCATAGAGGACGTCTACAGGAAAAGATGTCTGTGCCGGGCACGCAACATTCTTAGGGACTCCAACCATCCTGCTCATAGACTGTTCCAGCTTCTCCTCTCCGGAGGGCGTTTCAGAAGCCTTCGGACTAGAACCAGCAGGTTTCGGAACAGTTTCTTTCCAACAGCTGTCACGTTATTGAACTTAGTTCCCCATTGAACCTCCACTTCTCTCCCCTTTAACCCCCCCCCCCCCGCCCCCGTGCTTCCTCAAACTGTATACACATATATATCATATCTGCATATTGCCATTATACTGTATATTGATACATACTACTCTTCTGTATATTATCATCACATATTTAACTACATACTGTTTTTCTGCATATTGCCACTCTGTATAGTTAGATAGATTGTCTGCTACTTACCTCACTTCACCTGTACTTTGCTCTTCTGTAATTTATGTTAACTTATTCCCATCTCTTACCATCCTCACCTGTACATAACTGCCCACCTAACTTATTGTACTTTATTTGCACATAACGGTACTGTTACCTTTCTACACTGACCTATCTGCATATATTTGCTTAAATTGTACATACTGTCAATTACTGTATATACTGCACTGCTGTCCTTTGCACTTCTGATTGGATGCTAAACTGTGTTTCGTTACCTTGTATTCATACATGGGTAATGACAATAAAGTTGAATCTAATCTAATCTAATCTAAAAATTATGATCATGTTCTTATCGTTGGAGATTTTAACATACATGTGTGTTGTCCTGATAAGCCACTGGTGAAAGACTTTTTAAATCTCATTGATTCTCTAAATCTGGTGCAGTCCGTCACTGGCGCTACTCACGAGCACGGACACACAGTAGATCTTGTCCTCTCGTATGGCCTGTCTGTTGTTAATTTAGAAATCTATGACACTGTGTTGTCCGACCATCTGCCTGTATTATTTGACGCTGATCTGTCATGCACTGCAGCTAAAACTCGCGCTCCTGCTCAGCACTGCCGGGTTTTTAACCCTTCCACTGCCGGTCGGTTCTCCGCTGCCTTTGACCAGCTCCGTGTCCCTCCTGGCTCCATCTCATCTGTGGAGGAACTCAGCTCCTGGTTTCACTCCTCCTGCTAAACCATCTTGGACTCTGTGGCTCCACTGAAAACCAAGCAGCCTCGATCCAAACCTGAGCTGTGGTTCAATGACAGAACTGGTGCAGTCAGACAGGAGTGGCGCAGAGCTGAACGCAGATGAAAGAAGGACAAACTGCAGGTGTCACTGCAGATTTTAAAAGACTGCTGGCGTCAGTATCAAAATACTGTCAAGCAGGAAAAAAGCAAATATTTTGCTAATATTGTTTCATCTCATTGTCATTATCAGTGTGTTTTATTTAACACTATTGACTCTGTTCTTAACACCCCACAGACTGACTGTTTGGAGCCTCCTCTGAGTTATGCAATAATTTTATGAACTTTTTTATTGATAAGGTGGCCACCACCAGGGCTTTCATCTCAGTTCCTGCCTTTGATCCCTCTGTCTCTGTCCTTGTTCTGCTGTTCTTGATCAGGTTGAACCTGTGACTCTGTCATTTTTAGAGAATGTGGTTACCCACATTAAGCCCTCAGGGTCTCCCTGTGATGCTGTCCCTCCTAGACTTTTTAAAGAGGTGCTTCCCAGTATAGGCCAGTCAGTTCTCATCATCTTGAACTGCAGCCTGTCATCTGGTGTGGTTCCTGCAAATTTTAAACATGCAGTAGTACAGTCCTTGATTAAGAAACCTGGTCTCGATCATACCATGTTGGCAAATTTTAGGCCTATTTCCAAGCTGCCATTTCTCTCAAAAATTTTAGAGAAAATTGTCTATATGCAGCTGAAATGTTTTCTGAATGAACACGGTATTTTGGAGATTTTTCAGTCTGGTTTCAAAGCTCTTCATAGCACAGAGGCAGCCTTGTGAAGAGTTTTTAACAATATTCTCTTGGCATGTGATTCAGGTGAATATGCTGTTCTTGTGTTGCTTGATTTAACTGCTGCCTTTGACACAGTGGACCATCCATCCATCTTCTTCTGCTTAATCCTTTTTGGGTTGCGGGGGGGGGGGGGGGGGGGCTGGAGCCTATCCCAGCATCTTTGGGCGAGAGGTAGAGTACACCCTGGACAGATCGCCAGTCCATCACAGGGCCAACACAGAGAGACAGACAACCATTCACTCTCACAGCCATACCTAAGGACAATTTAGAATCCCCAGTTTGATGCCAATTAACCTAACATGCACGTTTTTGGCATGTGGGAGGAAACCGGAGAAATCCCGGAGTAAACCCACGCAGACATGGGGAGAACATGCAAACTCCACACAGATGACTGTTGGTCGGGGGCTGGGATTGAACCCAGGATCCCCCGGCCAAGGGCGAGTTGCTGTGCTGCCGCAGTGCTAACCACTCCGCCACCGCGCTGACCATCATGCTTTAATTTCCCGTTTGCAGCACCTAGTGGGCATTTGTGGCACTGCTCTTAACTGGTTTAGGTCCTATCTGGCAGACAGGACTTTTAAAGTTTGCATGTCTGGGTTTGAATCCTCTTCTGCTCCTCTGCCATACGGGGTCCCACAGGGGTCAATTCTAGGGCCCATGCTTTTTTCTCTGTACATACTTCAAATGGGTTCCATTTTTAAAAAGCATGGTATCTCTTTCCACCTGTATGCTGATGACTGTCAGATTTATGTCCCTCTAAAACAAAAGGCTGCCTCATCAGTAAACTCACTCCTGGCATGCATTGAAGACATAAAGTCTTGGATGGCCCTAAACTTCCTAAATTTTAATGATAAGAAGACCGAAGTGATGGTGTTTGGACCTAGTCGCCCCTGTGAGTCCCTTCCTGTATACTTGGGCCCCCTTACTCTTGATATTAAATCCACAGCTAGAAACCTTGGTTTTATCATGGACAATGATTTTAAATTAGACACGCAGATTCGTTCTGTGGTAAAATCCAGCTTCTTTCATCTAAGGCTTTTAGCAAAAGTAAAACTCATTCTCTTTAGACCACACCTGGAAACAGTAATCCATGCTTTTATTTCATCTCGGCTGGATTACTGTAACGCACTTTACGCCAGTGTCAGCCAGTCATCTCTTTCCCGTCTGCAGCTGGTTCAAAATGCCGCTGCTCGTCTTTTAACAGGTACACATGGAAGAGATCACATCACACCCATCTTAGCTTCACTCCACTGGCTGCCCGTGTATTTTAGAGTTCATTTTTAAAATTCTTTTATTTGTTTTTAAATCCTTGAACGGTCTTGCTCCGCCTTACCTCTTTGAGCTTCTGCATCCCCACACTCCCACCCGCTCCCTCAGGTCAGCTGAACAGCTGCTTTTGGAGGTACCAAAGGCGAGGCGCAAGCTCAGAAGGGACAGAGCCTTTTCGATCATGGCCCCCAGGTTATGGAATGATTTACCCCTGGACATCAGACAAGCACCTTCACTGTCCATTTTTAAAACACGTCTTAAAACACATTTTTACTCCCTGGCCTTCGACCCAGTACAATACATTGATTTTATTGAATGAAATGGATTTTTATTTTATTTTACTTTTTATTTTATTTACGGATTTATTTATTTTTTCTACTGTGGTTCTTGTGTTAGCACCCTTTGTGTTAGTGCCCTGCTTTTATGTTCTCTTGCTGTACAGCACTTTGTGTAGCGAGTGTTGCTTTTAAAGTGCTTTATAAATAAAGTTGATTGATTGATTAATACAGTGGCAATGATACATTATCTTTGCCCCCTTGGTAATATATCACAGTTGTGACGATATTCACAATGTTCCAGGGACGTGTTGCTACGCTTTAACACAGCTGATTCAGCGCCTGTGATTGAGCCCAAACTTCAACTGCCGGACTTTATTTTGAGAGACGGACACAGCGGTGAAAAGAGAAGCGGCAGGAGGAAGCGTGGAAGACGTGGAGGTGTGAAATTGCGCCTTAGGAGACGTCAGTTTGGTAACATTCCTCTTCCTTCGATCATTTTTGGGAATGCACAGTCCGTGAGAAACAAGGTGGAGGAAATTCAAGGCAATGTACGTTACCAGAAGGATTTTAAGAACTGCTGCGTCATGGCTTTCACTGAATCTTGGCTTACTGCGCATGATCGAGATGCAGACCTGTGGATTGACGGCTTTGGAGCCCCGCTGCGCTCGGATAAGCAGGAAGAGGTAACTGGGAAGCGTCAGGGGGGCGGTGTATGTTTATACATTAATAAGCAGTACTGCACATCTGTCATGGTCAGAGAGCGCATCTGTACACCCGATGTGGAGCTGCTGTCTGTGTCACTACGCCCCTTTTATTTGCCTCGAGAGTTTCCCCAACTTTTCATCACAGTTGTGTACATTCATCCGAGGGCAGACGCTGACTCCGCCTCCAGCACCATCTCTGATGTGGTGCAGCGGCTGCAGTCAAATTCTCCAGAGGCGCCAAACTTCATTCTTGGGGATTTTAACCACGTTTCTTTAAAGAAGACACTTAAAAACTTTCATCAGTATGTCTCCTGCCCAACCAGGCGAAAAAAGACATTGGACCTGTGCTATGGATCCATAGAGAGGGCCTATAAATCACTCCCCCTTCCTCCTTTAGGATCCTCAGATCACAACTGTGTTCATTTGCTGCCCATATATAAAACTGCTCTCAGAAGAGGCAAGGTGGAGATGAGAGACATTGATGTGTGGACAGAAGATTCAGAGCACAGCCTCCAGGAATGCTTTGACTGTACAGACTGGAAGATGTTCATAATGGCCTGCGGGGATGACTTGGACACTCTAGCTGAGCTCACATGCTCATACATGGCTTACTGTCAAAATAAGATTGTTCCACGTAAACGTGTCAAAATATACCCCAACAACAAACCATGGTTTACTAAATCAGTTAAATCCTGCTTACAGAGGAAAGCTCTTGCCTTTAAACAGGGGTCTGTTTCTGAGCTACAGGTTGCCACTAAGGAGCTGAAGGCCGAAATTTTAAGAGCAAAACAGAATTATAAATCAGAGTTGGAAAGCAAGATGGCAGCAAATAAACTTGGTTCGGCCTGGGCCAGTATGAAAACTATTGCAGGCCTTCAGAGCACAGAGCGCAGTAATCGTGTGTTTTTAGATGGTTTTAGTTCAGACACAGAGCTGGCTAATGCTCTTAATTTTTTTTTCCACAATATCTTTATTGAACCTTTTTTTTTTTTTTTAACAAACATGATACAAACAATCAAACACTAACGCTAAAGTACTACAAAAAAAAAAAATGCACTAAAAACACCAACAACCACCAACAAAATCAAGTCTTCAACAATGCTCCTCTGTTTAGTCTAGACAATCCAATACATAAGTATACATATTATGTTCACCAGTTTGGAATTTACAAGGTCCACACACATCATTCACCTTCTTCTTCAAGAGTTATGTTTAAATTTTTTACATAATCAATAAAAGGTCTCCATATATTCTCAAACACAATTTCCTTTGATTTCAGTATATATGTTATTCTTTCTAATGGAAGGTTTGTTAACATCTGTCTTAACCACTGAGTCACATCTGGTCTATGAGTCTTTTTCCATAATAGTGCAATACATTTTTTGGCATTAAGCAAACTGAGGTCTATGAATGTTCTTTCACTTTTATTAAAATTATGCTTTTCTGGGTACAGACCCAACAAAAACAGTTTAGGATTCAGTATGATTTGTTTTGAGATTATTTTTTCAATTGTTACCCTCACCTCTTCCCAAAACATTCTTATTAATCTACATTCCCATAAACAATGAAATAGGGTTCCTTTACTTTCCATGCATTTTGTGCATGTATCTGGTATATTTTTGTTATATCTATTTAACTCCTCCGGTGTAACATACATCCGCATTAACCATTTGAAATGTATCAATTTAAGGCGTGCATTTATTGATTTGGTTTGAGCTTCTGTACAAGCCAATTCCCATTGTTCCTCCGAAATTTCAATTTGCAGATCTTCTTTCCAGTAGTTTAATCTTTTCAGTGAATTTTCACTTGAAGATAGTGTCAATGAGTTATAAAACTCTGAAATAATACCCTTTCTTTTACTATCTTTCATCATCATTTTTTCCAAGGATGAATAAATAGGTCGAGTGAGAGCTTTATTTTGATTTGATCGAATAAAGTTTCTAAGTTGAAGATATTTAAAAAAATGTGTTCTATTGAGATTAAATTTGATCCTCAGCTCTTCAAAAGACATTATGTTGTCTGCACATGGCAAATATAAATCCTGAATCTTTTGTATCCCTTTTAAATTCCATACTTTAAATACAGCGTCCGCTCTCCCTGGTTTAAAATATTGATTACCCCATATTGGACTAAATTGTGACAATAACTGTGGTTCTTTTAAATAGTTTTTAGCTTCACACCATATTTTGATCATATGCTTTACAAATGGATTTTTAACTTGTTTTTGTAATTTTTTTGCCGAATCTGAGTATATGAATATGGGAAGAGGTAAAGGTAAATTGTATGATTCCATTTCAGTCCAGTGAGGGAGATCATTTGATGAAAAATAATATGTCATAGACCTCAGTTGTGCCGACCAATAATACAACATAAAATTTGGACATTTCAGACCTCCACGATCAAATGGTAAATATAATAAGACAGACGTAATCTAGCCCTCCTGTTGTTCCATATAAATTCCACTAACTTTTTTTTTTATTCTTGAGAATAGATCTAAAGGTGGTAATAAGGGAATGTATTGAAATAAATAAAGTATTTTAGGTAAAATATTACTTTTAAGTATATTGATTCTCCCGATCATCGACATTGGTAGTGACATCCATCTCTGAGTTAACTCATTGATATCTGACATTAAGGCTTCATAGTTGACGCTGGCGACTGATTCTAGCTTAGGCATAATTTGGATTCCTAAATATTTAAACTGATTTACAACATTGAATTGATTTGCCTCAGGGGCTGGGTAATTTCTCTGGGTCTCATTTAGCATTAATATTGAAGATTTAGTTTTATTTATTTTATATCCTGATATTTCCCCAAAATTCTTTATTAAATTCAACAAGGTTGGAATTGATTTTTTTAGATTCGACATAAACAAAATTATATCATCGGCGTACAGGGAGATTTTATGTTCTGTTGGTCCAACTTTAATTCCATATATTTGTGAATGTAAACGTATCGCTATCGCTAAAGGTTCAATTGCCATAGTAAACAGTAAAGGTGAAAGTGGACAGCCTTGTCGACATCCTCTATTGATTTTTATTGGTTTTGAAATATTGTTATTTGTTAGGATTTCTGCTGTAGCATTATTGTATATTATTTGAACCCATTTTATGAAATTATTTCCAAGTCCAAACCTTTGTAGGACTTCAAAAAGAAAGGGCCATTCAACTCTATCAAAGGCCTTTTTGGCGTCCAGTGATAGGAGAGCTGTATCCGGTGCTTCTTTATTAAAATAAATAATATTAAATAGTCTTCTTACATTATGGAAGCCTTGTCTACCCTTTATAAAGCCATTCTGATCTTGATTAATAATATTTGGTAAAATTTCTTGTATTCGTCTTGCTAAAATTTTACAGATTATCTTAAGGTCGGCGTTTAATAGGCTTATTGGTCTCATATTTTCACATTTATTAGAGGGCTTACCTGGTTTTGGCAGCAGTATAATTAAGGCATTATTTATGTATGATGGTAAATTATTATTTTGAAATGCTTCTAAAACCATTTCCAAAAAAAGGTTTTATTAATTTATTCTTAAATTTTTTATAAAGGTCAACTGGAAGACCATCTGGTCCTGCACTTTTTCCTGATTTCATATTATCAGTGGCTAGCCCAACTTCTTCTTGACTAATTTTAGACTCCAATATCTCCCTGTTTTCATTTGGTATACACGGTATAGATAGTTCGTTCAAAAACCCATTTAGTTTTGTTAAATCAGGTTCATTTTTGGTATCATATAATTTTTCATAGTAATCTCTAAAGGCTCTATTAATTTCTAAAGGATCTATAACTACCTGTCCGTTACTTATAATACTGGTAATTGGTGTTTTAATTTCCAATTGTTTAATCTGCCATGCTAATAATTTTCCTGATTTTTCACCTTGTTCATAAAAAGATTGTTTCAATCTTAGAAGACTCGAGGCAGCTCTATTCGCTGATTTTTTGTCGTATTCAGCTCTCAAAATCAGTAATTCATTCTCCAACCTTGGGTCACTCCTGCATACACTTTTTCCTGAAGACTTTTTATTTTATGTTCCAATTTAGCTCTCTCCTCTCGAGTCTTCTTAGATTTTGATCCTGTATAACTAATAATATGTCCCCTAATAAAAGCTTTGAAAGCCTCCCACTTTACACATGCTGATGTTTGTGTAGTATTGATGTCAAAGAACTCGTCTATCTGTTTTTTCTATATACTTGACAAATTCCTCATCCTGAAGCCATTTATGCTGAAATTGCCATCTACCTGATTCCTTTGTCAATTTTTTATCTACATATATTAGACAACAGGGTGCATGATCAGAGATCACGATGTTATCATAAAAGCAGTTTTGAATCTTGGACCTTAATTCTGTGGAAATCAAAAATAATCATACGTGAGAATGTCTTGTAGGTACTGGAATAACAAGAATAGGCTTTAACTTGTGGTTTCATTTCTCTCCATATATCTAACAATCTCAATTCTTTCATAAAATGATTAATAGTCATCCTACATCCAATGTGCGTACAATCCAGTCCTGTTGATCTATCCACACCTGGATTCAATGTACAATTAAAATCCCCTGCTATTATATGTTGCCCTGTAAGTGATGATAAGATGAGAAATAAATTAGCAAAGAACTTCTGATCATCTATATTGGGACCATATAAGTTCACAAGATTTATATTTTCTAATAGCAAAGAACCTTGAATGATTACATATCTTCCAAAGTTGTCTCCAATTACATTTTTCACTTGAAAAGGAACTGATTTATGTATGAGAGTCATAACTCCCCTGGCTCGGGATGAAAATGAAGAGGTGAATACACTTCCCTGCCATCTACTCCTAATTCTTTTAACATCCTCCTCTATCAGATGAGTTTCTTGTAAAAACACAATTCTTGAACCCATGTCCTTTATTTTATTCATAACTTGTTTAAGTTTTTTTTAAATTTTGTAGACCTCTGCAATTCCATGAAGTTAAATTAAGATTAACACTTTGGTCCATGATCAATAGAGAGTTTGGGATTACCTTGCAGTGTAAACATGCTCATACAGAGAAGCAAAAACATGAGTGGTTGAACATTCATCCTACAAACTACACACAAACAAATTTCCCCTTCCCACACTTGTGGCAAACCCCCCAAAATCAAAAGAAAAATTCTGTCTCCCGATATAGCCATCGACCGTTCCACACCCACGAGGATCAGCCTAAGCCACTCCTTCTTCATCCTCCCAATCATCCTAACTCTACTGCTTTTAATGACGTAACATTAACTCTCCTCTGTAGTTTTCCAACTTAACTCCAAAATTTTTAACAACTTTGTACATCATAGTTTTTTTTTTTTTGTTTGTTTTGTTTTTGTTTTGTTTTTTTAATATATAATACAATCTATATTTTGTAAACTTACTATTTACTTCAAGTCAGTCAGATGCCTGTGCAAATGCTTAATTATTCTACCTTATATTTTGTTCATGCTTAGCTCCCACCAGTCTCTTCTTCTTCTTTGATCTTCTTGATGAACTCCTGCGCCTCCTCTGGGGTCTTGAAGATGTGGGTTCTGCCCTCATACGTGGTCAGCAGTCTCGCAGGATAGATTACACCATGACGAATCCCAAGGTTGCGCAGCTCCTTACGTACGGGATCAAACTGCTTCCTCAATTGCTGGATTCCTGTGGCCAAATCTGGGTAGAACCGCACCTGCTGGTCCTGGTGTTTAATCTCTCCTTTTTTAGCTCGTGCAGCGTTGAAGATCTTCATCCTGTCTCTGTTGCTAAGAAACTTCATAATTAAGGTCCTCGGCGGTCCCTTATCTCTCCGTGGGCCAATACGATGTGCTTTTTCCAGAACCACTGCTGATTGCAACTCCTCGCTGCCCAGCACCTCCGGAATCCACTTTTCCAGAAAGGAACATACGTCCCGACCTTCTGATTCCTCTGGAAGACCCACCAGCCTCAAATTATTCTGTCTCGACCGAGATTCCAAATCCAAAATATTATCTTCCAGAGATTTATTTTTTTTTTTCCAAAGTGCGCACCTTTAATTGAAGACGGGTGACGTCATCTTCAGCACTAGCGAGACGGAGCTCCATCTGCGCCGTTCGTTCTACACAGTCACCCAATTCCTTTCTTATTCCTTCCAACGCTGTCATAATCCCATCAAATCTAGAGGAAAAGTCCGCTCTCATTGAACTCATGGCAGCCATCAGCGCATCTGCGCCATTCCCCGCAGATATCGCAGCGTTGCCAGCCTCCTCCGCCATATATGAGTTTTGTTTACTGCGTCACAGACCTGAAAGTCCGTTAATTTGGACTGTTTCGGCGGCTCGCTTTTTCCTTTTCCTGGTTTTCCAGCCTTAGGCTTCGCCGACATATCTTCGCCCAAATGCTGGGATACGTTCTGTCCCAAATGAGAGAGTTATTTGCCGATTTTTTTTTTTTCCAGGAGCAGAGCAGAGCGAGACACGTCCGTCCTACGTGGCAGCCATAACCGGAAGGGGCTAATGCTCTTAATTGTTTTTATGGTCGTTTTGACTCCTTTGATTTTAGCACATAAATCCAAGATTTGAAACAGAAACTCAAAGACAATCAGCACTTTAATATTGAGATGCAGGATGTTAAAAGGGAGTTCCGCGCTGTAAAAGTGAACAAAAGTCAGGGCCCTGATAATATATGTGGGTGCCTGGTAAAGTCCTGTGCACATGAACTGAGTCCTATATTTCATTACATTTTCAATAAGTCCTTACAGACACAACATGTGCCTAAGATCTGGAAAGATGCCGTGGTTGTTCCCGTTCCAAAATCCAGCTGTCCTAAAACGGTAAATGACTTTAGACCAGTTGCTTTGACTTCAATTTTAATGAAAATTTTTGAAAAACTGGTCAGATGTGAGGTCCTAAGGCAGACTGAACATGCATTTGATCCTCTGCAGTTTGCCTATAGGCCTCACAGAGGAGTGGAGGATGCCACTGTCACTCTGTTTGACATGCTTTTCAAACATCTGGATTTTAATGGGACACACGCCAGGCTTTTATTTGTGGACTTTTCTTCTGCCTTTAATACAATCCAACCTCATATTTTAGTTGAAAGGCTTCTGCAACAATTTGATTTAAGCAATAATCTGGTGGGTTGGATTCTGGATTTCTTAACCAACAGGACGCAGAGAGTAAGGGTCAATGGCACATTGTCTGACCTAAAGTGCTGTTCTACTGGCTCTCCTCAGGGGTGTGTGTTGTCACCACTACTCTTCATCCTGTACACAAACATGTGTCGGAGCAGACATGACAACAGACACATTATAAAGTATGCTGATGACTCAGTCATTGTCAGTCTCCTCCAGGATGGTGAGAGTGGCCACGGCCCAGTAGTTGATGACTTTGTTCACTGGTGTGAGGATTCCTACCTGCAGCTGAATACAACAAAAAAGAAAGATGATTATTGACTTTAGGAGGAAAACTCCCAGGCACAAAGTCACCATACTAAAAGGCCAGACCACCGAATGTGTACAATCGTACAAATATCTTGGGACGATTATTGATAGTGGATTGAACTTTGAGGTGAACTGTGAAAGGGTGTGCAAAAAGGGTTAGCAAAATTTGCATTGTTTGAGGAAACTTGCACGCTTCCAAATTGACCGAACCATAATGACTATGTTTTATCGGGCTTTTATTGAATCTGTTTTATCCTTTTCTTTAATGTCATGGTTTGGTCAGATAAAACTGAAACAGAGGAAATCCTTGGATCAGGTAGTCAGATGGTCCAGTCGTTTGCTTGGTGAGTCACAGCTGAGCCTGACATCCCTGTACACCAGACAAGTACAGAGGATGGCCGACTCGATTTTAAATGATGACTCCCACCCTTTGCACTGCAACTTTCAGCTTCTTCCCTCCAGACGGAGGTTTGCTGTCCCAAAAAGTAGAACCCAGCGCTACAAAAACAGCTTTGTCCCTGCTGCTGTCAAAGAGTTGAACAAGCTATAAAAATTATATTGTACATATTTTATATTTACCTATTTTGTAAGATGTGTGCCTGTGTTTGTGTCTATGTTGAATGTAATTAGTGGCTTGTAAATATGGATGTCACCAACTGCAAAACAAATCTACCTACGGGTACAAATAAAGTAACCTGAACCTGAACCTGAATGTGTGATATTGCGTAGTTGCATTTTTTTTTTAAATATTGTGGTTATTGTCAACAGTGGTATATCACAGCAACTGTCGACATAATCTAAGTCAAATTTACGTGAAACGCATGTGGACCTTTAAAGGTGAACCAGGTTGTATTTTATGAAAACAAATATTTTTTTAAAGGTGCACTCCGGCAGCTCTAAAACCATCTCAAAAACAAATGGGTATTGCCCAAAATAGTAAAATGTGGCTTTTTACCCACAAAAAAACTTTCATTGCCTTAGAATTGCTTGGAAAGAGCTTTTAAATCTTTCACCTACTTAAGTATGCACAGATGTATGAATATTCTAATTAGCGGCCTGCAGGACTTGCACATGTTGGTCGCCACGCTCCTGACCAACAGGCTTGCACATGATTGGTTGCCATGCTCCTGACCTGCAGGCTTGCACGTGATTGGTCGCAGCGACTCCTGGTGGGTGGGCTGCTAGTCTGTTCAAGACGCTTCTGGACGTTAAAGTTTTGCCTATATCTTCAAAAGTAAAAAATGAAACAATTTTCTGAAAATGGTTGAAGCGAGAGATAAATGTGTGGTTGCCAAATATGTGTTTACTTTTTTACCAACAACCAGTCCCCCGTCTGCCTGTGACTGAGCAGGGAGGCGGGGTTTGAACGTGGCTGCTCTCAGCTCACAATGCAGCAGTAGCGCCCGTCTGCTGAGACCGTGGTCTGGCACAGCCACATTCAAATGCGGCCCCCCCCCGCCCCCGGGGGGCGCCTTGCCTCTCTCTGCTGCTATCCCTGCACGTGATTGGTCACCTCCTGCTCCACTGCTTTTCTGTGCAAAACGGATGCCTTCATTCCCCTCTGTCTTAATACTGCTGCTCCTCGGCTCCTCCTTCTTCCCCCAAGGTAGCCAAGAGTATCCGTCTGATTGGTTATAACATTAACCAATGAGGCTAAGCAGGAATACTGACGTAGCGAGAAACACTCTCTCCAAATCTGCCTTTTTTGTGGAGGTGGAGCTTAAGCAGACATTAATAGCAGCAAAACACATAAAGCTGTGGACAAAATTGTTGGTACCCCTCTGTTAATGAAAGAAAAACCCACAATGGTCACAGAAATAACTTGAATCTGACAAAAGTGGTAATAAATAAAAATTCTTTGAAAATTAACCAATGAAAATCAGACAATGCTTTTGAAATGTGGTTCAACAGAATTATTTTTAAAAAACAAACTCATGAAACAGGCCTGGACAAAAATGATGGTACCCTTAACTTAATATTTTGTTGCACAACCTTTTGAGGCAATCACTGCAATCAAACGATTTCTGTAACTGTCAGTGAGACTTCTGCACCTCTCAGCAGGTATTCTGGCCCACTCCTCATGAGCAAACTGCTCCAGTTGTCTCAGGTTTGAAGGGTGCCTTCTCCAGACGGCATGTTTCAGCTCCTTCCACAGATGTCCAATAGGATTTAGATCAGGGCTCATAGAAGGCCACTTTAGAATAGTCCAATGCTTGGCTCTTAGCCATTCTTGGGTGTTTTTAGCTGTGTGTTTTGGGTCATTATCCTGTTGCAAGACCCACGACCTGCGACTGAGACCAAGCCGTCTGACATTGGGCAGCACATTTCTCTCTAGAATACCTTGATAGTCTTGAGATTTCATTGTACCCTGCACAGATTCAAGACACCCTGTGCCAGAAGCAGCAAAGCAGGCCCAGAACATAACAGAACCTCCTCCATGTTTCACAGTAGGGACAGTGTTCTTTTCTTGGTATGCTTCATTTTTGCGTCTGTGAACACAGAGCTGATGTGCCTTGCCAAAAAGTTCCAGTTTTGTCTCGTCCGTCCATAGGACATTCTCCCAGAAGCTTTGTGGCTTGTTAACATGCAGTTTGGCAAATTCCAGTCTGGATTTTTTTATGATTTGTTTTCAACAGTGGTGTCCTCCTTGGTCGTCTCCCATGAAGTCCACTTTGGCTCAAACAACAACGGATGGTGTGATCTGACACTGATGTACCTTGACCTTGGAGTTCACCATGGATGTGTTTAAAGGTTGTTCTGGGCTCTTTTTTTTACCATTCGTATTATCCGTCCCTTCCATTTTTCCTCCTGCGGCCACGTCCAGGGACATTGGCTACAGTCCCGTGGATCTTAAATTTCCGAATAATATGTGCAACTGTAGTCACAGAAACATCAAGCTGCTTGGAGATGGTCTTATAGCCTTTACCTTTAACATGCTTGTCTATAATTGTCTTTCTAATCTCCTGAGACAACTCTCTCCTTTGCTTCCTTTGGTCATTGTTTAGGGTGGTGCACACCATGTCACCAAACAGCACAGTGACTACTTGTTACCCTTTAAATAGGCCGACTGACTGATTACAAGTTTGTAGACACCTGTGATGTTAATTAGAGGACACATCTTGGTTGAACATGTCCCTATGGTCACATTATTTTCAATCTTTTCTAGGGGTACCATCATTTTTGTCCAGGCCTGTTTGATGAGTTTGTTTTTTAAAATAATTCTGTTGAACCACAATTCAAAAGCATTGTCTGATTTTCTTTGGTTAATTTTCATAGAATTTTTATTTATTACCACTTTTGTCAGATTCAAGTTATTTCTGTGACCATTGTGGGTTTTTCTTTCATTAACAGAGGGGTACCAACAATTTTGCCCACGTGTGTATTCCATCTTGATAACGTCACATGTAACATGTGTTTCTGGTTCATATTTGGCTAATGTTGAGGACAACATTTATTTAGCAGGGGAGGATTGTAGCACTTTTGTTAGTGTTGTGCTAAATACATGAAAAACATTGCCTGAATTTATTAATGACTCTGTTTTCCCATTGCGTTTTGTAGTGTAGTTATACATCTGCACCAGTAGGTGGCGGTAGTGCTGTAGATTGTTCTTTTGCCTTGAACTGAGGTCATGGGTCAAGTGTTTTTTTGTTGAGGCTCCCTGTTGTTCGGACAATTGAAGAAGACACAAAAGCATGCTCTGTATGTGTGCTGCATTAACCTTTTTGAGGTACAGTAAATAAAGAACCCGTTTTTCTACACCAAGTTGTCCTGGAGTGGTATAACAATTGTAATTGTCTAGTTGTATAATGGAGGGGACGATTTATTGTGCAAAGTTGTTACGTTTAGTACATTCAATATGACCTCTACGAGCAGCCCTGGTTAGGTTATAAAGTCTGTCAGCCGTAAGTAGGAATTACCTGTGGAACCTCTCCGTCATGCACCTAGAATGGCACAGCCTACCGCTAAATGAGCTCCTCAGTGCATTCAGCGTGTCCTGCAAGGGGTGGAACTCAGACTCCAGCAAAGATGACAGCTTAGCTACCATCCTCCTCTCTCCTATCTCCTCCACTGGGTCGAGGCGTCACCCCAGAACAGAGCTAGCTTTTTTGATCAGTCTGTTCAGTCTCTTCCTGTCGGCTGTCATGATGCTGTTGCCCCAGCAGACCACTCCAAATGTGGTGGCTGATGCCACCACCGAATCATAGAAGGTCTTCAGAAGTGCCCCTTGCACTCCAAAAGACCTGAGTCTCCTCAGGTGAAAACGCCTGTGCTGCCCCTTCTTGTAGAGTATGTTGGTGTTGTGTGACCAGTCCAGGTTATTGTTCAGGTGAACACACACATACTTGCAAGAGGTCATCATTTCAATGTCTGTTCCCTGGATGTTTACCAGTGCTGTGGGGGTTGTGAATCTTGTAAATCTCTATGTAAATGTATGTGTTGTAAATCACAAGAAACATGTTACAGACATGTTAACAACAGAAAAAACTTGAATTTTGCCAGAGTGTCACTTTAAAAAATACAACAGCAAAATGCTTAGAAAGGTGCAGAATTAAAGTCTTTATATTGTTTAAAAAAAATGAAAAAATCACTTTTAAAATATTCTACAGGTCCAAAATAATCATAATATTTAGTTCTGAGTACTTGGATGACACGACTACGGTGGCCGGTAACATAGATATATAGCAACCTGTAATTTAACCTCTTGCTCTCCGGGAGATACCGCGGGCGGTCACGTCTCTGCGTCCGAGCGCGGCCCTTGGACCACACACTGTCGTCTCAGAGCGCACTGAAATAAAAAAGCTGCATTTCCGTTCTTCCACTACAAACACAGCCCGCGAACAGAAAGCCAAAGGAGTGCTTTGATTGGTTTAGATTTGATTGACCTCTCATTCGACTAATAAGAGCCTTGAATTGAGTTTCTGAAACCTTGAAGAACCAATGACTGAAAACCTAGCAAGAAGGACCCGCCTACCAACGGCTGCGAATACAGCGAGCCGATTGAAGCAGGGAAGTTCGAAAGCGTGCGTCCCGTGCGTAAAATCTGTTTTGTTTTAGCAGCTGGTTGACACACACGCGTTCGCCAGTCTTTTTTTCTTACTACTGTTCTTATTTGTTTTGAAAAATCGTTCGCCAAAACCGCAATCATGGAAGCGCAAAACCGCAATAATGGAATCATGGTTTGACCGGGTCGCGTGACCAGAACCACAAGTTGTAACAAGCGGACCAGCGTCATGTTCGTCTGACAATGAGGAAGAGAAGTTCGCCAGTGACACTGCTGTTGTGGACAGGTAAGTGTTATAAGCTAAATTATTCTTTATCCCTGAAAATTGTAATCAAAATAACTTTTGACCGATTGGTAAATTACAACTGTGCGTCATCGCCACATGATGGACCGGTCCGTGCACCACGTCCGGACTGTGAACGCCCCCCCCCCGCTACTCTTCTGTAGCGGATTGCAGATATATTGCAGATATTTTAGTACAACTGTGCGTAGTAGACCGCGGCGCACCGTCACCGCGGTCCATCATGTAGCGATGGACGATGTCCGTCCTCTGTAGCGGGGGGGGGGGGGAGTTGTTATTCTCTACATTACAGATATTTTAGTGTAATTTTTAGTGCACTGTAGGTTATTTTTTCTTGTAAAAAAAAAAAAAGCCACACATTTTTTACATGGCATGCTTCTTTGTGTGTGGGGGCTTGTTTGTTCATTCATTCATTCATGAATGAATAAACACCCCCCCACACACACACACACACAGTCCTGAGTGTCACCTTTCATTAAAGCCCAACATCAAGCTTCTATATTGAATCTTTCAAAAGTTACAGACGTTTTTCCAAACTGTGCCATTTGGCACAATTTGGCACAGTTCAAAAACGCCTGGGAACAACCTGAGGAAAAAGCTGTGTAATATATTCATTTTTAGTGGTATTGTTACAAAATTTTGACCTCAGCTGGATAACACTTGGTTCTACATTTCTGTTGCATTTTCCAGCCCAGATCTTACAGCTGTGTTATTTGCAAGCATTTGTATCCAAAAAAAACACCCAGGCGAAATTTATTTTCTTCAAGTTCAGTATGTTTAGATGACTGTTAGTCAGTGGCAGGAGCACTTAAAGAGATTATGACTGTTATGCAAAAAAATTCAAAGAGTTTTCTTTTAAATGAGACCAACCCCATGAAGATGCTGCAAAGGGTTGAAGAACAGCTTTTGATTTACTTTGGGTACGTTATTTTTAGGCGATTTTAGGGAAATTGACCAGAGTGCAAGGGGTTAAATGTATTTAAATACAGTAAAAACTGCAATTCTTCCAACTGACATTCATTTGGATGAGTTTACTCCAATTGACCTTTTAGAGTTAGATAAAATAATTTCCTCATACAAGCCTTCAACTTGTCCCTTAGACCCTATTCCTACCAAGTTATTTGAAGTAGTCTTCCCATTTATTGGTAGTTCAATTTGTCAAATAATCAATACTTTATTAACAGGCCATGTACCGCAGGCTTCGAAAACTACTGTAATCAAACCGTTAACCTGTTGCACTTCGATGTACCGCGGGCGGACACGTCTCTGCATCCTAGGGCGCACAAGGGCATCTTAGGACACACACTGTGCGTCCTAGGAGGCACTGAAAAAAAAAAAAAAGCTGCATTTCTGTTCTTCCACTACAGACACAGCCGTGAACAGAAAGCCAAAGGAGTGCTTTGATTGGTTTAGATGTGATTGACCTCTCATTCGTCTAATAAGAGCCTTGAATAGGGTTTCTGAAACCTTGAAGAACCAATGACTGAAAACCTAGCAAGAAGGACCCGCCTACCAACGGCTGCGAATACAGCAAGCCAATTGAAGCACAGTAGTTCAAAAGCGTGCCTCCCTTGCAAAATCTGTTTTGTTTTAGCCGCTGGGTGACACACATGCGTCCGCCAGTCTTTTTTTCTTACTACTGTTCTTATTTGTTTTGAAAAATTGTTCGCCAAAACCGCAATCATGGAAGCGCAAAACCGCAATAATGGAATTATGGTTTGACCTGGTCGCGTGATCAAAACCACAAGTCCGTAACAAGCGGACCAGCGTCACGTTTGTCTGACAATGAGGAAGAGAAGTTCGCCAGCGACACTGCTGTTGTGGACGGGTAAGTGTTATAAGCTAAATTATTCTTTTTCCCTGAAAATTGTAATCAAAAATGACTTTTGGACTTCCGGTTATGGCTGCCACGTAAGACGGACGTGTCTCACTCTGCTCTGCTCCTGGAGAAAAAAAAATCGGCAAATAACTCTCTCATTTGGGACAGAACGTATCCCAGCGTTTGGGCGAGGATATGTCGGCGAAGCCTAAGGCTGGAAAACCAGGTAAAGGAAAAAGCGAGCCGCCGAAACAGTCCAAATTAACGGACTTTCAGGTCTGTGATGCAGCAAATAAAACTCCATATATGGCGGAGGAGGCTGGCAGCGGTGCGATGTCTGCGGGGAGCAGCGCAGATGCGCTGATGGCTGCCATGAGTTCAATGAGAGCGGATTTTTCCTCTAGATTTGATGGGATTATGACAGCGTTGGAAGGAATAAGAAAGGAATTGGGTGACTGTGTAGAACGAACGGCGCAGATGGAGCTCCGTCTCGCTAGTGCTGAAGATGACGTCACCCGTCTTCAATTAAAGGTGCGCACTTTGGAAAAAAAAAAAATAAATGTCTGGAAGATAATATTTTGGATTTGGAATCTCGGTCGAGACAGAATAACTTGAGGCTGGTGGGTCTTCCAGAGGAATCAGAAGGTCGGGACGTATGTTCCTTTCTGGAAAAGTGGATTCCGGAGGTGCTGGGCAGCGAGGAGTTGCAATCAGCAGTGGTTCTGGAAAATGCACATCGTATTGGCCCACGGAGAGATAAGGGACCGCCGAGGACCTTAATTATGAAGTTTCTTAGCAACAGAGACAGGATGAAGATCTTCAACGCTGCACGAGCTAAAGGAGAGATTAAACACCAGGACCAGCAGGTGCGGTTCTACCCAGATTTGGCCACAGGAATCCAACAATTGAGGAAGCAGTTTGATCCCATACGTAAGGAGCTGCGCAACCTTGGGATTCGTCATGGTGTAATCTATCCTGCGAGACTGCTGACCACGTATGAGGGCAGAACCCACATCTTCAAGACCCCAGAGGAGGCGCAGGAGTTCATCAAGAAGATCAAAGAAGAAGAAGAGACTGGTGGGAGCTAAGCATGAACAAAATATAAGGTAGAATAATTAAGCATTTGCACAGGCATCTGACTGACTTGAAGTAAATAGTAAGTTTCCAAAATATAGATTGTATTATATATTAAAAAAAAACAAAAAACAAAACAAACAAAAAAACTATGATGTACAAAGTTGTTAAAAATTTTGGAGTTAAGTTGGAAAACTACAGAGGAGAGTTAATGTTACGTCATTAAAAGCAGTAGAGTTAGGGTGATTGGGAGGATGAAGAAGGAGTGGCTTAGGCTGTTCCCCGTGGGTGTGGAGCGGTCGATGGCTATATCGGGAGACGGAATTTTTCTTTTGATTTTGGGGGGTTTGCCACAAGTGTGGGAAGGGGAAATTTGTTTGTGTGTAGTTTGCAGGATGAATGTTCAACCACTCATGTTTTTGCTTCTCTGTATGAGCATGTTTACACTGCAAGGTAATCCCAAACTCTCTATTGATCATAAACCAAAGTGTTAATCTTAATTTAACTTCATGGAATTGCAGAGGTCTACAAAATTTAAAAAAACTTAAACAAGTTATGAATAAAATAAAAGACATGGGTTCAAAAATTGTGTTTTTACAAGAAACTCATTTAATAGAGGAGGATATAAAAAGAATTAGGAGTAGATGGCAAGGAAGTGTCTTCACCTCATCATTCTCATCCCGGGCCAGGGGAGTTATGACTCTCATACATAAATCAGTCCCTTTTCAAGTGAAAAATGTAATTGGAGACAAATTTGGAAGATATGTAATCATTCAAGGTTCTTTGCTATTAGAAAATATAAATCTTGTGAACTTATATGGTCCCAATATAGATGATCAAAAGTTCTTTGCTAATTTATTTCTTATCTTATCATCACTTACAGGGCAACATATAATAGCAGGGGATTTTAATTGTACATTGAATCCAGGTATAGATAGATCAACAGGACTGGATTGTACGCACAATAGATGTAGGATGACTATTAATCATTTTATGAAAGAATTGAGATTGTTAGATATATGGAGAGAAATGAAACCACAAGTTAAAGCCTATTCTTGTTATTCCAGTACCTACAAGACATTCTCACGTATTGATTATTTTTTGATTTCCACAGAATTAAGGTCCAAGATTCAAAACTGCTTTTATGATAACATCGTGATCTCTGATCATGCACCCTGTTGTCTAATATATGTAGATAAAAAATTGACAAAGGAATCAGGTAGATGGCAATTTCAGCATAAATGGCTTCAGGACGAGGAATTTGTCAAGTATATAGAAAAACAGATAGACGAGTTCTTTGACATCAATACTACACAAACATCAGCATGTGTAAAGTGGGAGGCTTTCAAAGCTTTTATTAGGGGACATATTATTAGTTATACAGGATCAAAATCTAAGAAGACTCGAGAGGAGAGAGCTAAATTGGAACATAAAATAAAAAGTCTTCAGGAAAAAGTGTATGCAGGAAGTGACCCAAGGTTGGAGAATGAATTACTGATTTTGAGAGCTGAATACGACAAAAAATCAGCGAATAGAGCTGCCCCGAGTCTTCTAAGATTGAAACAATCTTTTTATGAACAAGGTGAAAAATCAGGAAAATTATTAGCATGGCAGATTAAACAATTGGAAATTAAAACACCAATTACCAGTATTATAAGTAAAGGACAGGTAGTTATAGATCCTTTAGAAATTAACAGAGCCTTTAGAGATTACTATGAAAAATTATATGATACCAAAAATGAATCTGATTTAACAAAACTAAATGGGTTTTTGAACGAACTATCTATACTGTGTATTCCAAATGAAAACAGGGAGATATTGGAGTCTAAAATTAGTCAAGAAGAAGTTGGGCTAGCCATTGATAATATGAAATCAGGAAAAAGTGCAGGACCAGATGGTCTTCCAGTTGACCTTTATAAAAAAATTTAAGAATAAATTAATAAAACCTTTTTTGGAAATGGTTTTAGAAGCATTTCAAAATAATAATTTACCATCATACATAAATAATGCCTTAATTATACTGCTGCCAAAACCAGGTAAGCCCTCTAATAAATGTGAAAATATGAGACCAATAAGCCTATTAAACGCCGACCTTAAGATAATCTGTAAAATTTTAGCAAGACGAATACAAGAAATTTTACCAAATATTATTAATCGAGATCAGAATGGCTTTACAAAGGGTAGACAAGGCTTCCATAATGTAAGAAGACTATTTAATATTATTTATTTTAATAAAGAAGCACCGGAATACAGCTTCTCCTATCATCTGGACGCCGAAAAGGCCTTTGAACAGAGTTGAATGGCCCTTTCTTTTTGAAGTCCTACAAAGGTTTGGACTTTGGAAATAATTTCATAAAATGGGTTCAAATAATATACAATAATGCTACAGCAGAAATCCTAACAAATAACAATATTTCAAAACCAATAAAAATCAATAGAGGATGTCGACAAGGCTGTCCACTTTCACCTTTACTGTTTACTATGGCAATTGAACCTTTAGCGATAGCGATACGTTTACATTCACAAATATATGGAATTAAAGTTGGACCAACAGAACATAAAATCTCCCTGTACGCCGATGACATAATTTTGTTTATGTCGAATCTAAAAAAATCACTTCCAACCTTGTTGAATTTAATAAAGAATTTTGGGGAAATATCAGGATATAAAATAAATAAAACTAAATCTTCAATATTAATGCTAAATGAGACCCAGAGAAATTACCCAGCCCCTGAGGTAAATCAATTCAATGTTGTAAATCAGTTTAAATATTTAGGAATCCAAATTGTGCCTAAGCTAGAATCAGTTGCCAGTGTCAACTATGAAGCCTTAATGTCAGATATCAATGAGTTAACTCAGAGATGGATGTCACTACCAATGTCGATGATCGGGAGAATCAATATACTTAAAAGTAATATTTTACCTAAAATACTTTATTTATTTCAATACATTCCCTTATCACCACCTTTAGATTTATTCTCAAGAATAAAAAAAAAGTTAGTGGAATTTATATGGAACAACAGGAGGGCTAGATTACGTCTGTCTTTATTATATTTACCATTCGATCGTGGAGGTCTGAAATGTCCAACTTTTATGTTGATTATTGGTCGTGCACAACTGAGGTCTATGACATATTATTTTTCATCAAATGATCTCCCTCACTGGACTGAAATTGGAATCATACAATTTACCTTTACCTCTTCCCATATTCATATACTCAGATTCGGCAAAAAAATTACAAAAACAAGTTAAAATCCATTTGTAAAGCATATGATCAAAATATGGTGTGAAGCTTAAAAACTATTTAAAAGAACCACAGTTATTGTCACAATTTTAGTCCAATATGGGGTAATCAATATTTTAAACCAGGGAGAGCGGACGCTGTATTTAAAGTATGGAATTTAAAAAGGGATACAAAAGATTCAGGATTTATATTTGCCATGTGCAGATAACATAATGTCTTTGAAGAGCTGAGGATCAAATTTAATCTCAATAGAACACATTTTTTTTAAATATCTTCAACTTAGAAACTTTATTCGATCAAATCAAAATAAAGCTCTCACTCGACCTATTTATTCATTCTGGAAAAAATGATGATGAAAGATAGTAAAAGAAAGGGTATTATTTCAGAGTTTTATAACTCATTGACACTATCTTCAAGTGAAAATTCACTGAAAAGATAAACTACTGGAAAGAAGATCTGCAAACTGAAATTTCAGAGGAACAATGGGAATTGGCTTGTACAGAAGCTCAAACCAAAATCAATAAATGTACGCCTTAAATTGATACATTTCAAATGGTTAATGCGGATGTATGTTACACCGGAGGAGTTAAATAGATATAACAAAAATATACCAGATACATGCACAAAATGCATGGAAAGTAAAGGAACCCTATTTCATTGTTTATGGGAATGTAGATTAATAAGATGTTTTGGGAAGAGGTGAGGGTAACAATTGAAAAAATAATCTCAAAACAAATCATATTGAATCCTAAACTGTTTTTGTTGGGTCTGTACCCAGAAAAGCATAATTTTAATAAAAGTGAAAGAACATTCATAGACCTCAGTTTGCTTAATGCCAAAAAATGTATTGCACTATTATGGAAAAAGACTCATAGACCAGATGTGACTCAGTGGTTAAGACAGATGTTAACAAACCTTCCATTAGAAAGAATAACATATATACTGAAATCAAAGGAAATTGTGTTTGAGAATATATGGAGACCTTTTATTGATTATGTAAAAAATTTAAACATAACTCTTGAAGAAGAAGGTGAATGATGAGCGTGGACCTTGTAAATTCCAAACTGGTGAACATAATATGTATACTTATGTATTGGATTGTCTAGACTAAACAGAGGAGCATTGTTGAAGATTTGATTTTGTTGGTGGTTGTTGGTGTTTTTAGTGCATTTTTTTTTTTTGTAGTACTTTAGTGTTAGTGTTTGTTTGTATCATGTTTGTTAAAAAAAAAAAAAAAAGGTTCAATAAAGATATTGTGGGAAAAAAAATGACTTTTGACCGATCGGTAAATTACAACTGTGCGTAGTAGACCGCGGCGCACCGTGACCGCGGCGCACCGTGACCGCGGCGCACCAGGCGATGTCCGTCCTCTGTAGTGGGGGGGGGGGAGTTGTTATCTTCTACATTACAGATATTTTAGTATAATTTTTAGTGCACTGTAGGTTATTTTTTCTTGTAAAAAAAGCCACACATTTTTTACGTGGCATGCTTCTTTGTGTGTGGGGGCTTGTTTGTTCATTCATTCATCATGAATGAATAAACAACCCCCCCCACACACACACACACACACACACAGCCCTGAGTGTCACCTCTCATTAGAGCCCAACATCAAGCTTCTATATTGAATCATTCAAAAGTTACAGACGTTTTTCCAAGCTGGCACAGTTCAAAAACGCCTGGGAACAACCTGTGAAGAAAGCTGTGTAATATATTCATTTTTTGTGGTATTGTTACAAAATTTTGACCTCAGCTGGATAACACTTGGTTCTACATTTCTGTTGCATTTTCCAGCCCAGATCTGACAGCTGTGTGATATTTGCAAGCATTTGTATCAAAAAAAACACCCAGGCGAAATTTATTTTCTTCAAGTTCAGTATGTTTAGATGACTGTTACTCAGTGGCCGGAGCACTTAGAGAGATTATGACTATTTTGCCAAAAAATTCAAAGTGTTTTCTTTTAAATGAGACCAACCCCATGAAGATACTGCAAAGAGTTGAAGAACAGCTTTTGATTTACTTTGGGTACATTATTTTTTGGTGTTTTTAGGGAAATTGACCAGAGTGCAAGGGGTTAAAAAGCCAACACTGGAACCAGGAGTTTTAGCTAACTATAGACCAATCTTTAATAGAACAGAACAGGCTTTATTACCATTGTACAATTGTACAACACAACAAAGTTATGGGTGCTCCACCAGGCTACTGCACAGTAAAGTAAGAGAAGGATTTGAAAATAAAGCAGTTACAGGACACACCGTTAACCATCTGACTGAAGTAAAAATACAAGTAAAAATAACAAATAGCCCATTGGTATATACACAGGTACGGTAGTGGCTTCACGAGTGAAACTATGTACATAAGAGTGTGGAGTGCAGAACACATAATAGAGTAAAATGGCCCAAGGATTATGGAAAATATGTACAGTAGTGATTTCATGGATGGGTCAATAGACATGAAAGTGAGGAGTGTAAAGACCTTTTAATTATTGCGATAATTAAAAGGTCCTCAGTTCTGTGCATGTGAGCATTCGGAGAGGGGTGGGGCCTCTGACTGTTAGCAGTTCAGATGGTCCAGGGGAAGAAACTTGTTTGTCAGTCTGGAGGTGTGGGACCTGATTGATCTGAACCATCGCCCAGAGGGAAGCAGGTCAAACAGGTGGTGGGTGGGATGTGAGGGGTCTCCTGTGATGACTTTGGTCCTTCTGAGACAGGAGGCTCTGGAGAGGTCTTCCAGGGAGGGCAGAGGGCCATCGATAATTTTTTGGGGTGTTGATGACCCTCTGCACAGCCTTCCTGTTCTCGGCCGTGGAGCCGGCATACCACACACCCAAACAGTAGGTAAGCACGCTCTCCACTGAGCAGCGATACAAGGTCAGCAGCAGCTTCTGGTCATGTTGTGCTTCCTCAGGACATGGAGGAAGTACAGCCGCTGCTAGACTTTCTTCACCAGGACCTTGGTGTTGACAGTCCAGGAGAGGTCAGAGGAGATGTGGGTGCCCAGGAACCTGAAGACAAGGCTGTTTTCCACGCAGTTGCCATTTATGAGGAGGGTGGGGTGGTTCTGTCTGTTCTTCCTGAAGTCCAGAATGAATTCTTTGGTTTTTTGGACATTCAGTTTCAGGTTGTTTGCAGGGAGTGGCTATCGGCACGGAAAACATGAGGGACTGAGACAAAAGGTAAACAGGAACACATGAGACATGACCATGGGACCACGACAAGGATAACATACAGAACAAAGGACAACACAGGGAATAAATAATAATAATAATAAGCCAACTTTGTCATTCAATCCATACAGCCATCATCATCATCATCATAGCAGTCTGTCGTGGGCGACAATGACTGTTTCATTTAGGTCTGATCAGATTCCTCCATGCAGCTCTGTCCTTAGCCTTCCACTGCCAGGAAGTCCTGTCTATATCCAGCTTCTTCAAGTTTCTTTTTACAGTGTCTTTAAATCTGAGCCTTGGTACACCCTGATTGCGGTTGCCCTCAAAATTACATTTCTCTTATCTACAATGTCAACCACATCTAGAATCAGAAGGGCCACTGCCATACAACTTTTTCCTTCCCCCATTCTATTATGCTGAGCACCAAGCTAGAAAGCGGGAAGTACTATTTTTATATGGTCTTTGCTATGACCTATCCGGGGCTTTAACCCACGACCTCCTGGTTGTGGGGCGGAGGCTCTATCAACTAGGCCACCACTCCAGTAATAATAATACAAAAAACCCAGGATAAAAATAATAAACACAATTACTCGAAGTATATGACAAAGAAGAAAACACAGAAACAAACTAACAAAGAGCGAGGACATGACTGAACTCATGTCCTGAGCATAACAGAAAGATCAAATATGAACATAAAAGCTGCAAGCAGCTGTAAGCAGGCCCTTGCCCCCCATGCACCCGTGGAACCTGGCGCCCATCGGACCCAGCCAGCACGGAAAATTTCCCATCTTCATGGCATGCGCTGCATAAATAATAAAGAAAACCATTTGGCACAGTACTTCCTGTAAGCAGTAGGTGGTGCTATAAGTTTTGTCAACCATTTTTATGTAGGCACGTCGGATCGGACTAAGATCTATCGTAGAAAATTTGGTGAAAATCGCATAAAGTTTGTCCAAGTTACAACTGTCCAACGTATTGCGATAAGCTAAACTTGGACATGTGGCCATGGCAACACTTACATTTTAGGTACATGTTGCAGACCCATACAGAACTACAGAAGAGAGTCACCTTGACTTATGTTCCACATTTGGTGACCCTTGGACTTTTCCAACCCTCCAAAGTATAAAACATATTGAATGGCAGGGAGTGGGATTCCATGGCAGCTGTGATTATCACAGGACAAAAGTGACTTCCACTGAGGGTAATCCAATGCACTCTGAGAAACTACTGAAAAGGTCATGTCATTCTGACTACTGGTCTTTGCACAAAAGTTGATACAATTTTGTGCAGTACCTCATGTCAGCAGTAAGTGGTGGTGTGACAGTTTTGTTAATATTGAAATACAGGCGTGTTCAGAGTGGGATTAGTATGATTTGTGCAAAGTTTGGTCCAAATCAGACAAGGATTGTCTGAGCTGTAACTGTCATGTTTTGCATGGTGAGGAAGGCATTGAAGCATGCCTGTCGTCATGGAAACAGTTCTGTACTATGTACATGTACTGTAAATGAGCCCTAGTCATTCCTTCATGTCATTTTTTTCAGCTGGTGAGAGAAAAATAAAGAAAAGTTTTCAGCAATTCTTCCTTTAATCACTGGGGCGCTATAACTTTTGTTGATTATTTTTATATACACGTGTTTGGGGCAGGACTAATATCCATTGTAGAAAATTTGGTGAAAATCGGATGAAGTTTGTCCAAGTAGCAACTTTTCGATGTTCCATGGTGACGAGTCAACCTTCACCATGTCGCCTTGGTAACATTTACCTATCAGTTATGTGTTGCTGATCTATATAGGACTACATATGACAGTCACCTCTACCTATGATCCAAATTTCATGACTCCAGAACCTTCCCAACCCTCCCCACAAGATCACAGATTGAAGGGCGTGGAGGTCATGTCTATGGTAACAAGACTGACATCATGCTAAAGTTGATGTGCAGTTATAATCATCCCTGTGGTCTGATTAATCTCAGAAAATTTCACGTTATTCTGGCAAGTGGCATGTGACTAATAAATAAAACAGTTTTCAGCAATTCTTCCTTCAACTACGAGGTGGCGCTATATCTTTTGTCAGGTATTTTTATGTAGACACATTCGGGGCGGGACTATTTTCCATCATGGAAACATTGTTGGACATTGGACAAGTTTTGCTCGAGTTACAGCTGTTTGATGCTGTAAGGGGAGGAGTCAAACTTCTCCATGGTGTCGTGGCGACGCCTTCTGAGATTGCAAATCACATTTGATAACTTTTAATGGCCAATGCCTATAGATGCCGCCATGTGAAAACAAGTTCAACGAGAGAAGGCCCACAGGAGAAGTTTGTTCAAATGTGAGTGGTGCAGTACTTCCCGTGAGAAGTAGGTGGTGCTATAAGTTTTTTCAACCATTTTTAACGTAGGAGTGTGCGGGGTCAGACTATTATCCACTGTAGAATATTTGATGAAAATTGGATGACGTTTGTCCAAGTTGAAACTTTTTGAGTTTTGATGGTGAGGAGTGAACCTTCGCCATGTCGCCATTGCAACACTTCCCTATCAGTTATGTGATGCTGACCCATATAGGACTACAGATGACAGTTGCCTCTAACTATGCTCCAAATTTCATGACTCCAGGACCTTCCAGACCCTCCCCACAAGATCACGGATTGAAATGGGAGGAGGGCATGTCCATGGTAACAAGTGTGATGTCATGGTAAAGTTGATGTGCGGTTATGATTATTTCTGTGGTCTGATGAATCTCAGAAAATTTCACGTCATTCAGTCAAATGGCACGTGAGTAGTAAAGAAAAGAGTTTTCAGCAATTCTTCCTTTAACCATTAGGTGGCGCTGTAGGTTTCTATGAATATTGTTCTATAGAACTGTTTGGAATTGGACTGATATCCATAATATTGAATTTGGTTCAAATCTGACAATGAATGCTAGAGTTATTGCCATCACAGTGGTCATAGAATGAGCATGTCAAGGCATCAAATTTTGCCAAGCCCCCACGGCCAAACCGTCAAGCTTTAAGAAAACTTTTCAATAACTTTTAATGGCAAATGGGTATAGATGACAGTCACCTAAATGAGCTCAATTTGACAAAAACCCAAGGACGAGTTCATTCAAATACATGTCAATTGCGCTAGGTGAAAATCAAGTCACTGCCACTTCCTGCCAAAATGGCCAACTTCCTGTTGGGTGTAGACCATCACATCTACGGAGTTTTTTTTTTTGTGCATATTTTGACATGGTAAATATCTCACCTGATTTTCATCTTTCTACGCAAAATGGAGGAATGGAATGGAATGGAATGGAGGAGGGAACTCTGTGGCGGCGCCTTGCATGGCAGCGGCCCTCTGATTCTGCACTTGGGGTGTGTGTGATTTACACTGTAGATAGGTAAAGCACAATCTCGTTCTGCTGTACATGATTGGTTGTACGGCTGAATGACAATAAGGGTGATTTAATTTTTAAATTTTTTTTTAAAAGTAAGCGTGTGCCTCTCCCCACAGACTTCACATGTTAGGTGGCGCAGTAGAGCCATTTTTGTGGGGTCATTCCTATTTCCTCCAAAATATTCAATTTATCGCCACTCTTGGGGTCCCTGCAAAAAATGGTGAGTTTTCATGCATGTTCACTACCCCAAAAATGAGATCTTAGATTGAGAAGAAGAAAAAAAAAAAAAATGAAAATAAATTAAAGCTGCGAGCAGCTGTAAGTGGACCCTCGTCCCCTGCAAAACCACGGACCCCAGCACCCATCATACTTAGCTGGCTCAGAAAATTTCCCGTCATTGCGGCAAGCGCTGCGTGAATCATAAACAGTTTGGTGCAGTACTTCCTGTGAGCAGTAGGTGGCGCTCTAACATTTGTCAATCATTTTTATGTAGGGGCATGCATGTGGGGCGGGACTCATATCCAACAGAGAAAATTTGGTGAAAATCAGACAAAGTTTGTCAAACTTACAACTTGCCCATGTTCCATGGCGAGGAGTCAACCTTCGCCATGGCAACACTTCCCTGTCAGTAATGTGTTGCCCACCCACATAGGACTAGACAGTCACCTGAACCTATGTTTCAGATTTCGTGACTCAAGGGCATTCCCAACAATCCCAACAAGATCATGGATTGAATGGGGAGGAGGGCGTGTCCATGGTAACAGCAGTGATGAAATGCTAAAGGTTATGTGCAGTTATGATCACCTATACCGTTTGATATGCCTCAGAAAATTTCACATTATTCTGGCAAGTGGCACGGGACGAATAAAAAAATTTTTTTTTCAGCAATTATTCCTTTAACAACTAGGCGGCGCTATATCTGTTGTGAGGTATTTTTATTTAGACATGTCCGGGGCTGGACTGTTTTCAATCATGGAAACTTTAGTGGACATTGGACAAGTTTTGCTTGAGTTACAGCTGTTTGATGTTGTCAGCGGAGGCGACAAACTTTGCCGTGGTGTTGTGGCCACGCCTTTTGAGACTGCAAATCACATCTGACAACTTTTTATGGCCAATGCCTGTAGATGCAAAAAACCTTAGAAATTCCTTTCCAAATCAAACTTTCAGTTTGGATGCAGTTACTCTTTCTCTTAATAGCTCTGTGAGGAACCTTGGAGTTATTTTTGATCAGGATTTGTCCTTCAATTCACATATTAAATTTGTTTCTAAGACTGCCTTCTATCATTTGCGTAATATTGCCAAGATTAGGAGCATCTTGTCTCAGAGTGATGCTGAGAAGCTGATCTACACTTTTGTTAGCTCGAGATTAGATTATTGTAATTCTTTATTATCAGGCTGTCCTAAAACATCTTTAAAAAGTCTTCAGCTGATCCAAAATGCTGCAGCAAGAGTTTTAACAGGTACTAGAAAGAGAGATCATATCTCTGCGGTTCTGGCCTCCCTTCATTGGCTTCCCATAGAGTTTAGAATTAAGTTTAAAATCCTTCTTCTTACTTACAAAGCTCTAAACAATCAGGCTCCTTTTTATTTAAAAGATCTGATACTACCGTATTATCCTAACAGAGCACTACGCTCCCAAAATGCAGGATTACTTGTAATACCTAGAATCTCCAAAAGTACAATGGGAGGCAGAGCCTTCAGTTATCAAGCTCCTCTCCTGTGGAATCAGCTGCCAATCTGGATTCGGGAGTCAGACTCGATCTCTGTTTTTAAGAATAGGGCTAAAACCTACCTTTTTGATATAGCCTACAATTAGGGAGGGATCATGTGTTTCTGAACCCTCCCTTAGTTATGCTGCTAATAGGTTTAGTCAGCCGGGGGACCTCCAGTAATGCACTGGGCCTCACTCCTTTCCTCACTCTCTATGAAATATTTTTTTTGCTGGACATTAACATTTGTTTGTTCTCTCCCATAGATTGAGTCCCCATCGTGCTGTTTGCTCTCTACATGTCTGTTCTTTTCTTCTTCTCTATCCCCTCACCCCCCAGCCAGTCGCAGCAGATGACTGCCCCTCCCTGAGCCTGGTTCTGCTGGAGGTTTCTTCCTGTTAAAAGGGAGTTTTTCCTCTCCACCGTCGCCAAGTGCTTGCTCACAGGGGATCGCCTGATTGCTGGTGTCTTTCTGCAACTGTGGGGGTTCCCCCCCTACAGTTGATAGTGCTATGAGATGACTGTTGTTGTGAAATGGCGCTATATAAATAAAGTTGAATTGAATTGAATTGAATTGAATAGAATAGATGCCACCATGTGAAAATGAGTTCAATGGGAGAAGGCCCCCAGGAGGAGTTTGTTCAAATGCGAGTGGCACAGTACTTCCTATGAGCAGTTGGTAGTGCTGTAAGTTTTGTCAACCATTTTTATGTAGGAGCATGTAGGGTCGGACTAATATCCACTGTAGAAAATTTGGTGAAAGTCGGATGAAATTTGTCCAAGTAGCAACTTTTTTAGTTTCGATAGCGAGGAGTGAACCTTTGCCATGTCGCCATTGCAACACTTCCCTATCAGTTATGTGATGCTGACCCATATAGGACTACAGATGACAGTTACCTCTACCTATACTCCAAATTTCATGACTCCAGGACCTTCCAAACCCTCCCCACAAGATCACGGATTGAAATGGGAGGAGGACGTGTCCATGGTAACAAGTGTGATGTCATGGTAAAGTTGATGTGCGGTTATGATCATCTCTGTGGTCTGATGAATCTCAGAAAATTTCACGTCATTCTGGCAAATGGCGCATGAGTAGTAAAGAAAAGAGTTTTCAGCAATTCTTCCTTTAACCATTAGGTGGCGCTGTAGGTTTCTATGAATATTGTTCTATAGAACTGTTTGGAATTGGACTGATATCCATAATACTGAATTTGGTTTTAATCTGACAATGAATACTAGAGTTATTATCATCACAATGGTCATAGAATGAGCATGACGAGGCATCAAACTTTGCCAAGCCCCTACGGCCAAACCGTCAAGCTTTTAGAAAACTTTTCAATAACTTTTAATGGCAAATGGGTATAGATGATTGTCACCGAAATGAGCTCAATCGGACAAAAACCCTAGGACGAGTTCATTCAAATACAGTGGGGTAAAAAAGTATTTAGCCAGCCACCAATTGTGCAAGTTCTCCCACTTAAAAGATGAGAGAGGTCTCCAATTTTCATCATAGGTATACCTCAACTATGAGAGACAAAATGAGAAAAAAAATATCCAGAAAATCACACTGAAGGATTTTTAATGAATTAATTGGTAAATTCCTCAGTAAAATAAGTATTTGGTCAATAACAAACGTTCATCGCAATACTTTGTTATATACCCTTTGTTGGCAATAACAGAGGTCAAACGTTTTCTGTAAGTTTTCACAAGGTTTTCACACACTGTTGCTGGTATTTTGGCCCATTCCTCCATGCAGATCTCCTCTAGAGCAGTGATGTTTTGGGGCTGTCGCTGGGCAACACAGACTTTCAACTCCCTCCAAAGATTTTCTATGGGGTTGAGATCTGAAGACTGGCTAGGCCACTCCAGGACCTTGAAATGCTTCTTACGAAGCCACTCCTTCATCGCCCGGGTGGTATGTTTGGGATCATTGTCATGCTGAAAGACCCAGCTACGTTTCATCTTCAATGCCCTTGCTGGTGGAAGGAGGTTTTCACTCAAAATCTCACGATACATGGCCCCATTCATTCTTTCCTTTACATGGATCAGTCGTCCTGGTCCCTTTGCAGAAAAACAGCCCCAAAGTATGATGTTTCCACCCCCATACTTCACAGTAGGTATGGTGTTCTTTCTCCTCCAAACATGACAAGTTGAGTTTTTACCAAAAAGTTCTATTTTGGTTTCATCTGACCATATGACATTCTCCCAATCCTCTTCTGGATCATCCAAATGCTCTCTAGCAAACTTCAGACGGGCCTGGACATGTACTGGCTTAAGCAGGGGAACACGTCTGGCACTGCAGGATTTGAGTCCCTGGCGACGTAGTGTGTTTCTGATGTAGCCTTTGTTACTTTGGTCCCAGCTCTCTGCAGGTCATTCACTAGGTCCCCCCATGGGGTTCTGGGATTTTTGCTCACCGTTCTCATGATAATTTTGACCCCACGGGGTGAGATCTTGCATGGAGCCCCAGATCAAGGGAGATTATCAGTGGTCTTGTATGTCTTCCATTTTCTAATAATTGCTCCCACAGTTGATTTCTTCACACCAAGCTGCTTACCTATGGCAGATTCAATCTTCCCAGCCTGGTGCAGGTCTACAATTTTGTTTCTGGTGTCCTTTGACAGCTCTTTGGTCTTGGCCATAGTGGAGTTTGGAGTCTGACTGTTTGAGGTTGTGGACAGATGTCTTTTATACTGATAACAAGTTCAAACAGGTGCCATTAATACAGGTAACGAGTGGAGGACAGAGGAGCCTCTTAAAGAAGAAGTTACAGGTCTGTGAGAGCCAGAAATCTTGCTTGTTTGTAAGTGACCAAATACTTATTTTACTGAGGAATTTACCAATTAATTCATTAAAAATCCTTCAATGTGATTTTCTGGATTTTTTTTTCATTTTGTCTCTCATATTTGAGGTATACCTATGATGAAAATTGGAGACCTCTCTCATCTTTTAAGTGGGAGAACTTGCACAATTGGTGGCTGACTAAATACTTTTTTGCCCCACTGTACGTGTCAATTGCGCTAGGTGAATATCAAGTCACTGCCACTTCCTGCCAGAATGGCCAACTTCCTGTTGGGTGTAGACCATCACTTCTATGGAGTTTTTTGCATGTTTTGACATGGTAAATATCTCACCCGATTTTCATCTTTCTACGCGAAAGTAAGCGTGTGCCACTCCCCACAGACTTTTTTTTTTTTTTTTTTTTACTTATTTTGTACCCGTAGGTAGATTTGTTCTGCAGTCCGGTGACAAGCCACCAGCTGCTGGTTGCTGCGTGCGCAAGCGCCCCTTAACTCCCTAACCTGCATGTTTTGGCATGTGGGAGGAAACCGGAGAAATCCCGGAGTAAACCCACGCAAACACGGGGAGAACATGCAAACTCTGCACAGATCACTGTTGGCCGGGGGCAGGGATCGAACCCACGATCTCCTGATCCCTGCGATCCCCCGGCCGAGGATAAAACTGTGCTGCCGCGGTGCTAACCACTGCGCCACCATGCAGCCCACCGTGCAACACCATGTGACTGCGGTTTCGGGTCCAGGGGATAAAACCCTGATGTGAGATGAAAACTTCCTCTTTTACTTGCTTGAGATGTTTGGAGTATGTGATCTGTGAATAAAGCTGATTCTGAGGAATAAACTCAGCCTCATCCTTGAGCACATTCTCCACACTCCACACATTCTCCACATGCAGACTTCACATGTTAGGTGGCGCAGTAGAGCCATTTTTGTGGGGTCATTCATATTTCCTCCAAAATATTAAATTTTTCACCAGTCTTGAGGTCCCTGCAAAACATGGTGCATTTTCATGCACATTCCCTACCCCAAAAATGAGATCTTAGGTGGAGAAGAAGAAAAAAAAAAAATTAAAGCTGCGAGCAGCTGTAAGCGGACACTTACCCCCCACGCAACCGTGAACCCCGGTGCCCATCGTACCTTGCTGGCTCAGAAAATTTCCTGTTGTGCGGGAAGCGCTGCGTGAATCATATAGTAAACAATATGGTGCAGTACTTCCTTTGAGCAGTAGGTGGTGCTCTAACTTTTGTCAATCATTTTTATGTTGCAGCATTTGGGGGGGGGGGGACTCATATCCATCGGAGAAAGTTTGGTGAAAATCAGACAAAGTCTGTCCAGCCTACAACTTTCCAATGTTCTATGGCGAGTAGTCAACCTTCGCCATGTTGCCATGGCAACACTTCTCTGTCAGCAATTTGTTGCCCACCCACATAGGACTACATATGACAGTCACCTCAACCTATGTTCCAGATTTCATGACTCCAGGGCATTCCCAACCACCCCAACAAGATCACAAATTGAATGGTGAGGAGGGCGTGTCCATAGTAACAGCAGTAATGAAATGCTAAAGGTGATGTGCAGTTATGATCATCCACTTTGTTTGATAAGCCTCAGAAAATTTCATATCGTTCTGGTAAATGGCACATGACTAATAAATAAAACTGTTTTCAGCAATTCTTCCTTTAACCACTAGGTGACGCTATATCTTTTGTCAGGTATTTTTATACAGACGCATGCGGGGTTGGACTAATATCCACCACTGAAAATTTGATGAAAATCGGATGATATTTGTCCAAGTTGCATGTTTTTGAGGTTCCATGGCGAGGAGTCAACCTTCGCCAGGTAGCCGTGGTAACACTTCCTTATCAGTTATGTGTTGCTGACCCATGTAGGACTACATAATGACCACAACATTTTTTAGGCCTTTTACACAACAAGCATTCTAGTCCAAAGCAGCAAATGTCTGTTGTGATGAGGCCATAGGTTGACGTGGCGCTGTTTGTTTGTTTGTTTGTTTTTTGAGAAACCGGGCTCCAGAGTGAAATCTTCCTGACACGCTGCTGTACCATCACCATGTAAACTAGCAGAATATGTCTGCTGTAAAACTGGTCGTCCCAAAGCCCCACACCACTCCTTTGGCAGAGAACTCAAAAATGGTTAAGGTGTGGAGAATGTGCGGAAGGATGAGACTGAGTTTATTCCTCAGGTTCAGCTTTATTCACAGATCACATACTCCATCAATCTCAAAGCAGGAAAAGAGGAAGAATCATCTCACACCACTCTTTTATACCCCGGACATCGAAATTCAAGTCACATGGTGTTTAAGCAAACATACAGTCACATGGTACTTAATCCCAGTCACAATGTAACCCCCCTCACACCATTGTCCTTTAGTCTCCTGTGGTCTGGGAATCTCTCCAGGTCATCTCCCTGAAACAAAGGCCAAATCTCACACTCTCCTGTTGTCTCTTGGAGACCCAGTCCTTTTGTTCCATGAGACGTGTAGCACACAATAAACACACAGCAATATATTTGTGGAGCATATATAACCAACATATGTGCCCACATGACCCCCCCCCCCCAAACGTCCAAGATGGAACAAACATAACCAGAGATGCATGACATAATAACATTACTACATATCAATCCACCAGTTGCCTAGGTCTAAGTCTTCTGCCGTATTTGCTGTAAGCCGGCTTTACTGCTTCCGCAGTGTCCTCCTGCTGTGGAACTGTTGCCTGTGGATTAGAACTGTTAGTCAATCTCTGTGGGTGTTCTGGAGAATGCCCTCTAGGGGGTCTGCTGCGACGGGGGGCCCTCGCCAACTGCACTGCTTCATCCGCCAAAACAAAAGCGGGTTTGAGTCTGTTTATACCAATTAACTCCTTTCTGTCTCCCAAATCCAGCAAAAAATGCTTCTCTCCTGTTTCCAGCACCCTGAATGGTCCATCGTACAGCGGCTGCAAGTTTGGGTGATGGGCATCATGTCTGACAAAAACAAACTCCGCATTTTTTAAAGCCTTCGGCACAAAAACGCGTGGAAAACTGTGATGAACCGGGCCCGGAAGCATGTTTGATCCTGTGTCGCTCTGCAACAGCTGAGCGGGGGGGCAATTTGGTGCAGGATTATCGGGGAGAAATTCCCCGGGCAGGCGGAGAGGCTGTGCAAAAGCTAACGCAGCTGGGGAGGCTTGTAAATCCTCTTTAGGTGCAGAACGCAACCCCAATAAAACCCATGGAAGCCTGTCTACCCAATTTGTATCCATAAGCGACGCTCTGAGGGCTGCTTTCAATGACCTATGGAAACGTTCGCATAAACCATTAGCCTGGGGGTTGTACGCGGTAGTGCGGTGGATCGTTACCCCTAGGCTGCGGGCCATCAATGACCAAAGCTCGGAAACAAATTGAGGACCTCTGTTGGACGTTATGTCCGATGGAACTCCAAAGCGCGTTACCCAAGCTGTTAAAAACGCGCGCGCCACCTCCTCGGCTGTGGTTGATGCCAGTGGAACCGCCTCCGGCCAACGCGTGGTGCGATCCACCATTGTCAAAAGATGTGTGTACCCCTGTGATGACGGAAGGGGACCTACCAAGTCGACATGCACATGATCAAAGCGCTTAGCCGGGATGTGAAAACGCTCCAAAGCAGCTCTAGTGTGTTTGTGTATTTTGGCTCGCTGACACGCTACGCAGGCCTGCGCCCATTCCTTGACCTGTTTGCGCAATCCCGGTCATACAAATTTCTCTCCTACCATTTTGACCGATGCGCACACCCCCGGGTGCGCCAGAGAATGGATCGAGTCAAAAACACGGCGGCGCCACGCAGCTGGTACCACTGGATGCGGCCGCCCAGTGGAGATATCGCAGATTAGAGGGGGCATACCATCTTGCAGTGCCCTGTCCTCCAGCCTTAACCCTGTTGGTCCAGACGGGAGCACGCGCACGTCCGCGTCGCCAACCTGCTCCGCAGCCATGGCTGCATAATCTAACCCTACGCGGACCGGGGCTGCGCGCGCTTCCGCGTCACTGCCCTGGCCTGCAGCCATGGCTGCAGAGTCTGCCCCCACGGGGCCTGGCGCCGTCACGGCACGTGAGAGGCAGTCTGCCACTACATTATGTTTACCTGTGACATGCTGGATATCGGTGGTAAACTCTGATATCGCGCCCAGCTGTCTCTGCTGCCGGCCCGACCAAGGTTCCGAAATCTTGGCCATCGCAAAAGTCAGCGGCTTGTGGTCCACGAACGCGGTGAAACAGCGCCCTTCCAGCCAGAACTGGAAATGGCGGATGGCCAAGTGTAGCGCCAACAACTCCCTGTCGAACGTGCTGTACTTTCGCTCGCTATCGCGCAAGGTTTTGCTGAAAAACGCGAGCGGTTGCCAGGTCCCAGCTACATACTGTTCAACGACCGCCCCTACTGCTAAATCGGACGCGTCAGTGGTGAGCGCCATGCGGGCCGTTGGAACCGGGTGTGCCAACAAAGTAGCATTTGCCAAAGCTGATTTGACTTGAGCGAATGCGCGCTCCCTCTCAGGAGACCATTCGATTTTATTTGTGGGTTTTAAAAAATTAATGGTTATAAAAATTAACCATTCCCAAAAACTCCTGTAACGCTTTGACCGTTTGAGGTTGGGGAAAATTAGTTATTGCGCGCACTTTATCGGGCAGAGGGACCGCTCCTTCTGGCGAAACGCGATGCCCCAAAAAATCAATCTGCGCCACCCCCAAACTGACACTTCGCTGGGTTAATTATTAACCCGTGCTCTGCCAACCTCCGAAAAACTGCTGTGAGGTGGCTTTCGTGTTCGTCTTTAGACGTGCTGGCTACCAAAATGTCGTCCAAATAGACGAACACGAAAGGGAGGTCGTGTAGGACCGCGTCCATCATGCACTGGAACGTCTGCGCCGCACCCTTGAGTCCAAAAGGCATGCGCAAAAACTCAAAAAGCCCGAACGGAGTTATTACCGCTGTTTTGGGGATGTCCTGAGCACGCACTGGAACCTGATGGTAACCGCGTACCAAATCTATTTTAGAAAAAATGTGCGCCCCCCGCCAAATGAACCGAAAAATCTTGGATGTGTGGGATCGGGTAGCGGTCGTGTGCAGTGGCGTTATTCAACCTGCGGAAATCACCGCAAGGTCGCCACGAGCCATCAGCCTTTGGGACCATGTGCAATGGTGAAGCCCAGGGGCTTTTTGAACGCCTGATGATGCCCAGTTTTTCCAGGTTGGCAAACTCCTCGCGCGCTATGGTCAGTTTAGCTGAGTCCAGGCGCCGAGCTTTTCAATTCAATTCAATTCAACTTTATTTATATAGCGCCATTTCACAACAACAGTCATCTCATAGCACTATCAACTGTAGGGAGGACCCCCACAGTTGCAGAAAGACCCCAGCAATCAGGCGATCCCCTGTGAGCAAGCACTTGGCGACGGTGGAGAGGAAAAACTCCCTTTTAACAGGAAGAAACCTCCAGCAGAACCAGGCTCAGGGAGGGGCAGTCATCTGCTGCGACTGGCTGGGGGGTGAGGGGATAGAGAAGAAGAAAAGAACAGACATGTAGAGAGCAAACAGCACGATGGGGACTCAATCTATGGGAGAGAACAAACAAATGTTAATGACCAGCAAAAAAAAAATATTTCATAGAGAGTGAGGAAAGGAGTGAGGCCCAGTGCATTACTGGAGGTCCCCCGGCTGACTAAACCTATTAGCAGCATAACTAAGGGAGGGTTCAGAAAACACATGATCCCTCCCTAATTGTAGGCTATATCAAAAAGGTAGGTTTTAGCCCTATTCTTAAAAACAGAGATCGAGTCTGACTCCTGAATCCAGATTGGCAGCTGATTCCACAGGAGAGGAGCTTGATAACTGAAGGCTCTGCCTCCCATTGTACTTTTGGAGATTCTAGGTATTACAAGTAAACCTGCATTTTGGGAGCGTAGTGCTCTGTTAGGATGATACGGTAGTATCAGATCTTTTAAATAAAAAGGAGCCTGATTGTTTAGAGCTTTGTAAGTAAGAAGAAGGATTTTAAACTTAATTCTAAACTCTATGGGAAGCCAATGAAGGGAGGCCAGAACCGGAGAGATATGATCTCTCTTTCTAGTACCTGTTAAAACTCTTGCTGCAGCATTTTGGATCAGCTGAAGACTTTTTAAAGATGTTTTAGGACAACCTGATAATAAAGAATTACAATAATCTAATCTCGAGCTAACAAAAGCGTGGATCAGCTTCTCAGCATCACTCTGAGACAAGATGCTCCTAATCTTGGCAATATTACGCAAATGATAGAAGGCAGTCTTAGAAACAAATTTAATATGTGAATTGAAGGACAAATCCTGATCAAAAATAACTCCAAGGTTCCTCACAGAGCTATTAAGAGAAAGAGTAACTGCATCCAAACTGAAAGTTTGATTTGGAAAGGAATTTCTAAGGTTTTTTGGACCAACAAGAATGACTTCAGTCTTATCTGAATTTAATAGCAGGAAATTACAAGTCATCCAAACTTTGATTTCCTTAAGACAGGCTTCTAACTTAGCTAATTGATTAGTATCATCTGGCTTCATTGACAGGTATAATTGTGTGTCATCTGCATAACAGTGAAAATGTATACAGTGCTTTCTAATAATGTTGCCTAACGGAAGCATATATAAACTAAAAAGAGTAGGGCCAAGCACAGATCCCTGTGGAACTCCATGACTAAGCTTTGAGCTGAGAGAAAACTCATCATTTACATGAACAAACTGGAACCTATCAGATAAATAAGATCTAAACCACTGCAACGAAGTTCCATTAAGTCCAACATAGTGTTCTAATCTATCAAGTAGAATATTATGATCAATAGTATCAAAAGCTGCACTAAGATCTAAAAGGACAAGTACAGAAACTAGTCCATTATCAGATGCAATGAGGAGGTCGTTAGTGACCTTCGCTAAGGCTGTTTCAGTGCTATGATGGATTCTAAACCCAGATTGAAACTCCTCAAATAAACCATTTCCCTGCAGGTGGTCAAATAATTGCATAGCAACAACTCTTTCTAAGATTTTTGAAATGAAAGGGAGATTAGAGATTGGTCTATAGTTAGCTAAAGCTCCTGGATCTAGCGTTGGCTTTTTGAGTAAGGGTTTAATTACAGCCGTTTTAAAAGCCTGCGGTACATGGCCTAAAGTTAATGAAGAATTGATTATATGAAGAATAAAGCTACCAATAAGTGGGAAGACTTCTTTAAATAACCTGGTAGGAATAGGGTCTAAAAGACAAGTTGAAGGTTTGGATGAGGAAACTATTTTGTCTAACTCACAAAGGTCGATTGGAGTAAACTCATCAAGACAGACATCAATAGAAGGAGTTGTAGTAGTTACAGTATTTAAGTTAACTGTGGGAAGAATCTGATTGATTTTATCTCTGATGGATGAAATTTTATTATTGAAAAAGTTCATAAAGTCCTGACTAGTAAGCTCTAAGGGGATGCTAGGATTGACAGAGTCCTGACTCTTTGTCAACCTGGCTACAGTACTGAAAAGAAACCTGGGATTATTCTTGTTCTCTTCTATTAATGCAGAGTAATAACTCGTTCTAGCTTTTCTAAGAGATTTTTTATAAATTAAAAGATGATTTCTCCAAGCTAAATAGATTTCATCTAAATTAGTAGAGCGCCATTTTCTTTCTAATTGACGAGTCTTCTGTTTTAAGCTACGAGTTTCTGTGTTGAACCAAGGAGTTAAAAATCTCTGATTAGACTTTTTCTTTTTTAAGGGGGCCACCAAGTCTAGAGCCTGATGTAGAGAAGCTGAAACACTATCCACCATGTTATCAATTACAGAAGGAGCAAGCTGTCTATAGCTTATTTCCGTTGTGTTGACACATGGCATAGAGGAAACAATCTGCATAAATTTGGAAACAGCATCATCTGAGAGGCATCTACTGTGATAATATTTTTCTTTTTTGCTTTTGCAAAAACGGGCGGGCCAGTGGTAGTGATATAATGTTCCACCCCATGCTTAGCCACTGTCGCCGAAAACGATGGGACTGTGAGTGCTGGGAACTGAGTGAGGAGTGCGTGGAACTTACCACCCGCAGTTGTGACGTTGGCTTGTGCAGTTGGCGGTGCCACTCGAGCTGTGCAGGGAATAGAGTGAAAAGACAGTGCATTAACCAGACGTCTATTAGCAAGATCAACCAATAAACCATGTGAGCACAAAAAATCAGCCCCTAACATGTTGAAATTAACTGCCGCTACAACAAAAGTTCACTCAAATGCACGGCCCTGCAAAGACAGAAGCAGAGTCCTCTCACTGAAGGTCCTAATTGCTGAGCCGTTCGCTGCTGACACCCGGGGGCCTTTAGACGGTGTCAGCCGGTCCACGTAGGAAGGTGTGATGAAGCTCAGCTGGGAGCCTGTGTCCACGAGGGAATGCCTCCCCGAGCGTGCATCCGTCAGGTAGAGCAGCTTGTTCTCCTCCCTGAGGGCCGCAGCCGCTACCGACCCCCGGTCTTGCCGTTTCCCGAGCGCTTGAAGTGGCACGGTGGGAGGCACTTGTGTGCCCTCTCTGCAAAGCGGCGATGATAGAAGCACAGGACGTCGTCCGCTCCGTGTCGCCTGGTCCTCGCTGCTGCCGTCGTTGGTGCATCTGGTGCTGCAACTACTGGCCCCATGCCGTCTCCGGACGTTGCGCCTAGCTCTGCTGCCGCGGCCGAAACCACGCTCTGCTTGTGGGCGTCGACGAGTCGTTGCGCCTCCTTGCTCAGCTCATGGTAGTCTCGCCGGGTCAACAGAGGTGAGCCTGCCAGGGTAACTCTCACCGCTGGCGGCAGGGTCCGGAGGAAAAGGTGGGCGAAGATGAATTCGCCATCCTCAGCGTCTTTCAGCCTCAGCATTTTCACCATCAGGTCTGCGGGTCTGTCGTTCTCCAACTCTGTCAACGCTAGGAGCCCCTCTGCTCGCTGTTGCACAGAGGGGGTGAAGTGGCTGATAAGCGCAGCCTTCAATGTGCTGTATTTGTCGCTGTCCGGTGGGTGATTGACCAGACTCTCCACCCTCTGGACTGTGTGGCTGTCCAGCTTCGCCACCACATGGTAGAATTTCGTGTCGTCCTTCGAGATTCTCCGGAGGTTGAACTGCGCTTCGACCGCGCTAAACCAGGAGTGCGGGCTATGCTGCCAGAAGTCGGGCAGCTGGAATGTGGCGGCAGCTATCAGGCTGGCTTCTGCCGAGCCCCGCTCGGGAGAATTATCTCTGCTCATTCTTCGTCGTAAGGTCACCAGTGTGGAGAATGTGCGGAAGGATGAGACTGAGTTTATTCCTCAGGTTCAGCTTTATTCACAGATCACATACTCCATCAATCTCAAAGCAGGAAAAGAGGAAGAATCATCTCACACCACTCTTTTATACCCCGGACATCGAAACTCAAGTCACATGGTGTTTAAGCAAACATACAGTCACATGGTACTTAATCCCAGTCACAATGTAACCCCCCTCACACATTGTCCTTTCGTCTCCTGTGGTCCGGGAATCTCTCCAGGTCATCTCCCTGAAACAATAGTGGGGGGCCTGAGGTATCAGTCACTTCAAGTTTTTGCAGAAGTTTGATTTTTGGTACCAGGTTGAAGCTTAGGGTCTAAGTAACAATTTTGGTCTGAGTGGACAAAGATCACATGGAGTCTTCATACATTCCCGCCATTTTCCAAGATGGCCACCATCAAAATCTAATAATGTCAATATCTCGGAAACTATTCAACCTAGAAACATGAATTTGGTGTCTATACCTAGGTTTTCATGGTCAAGGAATCAGATAAAACCATTTCTGACAACATCAGAGCATTTATTTGTCCCAAAATGGTAAGTTACACAACAAACGTTATAGTACAATGTAGCAGAATTATGCATGTTAACAATTGAACACATACGAACGTAAATTCTATAAAATACCATGAATATAAACCGAACAGTCTATTTTCATTGTTCTTAGTGATATTTCATTGATTAGGTAAGTGCAACTAAAAAATCATTACTCATTCTCACTACAATCATGGTCATTTAGTTAGGACATTTGCACTTGCATAAACGTGAGCACTTCAAGTCAGCCTTTTTGCACTTGCATGACGAGCAGGGTTTTGTGCACGTGCATTTTACGTCTAGATCAAACACATCCCTGGCAAGGGGCAACGTGGTCCATATGGGAACCAGTTGGCCATCTTTTTCCATCCATCCATGATTGCTTGGGCTTGGGACTAGTGCCAGTGGCTCGTGCGCTGTAGTCCAGATGCTCACCTGGAAGACACTCCTTTTGAGATGTTGGTCGAGCGCATCACTTGTAGGGGGTATTCTTTCCACATCCCGAGTCCTGTGACAGAAAACTCTCATTCGAACAAGGTCGACGTTGGTGTCATCAGTGATAGGTTCGTCGGAGTACATTTTGCAAACACAGTGACTCACCACTTCCCTCAACTCTGGCGATGTAAGAAATGGGGTGCTAGCAATTGTCGCAAACTCACTCAAGAGGGATGGAACCTCATCTTTCCGCTTGAAGCAGTATCGCTTGCCTTTGTATTTGAAAGATGACGTGCTGTCTGACCCAGTGAATGCATGAAAGAGAGCCAAGGCTTTGCACGTTGCCACACCCAAACTTGAGGCAATGTTGTTGAGGGATATCATGTTGACTGTCTTTCCTGTTTTGAAAGAAATCCAGATGTTTGACTCCGGATTCACCGCCTTGATGTGGTGGAAGTTACACAGAAGTATTACGACAACGTCTGTGTCGCCAGTATAGACCATTCCCAGTGATGAATATTGGAGGGCATGAAGAAGATGTACCAGGACACGAGTATCTGCCTCCTCATGATTACATCGTCCCATGAGCGGTCCATTCCCTGCATTGAGGACTTGGTCACCAGAAGTTATATAAACCTGTTTGCCATCTTGGAATGGTGTTTGCACAATGCTTGTTGACAGGAACGAAAAGAGCTCTTTTTTATTTTCGGCATTAGACAAAAAGTTTTGCCAATTTCCAGGCACTTTGGCAGAACCAGATACTCGCTGTTGTGTGCCTTTTCCTCGCTTTTCTCTTGTGGTCGCTTTGATTGACATTGAGCGATACTGATCCCATACAATATCCACTCTCGCTGCGCTTTTCAACTCATGCTGGATTCTTGGGCAGAAAACTTTGGTGAAATATTCAGCAAATGTTTTGCCTTGGACAGTTGTGCCAGGAAGTGTCACGCCGCACCGCTCATCAACGGCGCCACCTGCTCACACACCTGCTAATCATCAGCGGCGAGTGATAAAAGCCGCCTCGCCCTGAGCTTCGGCCTGAAGCCGTTAGACTTCATCTCCCTTCCATGAGAAGCGACCACTCTTTCTTCAGCACCACGCTAAGCGGTAAGAAGATCACTTACCTCTCCTTTTCCAGTCTGCTCCCCTGTGCACAGGTGGATTCCTCGGCGGCGGACAACTCCGTCCCTCGTCCCTCCTCGCTGCTGCACCGAGTCCTGCAGGTGACCGTCTCCCGGGGTTCCGTCCTTGAAGTGCCTGCCATCAGTCAAATACAAGTAAGCTTCTCTCCCTCGCCTATTCTCCTCCTGTATTGGTGTGTGCCCGTCACCCTGTGTCTGTTCTCTCCCATAGGGTTGCCGGCTGAACGGTCTCCTGCCTCTGTGCCCGAAGCAGACGCCACCACCAATACATTTACATTCCGCAGACACACACCCATACATCCCTGTTGTTAATAAACAGTTTGAACTACTCTGAGCCTGTGTGTGTGCGTCTCCTGAGCCGAACGTTATGTCAGTACGGCTTCAGCAGAGCGGCTCGGCAGACGGCGGGCTCGCACACCGGTTTACCATCCTCGAGGCTCGAGTGGATCAGGTTGTTTATCAGCAACAGGTGATCCTAAATCAATTAGTAAATTTAACTAACCGATTGAACCGCCTGGACCCCCAACAGCCGTTCCCCCCGGCTCGCCAGGGTGGCGCGGCTCCTGCTGTTCCAGCGGCCGTCCAGCCGGCTCCAGTGGCACCGGTTCGGCTCACACCGATTCCGACCCCCGCCCGCTTTAGCGGTAAGCTCGGTGGAGCGCGGGGGTTCATTATGCAATGTGAGTCCGTGTTCCACCGTGTGCCCGGAGATTTTCCCTCGGATCACAGCCGAATTGGTTACATAGGGAATCTTCTGGAGGGGCGTGCGTTAACTTGGACCTACGCCGTAATGACGAGGCCCAGTTATGCCACCCTCACCTATGACCAATTCGTGAGGCACTTTCTGGAGGTCTTTGACCATTCTCAAACCGAGACGGTCCAGACCGATCGGCTTCTCGCGCTCCAGCAGGGAAGCCGGTCGGCAGCGGACTACACGGTCGACTTCCGGGTAGCGGCGGAGGAATTGGGCTGGGAGGAACGCTCCCTCTGTGGCCTGTTCCTCCGCAGCCTCAATGATGATCTGAGGGATGAACTGGCTGGACGGGATATCCCTGAAACACTAGCGGAGCTAACTTCTTTAGCCATCAGCTTGGACAACAGGCTGCGCGAGCGCTCCTCAGGACGGAAGTCGTCTACTTCGCGCCCTCGGGGAGTCTCGCTGCGCCTGCCCCAAGCTCGCCCCCTGGCGGCGCCGCCACCATCGTGCCCCGAGGAGTCGGAGACGATGGTGACGGGCTGGACAAAGCTCTCTCCGGCAGAGAGACAACGCCGCCGTGAGTTTAATGTCTGCATGTATTGCGGAGACAGTCAACACACGGTGGAGCTTTGTCCACAAAAAGCCAAACGGCGGGGTCCGCGAGTCACTGTAGGGGGCCTCGCGGACGTCAATCGGTTAGGTCCACTCACTCAATTAAAGCTGCCCATCCGTTTCTGCCACAACCCCACTGGGCATCTCACCCACGCACTGGTGGATTCGGGTGCAGAAGGCAGCTTCATTTCACAGAGCCTGGCAACCCGTTTGGGCATCCGCTGTCAGGCACTGAAAAATCCCATCTCCCTTGTCAACCTCTCCCGTGCCTCCCTTGGGAGAGTGTCACACCAAACCATCCCCGTTCCGGTCATCATCTCGGGAAACCACGGGGAGGAGATGACCTTCTATGTCCTCCCCAACTCTGTGTCGCCCGTCATCCTGGGGTATCCCTGGCTTCGCCTTCACAACCCGGTCCTGGATTGGAAATCAGCTGGGATATCGGCATGGAGTACATTCTGCATGGGCACCTGCCTTCAGTCCGCTGCCTGCTCTCCGTCCGCTCCTCCCCCTGCGACGGACGCTGCACCCCCGGACCTGTCTCTGGTGCCTCCGGAATTTCACGACCTGGGTATGGTGTTCAGCAAAGCGAAAGCTATGTCTCTCCCCCCTCATCGGCCCTATGACTGTGCCATCAACCTCCGCCAGGGGGCTTCCTTACCTTCTGGTCGCCTTTACAGCCTGTCTGCGCCGGAGAAGGAGACGATGAACGCCTACCTGAAAGAGTCATTAAGTGCTGGGATAATCCGCCCATCATCGTCACCCGTGGGGGCAGGGTTCTTCTTCGTGGGAAAAAAGGATGGGTCCCTCCGCCCTTGTATTGACTACCGGGCCCTCAATGATATCACGGAGAAGGACCGTTACACCCTGCCTCTCATGGACACTGCTTTCCACTCCCTCCAGGGGGTGACCTGGTTCACCAAGCTGGATCTACGCAGCGCTTACCACCTCGTCCGGATCCGGGAGGGAGATGAGTGGAAAACAGCCTTCCGTACCCCGAACGGCCACTTTGAATACCTGGTGATGTCGTTCGGGTTGACCAACGCTCCTGCAGTCTTTCAGCGCCTCATAAATGACGTCCTCCGGGACTTCATCGGCCTTTTCGTGTTCGTCTACCTGGACGATATCCTCATCTTCTCCAAGTCCAGGGACGAGCACCAGGTCCACGTGAGGCGGGTCCTCCAAAGGCTGCTGGAGAATCGTCTGTACGTAAAGGCAGAGAAATGTGAATTTTACGCCAGGACTACGTCCTTCCTGGGGTTTATCATCGCCCACGACAAGGTGCTCCCAGACCCGGAGAAGGTAAAGGCGGTGGTGGAATGGCCTACACCTGCATCCCGGAAGCAGGTGCAACAGTTTGTTGGCTTCGCCAATTTCTACCGCCGCTTTGTCCCCAACTTCAGTACCATCGTTGGACCACTGACCCGCCTCACGTCCCCGAAGGTCCCGTTCCGGTGGACCGAAGAGGTCGCTGCCGCCTTTGAGGCGCTGAAGGCGGAATTCTCCTCCTCCCGGGTCCTTCGCCAGGTCGACCCCACGCTGCAGTGCATCGTAGAGGTAGACGCCTCGGACACGGGAGTGGGGGCAGTGCTGTCCCAGCGATCGCCGGACGATGGCGCCAAACGGCCCTGCGCCTTCTTCTCCCGGCGCTTGTCCCCGGCGGAGAGGAACTACGATGTGGGGGACAGAGAGCTCCTGGCCATCAAACTCGCCCTGCAGGAGTGGCGTCACTGGCTGGAGGGGGCGAACCTGCCGTTTGTGGTCCTCACGGACCACAAGAACTTAGAATATCTACGATCTGCCAAGCGCCTGAACGCTCGCCAGGCGCGTTGGTCTTTGTTCTTCGCCAGGTTCCAATTTTCAATCACCTTCAGGCCTGGCTCTAAGAACGGCCTGCCTGACGCCCTCTCCAGGCAGTTCACTCCCGTGGAGTCGGAGGAGGCGCCCCACTCCATCCTGCCCAGGTCGTGCGTCGTGGGAGCCATCTCGTGGGACATCAAGAGCAAGATCCGGAAGGCACAGGAGGTGGAACCTGACCCTGGCGGCGGACCGGAGGGGAGGCTGTTCGTGCCATCCGCGGTCCGAGGAGAGGTCATCCACTGGCTACACACCTCCAAGCTCACCTGTCACCCTGGCACCTCCCGGATGATAGATCTCCTCCAACGGTCCTTTTGGTGACCAGGCCTGCGGAGGGATGCAGCCCGCTACGCCCGGGCTTGCCCAATCTGTGCCACCTGCAAGTCGGGAAATGCCCCTCCAGCGGGTCTGCTCCAGCCCCTGCCCGTCCCTGGCAGGCCCTGGTCGCACATCGCGTTGGATTTCGTCACCGGACTCCCTGTCTCCAACTCCTATGACACCATCCTGACCATCGTGGACCGCTTCTCCAAGGCCGTGCACTTCGTCCCCCTGCGAGGCCTCCCTACTGCCCTGGAGACGGCGGACCTCCTCGTCCAACACGTGGTCAGGCTGCACGGGATTCCGGTGGACGTGGTCTCGGACTGGGGCCCCCAGTTTTCATCTGAGGTTTGGAGGTCTTTCTGCAACGCCATCGGAGCCAAGGTGAGCCTCTCCTCCGGCCATCACCCCCAATCCAACGGGCAGTGTGAGAGGACCAACCAGGAGCTGGAGGCTGCGCTCCGCTGTGTGTCCAGATCCAAACCCACATCCTGGAGCAACCATCTTGCCTGGGTTGAATATGCCCACAACACCGCTCGCTCTTCTGCTACAGGGATGTCCCCCTTCAAAGCGTCCCTGGGTTATGACCCCCCGCTGTTTCCGGAGCAGGAGAGTGAGGTAACTGTCCCGTCAGTTAGGGCCCATCTCAGGCAGTTCCGCTCCACCTGGCCTGCCGCGCGCAATGCGCTCTTACGCACAGCGGAGCGCAACAGGACTGTGGCGGACCGGCGTAGAAGACCTGCCCCGGCGTACAGAGTTGGGCAACTTGTTTACGTTTCCACCCAGGACTTCACTTTAAAAGGCGAGAGGAGAAAGCTGGCACAGCGCTTCATGGGTCCCTATCCCATCACCCGGATCATCAACCCGGTGGCTGTGCGCGTGGCTATTCCCCCCTCCCTCCGCATTCATCCCACTTTCCACGTGTCGAAGGTGAAGCTGGCAGTCACCGACCCCCTTTGCCCTCCTCCTGCAGCGCAACCCGCGCCCCGGATGATTGGTGGCCATCCGGCCTGGTCCGTCTCCTCCATCCTGGACTCCCGGCGCCGGGGTCGTGGGTTGCAATACTTGGGGGACTGGGAGGGCTATGGGCCCGAGCATCGACAGTGGGTGCCCCCGTCGTTTGTGTTGGACCCATCGCTCATCGCGGACTTCCACCGAGCGCACCCGGATAAGCCATCGCCAGGAGGCGCTGCTAGAGGGGGGAGTACTGTCACGCCGCGCCGCTCATCAACGGCGCCACCTGCTCACACACCTGCTAATCATCAGCGGCGAGGGATAAAAGCCGCCTCGCCCTGAGCTTCGGCCTGAAGCCGTTAGACTTCATCTCCCTTCCATGAGAAGCGACCACTCTTTCTTCAGCACCACGCTAAGCGGTAAGAAGATCACTTACCTCTCCTTTTCCAGTCTGCTCCCCTGTGCACAGGTGGATTCCTCGGCGGCGGACAACTCCGTCCCTTGTCCCTCCTCGCTGCTGCACCGAGTCCTGCAGGTGACTGTCTCCCGGGGTTCCATCCTTGAAGTGCCTGCCATCAGTCAAATACAAGTAAGCTTCTCTCCCTCGCCTATTCTCCTCCTGTATTGGTGTGTGCCCGTCACCCTGTGTCTGTTCTCTCCCATAGGGTTGCCGGCTGAACGGTCTCCTGCCTCTGTGCCCGAAGCAGACGCCACCACCAATACATTTACATTCCGCAGACACACACCCATACATCCCTGTTGTTAATAAACAGTTTGAACTACTCTGAGCCTGTGTGTGTGCGTCTCCTGAGCCGAACGTTATGTCAGGAAGAGAGTGGATCAGTGCACCGCCATCAATAACGATGACCCCATAATCATCTGGTGCGACGAGCTCCGCATCCGTGGATAGTCCGGTACTTGCACTCGCTTCCATAATGCACGCCAATAAATCTGACTTGTTGCAAGAGTTGATGGACCCTTCAGAAGCCAGTGCAAGTGGTGATGAGGAGGATTCGTGACGGAAAAATTCCTCCAATTTTCCACCCCGGCTATCAACCATAATGAATGCTTGTCCATACAGATCTGCATGTTGTTCGAAGTGCTGCACCTTCTTCTGAACTGCTGTCTTTTTTCGAGTTTTCTCCTCATGGAACAGCAGGAATTTGTTTTAAACCTAGGTATAGACACCAAATTCATGTCTCTAGGTTGAATAGTTTCCGAGATATTGACATTATTAGATTTTGATGGCGGCCATCTTGGAAAATGGCTGGAATGTATGAAGACTCCATGTGATCTTTGTCCACTGGAACCAAAATTGTTACTTAGACCCTAAGCTTCAACCTAATACCAAAAACTAAACTTTTGCAAAAACTTGAAGTGAAAATGAAAATTTGCTCATGGTGGGAACCCCACTAAAAGGCCAAATCTCACACTCTCCCGTTGTCTCTTGGAGACCCACTCCTTTTGTTCCAAGAGACGTGTAGCACACAATAAACACACAGCAATATATTTGTGGAGCATATATAACCAACATATGTGCCTACAAAGGTCTGGATAGAGCTGTTCACATGAAGATTTAAATATCGAACAATGAAACTGATGACAGTGACACTTATTTTAAAATGGACTGATTAACACTTTTTTTTAAAAGCCTCCTGTGGACAGGTGTTGCAAATTAGCACTTGTGCTAAAACACTTAAGCAGTGCGTCTGGTTTGTCCAATGTTTTTGTGATGTCCATATCAAATAAATAAATAAGTTTCAACCAGTTCACTTACAACAACTCTGACACGCTTCTCTTTTTAAAGTTTTTAAAGTTTGAGCTTGATGTGTTGTCTCCCCCATTTGGCATCAATAATCTTCGTAAGATAACTCCAGTCTTACAAAAAAATTTAATAAAGAAACAAAAAGGAGGGTTACTTTAGCTTAATGAAAAAAAATGTCCACTGTGCAGACATTCCATCATAAAGAAAAGTTTTTTGTTTTCATCATTATTTTATTGACTTACAACATGTGGAGGCTTATTTCTGCTTCTTATAAAAGGGGTAAGATGGCCCTAGATATCTAATCTGCAAGACAATACCATGTGATGACAGCGTGTCTTTGATTCACTCTCCTGTTCATTCAGTTAAAAGAACAATTTCTCCCTGGAGGAATTCACAGCTGTGTAGTTTTGCTGGTTTAAAAAAAATATCACACCACAACCTACTGGTCTTGTATACATACTACCGTGGTTTTTGATCTTTGTAAATGAGTTTTTTTTTTTCCTTCTATGATGTTGATGTACAAGCGTGAATTTTATTTCTCCAATTTTCAGTGAAACTGTTATTGCATTAACAGAACAGTGAAATGGGCTTGTGGATAATCTAAAGCTTGTTTATGCTCCACCTCCATTCTGCCTGTCTATGAAGCACATGGACAAGGCAGGTGTGCATGCGGCTGTATATACGCTTCATTTTTTGCATCTACTAGGCCATGCGTTTGATGCATACACCCCAGCTCTATAGGTAGCACAAATGCACTGACACACCAGTTTGTTCACCGGCTATATAAAAGAGAAGGAAAACAAAAGCCATGCATATTTTAACAACAACAATCACAACTGCACAAAGGAGAGAAAAGAAACTCCTACGTCAAATAGGTTCATTTTGTCTTCTTTTAATTATTTATCTTTTGTTCATATGAAAGACAAAAAATAAAATAGAAAGATGTCTTTACCTTCTTTACATGTTTCAACTGCATTGCAGCCTTCGTCAGAAGAGTCAGCTGATTGCTGCCAGGTGACATTTATCAGCTGATTTTCGTGGGCGGGGCCAGCTCAGCAGATCTGTCAGATCCACCAAGACGGCCCCGCCTCCCGCCGTCAGATGTTCTCTGGAGAATGTGGTCCCAGGTGTGGGAAAGCATAAAGGCTCCCTCATCTCGGTTCATGGTGTCTTTTCCCTGCTTCCTGATCTCTATGGCCTCCTTGATCCAGCGTTTGTGTCTGTTGCTCTCCGATCCAATAATTTTTGCGTTGTCCCAGTCCATGATGTGATTATTTCTTTTGCAGTGATCTGATATTGCTGATTTTAATGTTTCTTGTTCTGCCTTTTCTTTTTGTGATCTTGTGAGTCGTCCTTGTGTTTCCTTCTCACATTCCTTCTGGTGTTCTTTTTTTCTTGTGGTGAATGATCTTCCAGTTTCTCCAATGTAGGTTTTGTTGCATGATCTGCATATTTCATATATTACATTGCATTTATTGTCTTGTTCTATTCTGTCCTTGGGGTGTACTAACAACTGTCTTAATTTTTTGTGTGGTTTGACTGCTGTGTTTATTTTGTATTTTTTCATGATCCTTTGAATTGGTTCCGTGATCCCTCGTATGTATGGTATAGTTATGGTGTCCTTGTTTTTGATTTCGGCTTTTGTTCTATGTCTTGTATCCTGTTTATTTTCTTTGTTTTTGACTTGCTGTTTCCCTTTGTTTATAGCCCATACTGGATATTGGCAGCGTATAAGTGAATGTTTTATGTGGTTTTCCTCCTCCCGTCTGTCTTCTTGTTCCGTGATGATGGTGGCTCGTTCATATAACGTCCTAACGACTGATAGCTTGTGTGCTGTGGGGTGTTCCGATGTCCATAGTAGGTATTGATCTGTGTGGGTTGGTTTCCTGTAGCCTGTGATTTTTATGCTGCCGTCCTCGTTGTGGTGGATTTTCATGTCCAGAAAGGCTATGGTGCCATTTTCCTCCTCTTTGTGTGTGAATTTTATGTTCCCAGTGCTGTCCGTACTGTTCAGATGGTCAGTGAGTTCTTGTGTATGTCCTTTCCTTATTTTTTCCAGAATGTCGTCTACGTATCTCTTCCAAAGGTTGGGTTTGCATATTGTGGGTGCTGTGTTGATGGCTTTGTTTTCCAGATCCTCCATAAAAAAGCTGCTCATGATGGCTGATAGTGGGTCTCCCATTGCAAATCTTTCTTTTTGTCTGTAAATTTTTCCTCTGAATTGAAAATAAGTGGATTTTGCAACAAACTGTAATAATTTGGATATGTCATGGACTGTGAGGTTGGTGCGTCTTTTTAGGGTACTGTCATTGTTGAGGCGTTCTTGCACTATATGTAGTGTGACGTCAACAGGAGTCTTTGTGAATAAAGAGATGACGTCATGTGAAATGAGGATCTCGTCTGATTCTATTTTTATGTCTTTGAGTTCTTGTGCCAGCTCTTTTGAATTTTTGCAGTGGAAGTCTGATAGTCCAAGGAGGGGTTTGATGATTTCAACTAGGGCTTTTGATAAGTTGTACGTGACTGATCTGATACTGTCTATTATTGGCCGCAGTGGGATATAGAGATCAGGAAGCGGGGAAAAGACACCATGAACCGAGATGAGGGAGCCTTTATGCTTTCCCACACCTGGGACCACATTCTCCAGAGAACATCTGACGGCGGGAGGCGGGGCCGGCTCGGTGGATCCGACAGATCTGCTGAGCTGGCCCCGCCTACGAAAATCAGCTGATAAATGTCACCTGGCAGCAATCAGCTGACTCTTCTGACGAAGGCTGCAGCACAGTTGAAACATGTAAAGAAGGTAAAGACATCTTTCTATTTTATTTTTTGTATCTCATATGAACAAAAGATAAATAAATAAAAGAAACTCCTGTGTCAACTACTTTTATTGCCTTACTGTCTTTTTTTTTCTTATTCGACTCTCATCTTGTCACATTTCATTTTAATTCATCTTCTTCCTCATTGTCTTTGTATGCTGTGTTGGTAGTGCCACCTCTTGAATGTGTTATGTATGCCCTTTATGGGGCATGAATGAGGCACCCGAAGCCAGCAGTTAGTTTGTTATTTTATTAACAAAAGTGACAAAATAATGTGCCACGAGGGGCAAAACACAAGCACTATACATATGACCCCAGAGGGTGGATAACAGAAGAGAAATAAAAAGTCAAATACAACACTTACATGAAAATAGCGAGGGCGAAACCTAATGCTGAAAAGGCTGGCTTCAGACGCACAGAAACCAGTCTGGATAGGGCGAGGTCGAAGCAAGGAATGACCCTCGCCTGCGATCTTAAATAGAGAATAACTAAAGAACAAACAGGTGTGCAAAGATAATGATAAATAAATGCCCGCAGCTGTGACAGCCCACGAGCAGACTGACAGGCGGAAGTGCTGCCGCGGCGCTGTCAATATAAAAGCACAAACAAACATAAAGAATGAGACTAAATAAACAGGGAGAAAAAGAGGAAAATCGTTAGTGACTCAAGCGCGGAAATGACCCGCGCTTGGGATCACTACAGAAAGGAGGTTGGCTCTGCCTGCTTCATGCTCCATTTCCCTCTAGTCCGCTGTGGTCCATGTATGCTTTGGACGAGCCTGGCACGCACGCGGCGCTGTTTATGCTCACTTTTTTCATCTACCCAGGTCAAGCGGTTGACGCATGCGCACAACCATCATTTGAAGTTTCATTCCTGCACGATAGGTAGTGCCAAGGCACTGATGCACCAGGATTTTCACCAACGAAGAAACGGCGGACTTCTTCACAAAGTTTCTCTTCAAATATAGAATCTATTTCTGCAGTTTGACTTCCCGGTTTTCACTCCTTTTCTACGAAGATACTGCTGCTGCTGTGAAAGAAAGTATGTATGTATGATTCATGTATGTTTTTATTCTCGTTTACCGTCTCCTCGTTCTCTTCTTCGTCTACTGATGTATGCTGTGTTGATATCACCTCCTCGTGAATGGGACGTTCAGTCTTGCACATGCGCTTTTCAATGCGTTCAGGTTGTGGGCAGGGGGCACGGTCACAAAATTTGGGCTGCACGCGGTCGTCCACAGTCGAGCACTGCGGACACTAGCGGAGTGAAGACAATGACGTAAATTTCATCACACGTGGTTTCCAGTTATATGTACGCGGACGGCAGAGGTGTAGCATGAAGCAGGCTTTCCATATGCGCAGTCAACGCGATCACAAAATGTGGACCGCACGCCTGGAGGGGCCCAGAGCAGCCTAACGGGCTGGAGACGATGACGTAATTTACGTCGCACAAGCCTCGCACTCAAGCAGACGCAGAGGTGGAGCATAAACCCAGCTTAACCTCTTGAGTAACAAACACTACCATGGACAAGTAGAGCCATAATAATTAAACCAGCAGTTCCAGCCTGATCGAACAAAATATTTTTCATATTGACCTTGTCGAGGGTTTTCCTGCTGCATACCCATAGATTTTTCTTTCTTCCTCAGTGGAAGCAGCCCATTTATGCTTAAGCAGTTTCCATTTTAATTAAATCCAAGAAACCAAAAATTCAGCTGGCATTGGTCAAGTTTTACCCCAGTGTCTACCTGTGGTTGAACTTGTCATAGCAGATAAATTGACATCATTGCAACAAAGCTTTGCTACATTTTCATGATTATTTTTGGTTTGCTTCTCTCTTTTTTCTATCTCCCCTCCATCTGATTTTCCTTATTTTTTGTTTCATTCCACAGTTGAGCAATTTCATGATGATACTAATGCACGTTTGAGTTATATGTTGTTATATGTTATACTAATGCATGTTTGAGAGTTATAGCTCTCTTTATGGATGTCTTGAGCAGTCTTTGTGCAAACATTCTTAATGTATTCTTGTAAAATTATGTCCAAGTCTGCCAGTGTTTACATATTTAATTAGAAAATGACATGCTCAAGTCATCCTTAATTGCTTTTTTTATGTTGCATTTTGTTATTTTATCTTAATTGGTCAGAATACAAATAATTTGTTCTATTAAAAACGATTGGCTGAAAATGTTGATCTGTGCTGTTTGTGTGCTTGCTCACTGTCATTTTCATTTCATTTGTTTAACTGTTTCTTCTCTTTTTCTTTAGCTTGTCTTTTGTGCATCCACCACATTTCCCCCATCATTATAATTTTATCATTAATTCATAAAATCATGTGCCTTTGCTTTTAACTTGCCACACTGTAAATCTGTCTGCTGTGCTGACTGTAAATGGCGCTCAGCGAGCTTTATCAAGTCCCCTTTTTCTTGGATGAATCTGGTTAATGACAGTACAGAGCTTTACTGTGAGGTAGTGGGGAACCCCATTCCCGCAGTGCAGTGGTGGTTTGTAAAGGGTGTGGAGCCCAATGAGACCTTTACCCAGCTGTTCGATGGTGCACGGAGTGACCATGTGAGAATAAACGCCGCATACATAGCACATGCTGTTATCACCATGCACCTCACTCACCTCACCATCAAAGACTCTGGTACGTACGAGTGCTGGGCTTCCAACGACCCCGACCGCAATGAACTGAAGAAGACCCCCAAAATCAAGTGGATCCGCTCGCAGGCAAACGTTATTGTGATTGAAAGTGAGCGGCAGAAGAAGCATGAGGAGACTCCAGTCATAGTAGCTGACTGTTATCTCCTCATTAGTGAAGTCCTGGGCATGAAGCTCCCATTACACTCCACTGCCATGTTCCCCAGTACAATACCCTCTGTCCTGCTTCACCCAGCCCCTCTCCTATCCTCAGAAGCTCCAAGGTTGTCCTGTTGTAGAATATGAAACCAGCCATGAAGCATGGCTTGGCTTTTCTTCCTTTTATCAATGATTTGGTTCATTTTGATGGACTTTCTTGCATATAATACTGATCATAAAGTTGAAATTTTACAAATGGCTTTTGTCGCCTGATTTTATAGTGAACAAAATTTCTTAGCACATCCCACAGAAGGAGCCGTGGGATGTGCTAAGCTAACATGCTAAGCTAATGCTAACGCTACAGCTAGTCGTAGCCAACACCGATACAAAGGAGCGACTCTGTCCCCGGTTCATCTCACCGACTGGGCATTGGCCTGGTAGATAACGGCTGAGCTTCCCGCACAGATTCTTAGAATCTTGTGATTAAGGCTCAGCGGAGGAGCTAACCGAGGCCACAGCTTGACAGGAGCCGGATCGGAGCTCAACTACAGCGGCGGGGCTTAGTGGAGGAGCTACCGAGGCCCCAGCTGGATAGGAGCTGGATCGGAGCTCAATCACAGTAGCGGCGCTTGGTGGAGGAACTACAGCGGAGGAACTACCGGGACCCCAGCTGGACAGGAGCTGGATCGGAGCTCAACTACAGCAATGGTGGGTGGCGGAGCTCAGCGGAGGAGCTGCCAAGGCCCCAGCTGGATGGGAGCTGGATCGAAGCTCAATTACAGCGGCGGTAAGCAATGGGGCTAGCAGCGGAGGGGGCTAGCTGAGGCCCCAGCTGGATTCGAGGTCGGCTGGATCGGATACCGGCGACACCAGCAGAGATTGTCCTATTATCAACAGGTCAGTAAAAAAATGCCACCAAAGAAGGAGGAAATGGAAGAGATTAAAAAAATCTCTGAACTTCATGTCAGAAGAACTGACCAAAGTGGCCAATCAGCAGACTAAATTATTAGGGCTAATGGAGGAAGTCCGAGAATTGAAATTAACAATTAAGGAAAGAGACAAAAAAAAAAAAATGCAGACTTGGAGCGACGCATCGAGGATCTTGAACAATATTCTCATATGGATGATCTAATTATAAGTGGACTAGACATTAAATATCAATCATATGCTCATGCTACAGCAGGAGTGAGAGGTGAGGAGGCTCCCCTGAGTGAATCAGTCTCCCTGGAAAACCAGGTGCTTCAGTTCCTTGAAAGTAGAAACATAAAGATTGAAGTAAATGCAATTTCAGCCTGCCATACTTTACCCAGAAAGGATAATAAAACAAAGAAATCAATTGTGATGCGCTTTGTGAACAGAAGGGTAAAAATGACATACAGTACTGAGGCAGGCAAGAAAGCTACGGGGAACAGAAGTTTACCTAAATGAACATTTAACAAAGACTAATGCTGAAATAGCACGGCAAGCACGGATGCTGATAAGACAAAACAAGATACAGGCAACATGGACAAGAAGCTGTAGAGTTTGGATCAAACTAACTGGAACACCTAAGGAAGCAAAGGCCATAATAATAAGAGATCTCACTGACTTAAATAAATATAGATGAACACTGACTAAGAAAATTAAGAGACTACAATAATCCAAATCCACACACATGGCAAGAACAGTCCTTTTGTGAAAAAAAAAACAACAACTTATGACTGACTTTAGTAGAGATCAATCATCCCTAGTTGGAGGAAGTCATTTGATACAGAGTGAGGAAATTCAAACCTGAAAATATGTCATTATGCTGAACATAAACTACAAGAGATGGAGAATGATATTGATCCTGATAACCACTTCTTCAATAATATTCATAATCACTGTGAATATTACACTGAAAAGCAATTCAAAAGTCAAATGCAATTAGATGGTAAACTATCAATAATACACTTCAACAGCAGAAGTCTTAACAAAAACTTTCCACAGATTCAGGACTATTTAAAATGGCTACATAGAAAATTTACAGCAATTACAGTCTCTGAAACTTGGCTCAATGAAGAGCAGGCTTCTTTGATGGCAATAGAGGGGTATCAGATGTTTTATATTAATAGATCTCAAAAAAAGGGTGGTGGTGTTGCACTGTATATTGATGAATTGTATAGGTGTAAACTCGTAAATGGAATGTCCTTTGCACTACCAGGGATTCTGGAATGTGTTAATGTGGAGATTGACCAAGATAAAACAAAAAATCTATAAGTTGTATATATACATAGAATGCTGGGAACTTGCGTTGAGACATTCAGAGATAAGTTAGTTGAGTTGTACAATAATATAACTAATAAGAAAATGGTTGTAATCTGTGGAGACTTCAATATTGATTTACTAAATCCATTCCAACAAAATGTAATTACAGAGTTCTTGAATTCTATGTACAGTATGAGTCTATATCCCACAATAACACATCCCAGTAGAATCACAGTTCACACTGCTACACTTATTGATAACCTGTTTGTTAATATTATTGATAAGAAAATAGAAAGTGGATTATTGATAAATGATATAAGTGACCATTTGCCAATCTTTGCACTTATCCATGGCCACACGGGGGCCAATACAGAAAAAAACCTTTAAAATCTTTCAGATACAAATCACAAAATGCAATCAGTTCTTTTAAAGAAGACTTGCTGAAGCAAGACTGGACAAAAGTCTATGTATCAGATGTAAATGAAGCGATACATTCATGAACATTGTAACCACTCTTTATGAAAAAAAATTGCCCATTAGTAAAGAAAAAGCTTAAACAGAAATTTGTTGACAAGCCATGTTAACCAAAGGATTACAAAAGGCGTGTAAAAAGAAAAATTCATTATATAAAGCTTTTCTAAAGAAAAGGAGAAAAGAAACAGAACAGTGGTGTAAAATATACAAAAATAAGTTAATATATATAATGAGATACAGTAAAAGAGACTATTACAATAAAGAACTGGAGAAAAACAGAGATAACACTAAAAATGCATGGACAATACTTAACAATATTCTTGGAAACAAAAACAGAAATACAAGCTATCCAACCAATCTATTAAAAAAAGGAAAAAACTAGAAAAGCACTCGGAGAGCGCAGACCTCCGCCAAGCGCCGCAGTTCCCCCCATACAGTCTTCAGATTCCTTGATCATGAAAACATATGACAAGCAGTGGTTCAGTAGTTATTCACGAAAATGGCATTTTCCGTAATGGCGGCCACAGTTCCCCCATAGAGTGTTTGTGTGTACGTTTTCAGATTCCTTGACCATGAAAACATATGACAAGCAATTGGATTGACAATGATAGGAGTAGTGGTTCAGTAGTTATTGACGAAAATGGCATTTTCCGTAATGGCGGTTTAGCGGCACAGTTCCCCCCATACAGTGTTTGTGTGTACGTTTTCAGATTCCTTGCCCATGAAAACATATGACGAGCAATTGGATTCACAATGATAGGATGAGTGGTTCAGTAGTTATTCACGAAAATGGCCTTTTCCGTAATGGCGGCCACAGTTCCCCCCATACAGTGTTTGTGTGTACGTTTTCACATTCCTTGACCATGAAAATATATGAGTAGCAATTGGATTGCCAATGATAGGATTAGTGGTTCAGTAGTTATTGAGGAAAATGGCATTTTGCGTAATGGCGGTTTTCTTGTGGACGGTGATCCGGATCACCACCAAAATGTAATCATCTGTAGGATACCCCATTTCTGACAATCTGTGAAAATTTCACGAAAATCCGTCCATAACTTTTTGAGTTATCTTGCTAACAGACAAACAAACAGACAGACAAACAAACAAACAGACAAACAAACAAACAGACAAACCAACGCAGATGATCACATAACCTCCCCCTTTGGTGGAGGTAATGACTCAGAGTGTGAATGCAGTCTCACCTGCAGATGAATTTAATACATTTTTTGTTAACATTGGTCCTAATTTGGCTCGAGAAATACCCATTACGGCATCTACAGGTGATACAATAAGCAAAAACACTGCTATAAAAGACTCCATTTTTATAAAGAACACAGACGAGAGAGAGGTCATTGAAACTGTTAAATCGTTTAAAAGTAAAACAGCTATGGATTGTGATGGTATTGGCATGCTTTTAATCAAAACTATCATTGAATGCTTAATGAAGCCACTGGCGTATATCTGTAACCTGTTTCTCCAAACAGGTATATTTCCTAGAGCAATGAAAATAGCTGAAGTAATTCCAATATACAAGACGGGTGACAGAGAGGAATTTTCAAACTATAGACCTATTTCACTATTGCTGCAATTTTCTAAGATACTCAAAAAAATATTCTGTGAGAGAATTGACAACTTTATAATGAAGAATAATTTATTGCGTGAGCAGCAATATGGGTTCAGACACAAGAGGACAACTGCATTTGATCTAATGGAATTGATAGAAAAAATATCATCTGCTGTTGAAAATAAAGAGTATTCAGTTGGGGTATTCCTGGATCTTAAAAAAGCATTTGATACAGTGGATCATAAATTATTGTTAAAGAAACTACAAAATTGTGGTATTGGGGGTAGCACTGTCCTGGTTATGTAGTTACTTAAAGAACAGATATCGGTATGTATGTGTTGGTAGAAAAAACTCGCAGTTACTGAAAGTTACTTGTGGAGTCCTACAGGGTTCAGTTTTGGGGCCATTGTTATTCAATATGTATATAAATGTTATATGTAAAGTTTTGTAAAAAATGGATTTGATATTGTTTGCAGATGGCACTAATCTATTATGCAGTGGAAGCAATTTGGAACAACTTCTGGATACACTCGGAAAGAAATTAGGAAAGCTTAAACTGTGGTTTGATTCAAACAAATTAATGCTCAATTTAAGTCAGACAAAATTTATAATTCTTAACAATCATCACAACAACTTAGTATCTAAACTCAGTGTAAATGGTGTAGAAATTGAAAGGGTATCCAAAATTAAATTTTTTGGAGTAATAATTGATAACAAACTGTGTTGGAAGTCACATATTAATTATATTAAAGGTAAAATATGCAAATCAATCGCAGTACTACACAAAGTGACTTATTTGCTGAATCAACCCACACTATATACTTTGTATCATTCATTAATACTCCCGTACATGACATATTGTACTGAAGTATGGGGAAATACATATAAAACTAGAAAAGCACTCGGAGAGCGCAGACCTCCGCCAAGCGCCGCAGTTCCCCCCATACAGTCTTCAGATTCCTTGATCATGAAAACATATGGCAAGCAGTGGTTCAGTAGTTATTCACGAAAATGGCATTTTTCGTAATGGCGGCCACAGTTCCTCCCATACAGTGTTTGTGTGTACGTTTTCAGATTCCTTGACCATGAAAACATATGACTAGCAATTGGATTGACGATGATAGGATTAGTGGTTCAGTAGTTATTCACGAAAATGGCATTTTCCATAATGGCGGCCACAGTTCCCCCCATACAGTGTTTGTGTGTACATTTTCAGATTCCTTGACCATGAAAACATATGACAAGCAATTGGATTGACAATGATAGGATTAGTGGTTCAGTAGTTATTGACGAAAATGGCATTTTCCGTAATGGCGGTTTAGCGGCACAGTTCCCCCCATACAGTGTTTGTGTGTACGTTTTCACATTCCTTGACCATGAAAACATATGACAAGCAATTGGATTGACAATGATAGGAGTAGTGGTTCAGTAGTTATTGACGAAAATGGCATTTTCCGTAATGGCGGTTTAGCGGCACAGTTCCCCCCATACAGTGTTTGTGTGTACGTTTTCACATTCCTTGACCATGAAAACATATGAGTAGCAATTGGATTGCCAATGATAGGATTAGTGGTTCAGTAGTTATTGAGGAAAATGGCATTTTGCGTAATGGCGGTTTTCTTGTGGACGGTGATCCGGATCACCACCAAAATGTAATCATCTGTAGGATACCCCATTTCTGACAATCTTTGAAAATTTCATGAAAATCCATCCATAACTTTTTGAGTTATCTTGCTAACAGACAAACAAACAGACAAACCAACGCCGATGATCACATAACCTCCCCCTTTGGCGGAGGTAACAAAGCTGCTTACAGGGAACCAACAAACCCACTTTTTCTTAAATTAAAAGCTCTCAAGTTGAAAGATCTGGTTGACTTTAAAACTGCAGTAATAATGTTTAAAGTGAAGAATCTATCACTGCCCGCAAATATCCATAAGTTGTTCCAAATAAGGGAGAAACAATATCGTTTCAGAGGAACATGTATATTTCAAAAACCTTCAGTGAGAACTACCACCAAGCAACACTGTGTTTCAGTGCAAGGAGTCAGATTATGGAACAATTTTGGACCTGAATTAAAATCATGTACAACGCTTGGACAATTTAAACAAAAACTAAAGGAAGATATACTTCAAACATATATACAAGATGACATGTAAAATCACATAAGGATTATCATATTCAGTCTGTGTTGTGCTGTTGCTTAGTTTTTTGTCACGTTTTGTCTTAGCTTTGTTCTGAATTGTAATCACTCTTATTTTATTTTCCTTTTGAATTGTTAGATGGAATTTGGGTGGGCAATATAAGCTGCAGCTTCAGCCATCACCCATTTCGGATAACTTATGTTGAATTGTATAACCCGAGGAGTTATTATTTAATTTGACCTTGTTAGATTTTTTTCCCCCTTTGTTACATTATTCTGTTCCTTTCTTTTAATCTTTACATTTAATCTATCCAAAATAAAGATTGATTCATTCATTCATTCAAAAAAACCAAATAATAATATAATGAAAACAAAAAAGGGGTGTCAGATTACTTGATTAGTATTGCTTCTTGGTAGATATTTGCAAGGATTTCCCTTAGTACTAACATTGGCCTTGCCCCTTTTTAAGCTTTAGCCCATTTAACTGAAGGTGGAGAAGATGGCAACTTGGTTTGAATAGTTTCAGTCATTGGGCATGTTTCTGCCTTGTAAGTCCAGTATTATTCTTGTATAGTGCAAGAAAGCATCAATTGGCAAAAGTTGGTAATTGATTTTTAAATTCTTTGTTTTTTATACTGTGGTTCATTGTGGACAAACAATGTATTAAGATAAGATAAGATAAGATAAGCCTTTATTAGTCCCACAACGGGGAAATTCCAGGATTGCAACAGCACAGGGATAGCAACACTCAGAGCAACAATCAGAAGGCAAGAAAAAAAAAAAAACAAGCAAGCAAGAGCAGCTAATATATATATGTACATATTACTATAAAATATATATATACACACACACACATAGACACACAGTGCAGAGCATTGTAGCTGGATGGAATAAATATAAGATAAGATAAGATAAGATAAGATAAGCCTTTATTAGTCCCACAACGGGGAAATTCCAGGATTGCAACAGCACAGGGATAGCAACACTCAGAGCAACAATCAGAAGGCAAGAAAAAAAAAACAAGCAAGCAAGAGCAGCTAATAAACATATGTACGTATTACTATAAAATATATATATATACACACACACACAGACACACAGTGCAGAGCATTGTAGCTGGATGGAATAAATATATGAATATATGAACACACAGTGCAGAGCATTGTAGCTAGATGGAATAAATATGTAAATATATAAACACCCACAGTACGGAGCATTGCAGCTAGGTGGAATAAATATGCAAGTATATAAACACACACAGTGCTGAGCATTGTAGCTAGATGGAATAAATATATAGATATATAAATATAAACACACCCAGTGCAGAGCATTGTAGCTAGATGGAATAAATATGTAAATATATAAACACACACAGTGCAGAGCATTGTTGCTAGGTGGGATGAAACAGCATAACCGTCTATTTAGTTATCCTACATGGTATGATTATGTGCCCATACATATTCTCACCCTCCATAGCGACCGGTATGTTCCTAGTTGTATGCCGGAGAGGACCATTGTGTAAGTCTATTGCATCTTTTGCATTCAAAAAAAACTATTAGTTTGTTACGTCTTTTTGCTATCTCTGCGAGCAGCCCTGCTTAGGTTGTACAGTCTGACAGCCGTTGGTAGGAAGGACCTACGAAACCTCTCGGTTGTGCACCTGGGATGATGTAGTCTGCTGCTAAATGAGCTCCTCAGTGCATCCAGTATGTCCTGCATAGGGTGGAACTCGGACTCCAGCAGAGATGACAGTTTAGCCACCGTCCTTCTCTCTCCTATCTCCTCCATCGGATCAAGGCGTTGCCCCAGGACAGAGCTAGCTTTCTTAATCAGTTTGTTTATTTTTGTCTTATTTTGTCTTCTTCTTCATGTTTTAATGGATCTTTCCCTGCTCTTCTTTTGTAGTTCTCAGTATTACCTTTCATAGTATAGCTCCTAGTCTTCCTCCCATTCTTATGTCGACAGGGAGTTGTCTTGCGTGACCAACACTCAGCAGCTGTCTAAACAAAGACTGACACATGTCGTACCCAGAGGTTACATTAACTGAAAGTTGTCTTTCACTGACAGATTTTTTTTTTCAGCAATGACAGAAAAATCTGAAAGCTGTCTATTATTTTGACAGATTTCACTGAGGGTGATTTAATTAGAATAAATTAAATTGACAGATTATGACAGAATTTTTACAACCCTGTCAAAATGACAGGTAACAAAAAAAGTCTAGCTCAGCCTCTGGTCGTACCCATATGTGCACCTGATAGTGCTAAGGATAGTATGAGCAACAATACAAGAAATATATCATTGCAATTTTGTGAAATTTTAGCCTACTTTACTTTGTCAGACACTTTCTATTTAAGTGATTTCTTGATTCAACAGGTCTGGCAGTAATCAGGCATGGGTGTAGCTAGTGAAATTGAAGTCAGCTTTCCAAAAAATGCAGTTAATCACAGTTAACTCATGATGTAATATGGGGGGGGGGGTACTTTTTCTATATAGGGTTAGGTAGGTTTGGATAGGTTTTTTTCCCCTCCCCTTTAATAAATGAAATCATTTTAAAACCACATTTTGTATTTACTTGGGTTATCTTTATCTAATGTTAAAATTTGTTTGATTTGAAACGTGTGAGAAATTTGCAAAAATATAAGAAGTCTGGAAGGGAGCAAATACTTTTTCACAGCACTGAGTGATTTCACCTGCACATTTTATTTTTTTTTGGATAGTGCAATCTCAGTACATAATGTGTCCTCTTAAGACAACTTCTGAGTGTTAATTAATACCAAAATGAATTTTTTAAAAAATGCTTCCAGTGAAAAAAATGCATTTGTATTGAATGCTTTGATTCTATATCATTTAGTGGTGCCCAAATAAATACTGACAGATAAACTTGCAAGAATGTTTCTAACTTTTGACTTCAGAAAAAAATAATTTTCTTCCTCTGTTTTTCTTAAGCCCCAGTCATCGTTGCAGATCCTCCTGAAGTCAGCAACCAAACCTCTGCTGTGCTCAGATGCAATCTGACGAATTGGACCCAACACATCAAAGGCTCACACTGGACACACAATGGTGAAGTGATTAAGGAGTCCCAGTCCACTGCCACCACTCCATTCACGACTTATAAGTAAGTAATTAATATCGCCCAGGTATGATGTAGGCGAGGCTTTTTACAGTAGTGCATTTTAGTAACAGGACAATTTAACATTGGTCCTAAGAAACCAGCTGTTTATCTTTTAACTTTAAGTCAGTCAAGTCTTTTGTACTTTACTCCATATCTTGGTGTATGTATATTACAACACTTAATTGGCATCTTAATCATCCCAGGTTCTCATCTTTGCACTTTGCCTTTTGTTTGTCTGATATTAGTCTTTCTTTCTCTCTTCCCCCCTCTTTCTTGGCAGCCTCCATTAGCAGCAGAGCTAGGGGTGCCATTCAGGCATTTACTGCTCGTGATTAGCAGAGATGGACCATACAGACACGTAGTTGTGCCAGTAGTATTGGCAGCAGTGATAAGCACCCCTAGCTGTGTGATCACTTGGCCTGACCTTAATTCCCCATTAGAGAGGGAGAGAGAGAGAGAGGACAAGGTTGTGCAGGACAGCCGCACCAAACAAAAGTGGGATTGCGATTAAGAGGGGAAATTTGAAATGTTTTGTTGGATGAACAAGCAGGTTTTTGCCCCCCCCCATACACACAGCTTTTTGAGTATTAAGGAGTTGCTGCTGTGGATTTTCTGCTTGGCTAAATGGAAAAGTATTCAGCAACATCTATACACGTGGCTCCACCATTTGTGACAAATCACTTGAAAGATGCCGTGGTCTGGAGAGGGGGAAAAATAAAACAGACCAAGTATTGCATTGATCATTGATGTCTATAATTGTTCTTTCTATAGTTTGGAGAAGATCACACACAACTCTGGTGGAAAATATGAATGCGTTTTCTTGGGTGAGCCAGAGGTGAAACAGACGATTGAAGTCAAAAGTAAGTTGAAGTGATCAGATTTGCTCAGTTTTTTTTTTTTGTTTTTTTTTACAGCTCCTCAGTTAAAGTATACATTTATTTTACATTTCATTCTTAGCATTATAGACTTGGGCAGCAGTATTTATAAAGGCTCCATGTATTATCACAGCAAGTGCAGGTTTTATCCTTAGTGATGCTCTGCCTTCTCAGAGTTGTAGATTTTCTGTGTGGCCATTTGTTCACATTTGTAAGGTTTTGGAATTATCTTAAATGTTTCTACAATTATGAATTGCAGCTAAATATGTATAGAAATTGGGCTTACTTTTTTTTTTTTTTTTTTTTTTTTTTAGCTCATACTGGCAAAGCCGACAGGAGCTTATGCAATGACTCATTATCCGTCTGTCCACATTTCACAGGAATCACTACTCCTAGGCATTTGCCCTGATGGTCACCAAACTCACACACATAACAATCCTCAGGTGGTTCTGCATCCAGGTTGTGCTCAAGGTCAGGAGATCTTAGCACTTATGTGATTTTAGAAAAATCAATACTCTGCCGAGGAAGTTGCCTTAATTTAAAACAAATTCCTGCACAATGATCATCAGGAGGGTCTGCATCAAGGTTGTGCTCAAGGTCAGGGTCAAAATTCAAGAGATGTCAGTGCTTATATGATTTCAGGAAAATCATTATTCTTTTAATTCTCAACAAACTGAACTCAAGGTCACTGACAAAGATCAGAAGATCTGGGCATTTTTGATTACAATAAAATTCTCACTCCTCCTAGGCCATTGACCGTGACCCGAAGCACATCCGAGATGGGTCTACATCTAGGCTGTGCTGAAGGTCACAGTCAACAGTCAGGAGATCTGATCGCTCTCCGGGTGATTCTGTCAGACCGGACTGGGCTACTCTGTCATTCACGGTCTGCTTATTTGCTTTGTTTTTCTTTTTTTTTTTTCTTTTTTGCAGCACTACCTCACGTGTCTGCTTACAAACACTCTGTGCATGGCAGTGAGAATGACAATGTTATATTGGTCTGTGTGAGTCATTCGTACCCACTGCTGGCTGACTGGTTCTGGTACAAAGAGGAAGAGGATGGCAGTCAAAAGGTTGTATCTGCATGACTGTTTTGATGTTTCATTATTCATTTCCCCACCCAAAAAAATCAATTTGAAATGATAACTATAAGCCTATCTTATAGAGATTTTTTTTTAATTATATTTGTTACTAACTTGATATTTTAATATAACCCTCAGGCTATCCTCAATGGCACTGATGTCAAGTATGAAATCAAGTCCACTCCTGGGAAGACCACTCTGACTGTTAATGACCTCAGCACTGAAAATGACACTGGGAACTACATCTGCTCTGGAGTCAACGAGCTTGGAATGACAACTGACAAGATTCACCTGCGCGTACGCAGTCGCCTGGCTGCTCTCTGGCCCTTCCTTGGTATTGTGGCTGAGGTCTTCATCCTCATAATCATTATTTTCATCCATGAGAAGAGGAGAAAGCCAAATGAGGTCAATGACGGTATGTAACCAGGATATCTACACTATATTTGCATCCTATTGAGAGTAAAATTAGCACTTTATCACTTTGTCTTCTCATCAGTTGCACCACTGAGCTGAAATGGTGACACAAGATTCTTTTTTTTGTTTAATTAAGAAAATGCCTGGGTTTTGATACCCTTTCAGCATACTAGAGCATACTTGACTCATGCAATGCTTTAAGTATCTTCAAATCTATCAATTTCCTTGAACTCCAGTAATTAAGGATTATGGAATACGTTAGAATGTTCAGCCGTTTTGAGGGTGGGCCGTCCTCAGAATTTTAGTGCTTCATTTTTACAGATGGTTAATATACTTTACTATGGTGGGCAAAAAGACTTGAATCCAATAAGTAGCATCCTGTGGACTGTGTCTGCCTTTTCAATTTTCTCTATTATTCAGTATCAACAAATGAATGAAATTTATGACTTAAACTTGACTGTAAAAATGGTTTCATATAATCACATGGTACTGTATAGAAATGCTGATGCCAATACTGTCACAACTCGCTCCCGCCTGTCATCTGCTCCAGCCGTGCGCACACCTGCGCTTCATTAGGCTGCCTCTATTTAACCTGCTCTGCCCGTAGCCTCGGCCTGGAGCCATCAGCTCATCTCCATGCTCAAGCTCTGCGTTCGCCTACTCCTCTCGGCCAATGCCGCTACTCGTCATCCGCATGTAAGATTATCACTTACCTGCTTTCCAAGATCTGCCCCTGTGCACAGGTGGAGCCTCCCAGCGGTGGAAGAATCCCTTCATCGCCTCACCTCTTCAGTCTCTTCCCCGTCGAGCGCAGCAGGGCGCTGTCTTCCAGGCGGGAGCATTTCTTGCCAACGCCAGCCACCAAGACATCTGCAAGTAAGCCACATTACAATCTTCAGCACTACACCGTGATATTAGCTCATCCTCTGTCCTCTGCTCTGTCCTCAGGGTTGCCTGGCTGTACGGTGTCCTGTCCTGCCCTCGGTGCTCTTCAGTCCCCAAGAAGACATTCACATTCCTCACTCACGCATTCATACATCTGTTTGTTGAATAAAACTCTTAAATCTCATTCCAGCCTGCGTGCGTGTTTCCTGGGCCAGATATCATGTCAGTACGGCTCCAGCACAGCGGCCCAGTGAACAGCGGTTACGCACGCCGGCTTTCCACCTTCAAGGCTCGGGTGGACTTAATTGTTCATCAACAGCAGGTCATCCTCAATCAGCTAACCACCATTACTAACCGGTTGGACTGCCTTGATCTTCCACAGGCGCTTCCTCCGTCCCAGCCCGGTGGGTCAGTTCCTCCTGCTTCCCAAGACAACCCTTTTGCCCCGGGTCCGCTGATCCGTCTCACTCCTATTCCCACCCCCGCGCGCTTCAGCGGAAAGCTCGGCGGAGCGCGCAGGTTTATTCTGCAGTGTGAGACGGTGTTCCAGCGCGTGCCCGGGGACTTCCCTTCAGACCAAAGCCGAATTGGGTACATCTCTAATCTTCTGGAAGGGCGAGCGTTAGCCTGGGCTTACGCCATTATGGCGAAGCCCAGCTACGCGACCCTGACCTATACCCAATTCGTGCAAGATTTTTTTGAGGTCTTTGACCACGCGGATCGTGATAACGTGTTGGCCAAGCGGCTACTTAGCCTTCGCCAGGGTAGCCGCTTAGTGGCTGACGACGCTGTCGACCTCCGGGTGGCGGCGGAAGAGGTTGGTTGGTGTGATGCCGCCCTTTGGAGCCTATTCCTCCGCAGTTTAAACTCTAACTTGCGGGATGAACTGGCCTGCCGGGACCAGCCGGATCGGCTGCCAGAATTAATTTCTTTAGCCATCAGTTTGGATAACAGGCTGAGGGAGCGGGCCGCCGAGCGGAAATCATACAACCGCTCGCGCAGAGCTCTCGCCCGTGCTCCTCAGTCTCCCCCCCTGGCGTTGCCTCCTCCGGAGGTTGCCGATGATCCCGATGCCATGATCATCGGGCGGGCAAGACTTCCTTTAGCAGAGAAACAGCACCGCCGAGAGCTGGGTCTCTGCATGTATTGCGGAGACGACCAGCATCTCTTGGAAGCCTGCCCGGAGAAGCCAAAAGAGGAAGTCCGCAAGTCGCTGTAGGGGGCCTCGCGGACGTAACCCAGTCAGATCCCCTCTCCAAATGTCAGATCCCAATTAGACTTTGCCACAACTCCATTGGTCATGCTTCTCATGCACTGGTGGACTCGGGGAGGAACAGAGTTTTATTTCTAAGAGTCTGGCAACCCGCCTGGGCATCCAGTGCCAAGCCTTGTCCACTCCTCTCCATCTCGTCGCCCTCATTAATTTTCCCCTGGAGAAGGTCACTCATAAAACCAAGCTCATTCCCATCATCATCTCTGGCAATCACCGTGAGGACCTTAGCTTTTATGTCCTTCCCACCTCCGTGGCGCCCATCATCTTAGGCTACACGGGGCTACGCCTCCACAACCCTGTTTTTGATTGGCAGACCAGTTGCATCCTAGCTTGGAGCACCTTTTGTTTGGGAACCTGTCTCCAATCTGCTGCCTGTGCCCCGTCTGTGACCCCCCCCCCGCCCCTGACCCCGCCCCGCCGGACCTCTCTGCAGTCTCACCGGAGTTCCACGACCTGGGCCCTGTGTTCAGCAAGTCTAAGGCACTGTCCCTCCCACCCCACCACCCGTATGACTGTGCCATCGATCTCCTGCCGGGGGCACCTCTTCCATCTGGCCGCCTTTACAGCCTGTCAGCCCCGGAACGGGAGGCCATGGATGTCTATATTCGGGAATCCCTCAGTGCCGGCATCATTCGCCCCCCTTCGTCCCCCCTGGGTGCTGGATTCTTTTTTGTGGCGAAGAAGGACGGGTCCTTAAGGCCATGTATTGACTTCAGAGCCCTTAACGACATCACAGTGAAGGACCGTTATACTCTGCCGCTGATGGATTCGGCCTTCAATTCCCTCCAAGGGGCGTCCTGGTTTCTCAAGTTGGACCTCCGCAGCGCTTATCACCTCGTCCGGATCCGGGAGGGTGACGAGTGGAAAACGGCCTTCCGTACGCCCAGCGGCCACTTTGAATACCTTGTCATGCCATTTGGGCTCACCAATGCTCCCGCCGTTTTCCAACGCTTAATCAACGATGTTGTTCGTGATTTTCTGGTTTCTTCGCTTTCGTCTACCTGGATGAAATTCTGATCTTCTCCCGATCTCAGGAGGAGCATCTAGTCCACGTGAGGCGGGTCCTTCAACGCCTTCTGGAGAATAAGCTGTACGTCAAAGCTGAAAAGTGCGAATTCTTCACTAATCAAACCTCCTTTCTGGGCTTTATTGTCTCACACAATCAGCTCCTCCCTGACCCGGCCAAGGTTAAAGCGGTGGTCGAGTGGCCCACCCCTCCTCGAGGAAGCAGGTTGAGCAATTCGTGAGGTTTGCTAATTTTTACCGCCGTTTTGTTCCAGGGTACAGCTCCATCACTCCCCCTCTGACCCGCCTCACCTCGCCTAAAGTGCGCTTCCAGTGGACGACGGAAGTGAAGACTGCCTTCGAGACCCTGAAGAAGGAATTTGCAGGAATTTCCTCTCGGGTCCTCACTCTTGTGGATCCAGTGCTGCAGTGTTTTGTCGAGCTGGATGCGTCTGACACTGGGGTTGGGGCAATTTTGTCACAGCGCTCCCCGACGGACGGGGTGCTGCGCCCCTGCGCTTTCTTCTCCAAGCGCCTTTCCTCGGCCGAGCATAATTATGACATTGGCGACAGGGAGCTCCTGGCCGTTAATCTCGCGCTGCAGGAGTGGCGCCACTGGTTGGAGGGGGCAGCTCAGCCTTTCGTGGTCTGGACCGACCATAAGAACTTGGAATACATCAGGACGGCTAAGCGCCTGAATGCCCGCCAGGCGCGCTGGTCTCTGTTCTTCGCTAGGTTCAGATTCACTATCACCTACCGTCCGGGGTCCAAAAATAAAAAGCCAGACACGTTGTCCAGACAGTTCGCCCCAGAAACACCAGAAGAGGAGGTCCATACCATTTTACCTGCTTCGTGCGTCGTGGGAGCCATCTCCTGGTCCATCAGCAACAAGGCCCTGAAGGTGCTGGAATCCGAACCCGACCCTGGTGGTGGCCCAGCGGGGAGACTATTTGTGCCTTCATCGGTCCGGGGTGATGTCATTCACTGGGCACATACCTCCAAGCTCGCTTGCCATCCTGGTGTCTCCCGGTCGGTGAATCTCCTCCAGCGGTCCTTTTGGTGGCCCGGGCTCCGGGATGATGTCTCCAACTACGTACGCACCTGTCCTCAGTGTGCCATGAATAAGTCATCCAACTCTCCCCCTGCGGGTCTCCTCCACCCCCTGCCAGTCCCCGGTAGGCCCTGGTCACACATTGCCCTGGACTTTGTCACCGGCCTTCCCGTCTCCAACTCATATAATACCATCTTGACTATTGTGGACCAGTTCTCCAAGGCCGCCCACTTTGTGCCTCTCCCCGGGCTCCCCACGGCGCGCGGGACTGCCGATCTTCTGGTGCAGCATGTGGTCAGGCTGCATGGCATCCCAGCAGACATCGTCTCTGATAGGGGGCCACAATTCGTGTCCGAAGTCTGGAAGAGCTTCTGCAACGCTCTGGGAGCCATGGTTAGTCTGTCTTCGGGACATCATCCACAGTCTAATGGGCAGTGCGAGCGCACCAACCAGGAGCTGGAGGCCACTCTGCGCTGTGTCACCTCCTCCAGCCCCTCTTCCTGGAGCACCCATCTTCCCTGGGTGGAGTACGCCCATAACTCCACCTTGTCTTCGGCCATTGGGATGTCCCCCTTTCGGGCATCCCTAGGTTATGACCCCCCGCTGTTCCCTGAGGAAGAAGGTGAGGTGGCAGTCCCCTCCATCCAGGCTCACCTGAGACGGTGTCGATGGCTATGGACCAAGACGCGCCAGGCCCTGTTACGCACGGCAACGCGCAACTCCAACTCTGCTAATCGCAGCAGGAGGTCCGCGCCATGCTACCAGGTGGGCCAAGTTTGGTTGTCAGCCCAGAATATTAACCTGAAGGGGGAAAAGAAGAAGCTGGCTCAACGCTTCGTCGGACCTTACTCTGTAACAAAGGTAGTCAATCCGGTGGCTGTGCGTTTGGCTCCACCCCCACTCCGTGTTCATCCCACTTCTCATGTTTCTCAGGTCAAACCTGTGGTGTCTAATCCTCTCTGTCCTCCCCCCAAGATGCCGCCCCCTCCTAGAATGATCGACGAACACCCAGCATGGAGCGTCTCTGCTATCTTGGACTCCCGACGTCGGGGCCGGGGGTTGCAGTATTTTTTGGACTGGGAGGGTTATGGCCCGGAGCACAGACACTGGGTGCACTCCTCCTTCGTGCTGGACAAGCAACTCGTTGAGGAGTTCCACCAGGCGCACCCGGACAAGCCAGCACCAGGAGGCGCTGCTCGGGGGGGGAGTACTGTCACAACTCGCTCCCGCCTGTCATCTGCTCCAGCCGTGCGCACACCTGCGCTTCATTAGGCTGCCTCTATTTAACCTGCTCTGCCCGTAGCCTCGGCCTGGAGCCGTCAGCTCATCTCCATGCTCAAGCTCTGCATTCGCCTACTCCTCTCGGCCAATGCCGCTACTCGTCATCCGCACGTAAGATTATCACTTACCTGCTTTCCAAGATCTGCCCCTGTGCACAGGTGGATCCTCCCGGCGACGGAGGAATCCCTTCATCGCCTCACCTCTTCAGTCTCTTCCCCGTCGAGCGCAGCAGGGCGCTGTCTTCCAGGCGGGAGCATTTCTTGCCAACGCCAGCCACCAAGACATCTGCAAGTAAGCCACATTACAATCTTCAGCACTACACCGTGATATTAGCTCATCCTCTGTCCTCTGCTCTGTCCTCAGGGTTGCCTGGCTGTACGGTGTCCTGTCCTGCCCTCGGTGCTCTTCAGTCCCCAAGAAGACATTCACATTCCTCACTCACGCATTCATACACCTGTTTGTTGAATAAAACTCTTAAATCTCACTCGAGCCTGCGTGCGTGTTTCCTGGGCCAGATATCATGTCAAATACTTGGCCTTTTAGGGTCTATTAAATCATATAGATATCTATAGCAGTACCCCTCCTCTGTCAGTGTTCTGTCTACAATTTTTCTGATTGTTTACAACTGCTGTGTTTGCCTAGGGACTGGTAAATTTCAAAATGTGTGAACCATTTTTTTCCTTTATGAATTACATTGTTATAGCAAAAGTGGTTATAGAAAGATTCTTCCAAAATTGAACATGTACAGTATATTTGAGAATTTAAGAAGCTTTATTGTCATTGCACATAAAGATACAACGAAATTCTGTTTAGCAGCAATCACTCTATAGCAGCTACGGTATAAAGTATGTATTAAAATAAGTATATATATAAATAAGTATGTAATATGTTAAAATCAATTGCAATTATGTATAAATAGACATGCATTGAAACCAATGAACAATATGATGTCAGGTGCAACTTAAATGCTATGCATTTCATTAGAGTGCAAAGAAATTTATTCTTACCATTTATAGACTTTATGAAAATGCTACCCCACTCCCCAGATTTTGCTAAAGGTTTGCTTGGATATGTACGATTCTAAATTGTTTTTAATCTTATAAGGAACCAAAAATTCCCCTCAGATTACTGGAGAAAGGCATTGTTTTGTTTGAGGAGATGGAAACTCGTAGTTGCATGGAACCAGAAGTCCTTATTGTCTTGGGGTGTTTTTCATATATATTTGGAATGTAGTTCAGAAATTGGCATCCACCTTTGTGTATTTATGATAGAAACTTTTTTTATTTACATTTTTACTTCTCTTGCTCGCTGCTGATTTTGCATTTTGGTAAGTGAACAAAACTACATGTCAGACTTGAAGTAGTTGAGCTGGGATGATCGCATGGATAAAGCTATGGGAGTCTGAATGAACTGCTTTCATAGTAACCACTTCTAAGAGGAATGTGCTCAGACTTGGTCACTCTTTCACTTTCCCTGAATCTTTCCTAAAGAGCAAGCTTCAATTAAGTTCACTTTGCACTTCACATTTTTTTGGTCCTTAAAAACATGCGTTTGAGCCAATGAAAGAGCTGAATGAGACACTTCAAACTTCTGTGATGGTTTGACATAAATTTGGGTAGGATCTAAAGGGAAGTGTCAACGGCTTGTTTGCATGTTCTGCATCGTGTATTTTATGCATGAGAAGCAATAGGCATAATTCCTATAATCGGTGTACCATATACCATTTGTCTTTCATCATTCTGCCATGGAAGTGGCCTAGTTTTTGCCTTATCATGTCAATATAGTACATGTTATAGGTTTTAGGATAAAGGGCCAGGATTGGGTCCAGGATGTGGGGCTGTCACCATACCTGAAAATTTGTAACGCAGGGCTATTGACAAGCAGTGTTCTGCAAATGTCCTTTGTAGTGAAATTAAAGGGTTTTATAAGTAATTTAATGTTGGTACACATATTAGTGTAAATATGAATGTGAGTAGGAATGAAGATTTACTTTCATCACACTCAGTTCCTCGTTAGGGCACCATCCACATTTTTATAGAGGTGGAAACTCTTATGCACAAAGACTTAAGCTTAAGAATTTAGCAATTGATAAGTTAAGCCTTAGTTAATAATCCTATTGAAAATATTTGATCAGTCTCATAATAAACTCTTGTGTGAGTTCTTGTCTCTGATGATCAAGAAGATGGACATGAATTCAAACAGTAACTCCCATATGTCTTTCAATGATTTAATAAGAATTGTTAGAATAGGTTAACATATTTGCATAACTTTAAAACAGAGAATTTACATGTATCATAGGCATCATAGACTGTAACTGAGTTACTTATGAATCAAGCATTTGTGGAACCACATGAAGCATAGTTTAATTTGTCAGTATACCGGAAATTTGAAAACCATAAAATAGCATTGGTTGAGAAAAGTGGATGAGATTTTTATGAAGAAAATGATAATTAATTTTATTAAAAAAAATGAGAAAATTTGTATTACTCTGAAAAAGAACGTAGATTAATGAAAGACAACATGCATTTTGAGATTCTGATGGGTGTTTGCATAAAATTAGGTTCAAAGAACTTATACCAGGAATATTCTGAAGACAAGTGTAAATTACATAACAGACTGTCAGCCCCAGAAACTTTGCGTCCCAATGGGTAGCAGGCAGGCCCACTGGATTCTGTTTCACTGGACCAGTGTGGGTCTGTGTGGAGACTCCATACCACTGTTATGGCCTCCTCCGGGGATCACAAAGGCTGGTCTCCAGCAGGCTGGGTGAGGTCTTCTCTAATGCACTGAAGAAGGAATTAGTTTATGGTGCAAAGTCTCATCAGAAAGTCAAATTACATCACAAACTCATTTCTTCCAGTGTTGGTGGTTTAAATTAGTTGGTTTAAGCTTTAAAAAAATTAAACAAAATCTTCTTGCACAATAATTTAAAGAAAAAGAAGAATAAAATAAGAAAAAATGAATTTTAAAGAAAAGAAACATGATTTATACAGAGCAAGACAGCTCTGGGCCCTTCTTAAAAAGATAGGAGAAATTGGAGGAGCAGAGAAAGCTGCTCACAGCTTTTGCCAACCACACCCGAGCAGAGTCTGAACAAAGAGCAATAAAACTTAAGTTTTCTCTAGTGTTGCAGGGTGGTCCCAACACTTCATGAGACCTGAGGTGGCCCAATTGTATTTGAGCTTCTTCCAAAAAGAATCATAAACTCAACCTAAAAAGGGAAATGCAATGAAGCTTTGAACTCTATTGGTTAGTTAAAGTGCAGCTATGGACTCCTGCAAAACAGAGGAGAGAGGAGGGGGAGAGAGAGAAATTTGATCTGAGAGTGAGAGCCCCCTTTAAGACACATGTTGCTGAATAAAGCATAAAATCCTTAAACTTTAGTGACTGAGATATTCTACTCAATAAAGGAGCATTGCTGGGGCAACGGCATTACAGCAGCCGATAGGAAGAGACTGAACAAACTGATCAAGAAAGCTAGATCTGTCCTGGGGCAACGCCTTGACCCAGTGGAGGAGATAGGAGAGAGAAGGATGGTGGCTAAACTGTCATCTCTGCTGGAGTGCGAGTCCCACCCTATGCAGGACATACTGAACGCACTGAGGAGCTCATTTAGCAGTAGACAACATCATCCTAGGTTCGCGACCGAGAGGTTTCGCAGGTCCTTCCTACCTTCAGCTGTCAGACTGTATAGCCTAAGTAGGGCTGCTCGCAGAGATAGCAAATAAAACGTGACGACCTAATAGTATTGAATGCAAAAGACGCGACAGACTTACATAAATGGTCCCCTCCAGTATACAACTAGGACAATATCAGTCGCTATGGAGGGTAACAATATTTTTTTTTTTTTTTTTTTTTTTTTTTTTTTTTTTTTTTTTGTTACTTATTTGTACCCGTAGGTAGACATGGTTTGCAGTCTGGTGACAAGCCACTGGCTGCTGGTCGCTGCGTGCGCGAGCGCCCTAAACCTACATGTTTTTTTTTGGTATGCGGGAGGAAACCGGAGAAATCCCGGAGTAAACCCGCGCAACACGGGGAGAACATGCAAACTCCACACAGCTCACTGTTGGTCGGGGGCTGGGATCGAACCCACGATCTGATGATCCCTGCGATCCCCCGGCCGAGGGTAAAACTGTGCTGTTACAGTGCTAAACCACTGCGCCACCGTGCAGCCCAATATGTATCAGAAATCAGAAAAGAAAAAGATTTATTGCCAAGCACATTTACAAGTAAATAACAGGTAAATATACGAGGGATTTTACTTGACACTGAGAACGTCATGAATGACATTATCAATGACGCGGCAGCCATGGAGGCGCCTGTCAGCAGGCGGGGAACAGGAAGCAATGGGGGAAAAGGGGGGGGGGGGGGTAAACACAATAGGAGAGAGAAAAAAGCATTGTTTATCAGAATATAGTTCATATATGACCGATATTATGATTAGAAGAAAAAAACTCTCAATGCACAATTAGCAGACAATAGAATCCACACAATGACACAAAGAGAGCAGTGAATGAATATCTTCAAGTCAGTATAGTGTATCAGTGTGTGTGTGTGAATGAGTTGAGTGCAATCAGTGGCAATCAGTTGGAGGACAACAAAAGTCTCTTCCCGCAGCAGATGTTATGACTACAGTCTGAAGCAGAGGGCACATGTCCTTGAGCACGGCAGATGGAATGGTTTGCCAGACAGCTGTCCTTGAGAGTCAAATGCTGCCCGCCAGTGTTATGAAAACAAATATACTGTAGATTATCTGGAGGACTGAGTGCTGAGGGCGCTGAAAGAAACAGGTCGAATAGCACAGACTTCAGAGAAAAAACTTTCTATTCTCTTACAGATTCAGTGCTCCAATCCTTCATGGCCAGGCATTGAAATCGAATCATGGACAGCTCTCAGCGTGATCGTGATGTAATCCATTTTCCTGTACAGTTCTCCATTAGCCGCTGTCAGAGTCCTGCCCAGTTGGTCAATTTGATGAGTGAGCCTCGCCGGGTCCGCTTTTTGATAGGCTCTATCCATCTTCTTCAATTTGCGGTACACCAGAACAATCCCAGATCCAATCAGTAGAATTCCGATGACCATTGCTCCGAAAAGGTATAAATCTTCAATATCTTCGATAGAAAGATCACACAGGCACAAGAGTTTCCAATTGCTTGTGTCCTTCAAATAACCCGCAGCAGCGGTGCCTGCGGGGCAGATCGGCTCCCCCGGGCCAGATTTTCTCATTGAAAAAACAGTGTCAATTGCGTTCAAAGCCCAGCTTATTAAATCCATAATTTTGTTCGATAATCAGCAGTAAAGACACGCAGACAGACGATAGCAAGCTGGGATCCAGTCAATTAGGGAAGGAGAGAGATAAGGAGCGAAGCTGGAGCTGGGAAGAAAAGCGTCTGCTCTCTTTGGAGGGCGGAAGTGAAGTATGGGTACATATTCATACTATGTGGGGTAACTAAATGGACGGTTATGCTGTTTATTCCATCTAGCTACAATGCTCCGCACTGTGTATATATATTTATATATTTATGTATTTATGTGTACATATGTATATTTGCTGCTCTTATTTTCTTATCTTCTAAATTATTGCTCTGAGTGTTGCTATCCCTGAGCTGTTGCAATCCTGGAATTTCCCCATTGTGGGGCTAATAAAGGCTTATCTTATCTTAAAAAATGCATCTACATCTACTGCAATTAACTTGTGATAATAAGCATGCAAACATTAATTTTTTCCTGAAAATTGCAGAACATATCACAATCATATCAAATCGAATCAAATCAAATCAACCCTTATTGTCATATTGCTGTACATACAACTGTAGTGCAGGCAAGATGAAATTGCGTTTCTCTCGGCATCCATATACAGTGGGGAAAAAAAGTATTTAGTCAGCCACCAATTGTGCAAGTTCTCCCACTTAAAAGATGAGAGAGGTCTCCAATTTTCATCATAGGTATACCTCAACTATGAGAGACAAAATGAGAAAAAAAAATCCAGAAAATCACATTGAAGGATTTTTAATGAATTAATTGGTAAATTCCTCGGTAAAATAAGTATTTGGTCAATAACAAAAGTTCATCTCAGTACTTTGTTATATACCCTTTGTTGGCAATGACAGAGGTCAAACGTTTTCTGTAAGTCTTCACAAGGTTTTCACACACTGTTGCTGATATTTTGGCCCATTCCTCCATGCAGATCTCCTCTAGAGCAGTGATGTTTTGGGGCTGTTGCTGGGCAACACGAACTTTCAACTCTCTCCAAAGATTTTCTATGGGGTTGAGATCTGGAGACTGGCTAGGCCACTCCAGGACCTTGAAATGCTTCTTACGAAGCCACTCCTTCATTGCCCGGGCGGTGTGTTTGGGATCATTGTCATGCTGAAAGACCCAGCCACATTTCATCTTCAATGCCCTTGCTGATGGAAGGAGGTTTTCACTCAAAATCTCACGATACATGGCCCCATTCATTCTTTCCTTTACACGGATCAGTCGTCCTGGTCCCTTTGCAGAAAAACAGCCCCAAAGTATGATGTTTCCACCCCTGTGATTCACAGTAGGTATGGTGTTCTTTCTCCTCCAAACACGACAAGTTGAGTTTTTACCAAAAAGTTCTATTTTGGTTTCATCTGACCATATGACATTCTCCCAATCCTCTTCTGGATCATCCAAATGCTCTCTAGCAACCTTCAGATGGGCCTGGACGTGTACTGGCTTAAGCAGGGGGACACGTCTGGCACTGCAGGATTTGAGTCCCTGGTGGCGTAGTGTGTTACTGATGTAGCCTTTGTTACTTTGGTCCCAGCTCTCTGCAGGTCATTCACTAGGTCCCCCAGTGTGGTTCTGGGATTTTTGCTCACCGTTCTTGTGATCATTTTGACCCCACGGGGTGAGACCTTGCGTGGATCCCCAGATCGAGGGAGATTATCAGTGGTCTTGTATGTCTTCCATTTTCTAATAATTGCTCCCACAGTTGATTTCTTCACACCAAGCTGCTTCCCTATTGCAGATTCAGTCTTCCCAGCCTGGTGCAGGTCTACAATTTTGTTTCTGGTGTCCTTTGACAGCTCTTTGGTCTTGGCCATAGTGGAGTTTGGAGTCTGACTGTTTGAGGTTGTGGACAGGTGTCTTTTATACTGATAATGAGTTCAAACAGGTGCCATTAATACAGGTAACGAGTGGAGGACAGAGGAGCCTCTTAAAGAAGAAGTTACAGGTCTGTGAGAGCCAGAAATCTTGCTTGTTTGTAGGTGACCAAATACTTATTTTACCTAGGAATTTACCAATTAATTCATTAAAAATCCTTCAATGTGATTTTCTGGATTTTTTTTTTCTCATTTTGTCTCTCATAGTTGAGGTATACCTATGATGAAAATTGGAGACCTCTCTCATCTTTTAAGTGGGAGAACTTGCACAATTGGTGGCTGACTAAATACTTTTTTGCCCCACTGTAAGTAAAAAGAACATGATTTAAGACACACTCACACATACCCTCACCCCCCACCCCACCACAGCTATTCACACTTCTCTGAGACATACTTGAAAACTAACCAGAACTATAATATACAAATAATATACATAATATCCATAGGTGCAGTAGTATGTATGAGAGATTCCGGATCAACTGTTCAGCATTCTAACAGCTTGTGGAAGGAAGCTGTTAATCAGTCTGGTGGTTCTGTCTCTGATGCTCCGGAGTCGTTTGCCAGATGGCAGAAGTTCAAAGTGTTTATGCAGAGGGTGAGAACGGTCCTTGACAATGTTCAGTGCCCTGCTCCTACAACGGTTCTGAAAAAGTTCTTGGACAGAGGGGAGGGAAACTCCAATTACCCTCTCAGCTCCCTTAACTATCCTCTGCAGGGCATTTTTGTCTGACATACTGCAGCTGGAGTACCATGTAGCAATGCAGTACGTCAGAACACTCTCCACCACACCTCTGTAGAAAGTCCTGAGGATGCAGATGGGGAGAGAGGCCTGTTTGAGTTTCCTCAAGAGGTGCAGTCTCTGCTGGGCCCGCTTCCTGATCCCCAAGGAATTCTTGCTCCAGGTCAGGTCCTGCGAGACCTGCACTCTGAGGGACTTGATGTCCTCCACTCTCTCCACTAAACGGCCGCCGATGCTGAGAAGGACGTGTTCAGGCTGTGACCGCCGGAAGTCGATAATCATCTCCTTCGTTTCGTCTATGTTGAGCACCAGATTGTTCTCCCTGCACCAGCCCTCCAGGTCTCTCAGTTCTTCCCTGTACATTGATTCCTCATCCCTCTGAATAAGTCCCACCACCGTGGTGTCGTCTGCAAACTTAATCATCTGGTTCCCCTCGTGTCTGGATACACAGTCATGTGTTAGAAGTGTAAACAACAGTGGACTGAGTACGCAGCCTTGAGGGGATCCGGTGCTCAGCGTGATAGAGTTGGAGATGTTATTTCCAACCCGGACAGACTGAGGTCTCTCAGTCAAGAAATCCAGGATCCAGAGACATGTGGCAGTGTTCAGACCAAGAAGGAGTAATTTCTCCATCACTCTCTGGGGAATAATGGTGTTGAATGCTGAACTGAAATCAATGTACAGGAGTCTGGAGTAGGTGTCTTTCTGATCCAGGTGGGTGATGACAGAGTGCAGGGTGGTGACTATAGCATCCTCCGTGGAGCGGTTTGAACGATATGCAAACTGGAGCGGGTCATGTGATGCAGGGAGGCAGGCTGTGATGTGTGGTTTGACAAGCCGTTCAAAACACTTCATCACAATTGGTGTCAGTGCAACAGGATGATAGTCATTCAGACAGGACACAACTGGTTTCTTTGCCACCAGTACTATGGTAGAGGTCTTAAAGCATCTGGGAACGATGGCCTGACTCAGGGAGATGTTATAAATGTCAGTCAGGACATCCGCCAACTTGCTTGCGCAGTCTAGGAGCACACGTCCCGGGATGTTGTCCGGACCTGCAGCTTTACGTGGGTTGACCCTGGTTAGGGTCTTCCGTGTGTTCGCTGTGTTGATGGTGATAGCTGGCCCAACCGATGGTGGAGATGGGCCAGCCCTCCCTCTGATTGTCGGGTTTGATGCTTCAAAACGTGCAAAGAAGTCATTAAGCCTGTCTAGAAGTGAAGCATCGTCATCATCGATCCCCTGCCTAGACTTATAGTCCGTCAGTGTCCGAACTCCCTGCCACATCCGCTTGGTGTTCCTAGTGTCACAGAGGTGTCCCTTGATTTTCTCCGCATAGGCGCGCTTCGCCGTCTTAATTCCCTTTGAGAGCGCAGACTTGGCTGAGCGGAGGGCGATCCTGTCCTTCGCTCTGAAGGGTGCGTCTCTGTCTGTGAGCAGCGAGCGCACCTCTGCAGTCACCCAGGGCTTATGTTTGCCCCATGCAGTGATGGTCTTCACTATAGATAGATAGATAGATAGATAGATAGATAGATAGATACTTTATTTCGAACAAAAAAGTATAACAAAGTATACAGTGTTCGAAAGGGAGAAGGAAGAAGTGAACACTTATTAATTCCATCTCCTCTTTTCCATAAATACACCCATGTGAATTATATACAAATTACCACCTTTAAGACCCCAAGTAAACAATTTACTGTATTTTTTACACATCAACATTAACACCCATCCATCCTAACATACATTGATATCCATACATCAAAACCAGCCTCAAACAACACAGATATAAGATAAGATAAGATAAGATAAGCCTTTATTAGTCCCACAATGGGGAAATTCCAGGATTGCAACAGCACAGGGATAGCAACACTCAGAGCAACAATCAGAAGGCAAGAAAAAACAAGAACCGCTAGTAAACATATGTACATATTACTATAAATATATATATAGACACACAGTGCGGAGCATTATGGTTGGTGAATGTGCAGCAGAAAGTCCAAGCTCTCTCTCTGCGGATGCGGCGGGCCAGCTGGAAGTCTTTGGGCATGATGGCGACCCCCTTAGCGAAGAAGAGGCCCACCAGGTAGGCCTCGCCGGCCTCCTGCAGAGCCACGACGGCGAAGCTCTGGAAGCGCAGGTCGGTCTTGGAAGTCCTGAGCGATCTCCCTCACCAGGCGCTGGATGGGCAGCTTACGGATGAGCAGCTCCGTGGATTTCTGGCAGCGACGGATCTCTCTCAGAGCCACGGTACCGGGCCTGTAACGGTGAGGCTTCTTCATTCCGCCGGTGGCCGGAGCACTTCTCCGAGCAGCCTTGGTGGCCAGCTGCCTCCCGGGGGGCCCCCTCCTCCAGCAGATTTTACGGGCGGTCTGCCTGGTTCTTGCCATCGCTCTTTATCATTCCGTCTTATATTTCCTGCACGCTGCCCAAACTCCAGCCCGGCACCCGCGTCGTTTTCGCTACAGTTCCCGGTATATCGAGTCTCTCCGCTAGCATCGGGTGGCGGCCGAGTGCTAGCTAGCACTAGCTCTTCCTGCTGTAATGTCTCCTGCTGTAAACAGAGGCTCCGTCCGCCGACTCGGGAGACCTTTGGGGCGATCTGTGTGTCCGTGATATATATATAGAGTGAAAGGTGTAGAAAGAAGAAGGAAGATAATAAAAGGCTGTTGCAACGGGCAGCCAACTCGTGTGGCGCCACCGGTCCGGCGGAACCGCAACTGGAAAAAAAAAAAAAATATATATACATATATAAATATATATGTGTGTGTGTGTGTGTGTGTGTGTATATATATATATATATATATATATATATATATATATATATATATGTGTGTGTGTATTTGTATAAAAATATACACAGTGCTGTCCCACCCACCATTCCATAGTGTCCCATAATGTCCCAGAGTGAGCATAGTGAATCGTACATATAAATACTACCCTTCTAACATATATCCTTTCAGCAAATAATGTTTATACCTCTTTTTGAATTGATTTCTGTTTGTACATAGTTTCAGTTCCGGCTCCAGACTGTTCCACAGATCCACCCCACAGACAGATATGCACAGACTTTTCTTGGTTGTTCGTATCTTGGGTTTTGTAAAGTTTAAGTCGCCTCTCAAATTATGATCATTGTCTCTTTTTTTAAATATTTTTTGTATATTAGTTGTGAGTTGATTATTAATTGCCCTGTACATTACTTGTGCTGTCTTAAATTTAACTAAATCGATGAACTTTATGACATGTGACTTTAAAAACAATGAATTGGTATGGTCTCTATATCCTACATTGTTTATTATCCTTTTAGCTCTTTTTTGTAATGTGCATATCGACTGTAGGTTGGTCTTGTAGGTGTTTCCCCAGACTTCTACACAGTAGTTAAGATAAGGTAAAAACAGTGAATTGTACAGTAAGACCAATGATTTATAATCCAAGATGTGTCTTGTCTTCCCCAGTATGCCTATACATTTTGCTAACTTGGCCCGGATGTGACTGATGTGAGGTTTCCAGCAGATTTTATTGTCTAGCATCACCCCAGAAACTTATTTTCCTGTACTGTTTTCACTCTGGTATCATCTATCGTTACCATTATTTCATGATTTATTTTATAATTTCCAAACAACATAATCTTTGGGGTTTTTTTAGATTTAGAGATAATTTATTTTCGTTGAACCACTGCGTTAACTTTTTCATTTCAGTTGTGACCACCTCTAAAACCTGCTGCAAATTCTCACCAGTGCAAAGGATATTTGTGTCATCTGCAAACAAAATAAATTTCAGAATTTTTGATACTTGGTATATGTCATTTATATACAAAATAAAGAGTTTGGGTCCCAAAACTGACCCCTGGGGCACACCACAAGTGATGTCCATGAAGGGTGATTTGTGCTCACCAATTTGTACAAATTGTTGTCTGTTACTTAAATAACTTTCCACCCAACTCAGTCCTACCCCTCTTATCCCATACCTTTCCAGTTTCCTTAGTAGTATTCTGTGGTCAATAGTGTCAAAAGCTTTCTTTAAATCTATAAATACTCCTACAGCAACCTTTTTTTTTATCTATACAACTAGTAATTTCTTCTATAAGTTCGATCAGTGCCAAAGATGTAGATTTATCTGCTCTAAAACCATACTGGCTATCTGTAAGGAGGTTGTGTTTTTCAATGAAATCATCCAGTCTCTTAGTGAAGATTTTTTCAAGTATTTTGGAGAATTGTGAGAGTAAAGAGACTGGCCTGTAATTTGTGAAACAATGACTGTCTCCTGTTTTGTATAGAGGTATTACTTTTGCTATTTTCATTTTGTCTGGAAATGTACCAGTTTGAAATGGCAGGTTACAGATGTGGGTGAGTGGCTTAACAATTCCTTCAATTACTTTTTTCACTATTGTCATGTCAATTTCATTCCAGTCCGTTGATTTTTTGTTCTTAAATTTACTCACAGTCTCGATAATTTCCTTTTCAGTAACTGCACCCAAAAAGATTGTGTTTGGATTTCTATCTTCTATTTCATTCACAGAACCACTGTTGTTTGTTTCTGGTATCACTATTGATTTTGCTAATTCAGGACCAACGTTTACAAAAAATTTATTGAAACCACTGACCACATCCTCCATATTATTTATCAAATTGCCATTTTCAATAAAATATTCTGGATAATTAGCATTCTTAGGTCGATTACTAATAATCCCACTGAGTACTTGCCATATTCCTCAAGTTATTTTTGTTATCCTCTAATATTCTGTTGTAATATTCTTTCTTACAGGTCCTCATTATATTAGTAAGCTTATTTTTATATCTTTTATATTTGATCTCAGCTTCCACCGTTCTGCATTTAATGAATTGTTACCTCCGCCAAGGAGGTAATGTTTTTGCTGGGGTTTGTCTGTCTGTTTGTTTGTCTGTCTGGTGGTTAACAAGATAACTCAAAAAGTTTTGGACAGATTTCGATGAAACTTTCAGGCGTTGTTGGAAATGGTACAAAGAAGAACTGATTAAATTTTGATGGTGATCCGGATCACCGTCCGGAAGAAAACTGCCATTAAGGAAAATGCCATTTTCATGAATAACTACTGAACCACTAATCCTATCATTGTCAATCCAATTGCTAGTCATATGTTTTCATGGTCAAGGAATCTGAAAACGTACACACAAACACTGTATGGGGGGAACTGTGGCCGCCATTACGCAAAATGCCATTTTCCTGAATAACTACTGAACCACTAATCCTATCATTGTCAATCCAATTGCTAGTCATATATTTTCATGGTCAAGTCATATGTTTTCATGGTCAAGGAATCTGAAAACGTACACAAAAACACTGTATGGGGGGAACTGTGGCCGCCATTACGGAAAATGGCATTTTCGTGAATAACTACTGAACCACTAATCCTATTATTGTCAATCCAATTGCTAGTCATATGTTTTCGTGGTCAAGGAATCTCAAAACGTACACAAAAACACTGTATGGGGGGAACTGTGGCCGCCATTACGGAAAATGTCATTTCCGTGAATAACTACTGAAACACTAATCATATCATTGTCAATCAAATTGCTAGTCATATGTTTTCATGCTCAACGAATCTCAAAACGTACACACAAACACTGTATGGGGGGAACTGTGGCCGCCATTACGGAAAATGTCATTTCCGTGAATAACTACTGAACCACTAATCATATCATTGTCAATCAAATTGCTAGTCATATGTTTTCATGGTCAAGGCATCAGAAAACGTACACACAAACACTGTATGGGGGGAACTGTGGCACTTGATGGAGGTCTGCACTCTCCGAGTGCTTTTCTAGTTTATATAATGTATTCTTCTTTTTACATGCATTTATTAACCCCTTGGTGACCCAAGGAATTTTTTTTTTTGTTGTTGTCTGTCATTGTATTGTTTTATAGGACAGTTTTTATTGTACAATGATTGAAATATTTGTAAAAAATTATCATATGCTTTATTTATGTCATTTTCATCATAAACTATCTTCCAATCTTGTATTAATAATTCTTTTGTCAGTAAATACATTGATTCTTCGGTTCTTGTTCTTTTATATTTAATATTTTTGGTATACTTTTTCTTCCTATAATCACATTGATAGACAACAAAAATCGGCAGGTGATCACTGATATCATTCAATAAAAGCCCACTCCTGATATTATTTTCCATAATGTTTGTGAATATGTTATCTATTAGTGTGGCACTGTGTGACGTGATTCTGCTAGGTCCGGTAATTGTTGGATGGTTGAGGTTTGTAGGCAGGCACCAGCCTCACGGATATGTGGTCAGAAAGGCCGAGGTGGGGGCGAGGTGTTGCCTTATAAGCATCTGTGTTTGTGTACACCAAGTCCAACATATTCTCTCCTCTGGTCTTAAAGTCTACACATTGTTTAAACTTGGAGAGCACAGTCTTTAAATTGGTGTGGTTAAAATCACCCGCAACCACCACAAAACTGTCCGAATGTGAAGTTTGTATTTCACTAATAGCATCGTGCAGCTCTCCGAGTGCCTCTTTAGCGTTAGCACTTGGCGCTATGTAAACAGCAGCTACAAACACATTGCTGAATTCCCTCGGCAGATAATACAGCCGACAATTTACAATAAGGAACTCCGCCAATGGAGAGCAGTGTTTAGATACTCACGTGGCATTAACGCACCAGTTCTTGTTAACATAGATGCATAGGCCCCCCCACAGCTCTTACCGGAGCTCGCAGTTTGTCTGTCGGCCCGGAACGCTGTCGTACCTTTCAGTTGAATGGCCTCGTCAGGGATGTTGTCGTGGAGCCATGTCTCCGTGAATGCAAGCACACAGCAGTCCCTCCACTCTCTCCGGGTTCCTCTCAGCAGACGCAGTTCGTCCAGCTTGCTGTCGAGGGAGCAGACATTAGAGAGAAGGAGCGACGGTACTGCTGGTCTAGAGGGGTTAGCCATTAGCCTAGCATGAATCCCGGCCCTTTTTCCTCGCTTTTGCTTGTGTTCGCTCCATTTACGCCTCCTCCTTTCCCGGGTAGCCTCCAGCGGAAACACCGACAGAATTCCATTCTGGCGTAGAATGTCCAAGTCACATCTGAGCGCCGCGATTCTTGCAGCATGCAGTACCTTGATGTTTAGTGAGGTCTCATGGTTGTAAGTTTTACAGAATGTACGTCTGGGATGATCAAAACACTCAAAACTCTCACACTTGCTGATGCCAAGAGGGGCCGCTGCGTCCATGCGCAGCGCCATCATCATCATCCAGTCCAGTCCATCATCCAGAATCATATCAATAAAAGCATTTGAAACCCATATTGTCCATCCCAGAGTTCAATCATATCTTCTGTAGCAGCTGCTGTCTTAAAAGAAAGAATTATGGATTAGTTCATTTGTCCATAAGGCATAAATTCCACTGCAAAGGAAAAGGTTAAATATTCCTGATTTGTCCACCAGATGGCACAGTGAAACAGGTTGTTTACTGGAGAGTCTTGGCTTCCAAAGTCTTGACTATGTTGATCATAAAACTGTCAATTAGAACATTCCTTTGTCAAAAGAGTCTTGGAGAAAGCGATTAACTTCCACTTTATGGCCAATGGATAGGGTTACAGCTCTAGTTCTTGGGTTATTTATTTAGCGAATGCAAAGTCCTTAAGCCAAGCAGTTGCCTCCTGGTTTGCTGTATGGAGGGTGTGTAATCCTCCTTCCAGTCTTTGGAGCGGGCAAGCCTCTATGATGTGTTCCATTGTTTGCTCCTCTCCACATGCGCACAGTGGGCTAGGGCTACTGCCCCATCTGTAAAGGCTGGCCAAGCAGGGGCCATGTCCAGTCCTGAAGCGATTGAGTGTAGACCACTGTCTCCTTGGGAGGTTGGTGCCCGGGACCTGTTGGTTGGGGTTTATCACCAGCTGTTTGTTTGGGACCTCCTTGGTCTCCCATTCCTCTTGCCAAGCTGTCTGGATGGTAAAGTCAGCTGGGGGAGGGTTTTTCCAAATCGGCCGTCTGGATGAAAGTCGGGCAGTGGGTGGAGTGTAGATATCTGCATGGATTGGTAAGTGAGGAGAATCTTTAACTTTTTGGAGCATCCTTTGAGTTAATGCTGCTCGCCGGATGTGTGGAGGGGCTATGTTTGACAGTACAGAGAGCCAGGGGAGTGGTGTTGAGCGGATTGTTCCAGTTATAGTTCTCATGGTTGTGTTGAGCTGGGTGTCTACATGGTGTGTGTAAGATGACCTGGACCAGACAGGGGCACAATATTCTGCTACAGAGTATGAAAGGGCCAGTGCTGAGGTGCGCAGGGTGGAGACTGCCGCCCCCCATTTTGCACCAGCGAGCTTGCAGAGCAGGTTGTTTCGTACCTTCACCTTAGCAGCCGTCCCCTTTAGATGTTCCTTGAAGGATAAGGTCCTATCAAGGGTCACTCCAAGATAAGTTGGATTTGGGGCATGCTTAAGCTTGAGTCCGCTCAGGTGGATGTTTAGTTCTCTGGCAGCTTTTGCATTGTGGAGATGGAATACACTGGAGACGGTTTTTGCTGGGCTTGGTTTTAGGCGCCAGATTTTGCAGAACTGGTCCAGTTTGGCAAGATCTTCCGTGAGCACCCGTTCCAGTGGTTCAAAGTCTGGTGCTTGGAATGCCAAACAGATGTCGTCTGCATAGGTGAATTTGCGGGATTTTGTAGTAGGCAGGTCGTTTATGTAGAGGTTGAACAGAGTTGGAGCTAGAACTGAGCCTTGTGGGAGTCCGTTTTTCTGCATTCTCCATGCACTTGTCTTCTGACTGAGGTGGACTCTGAACCTTCGGTTGGTCAGCAGGGTTTTTATAATTGCTGTTGCCCAAGCAGGGATCGCCTTTATAAGTTTCAGGAGGAGGCCTTTGTGCCAGACCGTATCATAGGCGGCTGTAAGGTCGAGAAACACAGCCCCTGTCTTCAGTCTGCTCTCGAAGCCATTTTCGATGAAGGTGGTTAGGGCCAGTACTTGTTCTCCTGTACTGCGGTCCTTGCGGAAACCTGCTTGATCCACACTTAGAATATCCTCTACCTCTGGGGAAATGCGTTGCAGAATTAGGCGCTCCATGATTTTGTAAGGAACGCTGAGTAGGGAGATTGGGCGGTAGCTTGCTGGTAATTTGTGGTCTTTGCCAGGTTTTGGGATGGCAATGACCTTTGCTGTCCGCCATTTCTTTGGGATCGAGTTTGTTTGTGTGATCCTTGTGTAGAATTGTGTCAACCAGGTTAGGGCTCGGGGGCCAAGATTTTTCATGAATTCTGGGAAGATGTTATCGTATCCTGCTGCCTTTCCACATTTCAGGCTCTGTAGGACTTTCTCCAGTTCAGCAGCCTCGAAGGGTTCAGGGTTCGTTTCCTCTACAGGCATTTTTTGGTGTTTTTTTAGCTCAGTTGTAACTGCTCTTTTGGTGTCTTTGTCTTGGGGTGCTTTGGCGATAGTCAGTAGGTGGGATGCAACTTGGTTGGGTGTGACGGATGCTCGGCTTTGGCTAGGGGGCTTCTGTGCAGCTCCTAGGCGACGGATGAGGCTCCAACATTTCCTGCTAGAGTGGGTAAAGCTCCGGTCAGCAACTGTCTCCTCCCATTTCTTTCGCCGAGCTGTATTTAGCGATTCAATGAGATGGTCTGCTATCTCTGGGTCCCCTGATGTTTGATAGGATTGTAGGAGGGCAGCACTTTCTCCGTCCAAACATGGGACATAGAGGGGTCGGTAGCCTCGTGGGATTGCAGTATGGGCAGCCTTGAAGATTGCGCTGCAGAAGCGGTTGTATGCTTCATCTACAGTGATGGTGTGGAGTGGGATGGTAACAACGCTCCGGTCCAGAGTTTCACTGAATTTCTTCCAGTTGGCTTTGCGGAAGTTCCAGCGCATCTTCCTTGGGCTGTATATGACTGGAAGTTGTAGGCCAATGTGTACAAGCAGGGGCCGGTGTTGGCTGTGTGGAAAATCATCAAGAATGAGGATTTGTGTAGGATATGGCTCCCCATTCAAAGAGCTGACCCAACACAGGTCAGGAGAATAGTCCTTCTTCCACCTAGCAGAGTGGAAGGTTCCTCTTTGTTTGGGGTCGTATATCAAAGCGAGGTCATTTCTGGATGCCCAGTCTGAAAGTGCCTTCCCATCACTGTCCACTGCTGGGTACCCCCAGTCAGGGTGATGGCTGTTAAAGTCCCCCACATAGATGGCAGGGTGGGGTAGGGTGGGTAAGACCTGCAGATCCCAGTTGGCATTAGGGGGCTTGTACACATTGACAATATGGAAGCCACCAATGATTATGGTGTCTGAGAAATGTGTTGTTATCAGGTGATTTGCTTCAACTATGTCAGAACGCACATAGGTGGCACGTCCATGTTTAGCATGTAGAACATAGCACAGGAGGTCAAAGCCTCTGATGGTGAAGCGGCCAGCTTCCTCTGTGCCAATATGAGTCTCTTGGAGGCAGATTACATCAATCGAATGTTGGAAGGCGAGGACTTCGATAAGGCTTTGCTTGGCTGCAGATAGGCCTTCAACGTTTAGTTGTAATATGCGAAGGGCCGATCCTACCACAAAGTGCTCTTGGGGCTGTTTGCTTTCGGCTTTAGGACTGTGACTAGGATTCTTCTTTGACTTGGCACAGAGGCGTCGTCTCTTCGAATTTAGTCTGCTGGTAGGATCATTAGCTTCCCCAGGCGAGCCCGGGTACTGGCGGAGGGCGCGACGAGAACGCTGATCCATTGCCCCCCTCGTTCTTGGGTGAGAGAAGCAGTCTCAAAAACCAGACTTTTGAGTTAAAAAAAGAAATTCTTCAGCAAAGAATAATTTTATAAACTGGAACTCAAGGTCATGCTACACCTTGTATTGAATGTTAAATAAGTTTTTTAAAAAAAAAAAAAAGTTGAGGAAGAGAAGGTGACTAGAGACTGCCTCTGGATTGTAGTGGAAGTGTAATCTCACCTTGCTTGGCTGTCCTTGACGCTCCTCACTTTGTCTTCATCCACGCTGACCAATCAGCAATCCTGGCCTGCTATTCCAGAGCCTCTGCCACACTTTGGGTTTGGGAAGGGGGGGTGGTCAATTTTCCCAGCCTGCAGACTCAACTAGTCTCGGCATTTGGCTATTGAATAGGGTCCTGTGCCGTCCTCTTCCAGTCAGACCAAAACGGGCTGTCTGACACGGGCTTCCACATTTTATTACCTACCCATTATTCCTAAAAACCCTAACATACACAAATTTGTATTGCACTGAAATGAGCATAAATTAAATAATCTCCTGTATGGAATTATAGTTGCATAATGCTGCTTATCATGCTGTTGAACTAGCCACTATCACAGGAGGAAAAATTCCTCCCCCACGACAGCCCTACCAGGATGCCTTTTCTTGAACCTCTCCCAGTTTGAAGTTAGTTTTGAAACCAGCAGTGCATTGCAGTGTTCATTTGGTGTCCTCTTTGCCTGTATTGCATGAGCCTCTGTGATGCTGAGAGGGGCTTTATGACAGATGGACGATGGAGAATGCATGCACCCATCATGGTTAAAGCAACACTACTTAACAGCAGGACTGTTACAATTCTTATTGAATTATTATAGTATTTTGTTAAGGAATTTGGTCAGAAATCAAACCGGTTGACATGTATCTCTTCATGATTAGCTGGATTTATTCATTAACCTCATTGCAGTCATCTTACAGAGGTTAACATTTTCTACCATAATATGTGGGGGGAGGGGTGGCATGTCTCTCTCACAAAATTCAGACTTGAATCCAGTTTCTTTCATCTACAGTAATTGTCCTTTTTGCTTTTCTTTTTCTGATTATCTTCTGCCGTCAAGATGACGACTCAGGATCTGCTCCTCTGTAAGTACAATTTGTATCATGGCTGCTTTGATGTTCGAGTTACTGTTTTTTTGCCTTTAATTATGTCATGTTGGACATTCTGTTTCAGGAAGTGCAATTCTTCTTCAAATCACAAAGACAAGAATGTGAGGAAAAGGAATTCTAACTAGGAAGCTGAAAGTACGTATTTTTGTTTGTGGGTGTGTGTTTTACCCAACAAGAGAAATATTTAAAATGTTCTGCACCTTTGTTCTCTCCTAGATGGACGTCCAGATGGCAGTCCACAGTTCAGCTGTTGCGTGGCACATTATATTGTGCATCTTGCAAAATTTTAATGACCTTTCTGTGCTTGGATGTTAATGTTTTAAAGCTGATTTCCTCTTGTTTAGTTTATTTTTCTTCTGTATTCTCCACATTGTGCAGACTGAGAACATAGTGTGAAATAACTTCTGCTTTGAGGTGGTGGAGGACAAAATAATGCATGAGTTTTAAATGCTGTTCTAGCTAGGTGTGCGTGTGTTATCAAAAATCATTAGGCGGTTCATGTGAGGAATGCTTAGACTTTTGTGTTTGTTTTGTTTTTCCTGTTAATGCTGATGCTTCCTGCACTGCCCTGACGGGCGCTGAATTTTTGGTTTATGTTCTTTCAAGCTTCAGTGGTTACTGATCAAGCAACACAGGATCTGTTTAGATTTTCTTTTTTAAACATGATGGTACATCACCACCACTCTGAGACACATACACATATGTTTGATCTGTCCCTAAATCGGTGTAAAATTTCCTTTTAGCAGACTTTTATGCTTTGCCTTTGCTTTGCTGATCTGTTCACACTCCGACAGACAGCAAAAAGTAAGCTAGGAGCAGGAAGACAAAAGAATAGGAAAACAGCAACCTTGTGTAAAGCAGAATGGAATGTGCGCACTCTGTTGGACAGAGCAACATCACAGCGCCCAGAAAGACAGACCGCGCTTGTGGCCCTGGAAGTGAACAGGTACAATGTAGACATAGCTGCACTTAGTGAAACAAGATTGCCTGAATATGACAGCTTGGAAGACCATGGGTACATCTTCTTTTGGAGTGGGAGATCAACTCAAGAAAGGAGAGAAGCAGGAGTGGGCTTTGCAGTTAGAAAGGAGATAGCAGCAATGCTTGATTAGGAACCGGTGCCAATCAACGACAGGACACTATGAGACTCCCACTACAGTGGAAGATTTATGCCACACTCCTCAGTGTATATGCCCCAACGATGACCAACACAGAGGAGGTGAAGGAAGAGTTCTACAGTGATTTACGTGAGACTCTCAGGCGTGTACCGACTGATGACAGGCTGATACTCATTGGAGATTTTAATGCCAGAGTTGGTTCGGACACCGAGAAATGGAAAGAAGTGCTAGGCAGTCATGGAGTAGGCAAGTGCAATGCTAATGGAGAACTTCTACTTGCACTATGTTCAGAGTACAACTTTTTGATAACCAACACTCTATTTAAGCACAAGGACACACACAAGAAGACATGGATGCACCCAAGATCCAAGCACTGGCACTTATGGCACTGATCATGTTATGCTGAGATCTAGATTAAGGATTTGGATACGAAAACAGCACTGCAGGATGGGTGCGAAACCACCACAGAAGCTAAACACTAGTGCACTGAAAGGCCAAAAGAAGCAGGAAGAACTTACACAGGAAATGGATGAAAATTTGAAAGACTGGGACAGCAACAACTCAGAGAATGACATAGAAGAGAAATGGGCAACACTGAAGGATACGGTGTATCAGACTGCGAGTGATGTATTAGGGTACCCTGAGAGGAAACATCAAGATTGTTTTGATGAGCATGATGAACACCTGAAGAAACTACTAGAAGCAAGGAATACAGCTAGGCAGGAAAACCTACAGTGTAACACAAGGTTGAAGAAGAAGAAATACTCAAAGGCTCAGAGTGAGCTACAGAAGTACATCAGAGAAATGAAGTCCAACTGGTGTGATGAAAAAGCGGAGAAACTTCAACTGCAGCAGACAGGAAGGACATGAAAACATTCTTCACAGGTTTGAGAGAAATCTACGGCCCTAAACCAAGAGGATTGATCCAACTAAAGGCTGTGGATGGTGAAACGGTTTTGCAGGAGAAAGACAAGATCCTGGACAGATTTGCAGACCACTTTGACCAACTACTAAACAACCCTGGAGATCTCACTGAAGAGGCTAAAGAAGCTCCAGTGCAGCGACCAGCTGTATCAAGTCTGGATGAACCACCAAATTTTGATGAACTAATGGCAGCTATCAGGACAACACAGGATGGTAAAGCTCCAGGAAGGGATGGAATTCCAGTAGAAGTGTGGAAATTTGGTGGTGTCCAGCTGACCAACTGCCTGCACAAGCTCATCCAAGAGATATGGGATGCCCAGAAAGTACCTCAAGACTGTAAGGATGCAAGTATTGTGCCTTTGTTCAAGAAAGGTGACAGGAAGGATTGTGGAAATTACCGAGGTATATCACTACTAGCTACTGTTGGTAAGATTCTCTCACGTGTACTACTTAACAGACTTAGTGAACACATCTCGCAGAATGTACTACCGGAAACCCAGTGCGGCTTTAGAAGTGGAAGAAGCACAATGGACGTGATTTTCTGCTTGAAACAGGTTCAAGAAAAGTGTATCGAACAGAACATGCCGCTTTATGTAGTCTTCATAGACTTCAGTAAAGCCTTCGATACTGTTTTGTGACAAGGACTTTGGCAGGCACTCAAGAAATATGGTTATACAGAGAAGTTTGTCAGCCTGATTGAGGCATTCCATACAGGTATGCAAGCAAATGTGGCAATGAGTGGTTCAGTATCTAAAGACTTTTCAGTAAGCAACGGGGTGAGACAAGGGTGTGTGCTGGCACCTACACTCTTCTCGCTATATCTGGCAGCCATGCTTGAGCTGGCCTTCAAAGACACTTCAGAAGGAGTATACATTCAAACAAGGAAAGAAGCAGACTTGTTCAATGTGGCACAGTTTAAAGCCAAGAGTAAGACATCGATAAAGATAGTAAGAGAAATGCTCTTTGCCGACGACAGTGCTCTAGTTGCACACAGCGTGGAAGATATGCAATCTTTAGTGGAGAAATTTGCAAGAGCAGCTAGTCAATTCAGCCTCCAAATCAACATCAAGAAGACAGAGTGCCTTTATCAACCACCAAAGTTCCAATTATCAACATCACTACCAGACGAGATCAGCATTGGTACAGAGCCACTAGTCAAGTGCAAGACTTTCAAGTACCTAGGGAGTACTGTTTCAGAGAATGCTAGGCTGGAGGATGAACTATCTCTCAGAATGGGAGGAGCGAGTGCTGTGTTTGGAAACTTGAGGGAGAGACTGTGGAACAATCGACATGTGTCCATCTGTGTGAAATGCAAAGTGTAGAGAGCGACAGTACTGGTTACTCTATTGTATGGTGCTGAAATTTGGACTGTCTACAGAGTGCAGGTGAAGAAACTCCACACGCATACATGATGAGACACCTTCAAGCCATAATGAACATCTCATGGAAAGACAAGATGAAACTCAAGACTCATAGAAATGATAGTACTCTGTTAGGTTCGTACCTTAATCAGACTCGAGACATAAATATAATCAAAGGCTTTTACTTGCAAGGAGCAAATCACAACACACCTCTGGTTACAGACGGGAGTGAATGCTGGTGCGTAGAGTCAGCACCTCCCTTTTATACATGACAGAAAAAGCATCTGCTGCTCCCACACTGGGAGGAACAGAGAGCACAAAATCACATAACAAGTTCTCATCTCGCGAGACAGAAAAAGGGAAACAACTCCATATAAGGTATAAACATAGTTGGCTAACATAAGCATCTCCAGTGTGTCTGGCTACACTGTTACAGGGCAGATTAAACTTCTCATGCAAAGATATTACTTCAGCAGTTCCTGTGTCAGGTACAGCACAGAGAAAAAACAGTTACACAAGCATTGTTCATTATGAAATGTTAACACATATATACATTTATACATTTTCCAACAATTCCCTCCTGTTTAACGTTTCATAATTTCATTTCCCATACAATCATCAGTACAATGCATCTTCAATTGATTTTCTGCATTGACCTCATAAAGCATCATTTCCAAATTTAAAAAGTGGTTTTGTCATCACAATCACCATCACTTTGCTGTCTTAAGGCAGTATATTGTACAGGGATTTCTCTTTGGAGCATAACAGATTGTAACATGAAAGTGCGTTGAGCAAGAGCTCTACTTATCATGGACCTTATACAGGGAATGACACACATGAAAAGCACATAGAATAAGATTATTATCACAATCAATGGGGTTAACTATTTCAAAAGAATCTGCCACCAAGTTCTACTTTGAAACCAATCCCAGGAGCCCCAACCTTTATCTTCATCTAACCCATGCTGTAAGTGTAAAATATCATTCAAATGGCTAATTTTTGTTCTTCATTTAAAGTTGTGAATCCTTGCTCCACTAATACAGTCAGATTTTCCATTGTCCATGTTAATGCATTTATGTGGTGTATAGCTAGAGCACTGCCATGCATTGGAAAAAGAGTACCCATTCTCTGTTTTCCAGATAGTTTACCCACCAACTGTTGCATCTCTATTTTTCTTCTTTTTACCCTGGTGTATATTTTAGTTTGTTCAGAATGATAATAATGGGAGTAGGATGTTTTCATTTCATGTGTAAGATTTGACCTTATGCTGATGTGTGGGAACAATATAGCCATGTAACACCTGCCACACCATCCTGGAGGAAGCAATGAGTAAACATTAGATCCACAAACCCAAACATGGTTTTCCAAGAATCCATACCCATCATCATTTGGCCAAAAAAACAGTAGGATTATTGCTACAGTTAAAAGTACAATTTTTCCTCTTTAAGGTGAATTTTCCAGCAGCAATATAGGGAAAGTGAAATACATTTCTACAAACAGAATCATGATATGACACTTCACAGGTCACTTCCTTAGTATCATTGCATCTTTGTGAAAAACCCAGGTTGAAACTGTTTTTACTACAATTTTTGTGAAAACAGATTGGTGAAGTAAACAGTGTAGGATTTACTTTCATTAAAGGCTTCTTAACTGCAAGCAAAGAAGTTCCAATCCCAATAGTATTAAATATTCTAATCTTAGACCCAGTGTAATCAGTGACATTCAATCTATTAAGATACCTTTTTGACAAATTCCCCACCAACCAATGTCCAACATTATTGCTTGTATTAAACAGACTGAGACGAAAGTTCATCGCTATTGTCGCTCCGGGCGTTTCCTCTTCACTCAGTGGAACAGGGATCATGGGTATTGCAGTCTTGTGTGAATGGGGTGGCAATGAACACACATAGCAAGAAGTATTGATTTCCAGTCCTCTCACCGAAACCACCATTGCCTGGTACCACAGGTTATGCGTATAATCCACGTATTGTTCATTGTCCGTGCTTCGTGGGTTCCTTGTCCTTGAATCAGAAAGAGATTACCACCCCACTGTCAGGAGAAGTGCTGAACACAGAGTCATCAATAATTTTGGTGCCATGCTTCCACCTGAGAGAGTACCCCTCTGGGCCTCTTTCTTCACCAGGGTTGAGACGGCCTTGTCCTTAAAAGGACATGCCCCCTTTGTAACTGGACTTACTCAGGGAAACAAGTTAGTTAGTTCACTTACAGGCACCCGTAGTCTTTGAAAGGTGAATCCGAGATGGTCATTCAGCAATACGTACTGCAGTGAGAGTGGGAGTGTCTAGTGTTGTCGGTGGTGGTTCTTTATGAAGACATAGTCTCCAGGTTGCAACGGGTTATCCGCTTCTTTCTGTGGAGCAGAGAGAGCTTCTGACAGAATCAAAACATTCCCTGAGATGTTCACCAAGATCTGTGTATTTGTTAGGCGTGGTTAGTGGTGAGAGGTCAGGTAATACATAAGGATGGTGAAAAGCACATTCAAAGAGTGATAATCCTGTCTTTGGGTCTAGTATAGAGTTAATGGTTAGTCTGACTAATTTCAGGGCTTCTGGCCAAGTAATACCCTTTTCATGCACTTTTTTTTTCTTCTCAGCATTTGTTTGATTGTACCATTTTTCTTTTTACAAAACCTGTACTTTGTGGGTGTGGTAGATACTATGAAATTTGATCTTATTAAGTCTTGAACTGTTTGTGCTGTAAAATGAGTTCCATTATCTGCATAAATCAGTTCTGGAACCCCAATTTCAATGGAGTTTTACACACAAATGCGGCATTTGCTGAGGATGTGTGATGAATTCCTGTCCACCCTGTGAAGGTGTCAATCAACACCAAGCAGTATTGTAGCTTTCCATTGCTCTTTGAGCATTATTTTATAAACAAATGATGCACTTTTGGCATGTTTTTGTTACTTCTTTCAAAATATTAGGACAGGTTTCCAACATCCTCATCATTCATTGATTTCCCTCCTGTTGGCACATGATTGGCCATGTGCCACCAGGACAGCTCATCTGTATAATGTGGGTGGCAGAGCAAATTTTCGTCAGGCAAGCCAAATGTATATCTAATTATTTACACATGAAACAAGAGGAAGGTCCATATTATCTTGACAGTCTTTTAAAACATCAACATCAACATTATTATATTATAATGTTGATGTTGATGCCCCGTCTGTCTTATTATAATAAGACAGACGGTTCCTAAAAGACCAATAGCAACACAGTGAGTAGCGTTATCAGGCAAGCGATTATCGCAGCTAGACAAGTCAGTGCCATTAGTGTGGGCAGGGCAGTGAACAACTGCCACAGAACATGGTAGCATCGGAACATTACATAGTTGCAACAATTGCTGTCGATGTTTTGCTGGTTTTTTTGTGGAGATGACAAACTCCCACAGATTCAAGGTAACAGTATGCAGGTGGCATGCGTCATAAGCATATTTACTGTCTGTACAGATAGTTACATTCAGGTTAGTTTACAAATTCTATTTAAGAAAAACAAAATAACTATCTGTGCATTTTTGATATGCTTCAGCATTGATAAATAAGATCAGTTTGTCCAGTTGAACACAGATGGGTTGAATTTGAAATATTGTGTCACATTCTTTCAGTCAAAGGAAAGGCGGATGTTTTGCCTAATTAGAATTTGATTTAATGTTTTACAAGGAATGCCCCTATTTCATGCATTCCTTGGTAAATTATGGAGTGCAATGTAGTTCACCCTGACCCAGCTTGGCCACTGCTCAATCAGGAGAAGCACATTCCTCATTGCTGTCACATTTCTGAAATATGATGTTACCGCACCATTATGTGGTGAGTAATATCAGTAAACATTACATTTGTAAAGTCAAAGTCATTTGAATCAGTACACCTTATGTTATCTACAATGTCATACAAAGTCATACTTGGCTTTAAAAAATGCCCATCAATTTAAGGATTCTTTCTCCAAGACCTTTGTCTGATAATCCATAGCCTCTGGCAGATCATATGCACAGACACATTAATCATCAATCTCTTTTGATCCTCTGTGCTCTAAATCATGTGATATAGGGTAAACATAAAACCTTCAGTGATTAGGCATTATTAAATGACATCATAATATGATCATAGCATGGCCTGTAGTCACATTGTCACACGTCAGTCCTTTTTTCTATAAAGTGCACTGTCATGTTTCAGTCAAGGACAAAGGTCAGCAATGCGTCAAAATTGCTTTTTAAAAATATGTAAACAGTTTATCACGTACGCAACATTAATCAAGACCCCACAGAGTTAAATTGAAAAAATAAAAACCCAAAACCTTGTAAAAGTACCCATGTACCTTGTAAAAGTACCCAAAAGACCACTTTCTTCACAGATCAACCACACACACACACACACACACACACACACACACACACACACACACACACACACACACACACACACACACACACACACACACAAATAGAAAACAGAGGAGTTTTGTTCTCTCTACACTGCCTCTATCTAAGGCTCACACACAAAGAATAGATAATAGATAAAATAACTTTCTCATTGTCCATTTTAGCATTATCCAGTTCTATTACCTTTTAATCCATCCATCTTTAAATATTATGGTCTAATTATTATGATTTTATTTGCCTCCTCCATTTCCCAACCTCTTGGGCTTCTTTAAATAATTTGCCGTATGGACCCTCCTTAGGATCGTGACATTGATAAGTTGGGGAAGGATTATCTTTTTCATTTAATAATGGTTCGATGCTCGGTTGGTTTTGATATTTATCTCTTTTTGTTGTAAGTTTTTCTGTCGACGCTAAGACTGTGCCTTCATCATCTACTACACCTGATTCCACACTGCCAGTATTAGAGCATAAACTATACTGAAAATCCTGTGTTTGTCTTTGCAAATTAGTTACACCAGCTTCAACATTCTGGAGCCGTTCTCCCACGGAGTTTTCCAACCTTAATCTTTCAAGCTCTTCCTGCAACCTGTCCATCTCCCGTCTGTCTGCCTGCATTTTCTGTGTCTGAGTTTCCAGCCAACCTTTCAACTGTTCACATTGTTCCTGTGATGTCACCTCCTCAACTTCCACTAATCCTTCTTTTAACTTAACCAAAGGCATCTGATTAACACAATATGGCGGTGGGGGCAATTCCCCTTTCAAATCTTCCAAATTAGGGTAGAGGGACAGCACCCCTCCCTTTTGTTTGTCCAGCTGCTTATCAATCATTAAACCTTTATTCTTCTCTGTCTCACTCACACACCCCACTGGGTCAACCGCTGCTGACTCCTGCAGCAAACCACTGTCTATCTCCCTCTTCATCATGTGCTGATTCTGCTCCTTCTCAGACACCTGTGCCTTCATCAATTTCACACCATCCATTGCAGCAGAGCATGTAGCCAAATTATGAATCAGCCTGCGCTCGCGTTCACACTCCTCAATATGATACTTATGTTTTCTTTTCACCAAAAACCCTGTAACATCCATATCTTTCATAGATTGTATATCATCTAGTCTTCTTTGTTCCAAATCCATTAAAAACTGGGTCAAACTGTCCTCCTTATTTAAATTTAGAATGTCGTCTTCCCTCAATTTCTGATACAATTTATCACATTCTGCTTTAACCCCCTTTCTGTCTTTGGGTAATGTACCACTGAGCATTTGAGTCACTGTTGAATCCCACTGTTTTTTCATATTTCCTTTATACAACTCAGCATCTCCCAGGCCTTGTGAGGCACACAGCCCCGCCTTTTGCATTCTTCAACTGAGCTGAGCAAAAATTCACACTTCTGTTTTTTCTACAGGCCAAATCTGCCTCTCCCCCGCCCCTGAGGCAAAAGGAGACACAGAGAGAGAGAGAGAGAGAGAGAGAGCTGCTCCTCCAGCAGCCCCTCCTTTCACATTCCACAACTGTACTGAGCAAAAATGCCCTTTTCTATTTTTTTTTATAAACTTTTCCTTTCTCACTCACAGCATTCCCAATATAAAACAAATAACAACAGGTTACCAATATAAAACAAATAGCACTTGCAGCAGTGATTAAATAGTATCCAGATCCTTCACTTGTTGTTTTTCATTTTTTCTGTCATTAAAATTTTTAACAGTCCTGCGCTCTATGTCCTCTTTCTTTCTTTGTTTATTCGTCTGCCTATCCGATTTTCCAGCACAATTTCCCATTATCGCGTGGTCAGGGACGTTATCAGTACGCCCACTGTAACACTATTACTGCCCAATTTTAGGGTGGGTTCGTGGTCAGGAACGTTATCAGTACGCCCACTGTAACACTATTACTGCCCAATTTTGGGGTGGGTTCGTGGTCAGGAACGTTATCAGTACGCCCACTGTAACACTATTACTGCCCAATTTTAAATTCACCCTATTTATTTTTAAAACCTGACCACCCAGTAGTTATGAATCGCCGTCACACTACTTCCTTCACCCCTTTTTATTTATTTTTAAAACCTGACCACTAAGTAGTTATGAATTGCCGTCGCACTACTTCACAAAACCACTGTATTCCTACAATAGTTTTAACCATCAGGAAAAGTACAGGGCGCCACCTTATACTACCATTACTTGCTCGTCAGCTGACCTGTGGTTCTTAATAATGACAATTGGCTTTCTTCTCAAAATAGGAGAATAAATTTCACTTACTTCTAGGACTCTGTTTAAAACGCGGATGACCGTCACCAGACAAGAGTCAGGACACCGGTGCTCACAGAGTTCCCTGAAGGCGGGTTTCCAAAACTGACCGTTAGGTCAGACCATGCATGGTTTTTTCAACCTGGAGGTCCGGCTCTCTCCTCACTCCGTCTGGATGAGATATTGGCCATCCGGGTCACGGCACCACGAATGTCAGGAATCTGAAACTCAAGACTCATAGAAATGATAGTACTCTGTTAGGTTCGTACCTTAATCAGACTCGAGACATAAATATAATCAAAGGTTTTTACTTGCAAGGAGCAAATCACAACACACCTCTGGTTACAGACGGGAGTGAATGCTGGTGCGTAGAGTCAGCACCTCCCTTTTATACATGACAGAAAAAGCATCTGCTGCTCCCACACTGGGAGGAACAGAGAGCACAAAATCACATAAGTTCTCATCTCGCGAGACAGAAAAAGGGAAACAACTCCATATAAGGTATAAACATAGTTGGCTAACATAAGCATCTCCAGTGTGTCTGGCTACACTGTTACAGGGCAGATTAAACTTCTCATGCAAAGATATTACTTCAGCAGTTCCTGTGTCAGGTACAGCACAGAGAAAAAACAGTTACACAAGCATTGTTCGTTATGAAATGTTAACACATATATACATTTATACATTTTCCAACAATAACCAACATAGAAGTGTTGAAACGAGCTGGTCTACCATCAATGGAGGACATGCTAATACAGATGAACCTGAGATGGCTCGGACATGTTGAGAGGATGGACCACCAGCATCTCCCTCGGCAGTTACTCTACTCACAGTTATGCGAGGGCAAACGCAATCAGGGTAGACCAAGGCTCAGATTTAAAGACACTGTAAAAAGAAACGGAGAAGTTGGACATAGACAGGAGTTCCTGGCAGCGGAAGGTGAAGGACAGAGCTGTGTGGAGGAATCTGATCAGACCTAAATGAAACAGTCATTGTCGCCCACGACAGACTACTATGATGATGATGATGATGATGATATGCTTTGCCTTAACAAGCACCATTCCTATGCTCTTTTTTTTTGCAGCTAATAACCCACTAATAGATTTTTAATGTAACACTCAAATTAAACATAGAAATTAAGATTTAATGTGTGCTAGGTTTTATTGTCATGAAAAATTATTTTGTAATTAAAGGTTTATTTCCAGTAATGTTATTTCCCCTTTTCACATTTGCATATATTTTAATTTTTTTTAAATCACCATCGCCTTTTTTTGCAAAATTCACTGCAATCCCCAAAACTTGAGGACCAAGTACAAGCGATGTAACTGTTCTGTCAAATGCAACAAATACTAATACTACTCAAATGAAGTTTAAAACAAGTCAATGCCAATTTTTTTCCCTCCTCCCATTTAATGGAATAAACAGTTCTGCATGATTATCTGTGTGCCCATCACTGTGTAGATCAGTGATTTTCAACCTATGTGCCGCGGCACACTAGTGTGCCATGAGATATCGTTAGGTGTGCCGTGGGAAAATTATCCAATTTAACTTAATTACTCGAGTGAGTGGCTATGTTTACATCGACACAAGTAACCGGATTAAAAGCCTGATCGGAATAAAAATGCTTCATGTAAACATGGCAATCTGAATATTCTAACACGATCACGCTCATTCGGATCAAAATTTCATTCCGATTGAAAGGGGTGGGTTATGCCGATTGTTAATCCGAATGGTGCGCATGAAAACACTTACTCTGAACACAGGGCAGAAAATATGTTTACTGCGCATGTCTGTACACCAGCCGCACGTCGACGTGACGTATTTTCGCCTTAGCAGCAGCTAGCGGAAAACATAGCGGGAGTAAAACAAAACTGGTCTGTATCGTCCTGCTGTCTCCCTCTTTTCATCATATGCAGTAGTGTGTACTTGTAGCTTCATTACGGAGACTAGCAGAAGCAAAAGTACAGTCTGAATAACACAATACAGGTCAATTTCGACACGAAGCGGGGCTCGCTAATACCGGAAGTTGCTTCTTCTTCTACTATTTTTGAATGTCGAAATGTCGACCTGCGCATGTCAAAATGATTTATTCCGTTCAAACCTGCGACACATGAAAACCCACGTCCTAATCAGATCAGCTTTTTCAGGATCCATGTAAACAGTAAAATTCTGATCTGAATTGTAATCAGATTGAAGAAATTTTGCCCATGTAACCGTGGCCCATACAGCTCAGCATCAGTTGTTGGAAACGACATGACTTTACAGGAGCAAGAGGAACTCATTGAACTGAAACAAGATCATGGTTTAAAGCTAAACTTTGCTGATCTTCCTTTGGACAGTTTTTGGTTGACTGGTGCCAAGGAGTTCCCCATTCTGGCCAACAAAGCTATTTCAACATTGCTCCCATTTTCCACGACATATCTGTGTGAGCTGAGCTTTTCAAGCTTGACTGTGATAAAAACTAAAAACAGAGAGAGACTGAGAGCTGTTGAGGAAGAGCACCGTGTGTGTCTTTCTTCCATTCCTGCCAGGATATCAGCTTTGTGATAAGATAAGATAAGATAAGATAAGCCTTTATTAGTCCCACAATGGGGAAATTCCAGGATTGCAACAGCACAGGGATTGCAACAGCAATTGTGTTCATCTAAACAGGCCGAGGGTTCACACTGAGTGAGTATAAATACATTTAGAAACTGTATTGCTAACTATATTTTATAATTTTTTACTGTGTTAGGCTATAGAGTGTCATTTTATGTCATTTTGGTTGGTGGTGTGCCCCAGGATTTTGTCAATGTAAAAAATGTGCCGTGGCTTAAAAAAGGTTGAAAAACACTGGTGTAGATGATTCAGAAGCCATATGTTAACATTTAGCCAGAGTAGTGTTGTGATTGGGTGTTGCCATTTCAGAATTAGACACATGAAGACCTAGCCAGGCTTGAGGAGTGTACTAGGAAGGTTGATGAAGAAGTTAAGGAGATGTGTTGAACTTGAAACCCCTGATCTGGATACACTTAACTTTTTATGCTAATTTTTTTCTTAAATATATTTAACACTGCTGAAGCATCGACTGAAGAAGTAAACACATTTTTATGGAAGTGTGCAAGTCCTGACTTGGCATATAGCTGATAACCATTGACGTAAAATTGCTGATCCCCAGCTATATTTATAATAGGTTCTGGAACATAAAAGAAGGAAAAAAATGAAATTCTGGGTCTGTCAAATCTTGTTTGTAGTACACCTCTCTTTCACAAACTGAATAATGGTTTTGAAAATGAGGTCTCATTCAGCAACTTTTGTCCCTGAATGTAAGTAATTTAAAAAATTGGAAAATCTGAGTAAAATATGCACTTCCCTTTTAAGCAGAAAACAGTTAAAAGAATTGTTTCTTCTTTCAGCTGATTCCTTTAGGGGTCATCACAGCGGATCATCTGCCTCCTTCTCACCCTGTCCCTTGCATCTTATTCTTTCACAACAACCCTCTCCATGCCCTCCGTTACATCCATGAATTTTCTCACTGGCTTTCCTCTTTTCCTGCTGCCTGGCAGCTCCATCTTCCACATGCTTTGTCCAATATTTCCATTATCCCTCCTCTGCACATGTCCAAACCATCTCAGCCTTGCCTCTCTTACTTTGTCTCCAAACCACTCGACCTGAGCTGTCCCTCTGATATACTAATTTCTAATTCTGGCCTTCCTAGTCACTCCCAATCAGGATTTTAACATCTTCAACTCTGCCACCCCCAGCGCTGCCGTCTGTCTTTTATCAGTGCCACAGTCTCCAAACCATAGATCAAAGCGGGTCTCAGCACTGGCTTGTAAATCTTCCCTTTCACTCTAGCTGCTATCCTTCTGTTACACATCACCCCTGACACTCGACTCCATCCTGCCTGCACTCTCTTCTTCACCTCTCGTGCATTTTCCATTGCTTTTGATGGTTGATTCCAGGTATTTAAACTCATCTACATTCACCACCTCTACTTGCACCTTTACCATCACACCTGTTTCCCTCATTTACACTCATGTATTCTGTCTTGCTTCTGACTTTCATTCCTCTTCTCTCCAATGCATTCCTCCACCTGTCCAGGTTCTCTTCCACCAGCTCCCTACTCTCATTACAGATCATAATGTCGTCTGCAATCATCATGGTCCACGGAGAATCCTGCCTGACCTCGTCTGTCAGCCTGTCCATCACCTTAGCAAAAAAGTTTAAGGTGTTGTTTCCCTAAACAGACCTTTAAAATGTTGGATTTGAAATTTCTTTGACAAAAAAGAAAAAATTGTTTAATTTTCATTAACCATCAGGCTTCTAAACATTCTAAAAAAAAAAAAAAGGTTTTATGATACTTTTCTCATTAGTGTAGACTTCTTGATGAATCTGCTTTAACTACGTACCCAACTCTGTAATGAATTAAATGTAACAATGAAATGAATATTGTTGAACATAGAAGGGTTATAGCAGTAAAGAAATGTAACTGGTTTCCCATTTACCAAAGCTCACGATTCTGGAGTATCCTTATTACTCTACCAGATGGCGCCATTCTACAGGAAGAATTAAATGGAGCAACAGATCAAGGTATAAATTCCATTAAAGCTGCAAGCAGCTGTAAGCGGGCTTCACCCCCCATGCACCTGTGGAACCTGGCGCCTGTTGGACCCAGCCAGCACGGAAAACTTCCTGTCGTCACGGCATGTGCTGTGTGAACAATAAAGAAAACCATTTGGCACAGTACTTTCTGTGAGCAGTAGGTGGTGCTATAAGTTTTGTCAACCATTGTTACATAGGAGCATGCAGGGTCGGACCAAGATCCATCGTAGAAAATTTGGTGAAAATTGCATAAAGTTTGTCCAAGTTACAACTGTTCAACTTATTGCGATAAAGTCAACTTGGACATGTGGCCATGGCAACACTTACATTTTAGGTACATGTTGCAGACCCATACAGAACTACAGAAGAGAGTCACCTTGACTTATGTTCCACATTTGGTGACCCTCGGACCTTCCCAACCCTCCAAAGTATAAAACATATTGAATGGCAAGGAGTGGATTTCCATGGCAACTGTGATTATCGCAGGACAAAAGTGACTTCCACTGAGGGTAATCCAATGTACTCTGAGAAACCACTGAAAATGTCATGTCATTCTGACTACTGGACTTTGCGCAAAAGTTGATACAATTTTGTACAGTGCCTCATGTCAGCAGTAGGCGGTGGTGTGACAGTTTTGTGAATATTGATATACAGACATGTTCACATTGGGATTAGTATGATTTGTGCAAAGTTTGGTCCAAATCAGACAAGGATAATCTGAGCTGTAACTGTAATGTTTTGCATGGTGAGGAAGCCATTGAAGCATGCTGGTCATCATGGAAACAGTTCTGTACTATGTACATGCACTGTCAATGAGCCCTAGTCATTCCTTCATGTCATTTTTTCACCTGATGAGAGAAAAATAAAGAAAACAGTTTTCAGCAATTCTTCCTTTAATCACGAGGGGTGCTATAACTTTTGTTTATTATTTTTATATAGATGTGTTCAGGGCAGGATTAATATCCATTGTAGAAAATTTGGTGAAAATCGGATGAAGTTTGTCCAAGTTGCAACTTTTCGATGTTCCACAGCGAGGAGTCAACCTTTGCCATGTCGCCATGGTAACACTTACCTATCAGTTATGTGTTGCTGACCCATATAGAACTACAGATGACCTCTATCTATGTTCCAAATTTCATAGCTCCAGGACCTTCCCAACCCTCCCCACAATTCAACTTTATTTATTTATATAGCGCCATTTCACAACAACAGTCATCTCATAGCACTATCAACTGTAGGGAGGACCCCCACAGTTGCAGAAAGACCCCAGCAATCAGGCGATCCCCTGTGAGCAAGCACTTGGCGACGGTAGAGAGGAAAAACTCCCTTTTAACAGGAAGAAACCTCCAGCAGAACCAGGCTCAGGGAGGGGCAGTCATCTGCTGCGACTGGCTGGGGGGTGAGGGGATAGAGAAGAAGAAAAGAACAGACATGTAGAGAGCAAACAGCACGATGGGGACTCAATCTATGGGAGAGAACAAACAAATGTTAATGACCAGCAAAAAAAAAATATTTCATAGAGAGTGAGGAAAGGAGTGAGGCCCAGTGCATTACTGGAGGTCCCCCGGCTGACTAAACCTATTAGCAGCATAACTAAGGGAGGGTTCAGAAAACACATGATCTCTCCCTAATTGTAGGCTATATCAAAAAGGTAGGTTTTAGCCCTATTCTTAAAAACAGAGATCGAGTCTGACTCCCGAATCCAGATTGGCAGCTGATTCCACAGGAGAGGAGCTTGATAACTGAAGGCTCTGCCTCCCATTGTACTTTTGGAGATTCTAGGTATTACAAGTAAACCTGCATTTTGGGAGCGTAGTGCTCTGTTAGGATGATACGGTAGTATCAGATCTTTTAAATAAAAAGGAGCCTGATTGTTTAGAGCTTTGTAAGTAAGAAGAAGGATTTTAAACTTAATTCTAAACTCTATGGGAAGCCAATGAAGGGAGGCCAGAACCGGAGAGATATGATCTCTCTTTCTAGTACCTGTTAAAACTCTTGCTGCAGCATTTTGGATCAGCTGAAGACTTTTTAAAGATGTTTTAGGACAACCTGATAATAAAGAATTACAATAATCTAATCTCGAGCTAACAAAAGCGTGGATCAGCTTCTCAGCATCACTCTGAGACAAGATGCTCCTAATCTTGGCAATATTACGCAAATGATAGAAGGCAGTCTTAGAAACAAATTTAATATGTGAATTGAAGGACAAATCCTGATCAAAAATAACTCCAAGGTTCCTCACAGAGCTATTAAGAGAAAGAGTAACTGCATCCAAACTGAAAGTTTGATTTGGAAAGGAATTTCTAAGGTTTTTTGGACCAACAAGAATGACTTCAGTCTTATCTGAATTTAATAGCAGGAAATTACAAGTCATCCAAACTTTGATTTCCTTAAGACAGGCTTCTAACTTGGCTAATTGATTAGTATCATCTGGCTTCATTGACAGGTATAATTGTGTGTCATCTGCATAACAGTGAAAATGTATACAGTGCTTTCTAATAATGTTGCCTAACGGAAGCATATATAAACTAAAAAGAGTAGGGCCAAGCACAGATCCCTGTGGAACTCCATGACTAAGCTTTGAGCTGAGAGAAAACTCATCATTTACATGAAAAAACTGGAACCTATCAGATAAATAAGATCTAAACCACTGCAACGAAGTTCCATTAAGTCCAACATAGTGTTCTAATCTATCAAGTAGAATATTATGATCAATAGTATCAAAAGCTGCACTAAGATCTAAAAGGACAAGTACAGAAACTAGTCCATTATCAGATGCAATGAGGAGGTCGTTAGTGACCTTCACCAAGGCTGTTTCAGTGCTATGATGGATTCTAAACCCAGATTGAAACTCCTCAAATAAACCATTTCCCTGCAGGTGGTCAAATAATTGCATAGCAACAACTCTTTCTAAGATTTTTGAAATGAAAGGGAGATTAGAGATTGGTCTATAGTTAGCTAAAGCTCCTGGATCTAGCGTTGGCTTTTTGAGTAAGGGTTTAATTACAGCCGTTTTAAAAGCCTGCGGTACATGGCCTAAAGTTAATGAAGAATTGATTATATGAAGAATAAAGCTACCAATAAGTGGGAAGACTTCTTTAAATAACCTGGTAGGAATAGGGTCTAAAAGACAAGTTGAAGGTTTGGATGAGGAAACTATTTTGTCTAACTCACAAAGGTCGATTGGAGTAAACTCATCAAGACAGACATCAATAGAAGGAGTTGTAGTAGTTACAGTATTTAAGTTAACTGTGGGAAGAATCTGATTGATTTTATCTCTGATGGATGAAATTTTATTATTGAAAAAGTTCATAAAGTCCTGACTAGTAAGCTCTAAGGGGATGCTAGGATTGACAGAGTCCTGACTCTTTGTCAACCTGGCTACAGTACTGAAAAGAAACCTGGGATTATTCTTGTTCTCTTCTATTAATGCAGAGTAATAACTCGTTCTAGCTTTTCTAAGAGATTTTTTATAAATTAAAAGATGATTTCTCCAAGCTAAATAGATTTCATCTAAATTAGTAGAGCGCCATTTTCTTTCTAATTGACGAGTCTTCTGTTTTAAGCTACGAGTTTCTGTGTTGAACCAAGGAGTTAAAAATCTCTGATTAGACTTTTTCTTTTTTAAGGGGGCCACCAAGTCTAGAGCCTGATGTAGAGAAGCTGAAACACTATCCACCATGTTATCAATTACAGAAGGAGCAAGCTGTCTATAGCTTATTTCCGTTGTGTTGACACATGGCATAGAGGAAACAATCTGCATAAATTTGGAAACAGCATCATCTGAGAGGCATCTACTGTGATAATATTTTTCTTTAGGAGCCAAATAGTCAGAAATAGTAAAATCAAAGGTTAACAGACAATGGTCTGACAGTACAGGGTTATGAGGAGACACTACCAGATTTTCTATTTCTATGCCATATGTCAGAACAAGGTCCAATGTATGGTGGAGGTAATGAGTAGAATTTCCTACTTTCTGAGAAAACCCAATCGAGTCTAATATTGAATTAAAAGCCACATTAAGGCAGTCACTATCTACATCCACATGTATATTAAAGTCCCCTACTATAATTATTCTATCAGATTTCAGCACTAAATCAGCTAAGAAATCAGGAAATTCGGATAAAAATTCTGAATAGGTTGATGGGGGACGATAAACTATGGCAAATAAAATTGGGTTTAACCTGGAATTGCTAAAGTGCCCAATACTGAGGACCAGGCCCTCAAAGGAATTATAACATGTTTTTTGCTTTACATTAACTAGTAATTTGGAATGGTAAATTGCTGCTACTCCTCCTCCACGACCAGAACTTCTGGGATTTTGACAGTTTAAATAACCAGAGGGAGTTGATTCATTTAAACCAACATAATCCTCTTGCCCTAACCAAGTCTCTGTAAGGGAAATTAAATCAATCTGATGATCAATTAACAGATCATGGACTAACAGAGACTTGGGAGTTAGAGACCTAATATTTAATAAACCACATTTAATTTTTAAATTATGAGGAGGAACAGAGGCCAAATCATTCAATTTAGAGGCTTTATGTTTAATTTGAGTTTTACCAATATTTTGCTTTATCACTTTGGGATGCTTATACATTATATTTTTATTTACTTTGGAGGGAGCAGACAACGATTCTCTGATGGGGAAGACAGGGGCTAAGCTGAGGGGTGGCGGATGAAGAGGAGCTGCAGAGAGGCGTGTAAGACTGCGACTCTGCTTCCTGGTCCCAACTCTGAGTAGTCACGGTTTTGGAAATTTGGATAAAAAAGATGCCAGATTGTTAGATAAATGAGAAGCACCATCCAAAGTGGGATGAATGCTGTCTCGTCTCATAAGACCAGGTTTTCCCCAAAAAGAGCTCCAATTGTCAATGTAGCCCACGTCATTTTTAGGACACCACACAGACAGCCAGCGGTTCAAGGATGACGAGCGACTAAACATGTCATCACTGGTCAGATTGGGGAGGGGCCCAGAGAATACTACAGTGGCAGACATCGTTTTGGCAAAGTCACACACCGATTCTACATTAAGTTTCGTGACTTCCGACTGCCGGAGACGGATGTCATTAATGCCGGCGTGAATAACAATTGTGGAATATTTACAGTTACTTTTAGCCAGCATTTTCAAATTTGACTCGATGTCGCCTGCTCTGGCCCCAGGAATGCATGTGACTATGGCCGCTGGAGTCTCTAGGTTCACGTTTCTGACTACAGAGTCGCCAATGATCAGAGTTTTTTCCTCAGCGGGTGTGTCGCTGAGCGGGGAAAAACGATTAGAAACGTGAACAGGTTGGTGGTGAACCGGGGCTTTGCGACTAGGCTTCCTTCTCACCGTCACCCACCCAGTCTCCTCGCTGCAGAGGAGAGCCGGGGAACCGGTGACAGGGGGACCTAAGCTAGCTAGCTCCGCTGCAGCTAAGGGGCGTCCGTCGAGATTAACTGGCGCAGACGGTGTTTCAATGCAGCGGAGCCGGGATTCCAAATCAGACAACCTCGCCTCGAGCGCCTCAAAAAGACAACATTTATTACATTTACCGTTATCACTAAAAGAGGCAGAGGTGTAGCTAAACATCTGACAGAGAGAGCACACCAGAGGAGGAGAGGAAAGAGAGCTAGTAGCCATAGCTAGTGGCTCGAGAGCTGGAGAGCAAACCACACAGGCAGACAGCAAAACAGGAAGTGACGATACGTTACCACAAGGAAGTGACGATCTCGAAATCACAAGACCACGGATTGAATGGCAAGGAGGGCATGTCCATGGTAACAAGACTGACATCGTGCTAAAGTTGATGTGCAGTTATGATCATCCCTGTGATCTGATGAATCTCAGAAAATTTCACGTCATTCTGGCAAGTGGCACATGACTAATAAAACAGTTTTCAGCAATTCTTCCTAAATTTAACCACTAGGTGGCACTATAGCTTTTGTCAGGTATTTTTATGTCGACGCATTTGGGGTGGGACTATTTTCCATCATGGAAACTTTGGTGGACATGGGACAATTTTTGCTCGAGTTACAGCTGTTTGATGTTATACGGGAGGAGTCAAACTTCGCCATGGTGTTGTGGCATTTTGCATTTTGGCAAGTGGTGCATGAGTAATAAATAAAACAGTTTTCAGCAATTCTTCCTTTAACCACTAGGTGGCGCTGTAGATTTCTAATATTGTTCTATAGAATTGTTTGGAATTGGACTGGTATCCATAATATTGAATTTGGTTGAAATCCGGCAATGCATACCAGAGTTATTGCCATCAGAATGGTCATTGAATGATCATGGCAAGGCATCAAACTTTGCCACAACCCTGCGGCCAAACCGTTAAGCTTTTGGAAAAGTTTTCAATAACTTTTAATGGCACATGGGTATAGATGATTGTCACCACAAATGAGCTCAATCGGACAAAAACCCTAGGACGAGTTTGATCAAATGCGTGAGGTGGAAATCAGGTCACTGCCACTTCCTGCCAAAATGGCCGACTTTCTGTTGGGTGTAGACCATGACTTCTATGGAGTTTTTTGCATGTCTTGAGATGATAAACATTTCTCCCGATTTTCATCTTTCTACGCAAAAGTAAGCGTATGCCACTCCCCATTGACTTCACATGTTAGGTGATGCTGTAGAGCCATTTTTGTTGGGTCATTCATATTTCCTTCAAAATATTACATTTTTCGCCAGTCTTGAGGTCCCTGCAAAAAAAATGATGAGTTTTCATGCACGTTCACTACCCCAAAAATGAGATCTTAGATGGAGAAGAAGAAAAAAAAAAATTCTAACAATTACAATAGGGCTCTTGCCCCTTGACTTTGTCAGTGGCTCGAGCCCTAATAAAGTGAGGACACGAGCAAAGCCATGTTCAAATCCTAACACCGTTAGGTAATATAATTAGAAAGCACTGCTTAAATTTCTATTGTTATGCAGATGACAATTATATTTGTCAGTGACACCAGATGACAGTAATCTCTCTCGCTCTCTCTCTCTCTCTCTCTCTCTCTCTCTCTCTCTCTCTGGATAGGAGCTGCTGTGACGCAGACCACATGGTGCCACAGATCCCTGTTCTCTGCCATTCTGGTTGCTTCCCCAATGTTTTTTCAGTCCATCCCTCTATGTCCTTATTCCAAGTTCTAGGTGGTCTCCCTGTGTCTCCCTTTCCTTCTGTGATTCTCTGGAGGATGTTCTTTTCCAGGCTGTTGTGTCTGATAGTTTGGCCAAAATAATTCATCTTCCTTCTTCTCATTCGATATATTAGCATCGGTTCACAAATTGTACTGCTAAAGACACAGACCTTATTGTTAAAAACATGAGCAAACAGAAAAAGTGGACTTTAATTTATATGGTTTTAAAATATATTTCTCTAGAATTCTTGCTTCATGCACTTTTTATTGTGTTGAGTCTTTTTTTGTTTGTTTGTTTGTTTGCAATGGTTTTATTACAGGCCACAATAGGAAAACCTACAATTATTTATTCTGATTTGTTGCAAATTTATGAGTAGAGTTGTCTGACTGGTTCAATAAAGTTTGCTAAAGTTAACTTGATTTTATCCCCGCCTTGTATGCAATTTAAAACAATGCAATACATGGGTCTGTTTCTATTATCATGCCGGCGTCATTTTATACAAAGGTTTTACATTTATACAGTGGTTTGGATGATTTATCCAAGAGCCCAAAAACCTCCGAAGGCAACTGAACCGCTGCAGCCATTCAAAAGAGGGTGGCAAGAAAGGCTTGCCAGAGTACTCCCCACAATAACTCCTCCGGCATCTTCTACCCTGTTTGTAAGAGGTCCTTCCGCACCCACACTGGCTTAGTAAGCCATTATGCAGATTCACAAGAGATGGTGAAAGTGGCTTTTGTCGGTCATGACGAACGTCAACGGTTTAGAGGAGATCTCAAGATACCGTGATATATATTGTGTATCATGGTACTTGTTAAAGACCAACTGCAATTTCTTAAACTCCCTCTGAAATGTGATACTTATGCCTCAAAATTTTGCACATCAATGTTTTAGCAAAAAAAAAAAAAAAGACTTAGATAAGCCTGAAAAGTCTTATTTAGAAACACCATTCCTGGTGCTCATTAGCTATGTGCCTCCGGCAAGCTATGTGCCCCCCCCCCTTCAGTATCTGTGGTAGTGGCTAATGTAAACTAGTTTTTGGCAGTAGTGTGTAGCCTTCTGACACTAAGCCTTCTTCCTTCACACTAAACGTGGACAGGCAAATTTTTAGCACATCACGATTAAATTATAACTCAATGTAAACACTTGAATAGACATGAATTCACTGAGTGAGATGCAGATAGATGACGTTGCCTTTGTAATTTCTGCAGCAGTGTTCAACCTGCTGTGGAAATCCCCAAAATAATGTCATGCTTAGGTTTACATTATCCGACAGGGGCTCACCTGAAAAAATTGTGGCTGCATCCATTAAAACTCGTGATGGCTGTGACGGCACTCATGGCTGCTGTTGCTGCAGCCAGAAGCCACAAATGGAGCTTGCTCCTGCTGGGAGTCCGTGGGTAAATAACAATGACATGCCTATTCAGCTGAAGAGCTCCCAGTCCTTCTGTCTCCAGGTGATTGACAGTCTCATTTTCAAACTAGTTGTCACATAGGTCAGAGGCGCCGTTGCCATCCACGCTCAGACCGTATTCCTCCTCAGCCCGACTCTTACTTTGACAGCGTCTCAGCAGGCTTCCAGCTGCCAAGCTCTATGGGATGGCTGGAGGCCAATTACCTCTTATCAGCTGAGGCGCTGTCAACTACTATAAAAGGGAGCAGTCTTGATCATTCGGGGCTGTGACCTCGCTCTATTATCCACGCTCTTCTCCGGCGTGGGTAAGGTTGGAACCCCTTTGTCTGGCGCCAGCCACCCTTTCATCATTCAGCATTGTTGTAAGTGTATACCATTGTATGATCATTTGTGTTTTGGCCCCACGCGGCCCTGTTCCTTTGTTCCTTTCCTTTATTGCCAATAAACAACGCAAACTCACTGGTCAGCCCTTGGCTCTCATTTATGGCTCGCAGAGCCATACGTAACAGTAGGTCACAGCCAGCGAGTTGCCGGCGGCCGTGAGTTTGCTAAATTGGACTCGTTCTTCCCTGTCTGGGTGTCTACTCTGGGAGCATGCCGTTTCCCAGGAGCCGCGTTCGGTGCCTGGGTAATGAGCTAGCGACCACCCTTGAGTATGTCGATGGGACGCTCTTCACCGCCACTCTCTACGGCAATCCCAACGACATACGCAGGCACCTAGACTACGCTGAGGTTCTCCTGGACAATCTTCCTCGCTACGTCAACCACCCTGAGGTCTGTGCCAGGAGAGACGACATCACGTCACAACGTGAGATTCTCCGTGGGCTGGAGGGAAATCCCGGCAGGAAGAGTCGTCGTCACCCCTCGCTTCGGGATCCTGCTCCTGCCTAGTTCCGGCCCAGGAGTTCGCACCATCCAGAGGTCTTTTCCCATTGGGCACAACGTCACTCGGGAATCCCCCGGAGAAGCTGCAGCTGGCAGCTGTCAAGATCCGAGACCGGGTGGCTGCTGCTCGCTCTGCGGTTCATCCATCCGCCATCATTAAGCATGTGACGGTGGCAGTTAGACTGGTGGAGAGGAATCCAGAGTTGCGTGAGTTCCCGGAGTTTGCCGACCTGCTCGCTTCAGTCTCTGCACAGGAACGGCGATTCCCGGGTCTCACCTTCGCCTCGCCCCCTGCAAGTAGCCGTCGTCACACCGGTCGTCAACCTCAGCACGAATCCCATCCGGATCCAGTTCCGGGTCGCCGCAAGGTCTTAATTCCCCACACAGCTGTCATTCCTGTGCCTCATCAGAGGGGAAACTCCGCAGCCTCGTCTCCCGAGCCATCTTCCCCCGCTGTTATGTCAGCGCTCCGGGCCCGGCTCATCTTGGCTGTCGTCCCCTCCTCCTCGATGCATTCTCCGGCTGCTGCGTGCACTCAAAGTCCTGACTTGGCGAGCTCCGTCCCGGAACCATCTCGAGCGGCTCCCCGTCGTCCTCCCAGGGGGTCCTCTGTTACCGTCCGGTGGGGAGAGGGAGGAGCAACGTCCGCCACAGCGGTCACCACCCAGTCTCCAGGAGACAGGCAAGCCCCAGTTCATTCATCCTCTCATTGTGATTTGCTCTGTCAGACTCCTGGAGGTGGAGTTCAGGGTTCGCAGCTCCCCGAGCTCCCACCACCTGCTGTGGCTGTAATTGTTAACCACGCATCCTCTGTGTCTCCCTCCGCTGAGCGGTCCTCGACGCCAGGCCAATGTCGCGGGATGAGGAGGGGGCCTGCGGTTCTGGAGAGCCTGGTTCCGGTTCCGCAGCTATGCCGTGGGCGGAGGAGGAGAGCGGACTGCAGCGTGGAACCTGCGCCGACGAAGAAGCGTCCCCGGGTCTCCACGGAGGAGCGGTCCGGTCCAGCGGGTCGAGGTTCTCCTGCCACCACGCTGTGTGGGCCATCGACGTGGGCACTGGAGCCGGAGGACTTGTAAGCTGCGTGCACCATCATGCCAGCTGCGGAGCTCAACGCAGCTGAGTGGGAGCCGGATGACGACCTCCTGCTGTCTGAACCTGGATCTTCGCAGTCCTGGACGGCGTCAGAACCCGAGATCAGGCAAGTGCTCTACTTTGTCTTTCTCCTTCATATATTAGAGCATTTTAGCCTGTCTCTAGGGGAGATGAGCCGGGCGCAGCCGCCCGCTGCGTCCGAGCTTATCTCGCCGGGGTCTGGCACTGCCGGTGATCCTGATCCCGGTTCTTCTCTCTCTCCTGAGCCTTTTCCCAGGGTCCCCAGCGAGGAGCTGCTTTCGCCCGCTGTGCCAGAGGTTCCAGGTTCGGGATTGGAGGTCGGTTCTGGTGCGGCGCCGACCCAATCAGGGTCCGACGCGGGTGCTCCCGAGACCCAATCGGGGTCCGTCGCGGGAGCAGCCGTGACCCAATCGGGGTCCGATGAGGGTGCAGCACCAGTGGCATCCAGGTCCAGTGAGGGAGCTGCAGATCCCCTGCCATCGGACACTGGACCGGCTCATCATCATCTTCACCCCCCTCTTCACCGTCGTCATCTGAGTCACTCTCATTTTCCCCCCAAGCTTTCCCCACCAGGGCCCATATGGACCTCTCACTGTAGGCCCGGCTCGCCCTCGCTATTTCTCTCCACAGGGAAGCCGTTGCCCTTCTCTCCCCTACGGGCCTGGTGGCTGAGCGATGCGGGTCGGCCACCAGAGGGACTGCCGTACCCATTCGGCTCTTTGGTTCGGCCACCCGACCTATTGGACTCTCTGTTCGGCGATCTGGTCCGGCCGCCCGAGATACTATTTTTTCTGGCCTGGGATTCCAGTAGGCCGCCTGAACATTTCCCGTCACCCCTGTTGGCGGTTTGGACGTTGGGTGCAGGGAGACCCCCCGAACTGCATTATTTCTGCTGTGCCTAGTCTTTTGTGTTTTTGTGAGGGTGCAGTTATGTAATTTCTTGTAGTCGTTTGACGTTTAGCGTGCTTTTTTTTTTCTTCTCCCCCTCCTGTTTGAGGGATACCCTGTATCTGGTAGATTTTGCCTTAGGAGCCTCTGCTCTCGTTTCAAGGTCTCCTGGGTTGTTTTTCTTTGGGTCCGTTTATATATTATTATTGGCATTTCATGGAGTATTGTGGTTTTCTTTTTTTTCCCTTTCCTCATACTCTGTAATTGCCTCGTTTGTTCCCTGCCTAAATAGTGGGTTTTTTTCTCCTTCCATCCGCATATTGTTGCCTGTTATGGAGTATTGTGTGTTCTTCTTGCCCATACTCTGTAATTACTTCATTTGTTCCCTGCCTAAGTAGTGTGTTTTTTTATTTCCGTATATTGTTAGCCTGTTATGGAGTATTGTGTGTTCTTTTCCCCATGCTCTGTAATTGTTTCATTTATCCCCTGCCAATGTTGTGGGGGGTTTTTTTCTGGCTACACATTATTAGCATTTTATGGAGTATTGTGCCTTTTTTTTACTCATGCTCTGTAATTGCTTCATTTGTTCCCTGCTACGTTGGGTTTTTTTTTTCTTTTTCTCTGTCCCCATGCACGTCCTCCTGGCCTACGCCCCATCTGCCCGCCCTAGGTGGTGGTGGTGGTGGTGGGGGTTTGGGTGTTACTTGCCGTTCAGAGCCCGGCCTTGGGGGGGGGGGGGGGGGGGTTGTGTCACATAGGTCTGAGGCGCCGTTGCCATCCGCGTTCAGACCATATTCCTCCTCAGCCCGACTCTTACTTTGACAGCGTCTCAGCGGGCCTCCAGCTGCCAAGCTCTATGGGACGGCTGGAGGCCAATTACCTCTTATCAGCTGAGGCGCTGTCAACTACTATAAAAGGGAGCAGTCTTGATCATTCGGGGCTGTGACCTCGCTCTCTTATCCACGCGCTTCTCCGGCGTGGGTAAGGCTGGAACCCCTTTGTCCGGCGCCAGCCACCCTTTCGTCATTCAGCATCGTTGTAAGTGTATACCATTGTATGATCGTTTGTGTTTTGGCCCCACGCGGCCCTGTTCCTTTGTTCCTTTCCTTTATTGCCAATAAACAACGCAAACTCACTGGTCAGCCCTTGGCTCTCATTTATGGCTTGCAGAGCCATACATAACACTAGTTTACTCTCCAATCTTGATACTTTTACTCTGATGATGGCAGAATCTCAAAGCTAGTGCTACCGGAAGCTCAGAAGCCACTCCCACAACCTTCTCTGGTCCATACCCTACAGTCTCCTGATAGGAGGTTGCGATCGGAGCTGATTAGTTTGACTTTTCTACGTAGAACAGACAGGCCAGATCTGAATGGCGCAATTTCGGCTTGAACCAGAAGTAGTCAGAATCACACTCAAAATACCCAGTCTTAAGTTTTATGGCTGATTTTGTTATTGATATGTGTTGGAAGTGATGATAAACACTTAACATGTTAAAAGTTAAAAATAGTCGATTTTGACTGCAATGGGTCTTTAAAAGCCATATCGCCCAGCCCTAACCCCAGGGACCAGTCATATGCTATAAGCCACTCAAACCACTCACCCCTGTCTCTGATAATCCTTTATTTGGGTTTTTAAGGTCTAACATTTGTTTGCATATTGCTTTTCCAACAACTGAAGCTGAACGCGAATGTTGTGACATGACATCACCATCAAAACAGATCTCAGAAGAATTACAAAAGAGAGAGGGTGCCGTCAGCTGGACCTCATTATTATTTAAAACAATACATTACAAAAGCAGCCCGTTTTGAGCAGCGCCTCTTCATCGTGTGTAAAATGGTACTGCAGTAATTAAACCCTGAGGTGTTCTGACCAGATCATGTCACACACATTTCATTAGCCCCTCTGGGAGCTGTGTTAACATGGGGAAAAAGAGCACAGTAGGGACTCTTTAATAGGAAATTTTGAGTAAAATAGTTGTGAGTTTTACAATATATTTGGCATAATACTGTGGCCCTAGGGCCCTTGTCACAGGGTGTACAATCTGTGGCTCTGGAGTCACATGTAGCTCTTTTGGCCATAACATGTGACTTCGGTGTGACTTTGACCAAAAAGAGCAAGAAAATCAGAATATAAGAGAAAAAAGTCTCAAATTTATGTCAAATCATCAAATTTACAAGTTGGCAGAAGTTTTCAAGTGTCACGAGCTGGGTCTGATGTTCTGCCGGACTCAGCCTCGTGGCCCTTTTGTTGTATTTTGATTTATGTATCCGCTGTATTTTTGCTACCTTATTTGAGTTGTCACTGCCTTCTATGTGTCTGTTTATGTTTCAGTTTGTGTTGGCAGTGTTTGCTTCATTTGTAATTGTGTTCTGTGTTTTGGTTTCTTTATATTCATGCTGTGGGTGGACAGCTGTCAGGCAGTGTTTCCGGGTTTGTTTTGGTACTGCCTGTCAAGCTGTCAGTTTCTCCTCCTTCATGCCTCATTATTACTTTCAGCTGAGTCCAATTATTAGTTGTTGTTCCCTTCTCCTGCTCAGGTGAACCCTCACCTGTCATCACTCATGTTATCATGACACCCACTACTAAAGTTCAACCTGTTCACTTACTCCTTGCCGCAATGTTGAATGTCATCCTCCTGTTCTACTGTCTGTTTGGCTGAAGTGCTGATTTCCCTTCCAGAGCTTTGCCCCACTCAGAGGCACTACATGCAAATTTTCCTCTTGTTCTACTGTTTAATCCATTGAAGTGCTGAATTCCTCTCCAGAGCCTTTTCCCCGCTCTGAGGCACTACACGTAATATTTCTTGATTTTGCATTTTTGTTTTTGGCACATTTTTGAACTGTTTGCTCTTTTGTTGAATAAACACACGGTACCATTCAGCGTATGGGTTTGTCTCTCTCTGCCTCGTAGAGGCGAATATGACATAACGTCGCGGCCAGTAACAGAACCCTGCTATGGTGTTGTGTGTTTCTTTAGTCACCCTTTTTGTGTTTTTTTCCACCCACTTGTTTTTGGAGCACCATGTCCTACCTGGACGATGCGGAGCTGCGTGCAATGTGCATCCTGGAGGACATTTTCAGGTTCAGGTTCAGGTTACTTTATTTGTACCCGTAGGTAGATTTGTTTTGCAGTCTGGTGACATCCATATTTACAAGCCACAAATTACATTCAACATAGACACAAACACAGGCACACATGAAGCTGACTAAAAACATGATAAAAATACTCAAGGCTCCATCAATCAGGGTATAAAAAGACAAAGAGATGGGAGAAAAACCAGAGGTAAGAGAGAAGGGTCATATTAAAAAGTGAAAAACTAGTCAATGAGGTTAAAAACTCAAAGGTCTAAAACCCAATAAAATATTTAGAACCCAAATAACATCCTACAAAAATAAGTAAATATAAAATGGAGTTAATAAATAAGTACCCAAATTATGTGCAATATGAGATGAGATGAGATGATGAGATTCAACTTTATTGTCATTACACATGTATGAATACAAGGTAACGAAACGTGACTTGGCATTTGGGCACGCTCTGCAGAGCGCATCCAAGGCCGGGGCAGCCGCTAGGCGCCAGTCATAGTGGTGATAAAGAAAGAAAAAGGGAGGGGATATGACACAGTAGGCGAGAGAAAAAAAAACATGTTTATCAAAATAGCGCTCAGTGAGTGAGCGAAATTTTGATTGCAGGAAAAAAAAACCTCAATACACATTTAGCAGACAACAAAACCAAAAGTCAGAGAGGATCAGTGAATGGATGGGTGTAATTCAGTATATGTGAATCAGTGTGTTCGTGTATGTTGAATGCAGGCAGGTGTTTATCAGTTACTGGAGGCAGCAAAATCTCTCCCAGCCGAGATGTTATGTCTTAGTGTCTGAAACTCGGAAGCATGTCCTTGAGGCATGGCAGATGGAAATTTCCTGAGCCAGTCACTGTCCTTGAGAGTTCAAATGCAGCACACCAGAATGTTTATGAAGAGAAGCACAGTCTTCTGTTTTGTCTTAATCCAGGAGGAAAATAGTCAACAGGGCACCAAATTCAAGGTCTGATAACACAGATCACTCAGAGCATAGAATTTACAGCTCTTGCAATCCTGTGTTCATAATTTCCATACATAGGCTTTAAATCCATTCCTGGAGGGCACCAAAACGACTCCAGATGTTTTCCTTCTAAACATGGGAAGCATGTCCGGCAGAGTCCATCCCTCTACAGTGCATGCCAGATGGTAATTTCCATGTTAGTTTCCATGTTAGTCTTGCCGTTAGTTAGTGCTCTCCCCCGTCTGGTCGAATTGTTGAAGAAGCAGCTACGCCAGGACCGCTTTGATTAGCTCTTCTAGTTAAATTTTCGATACACCAGGAAAACTCCAGAGCCAATCAGCAGAAAATCCTGTGATCGTGCCAAACCAGATAGATGTTTCCGCATCATCAGTCGAATCATGCAGACACATGTGTTCCAATCCATGGGTCTCTCCATAGGGGCTCCCCCTGGCCCGAATTTATGTAAAAAGTTGTTAATTTTATTAAAGCCGCTCACCAAATCCATTTTTTTCATTTGGATCAAGATTCAGCCAGAAGAACAGCGACGCAGACAAGACAACAAGCTGGGATTCTCAGTTAGGGAGAGTGAAGGAGGGTGAAAGAGGGAGCAGAAGAAAAAGCGACCGTTCTCTCTGAAGGGCAGAAAGAATGACAGAGGTAAGAGACATATATTGTTACAACTTGTTCAACTCCTTGATAGCAGCAGGAACAAAGCTGTTTTTGTAGCGCTGGGTTTTACTTTTTGGGACAGCAAACCTCCGTCTTGAGGGAAGAAGCTGAAAGTTGCAGTGCAAAGGGTGGGAGTCATTATTTAAAATGGAGGTAGCCATCCTCTGTACTTGTCTGGTGTACAGGGATGTCAGACTCAGCTGTGGCTCACCAAGCAAACGACTGGACCATCTAACTACCTGATCCAAGGATTTCCTCTGTTTCAGTTTTATCTGACCAAACCATGACACTAAAGAAAAGGATAAAACAGATTCAATAAAAGCCCGATAAAACATTGTCATTATGGTTCGGTCAATTTGGAAGCGTGCAAGTTTTCTTAAGCAATGCAAATGTTGCTGACCCTTTTTGCACACCCTTTCACAGTTCTCTTCAAAGTTTAAATTACTATGAATAATTGTCCCAAGATATTTATAGGATTGTACACATTCGGTGGTCTGGCCTTTTAGTACGGTGACTTTGTGCCTGGGAGTTTTCCTCCTAAAGTCAATAATCATGTCTTTAGTTTTTGTCGTATTCAGCTGCAGGTAGGAATCCTCACACCAGTGAACAAAATCATCAACTACTGGGCCGTGGCCACTCTCACCATCCTGGAGGAGACTGACAATAACTGAGTCATCAGCATACTTTATAATGTGTCTGTTGTCATGTCTGCTCCGAGACATGTTTGTGTACAGGATGAAGAGTAGTGGTGACAACACACACCCCTGAGGAGAGCCAGTAGAAGAGCACTTTAGGTCAGACAATGTACCATTGACCCTTACTCTCTGCGTCCTGTTGGTTAAGAAATCCAGAATCCAACCCACCAGATTATTGTTCAAATCAAATTGCTGCAGGAGCCTTTCAACTAAGATATGAGGTTGGATTGTATTAAAGGCGGAGGAAAAGTCCACAAATAAAAGCCTGGCGTGTGTCCCATTAAAATCCAGATGTTTAAAAAGCATGTTAAACAGAGTGACAGTGGCGTCCTCCACTCCTCTGTGAGGCCTATAGGCAAACTGCAGAGGATCCAACGCATGTTCAGTCTGCTTTAGGACCTCACATCTGACCAGTTTTATTATTTATTTTATTTTTTTGGGCTACTTGGCTTATTATTTTCACATTACCAAAAAGTTATGGCTCAAGATTGTGTCCATATAAGTGTACATTTGAATAAATATGTTTGAAATAGTTCATGTTGCCGTTGCTGTTTGTTTAGTTTAGGTTTTTTTTTTTTTTTGCTTCAGTTTTCTTTCATCTGCTGATAAATACAGTTTTTAAGTATTCAGTACAGGTGTGAAAGCCCCCCCCCCCAATAAGGAAGGCATGAGGTCAGTACAGGTGTGAAAGCCCCCCCAATAAGGGAGGCATGAGGTATGCCTTGACAGGTATGTAATACAGGTACATCTCCAAAAATTAGAATGTCATGAAAGAATTAAATATTTTTTGTCACTCATTCAGAAAGTGAAATCCATATATTATATAGATTAGTTACACGGACAGTGATATATTTCAAACGTTTATTTATTTTAATTTGGATGATTATGGCTTACAGCCCCTGAAAACCCCAAATTCGATTTGGCAAAAAATTAGAATATTACATAAAATTAATTTTTAAAAATAGTTTTTAAATAGAAATGTTGGCCACTGAAATGTTGGTTAAGATGGGCTGTAGCCATAATCATCAAAATTAAAATAAACACTTGCAATATATCACTGTCCCTGTAATGAATCTATATATGGGTTTCACTTTCTGAAATGAGTGACAAAAATATTGAACTTTTTCATGACATTCTAATTTTTTAGATGTGCCTGCATATGTGTTGAACTTGCTTGAACTAACCACCATCCATTTCTGTTGTTCGTCTAGGCAAGAGAAAAGGAAAAGCAGCCACCCCACAGCGGACCTCACCACTGTGGAAAGTACTGAAATCCTTTGCTTTTATAGGTAAAGTGTCAAAACCAAAGTAGCACAGTTTCCACTTAATATAAAAGGGACTGAACTGAGATTTATTTGATTGTGTGAATATTAATTACAGAAAAATTGAAAATGACTGGTGCATCAACTGTAAAATAATCCGCTCGTTAATTTTTTTAATTTTTTTTTTGTCAGATCACTTGTGTGATACTTTGTGAGTTATGTTCATAACTGTATCTTTTGGGGAATGGGAGTTGTTCAGTCATCAATATAATTTAGTTTATATGTGTAGTTTATAGTCTATTGTGGGAATGTGAAAAGGATGAGACTGATTTCTCTCAAAGCAGCTTTATTCACATTCACCATCATCTCAACGAAGAAAGAGGATCTCACAGGAAACTCTCATCCCTTCAATACCCGGGACTCTCACAGTTCACAAGTCACTTTGCATCACAAGTCACATTGCATTATAATCACCAGTAACAATGCATCTCCTCTAAAATCCCTTAATATCACCCTCACAGTCTCAGGCCCTGCATACCAAAGCTAACACCTTCCAGCTTCCTGTTATCTCCAAGGAAATTCTGTCTTTGTTCTTATCTCAAATGTGAGGCCTTAAATAAGTCACAAAGTAGGTCACATGTGTGGCCACCCCCCCACCTCCAAACATTTAGATAGAACAACCGAATAACAGATTGCATGCTGTGATAACATCATTGTACATCAATCCACATGCTGCTTGGGCCTCAGTCTTCTCCCGTATCTGCTGTAACCAGGTCTCACCGCTTCCACGGCGCCGTCATGCTGGGGAGCTGCTGTCTGAGGGTGCAAACTTTTTGTCAGTCTCTGCGGGTGATCTGGGGAAATATTACTCTGGGAAACACCCCGTGATGGCCTGCCGCTTCGAGGGGCCCTTGCCAGCAGCTCTTGCTCGTCTGCTGTAACCGGGATTCACCTCCTCCGTGGCGCTGTCATGCTGGGGAGCTGCTGTCTGGGGGTGAAAACCTTTTGTCAGTCCTTGCGAGTGTTCTGGGGGAATATTACTCTGGGAAACTCATCGTGGGGGTCTTCCTCGCCGAGGGGCCCTCGCCAACAGCACTTGCTCGTCTGCCACCACAAAAGCGGGTTTGAGTCTGTTTATGCCAACCTTTTCCTTCCTACCCCCCAAATCTAGCAAAAAATGCTTGTCCCCTGTTTCCAGCACTCTGAACGGCCCATTATAAGGAGGTCGCAGTGGTGTGCGATGCGCGTCATGTCTGATAAAAACAAACTCCGCGTTTTTCAAAGCTTTAGGCACAAAAACGCGCGGAAAACTGTGGTGCACTGGGCCGGGCAGCGTGCTTGATTCTATGTTACTCTGCAACAGCTGAGACGGGGAGGTGTCTGGAGCCAGGTTATCTGAGAGAAACTCCCCAGGCAGTGGTTGCGCAAACACGAGCTCCGCTGGGGAGGCTTCTAAGTCATCTTTAGGCGCAGAACGCAACCCCAATAAATCCACGGTAACTTGTCTACCCAATTTGCATCCGTCAGTGACGCTCTGAGAGCCGCTTTCAATGACCTATGAAAACGTTCGCATAACCCCTTAGCCTGCGGATTGTACGCAGTTGTGCGGTGAATTGTTACACCCAGGTTGCGGGCCATTGTCAACCAAAGTTCGGACACAAATTGAGGGCCTCTGTCTGACACAAAGTCCAACGGAACGCCGAAACGTGCCACCCAAGCTGTTAAAAGCGCGCGTGTCACCTCCTCGCCCGTGGTTGATGTCAGCGGGACCACTTCAGGCCAGCGCGTGGTGCGGTCCACCATTGTCAGAAGGTGTGTGCACCCTTGTGATGGCGGGAGGGGGCCCACGAGGTCCACATGAACGTGATCGAACCTCTTGGCCGGAATGTGAAATGGCTCCAAAGGAGCCCTCATGTGCCTGTGTACTTTGGCTTGGTGACATGCCGTGCAGGCTGCTGCCCACTCTCTAACTTGTTTGCGAAGACTAGGCCACACAAATTTCTCTCCTACCATTTTGACCGACGCACGCACTCCCGGGTGCGCCAAAGAATGAATCAAGTCAAAAATGCGGCCAGCACTACTGGACGCAGCCGTCCAGTGGAGACATCGCAGATTAGAGGGGGCATACCGTCTTGCAGCACCCTGTTCTCCAGCCTTAACCCTGTTGGTCCAGACTGGAGCGCGCGCACATCCGCATCACTAACCTGCTCCGCGGCCATGGCTGCATAATCTATCCCTACGCTGACATTGAGTTGCTAGCTGTTAGCATGCGGCCTATATATCTCCCGAGAGAACACCCACACGTGATCTGCATTGTTGTTTATGCAAATCCGACGGCGAACTCTGGGACAGCGCGTGACGTCATCCATTCAGTAACCAGCAGGCTGCAGACAGAACACCCAGATGCTCTTCTCCTCATCTCAGGCGATTTCAACCATGTTTCACTATCTCCCATTCTACCCACGTTCACCCAGTATGTCACATGCCACACTAGAGACAATAAAACACTGGACTTATTGTACACAAACACTAAGGAGGCGTACACCTCATCACAACTCCCCCCACTCGGGAGATCGGATCACAACTTGGTTCATCTCCGGCCGGTGTACAAACCCCTAGTGCACAGACAACCTCCGGCCATGCGCACAGTGGAGTTATGGTCTGAGGAGACAATGGACACTCTAAAGGGCTGTTTTGAAGCCACCACCTGGAAGCAGCTCTGCGATCCACATGGTGAGGACATCGATGGCCTCACTCACGCCTTCACGGACTACCTCAGCTTCTGTGTGGACAAATCCGTTCCCACCAAGACCATACGGTGTTGCTCAAACAACAAACCCTGGATCAACCCTTAGATAAAAGCACTTCCGAGAGAGAAGAAGAGGATCTTCAGGTCGGGGAACAGGGAGATGCTGAAGTCCGTACAGAGGGAGCTGAGGAGAAAGATCAGAGAAGGCAAGGACAGCTTCAGGAAGAAGATGGAGGACAAGCTGCAACAGAGCGACATCAGCGGGGTCTGGAGAAACCTCAAAACCATCTCTGGGCTCCAGAATACCTCCCCCCAGGCCACGGGGGGCAGGGAGTGGGCGAACAACCTGAATCTGTTTTTCAATAGGTTTGACCAACCGCCCTCCCCCCTGACTGCACAACAACCACTGCTGCCTCTAAAGAAATCAAGTCCTGCTGCCCACTCCCCACTCCACCAACACCCCGCCACTCCCAACACACAGCCCCCCATCCTGACCCTGACCAGGACCCAGGCGAGGACGGAGCTGAGGAAGATCAAGGCGAGGAAGGCGTCGGGACCGGATGGCATCAGCGCAAAGCTCCTCAAGTCCTGTGCAGACCAGCTGTGTGGGATTGTGACTTACATCTTCAACCTGAGCCTGAAGCTGGGGAGGGTACCACAGCTGTGGAAAACATCTTGTGTGGTACCTGTACCAAAAACTTCCCACCCCAAAGACCTGAACAGCTACAGACCGGTGGCCTTGACGTCCCACTTGATGAAGACCCTGGAGAGACTGCTCCTTGCTCACCTCCGCCCCCTGGTGGAACCAGCGATGGATCCACTCCAGTTCGCCTACCAGAATGGCATTGGGGTGGAGGATGCGGTGATCTTCCTCCTTCACCGTTCTCTGTCCCACCTGGAGAAGCCTGGGAATATGGTGAGGATCATGTTCTTTGACTTCTCCAGTGCTTTCAACACCATCCAACCGATGATCCTGAAGGATAAGCTGCTGCGCGCAGGGGTGGACCAGCACCTGTCATCATGGATCCTGGACTACCTCACGAACCGGCCTCAGTTTGTGAGAACCCGGGACTGTGTGTCCGACACGATCATCGGTTGCACGGGGGCCCCCCAGGGAACGGTGCTAGCTCCCTTCCTGTTCACTCTTTATACTGCGGACTTCTCACACAACACAACACACTGCCATCTACAGAAGTTCTCTGATGACTCTGCGATCGTTGGCCTCATCTCCAATGGAGATGAAGCTGAGTACAGAGGGCTTATCCAGGACTTCGTGGACTGGTGCCATCGGAACTGCCTCCAGATCAACGCGAGGAAAACTAAGGAGCTGATGGTGGACTGCCGCAGGCATGGGCAACCCCTCACAGCACCAGTAAATATACAGGGAACAGACATCGAGATGGTGACATCCTATAAGTACCCGGGTGTTCATCTGAACAATAAACTAGACTGATCACACAATACTGACGCACTCTACAAGAAGGGACAGCGCAGGCTGTTCCTGCTGAGGAGACTCAGGTCTTTTGGTGTACAAGGGGCGCTGCTGAAGACATTCTATGACATGGTGGTGGCATCAGCCATCACTTTTGGAGTGGTCTGCTGGGGCAGTGGCATTACTGCAGCCAATAGGAAGAGACTGAACAAACTGATCAAGAAAGCTAGCTCTGTCCTGGGGCAGCGCCTTGATCCGGTGGAGTAGATAGGAGAGAGAAGGACGGTGGCTAAACTGTCATCTCTGCTGGAGTCCGAGTTCCACCCTATGCAGGACATACTGAATGCACTGAGGAGCTCATTTAGCAGCAGACTACATCATCCCAGGTGCACAACCGAGAGGTTTCGCAGGTCCTTCCTACCAACGGCTGTCAGACTGTACAACCTAAGCAGGGCTGCTCGCAAAGATAGCAAAAAGACATAACAAACTAATAGTTTTTGAATGCAAAAGATGCAATAGACTTACACAATGGTCCCCTCCGGCATACAACTAGGAAAATACCGGTCGCTATGGAGGGTGAGAATATGTATGGGTACATAATCATACCATGTAGGATAACTAAGTAGATGGTTATGCTGTTTCATTCCATCTCGCAACAATGCTCTGCACTGTGTGTGTTTATATATTTACATATTTATTCAATCTAGCTACAATGCTCCGCACTGGGTGTGTTTATATTTATATATCTATATATTTATTCCATCTAGCCACAATGCTCCGCACTGTGTGTTTATATGTCTACATATTATTCCATCTAGCTACACTGCTCCGCACTGTGTGCGTTTATATATTTACATATTTATTCCACCTAGCTGCAATGCTCCGAACTGTGGGTGCTTATATATCTACATATTTATTCCATCTAGCTACAATGCTCTGCACTGTGTGTTTATATATTCATATATTTATTCCATCCAGCTACAATGCTCTGCATTGTGTGTCTGTGTGTGTGTATATATATATTTTATAGTAATATATCCATATGTATATTAGCTGCTCTTGCCTGCTTGCTTTTTTTCTTGCCTTCTGATTGTTGCTCTGAGTGTTGCTATCCCTGTGCTGTTGCAATCCTGGAATTTCCCCGTTGTGGGACTAATAAAGGCTTATCTTATCTTATCTTACTGGAGCCGCCACAGCGCGCAAGAGGCAATCTGCCACCACATTCAGTTTTCCTGCCACATGCTGAATATCAGTGGTAAACTCTGAAATCGCGGCCAGCTGTCTCTGTTGCCGGCCTGACCACGGTTCGGAAACCTTGGCCATCGCAAATGTTAGCAGCTTGTGGTCAACGAACGCGGTGAAACAGTGTCCTTCCAGCCAGAACTGAAAGTGGCAGATGGCTAAATGGAGAGCCAGCAGCTCCCTGTCGAACGCGCTGTATTTACGTTCACTATCGTGCAAGGTCCTGCTGAAAAAGGCGAGGGGCTGCCAAACCCCGGCTACGTGCTGCTCCACGACAGCCCCTATGGCCACATCAGACGCGTCAGTAGTGAGCGCTATGCGGGCTGTTGGGTCTGGGTGTGCCAACAACGCAGCCTTTGCCAAGGCTGCTTTAACCTCCGAGAACGCTTGCTCCCGCTCCAGGGATCACTCGACCTTATTCGCGGGTTTCTGTTTTTTGAGTGCGGCATACAGCGGTTGCATGAGTTGCACTGCGCGGGGGAGAAAACGGTTATAAAAATTCACCATTCCCAAAAACTCCTGTAACGCCCTGACCGTCTGTGGCCGGGGAAAATCTGCTACCGCGTGCACTATGTCAGGAAGCCGAACTGCTCCTTCGGGGAGACGCGGTGTCCTAAAAAATCAATCTGCGCCACCCCGAACTGACACTTCGCTGGGTTGATTATTAACCCGTGATCTCCCAACCTCCGGAAAACTGCCGTGAGGTGATTTTCGTGTTCGTCTTTGGACCCGCTGGCTACCAAAATATCGTCTAAGTAGACGAACACGAAAGGGAGATCGTGTAGCACCGCGTCCATCATGCGTTGGAACGTCTGTGCAGCCCCTTTAAGCCCGAATGGCATGTGTAAAAACTCGAATAGGCCAAATGGAGTTATTACCGCTGTTTTGGGTATGTCCTCAGCGCGCACTGGGACTTGGTGGTAACTGCGGACCAAATCGATCTTAGAAAAAACACGAGCCCCTGCCACATGAACGGAAAAATCTTGGATATGCGGGATTGGGTAGTGGTCGTGCAATGTAGCGTTGTTTAACCTGCGAAAATCCCTGTAAGGTCGCCATGATCCGTCAGCCTTCAGGACCATGTGTAGCGGGAAAGCCCATGGACTTTTTGAACGCCTGATAATGCCCAACCTCTCCAGGTTGGCGAACTCCTCGCGCGCTATGGTCAGTTTAGCTGCGTCCAAGCACCGAGCTTTTGCAAAAACAGGCGGTCCGGTAGTGGTAATAAAATGCTCCACCCCGTGTTTAGCGACTGTTGCCGAAAATGTGGGGACCGTGAGTGCTGGGAACTGAGTGAGCAGTGTGTGGAACTTACCGCTTGCAGCTGTGATGTTGGCTTGTGCCGCTGGCGGGGCCACTCGCGCTGTACAGGGAATAGAATCAAAAGTAAATGCATTAACCAGGCGCCTGTTAGCGAGATCAACCAATAAACCATGTGAGCACAAAAAATCAGCCCCCAACATATTGAAATTCACTGCTGCTACAACAGAAGTCCACTCAAATGTACGGCAGTGTAGAGACAGAAGCAGAGTCTTTTCACCAAAGGTCTTAATCTCCGAGCCGTTCGCTGCTGTCACCCCGGGACCTCTGGAACCTGCAAGCCTGTCCGCGTAGGAAGGTGTGATGAAACTCAACTGGGAGCCTGTGTCCACGAGGAATTGCCTCCCTGAGTGTGCGTCCAACAAGTAGAGCAGCTTGTTCTCTTCCCCGAGGGTTGCAGCTGCTACCAACCCCCAGTCTTGGCGTTTCCCGAACGCTGAAACTGGCACGGTGGTACACACTTGCATGCCCTCTCTGCGAAATGGCGAATGTAGAAACAAAGGGCGTCTCCTCCGCGTTACCTGGCTCTCGCCGCCGCCATCGTTGGTGGGTCTGCTACTGCTGCCCCTGGCCCCCTGCCATCTGCGGTCGTCGCGCCGAGTTCTGCTGCTGCGGCCGTGGCCACGCGCTGTCTGCTGGCGTTGACGATTCGCTGTGCCTCCCGGGCCAGCGCGCGGTAGTCCTGCTGGGCCAACAATGGCAAACTGGTCAGGGTCGCTCTCGTCGCTGACGGTACGATCCTGAGGAAGAGGTGGGTGAAGATGAAGTGGTCGTCATCTGAGCCTTTCAACCTCAACATCTTCTCCATCAGATTAACAGGCGTGTCATCTCCCAACTCAGTCAGCGCCAGGAGTGCGCTGCTCGCTCCTCGACGGAGGGGAAGTGCTAGATGAGTGCAGCCTTCAACGCGCCGTATTTGTCGCTGTCTGGCGGCTGCTCGATAAGGCTCTCCACGTGCTGAGCCGTGTGGTTGTCCAGTCTTGCAACCACATGGTAGAATTTTGTGTCATCTACCGATATTCCCCGGAGGTTGAATTGTGCCTCAACCGCGTGGAACCAGGAGCGCGGATTGTTCTGCCAAAAGTCCTGTAGCTGGACTGTAGCGGCATTCGCTTGGCTGGGGGCTCCTGACGAGGCTGGCCCCGGGGAACTCTCCTGTTGTTGCATGCTACGTCTTGGGTCACCAGTGTGGGAATGTGAAAAGGATGAGACTGATTTCTCTCAAAGCAGCTTTATTCACATTCACCATCATCTCAACGAAGAAAGAGGATCTCACAGGAAACTCTCGTCCCTTATAGTAGAACTGAACTGAATGGCATTGAACGGCACTGGGTGATAGTACATACAATTATAAAGATAATTTATCATTGGCACCCCCTCCACAAATCCCGGAATCTTGGAGAAAATCGCGATTTTGAATTTCCCGCCCTGAAAAATCAGACAAATCCGCCGATTAACCGGAAGTGCAGCCGGAGTTCCGCGTGACGTCACGAGTGTGACACAGTCCTCCATGTTTACCATTGCGAGCACGTCGACACTGGTTGTTTTTGGTGCATTTTGTCGTGATAGTCAACTACAAAACACTTCCAACACCTGGGAAGATCTGTTCAGTGGCCAAGGAAAGCTGTCATGGCGATGAAAGAAAAGAAAGGGGGAGAAAAAGCGACCGGGAAGCGATGCGTTTGTAGATATAGATATTACAGTGATCCCTCGCTACTTCGCGTTTCACCTTTCGCGCCCTCAGTGCATCGTGGATTTTTCAAAAATATTCATCAAAAATTCAAAATTGAGAAAAAATGGCACGAAAGTTGCCCGGGCGCTAGCAGAAGGCAGGGAGACTGCATTAGAACATCAGGTATCAACACGGAGAGCCCGCACAACTCAAAATCCACCTCTCTGACCCCCGCTCCACTCCTCTCCGCCCACCTCTTCACCGTTCGGGAATCTCGCAAGCTGATTGGCCGAGACGTTTTACCCAGCTTCTCTCCCTGCAGAGCGCTCATACCCAGTGAAGGAAGACCGCATTCATTGTTCTTTATCGCTCGTGTTGCTTAGTGGCACTTTTCGCTGTTCTCTTGTGCCTTTTTGTGCAAAATAGTGCTTGTGACGCCCTTGGGGGGGGGGTGACGCTACTTCGCGGTTTTTCACTTTTCGCGGTCGGTTCTGGTCCCCATTAAACGCGATAAGTGAGGGATCACTGTATTTATAAATAGCACAGTCAAATGCAGAGGCCAGTTCTGTTCATGTGTATTGCCACTATAGTCTGTAGAAGTATTGTAATACATAGCCCAGTTTTTTGAATGAATGAATGAATTTATTTATTTCGGATAGTACAGTACAGGTTGAAAGAAACTGAATGATATAACAACAAGGTCAAATTGAACAATGACTCATCTGATTATACAATTCAACGTAAGTTATCCGAAATGGGTGATGGCTGAAGCCGCAGCTTATATTGCCCACCCATATTCCATCCAAGAATTCAAAAGAGAAAACAGGCAAGAGCGATTACAATTCAAAACAAAACTAAGACAAAATGTGACAGAGAAAAAAGAAAACTAAGCTACAACACAACACAGGCTGGATATGTTACAACTCGCCGCTCATTAGCGGCACCAGCTGCGCGCACACTTGCGCCTCGTCAGCAGCGTGGGATATAAGCCACTCTGCCCTGGGCTTCGGCATGAAGCCGTCTGATTCCTTCAACCCTCTTGCTGCAGAGGAACCCCCTCATCTCCCAGCAAGATCTACAGCGTAAGCATACCTACCTTTGCCTTTCCAGTCTCTCCCCTGTGCACAGGTGTATTCCCCGGCGGCGGACCTCGCCTCTGCATCGCCGTCTGCCAGCTGCTGTCACAGGTGCATCAGGTCGCTGTCTCCCGGGCTCGCCGTTGTGCACACCTGCCACCTGCCACACTCCTGCATCCTCCTCTGTCTCGTCACCGATCCTGAATGCCTCTTCACTCTGAAAACTCTGGTGTTCTTGACTGCTGGAACTGCTATCATCTGCCATTGTTGTTTTGTTTAGGGATCACACTCGTGACGTCACGCAGCATTGTCTGCACTACTTCCGGTTTGTTTGGCACTGCCAGCCAGAGGCAAAAGTTTATCGGCTTATAGCTTGGCCATCGCACGGCCTAAAAATTTCTTTTATGTGTTGAAAAATACAATAGGTAATAAGGAATTAATCTGCTATTCTACTTTTTGCACCAAAAGGTGGGTTCAGTTCTACTTTAAATACCCGGGACTCTCACAGTTCACAAGTCACTTTGCATCACAAGTCACATTGCATTATAATCACATCACTTTGCATCACAAGTCACATTGCATTATAATCACCAGTAACAATGCATCTCCTCTAAAATCCTTAATATCACCCCCACAGTCTCAGGCCCTGCATACCAAAGCTAACACCTTCCAGCTTCCTGTTATCTCCAAGGAAATTCTGTCTTTGCTCTTATCTCAAATGTGAGGCCTTAAATAAGTCACAAAGTAGGTCACATGTGTGGCCACACTATCATCAATAAACTCATGCAGTAACAGGACACATGTAGCCACTCGTGTGACTTACTTAATGCTTTGCATAATGCCTCACATATTAGATAAGAACAAAGTACAGGAAACTGTGAAAGTGTAACCTTTGGTATGCAGAGACTGCTTGGGGGCGATCCTTTGTGTGCCGAGAGACGGCTTGGAGGCCAAAGACTGTGAGGGGGATGCTATGGGATTTAAGAGGAAAGGCATTGTTACTTGTGATTACAATGCAATGTGACTTGTGAGCTGTGAGAGTCCTGGGAATATAAGGGACGAGTTTTTTCTGTGATGTTCTCTTTTCTACATTGCTCATGTTGGAGCGTGTAATAAACTGCCTTGAGATAAAACCTGTCTCATCCATTACACACTCCACACTGGTGACCCAAGACGTAGCATGCAGCAAGAGGTGATTTCCCCGGGGCCAGACTCATCGGGAGCCCCCAGCCAAGCATATGCCGTTACAGTCCAGCTACCGGACTTTTGGAAGAACAACCCGCGCTCCTGGTTCCACTTGGTGGAGGCACAGTTCACCCTCCGGGGGATATTGGCAGATGACACAAAATTCTACCATGTGGTCGCAAAGCTTGATAACCACACGGCCCAGCATGTGGAGAGCCTTCTGGAGCAGCCGCCAGCAAGCGACAGATACGGCACGTTGAAGGCTGCACTCATCCAGCACTACACCCTCTCGGTCGAGGAGAGAGCAGAGAGACTCCTGGCGCTGACCGAGTTGGGAGACGGCACACCCAGTGACCTGATGGAGAAGATGCTGACGACCACTTCATCTTTACCCACATTTTCCTCAGGACCCTACCATCAGCGACGAGGGCGACCCTGGCCGGTTTGCCGTTGTTGGCCCAGCAGGACTTCCGCGCGCTGGCCCGGGAGGCGCATCGGATTCTCAATGCCAGCAGGCAGCGCACGGCCACGGCGGCAGCGACGAAGCTCGGCGCGACGGCCGGAGATGGCAGGGAGCCGGGGTCAGCGGTAGCAGAACCACCGACGACAGCGGCAGTGGGGGCCAAGGAACGCGGAGGAGACACCCTTTGTTTCTACCACCCCCTCTTTGCAGAGAAGGCATGCAAATGTATACCACCATGCCAGTTCAAGCGCTCGGGAAACGCCAAGACCGGGGTTCGGTAGCAGCTGCGACCCTCGGGGAGGAGAACAAGCTGCTCTACTTGACGGACGCACGCTTGGGGAGGCATTTCCTCGTGGACACAGGCGCCCAGTTGAGTTTCATCACACCTTCCTCTGCTGACCGGCTGGCAGGTTCCAGCGGTCCCGAGATGGCAGCAGCGAACGGCTCGAGGATTAAGACCTTTGGTGAGAGGACTCTGCTTCTGTCGCTACATGGCTGTACTTTTGAGTGGACTTTTGTCATAGCAGAATTGAATTTCAATATTTTAGGGGCTGATTTTTTGTGCTCACATGGTTTGTTAGTTGATGTCGCTAACAGGCGCCTGGTTAATGCACTTTCTTTTGACTCTATCCCCTGTACAGCTTGAGCGGCCCGGCCAACAGCACAAGCCAACGTCACAGCTGCAAGCGGTAAGTTCCACACACTGCTCACTCAGTTCCCAGCACTCACGGTCCCCACATTTTTGGCAACCGTCGCTAAGCACGGGGTGGAACATTTTATTACCACAACCGGGCCGCCTGTTTTTGCAAAAGCTCAGCATTTGGACACAGCTAAACTGGCCATAGCGCGCGAGGAGTTCGCCAACCTGGAGAGGTTAGGCATCGTCAGGCGTTCGAACAGCCCATGGGCTTCCCCGCTACACATGGTCCAGAAAGCTGACAGCTCATGGCGACCTTGCGGGGATTTCCACAGGTTGAACAATGCTACAGCGCATGACCGTTACCCAATCCCACATATCCAGGATTTTTCCGTTCATTTGGCAGGGGCGCACGTTTTTTCTAAAATAGACTTGGTCCGCGGTTACCACCAAGTTCCAGTGCACGCTGAGGACATACCCAAAACAGCGATGATAACTCCATTTGGCCTATTCGAGTTTTTGCGCATGCCATTTGGGCTTAAAGGGGCTGTACAGACGTTCCAACGCATGATGGACGCAGTGTTGTGCGATCTCCCTTTCGTGTTCGTCTACTTGGACGATATTTTGGTAGCCAGCGTGTCCGAAGACGAACACGAAAACCACCTCGCGGCAGTTTTCCGGAGGTTGGGAGAGCATGAGTTAATAATCAACCCAGCGAAATGTCAGTTCGGGGTGACGCAGATCAATTTTTTAGGACACCGAGTTTCCCCCGAAGGAGCGTTTCCGCTACCTGACAAAGTGCGTGCGGTGGCAGATTTCCCCCGGCCGCAGACGGTCAGGGCGTTACAGGAGTTTTTGGGAATGGTAAATTTTTATAACCGTTTCCTCCCCGGTGCAGCGCAACTCATGCAACCGCTGTATGCCGCACTCAAAAAACAGAAACCCGCGAATAAGATCGAGTGGTCCCCGGAGCGGGAGCGAGCGTTCTCGGAATTCAAAACAGCCCTGGCAAACGCTGTGTTGTTGGCACATCCGGACCCAACGGCCCGCGTAGCGCTCACCACTGACGCGTCCGACGTGGCCATAGGGGCGGTTGTGGAGCAGCAAGTAGGTGGAGCTTGGCAACCGCTCGCCTTTTTCAGCAGGACCTTGTGCGATAATGAGCGTAAATACAGCGCGTTTGACAGAGAGTTGTTGGCTCTCCATTTGGCCATTCGCCACTTCCAGTTCTGGCTAGAAGGGCGCTGTTTCACCGCGTTCGTTGACCACAAGCCGCTAACATTCGCGATGGCCAAAGTTTCGGAGCCGTGGTCGGGCCGGCAACAGAGGCAGTTAGCTGCGATCTCAGAGTTTACTACCGACATTCAGCATGTGTCGGGTAAACTGAACGTAGTGGCAAACTGCCTCTCGCGTGCCGTGGCTGCCCCCGTCCGTGTGGGGATAGATTACACAGCCATGGCCGCAGAGCAAGGTAGTGACGCGGATGTGTGCGCACTCCAGTCTGGACCAACAGGGTTAAGGCTGGAGAGCAGGGTGCTGCAAGATGGTATGCCCTCCTTAATCTGCGATGTCTCCACGGGACCGGCAGCGTGGCGCCGCCGCGTTTTCGACTCGATTCATTCTTTGGCACACCCGGGGGTGCGCGCGTCGGTCAAAATGGTAGCGGGAAAATTCGTGTGGCCCGGCCTTCGCAAACAAGTTAAAGAGTGGGCGGCAGCCTGCATGGCATGCCAATGGGCCAAGGTACACAGACACACGAAGGCTCCACTGGAGCCATTTCTCATTCCGGCCAAGAGGTTCGGCCACGTCCACGTGGACCTCGTGGGCCCCCTCTCACCATAACAGGGGTACACGCACCTTCTGACAATGGTGGACCGCACCACGCGCTGGCCAGAGGCGATCCCTTTGGCGTCAACCACAGCCGAGGAGGTGGCGTGCGCGTTTGTAACGGCATGGGTGGTGCGTTTTGGAGTTCCATCAGACATTACATCCGACAGAGGCCCTCAATTTGTTTCAGAACTTTGGTCAACAATGGCCAGCAGCCTACATGTCACAATTCACTGTACAACCCCGTACAATCCGCAAGCTAATGGGTTATGCAAACGTTTTCACAGGTCATTGAAAGCAGCTCTTAGAGCGTCACTGACGGATGCAAATTGGGTGGACAAGCTTCCATGGGTTTTATTAGGGTTGCGTTCTGCGCCTAAATAAGACTTAGAGGCTTCTCCAGCTGAACTCATTTTTGCGCAGCCACTTCAGCTGCCCGAGGAGTTTCTCCCGGATAATCTAGCGCCAGACAGCTCCCCATCCCAGCTGTTGCAGCGTAGCATCGACACAGCTACGCTGCCGGGCCCGGCCCACCACAGTTTTCCGTGCGTTTTTGTGCCTAAAACTTTGAAGAACACAGAGTTTGTTTTTGTCAGACACGATGCACATCGACCCCCACTGCGACCGCCTTATGATGGACCGTTCAGAGTGTTGGAAACAGGGGACAAGCATTTTTTGCTAGATTTGGGGGGTAGGAGGGAAAAGGTTGGCATAAACAGACTCAAACCCGCTTTTGTGGTGGCAGACGAGCAAGTGCTGTTGGCGAGGGCCCCTCGGCGAGGAAGACCCCCACGATGAGTTTCCCAGAGTAATATTCCCCCAGAACACTCGCAAGGACTGACAAAAGGTTTTCACCCCCAGACAGCAGCTCCCCAGCATGACAGCGCCGCGGAGGAGGTGAATCCCGGTTACAGCAGATACGGGAGAAGACTGAAGCCCAAGCAGCATGTGGACCGATGTTTAATGATTCTATCATGGCATGCAGACTGTTATTCTCTTGTTCAATCTAAATATTTGGGGGGGGGGCGGTGTAGCCACTCGTGTGACTTACTTAAAGTAGAACTGAACAGAACGGCATTGAACGGCACTGGGTGATAGTACATACAATTATAAAGATAATTTATCATTGGCACCCCCTCCACAAATCCCGGAATCTTGGAGAAAATTGCGATTTAGAATTTCCCGCCCTGAAAAATCAGACAAATCCGTCGAAGCGCAGCCGGAGTTCCGCGTGACGTCACGAGTGTGACCCAGTCCTCATGTTTACCATTGCGAGCACGTCGACACTGGTTGTTTTTGGTGCATTTTGTCGTGATAGTCGACTACAAAACACTTCCAACACCTGGGAAGATCTGTTCAGTGGTCAAGGAAAGCTGTCATGGCGACGAAAGAAAAGAAAGGGGGAGGAAAAGCGACCGGGAAGCGATGCGTTTCTAGATATACAGTGATCACTCACTTATCGCGTTTAATGGGGACCAGAACCGACCGCGAAAAGTGAAAAACCGTGAAGTAGCGTCACCCCCCCCCCCCCCCAAGGGCATCACAAGCACTCATCATTGGCTCCATCGATCTCGAAAGATCATGGGGGGGATTTGTGCCTTGGGTCATCATTCAGGGAGCTGCACCATCGGGCGTGGCTGTAGAGGCCGATACGGGATCTGCAGGTCCTGCCGCAGCCGTTGCAGATGAATTCTTCACAGTGTAGTGGGGGTCTCGACAGTCTCCTCTGTCTGCGGAGTCTCTTCTCCCCCCAGCGGGTGTCTCTTCTTTCCTCTGCTGTTCGGATGACATCCTGGGTGATGGTCCGCCAGTTGGAGCGGACGGAGGCGGCTGACTCCAGGTCGGAGGGGTTAAAGCCTCCAGCCTTGAGGTCACGCTTGCAAACATCCTTGAATCTGAGAGTTGGGCGTCCCTTTGATCTAGTTCCAGTAGCCAGCTCACAAGCACTATTTTGCACAAAAAGGCACAAGAGAACAGCGAAAAGTGCCACTAAGCAACACGAGCGATAAAGAACAATGAATGTGGTCTTCCTTCGCTGGGTAAAACGTCTCGGCCAATCAGCTTGCGAGGTAAAACGTCTCGGCCAATCAGCTTGCGAGATTCCCGAGCGGTGAAGAGGTGGGCGGAGAGGAGTGGAGCGGTGGTCAGAGAGGTAGATTTTGAGCTGTGCGGGCTCTCCGTGTTGATACCTGATGTTCTAATGAGAAGGCAGGGAGACTACATTAGAACATCAGGTATCAACACGGAGAGCCCGCTCTCCCCGGCTCCCCAGCCCGCTCGGGAATCTCGCAAGCTGATTGGCCGAGACGTTTTACCTCGCAAGCTGATTGGCCGAGACGTTTTATCTCGCAAGCTGATTGGCGGAGACGTTTTACCCAGCTTCGCTCCCTGCCGAGCGCCTATACCCAGCGAAGGAGGACCGCATTAAACGCGATAAGTGAGGGATAACTGTAATAAGTTGGAAAAATGCTGATGGTTTTTTTTCCCTTTCTTTTTTATTGTTAATTTTCCTTATCCTGACACCCCAAACATGCCAAAGTAAAGACTCACCATTCTGTATTCAATAAGCGACTCTCCTCCCCATCACTGCTGCGGTCTGAGTCGGTGCTGGAATCCCCCGAAAATTCTGGCTCTAATCTGTACGGTTCGATGCCTCCCTCGCTCTCTTCCTGTTCACTTGACACTCCTGCATCCTCCTCTGTCTTGTCACCGATCCTGAATGCCTCTTCACTCTGAAAACTCTGGTGTTCTTGACTGCTGGAACTGCTATCATCTGCCATTGTTGTTTTGATAAGGGTCACACTCGTGACGTCACGCAGCGTTGTCTGCACTACTTCCGGTTTGTTTGGCACTGCCAGCCAGAGGCAAAAGTTTATCGACTTATAGCTTGGCCATCGCACGGCCTAAAAATTTCTTTTATGTGTTGAAAAATACAATAGGTAATAAGGAATTAATCTGCTATTCTACTTTTTTGGCAAAAAGGTGAGTTCAGTTCTACTTTAATGCTTTGCATAATGCCTCACATATTAGATAAGAACAAAGTACAGGAAACTGTGAAAGTGTAACCTTTGGTATGCAGAGACTGCTTGGGGGGGGATCCTTTGTGTGCCGAGAGACGGCTTGGAGGCCAAAAACTGTGAGGGGGATGCTATGGGATTTAAGAGGAAAGGCATTGTTACTTGTGATTATAATGCAATGTGACTTGTGAGCTGTGAGAGTCCTGGGTATATAAGGGACTGTGGGACACATATGTGGGTTTCATATGCTTCATATGTATATCACTGTATGCTTACTGCATGCTTCACGTCTCAGATGAACAAAGGACTGAGCCTCCTTGGAGATAACAGGAGGATGCGAAATGTGGTCTTTGGTATGCAAAGAGATGGCCTTGGGGGATTTCCTGGCCGCCAGTGACTTTGGGTGAAGGTGATAAGAGCTGGAGGAAGACGCATTGTTACTTGGGATTAAATACAATGTGACTGTGTGCTTTGATGTCCTGGGGTATAAAAGGGACGAATGTATGGGGGTCTCTTTCTCTTTCTGTTTTGGATGATGATGGAGAATGTAAATAAACCTGACTCGTGAGATAAACTCAGCCTCGTCATTTCCACATTTTCCACACTGGTGACCCTAAGACGTATCATGAGTGAAAGAAATTCCCCCGAGCCAGACTCGTCAGGAGCCAGCCAAGCAAATGCAGCCACAGTCCAGCTACCGGACTTCTGGCAGAACAATCCGCGCTCCTGGTTTAATGCGGTTGAAGCGCAGTTCAACCTCCGGGGGATTTCGGTAGACGCCACAAAGTTCTACCATGTGATTGCAAAACTGGACAACCACACAGCCCAGCATGTGGAGAGCCTGATCAACCAGCCGCTGGACACCGACAAGTACGGCGCGTTGAAGGCTGCACTCATCCAGTACTTCACCCCCTCAGTGGAGGAGCGAGCAGAGGGGCTCCTGGCGCTGACTGAATTTGAAAGCGACAGGCCTGCGGACCTGATGGAGAAGCTGTTGAGGTTGAAAGACTCTGACGATGATCACTTCATCTTCACCCACCTCTTCCTCAGGACCCTACCGTCAGTGGTGAGAGCGACCCTGGCCAGTTCGCCACTGTTGGCCCAACGAGACTACCGCAAGCTGGGCCAGGAGGCGCAACGACTCATCAACGCCACCAAACGGCGCGCGGTTACAGCCGCGGCAGCGGAGCTCGGCGCGACATCCGGAGATGGCAGGGGGCCAGAGGCAGCAGTACCAGACTCACCGACAACGGCGGCGGCAGGGGCCAAGAAACACGGAACAGACGACGTCCTTTGTTTCTACCATCGCCGCTTCGAAAAGAGGGCACGCAAGTGTATACCACCGTGCCATTTCAAGCACTCGGGAAACGCCAAGACCAGGGGTCGGTAGCAGCTGCAGCCCTCGGGGAGGAGAACAAGCTGCTCTACTTGAAGGATGCGCGCTCGGGGAGGCATTTCCTCGTGGACACAGGCTCCCAGTTGAGTTTCATCACACCTTCCTCTGTTGACGGCTCGTCGATTAAAACCTTTGGTGAGAAGACTCTGCTTCTGTCCCTACACGGCCGTACATTTGAGTGGACTTTTGTCATAGCTGCAGTGAATTTCAATATGTTAGGGGCTGATTTTCTGTGCTCACATGGGTTGTTGGTTGATATTGCTAATAGGCGCCTGGTTAATGCAGTCTCTTTTTATTCTATTCCCTGTACAGCTCGAGTGGCCCCGCCAACAGCACAAGCCAACGTCACAGCTGCAAGTGGTAAGTTCCACACACTGCTCACTCAGTTCCCAGCACTCACGGTCCCAACATTTTCGGCGGCCGTGGCTAAACACGGGGTGGAACATTTTATTACTACCACCGGACCGCCCATTTTTGCAAAAGCCCGGCGCTTGGATTCAGCTAAACTGACCATAGCGCGCGAGGAGTTCGCCAACCTGGAAAAGTTGGGCATCATCAGGCGTTCGAAAAGCCCATGGGCTTCACCGCTTCACATGGTCCCGAAAGCTGATGGCTCGTGGCGACCTTGCGGAGATTTCCGCAGGTTGAACAACGCTACAGCGCACGACCGCTACCCAATCCCGCATATCTAAGATTTTTCAGTTCATTTGGCGGGGGCGCGCGTTTTTTCAAAGATAGACTTGGTACGTGGTTACCATCATGTCCCAGTGCGCGCTGAGGACATACCCAAAACAGCGGTAATAACTCCGTTGGGACTATTCGAGTTTTTGCGCATGCCATTTGGGCTTAAAGGCGCGGCGCAGACGTTCCAACGCATGATGAACGCGGTGTTGCGCGATCTCCCCTTCGTGTTCGTCTACCTGGACGACATATTGGTAGCCAGTGCGTCCGAAGACGAACACGAAAACCACCTCACGGCAGTTTTCCGGAGGTTGGGCGAGCACAGGTTAATAATCAACCCAGCGAAGTGTCAGTTCGGGGTGACGCAGATTGATATTTCGGGGCATTGCGTCTCTCCAGAAGGAGCGGTTCCTCTGCCTGACAAAGTGCGCGCAGTAACAAATTTTCCCCAGCCACAAACGGTCAGGGCGTTACAGGAGTTTTTGGGAATGGTGAATTTTTATAACCGTTTCCTCCCCCACGCAGCGCAGCTCATGCAACCATTGTATGCTGGACTAAAACAACAAAAACCCACAAATAAAATCGAATGGTCTCCGGAGCGAGAGCGAGCATTCTCGGAAGTCAAAACAGCCCTGGCAAATGCTGCGTTGTTAGCACATCCAGTCCCAACGGCCCGCATAGCGCTCACTACTGATGCGTCAGATGTGGCCATAGGGGCGGTCGTGGAGCAGCATGTAGCCGGGGCTTGGCAACCGCTCGCCTTTTTCAGCAGGACCTTGCGCGATAGTGAACGAAAATACAACGCATTCGACAGGGAGTTGTTAGCTCTCCACTTGGCAATTCGCCACTTCCAGTTCTGGCTGGAGGGACGCCGTTTCACCGCGTTCGTTGACCACAAGCCGCTGACTTTCGCGATGGCCAAGATTTCAGAACCGTGGTCGGGCCAGCAGCAGAGACAGCTGGCCGCGATCTCAGAGTTTACTACCGATATCCAGCATGTGGCGGGTAAACTTAATGTAGTGGCAGACTGCCTCTCGCGCGCCGTGGTGGCTCCAGCCCGCGTAGGGGTAGATTTTGCAGCCATGGCCGCGGATCGGGTTAGCAACGCCGAAGTGCGCGCGGCCCCAGTCCGCGTAGGGATAGATTATGCAGCCATGGCCGCGGATCAGGTTAGCGACGCGGACGTGCGCGCGCTCCAGTCTGGACCAACAGGGTTAAGGCTGGAGAACAGGGTGCTGCAAGACGGTATGCTCCCCCCCCCTAATCTGCGACGTCTCCACTGGGCGACTGTGTCCTGTGGTACCGGCCGCGTGGCGCCGCCGCGTTTTTGACTCAATCCATTCTCTGGCGCACCCGGGAGTGCGCGCGTCGGTCAAAATGGTGGGAGAGAAATTTGTATGGCTGAGCCTGCGCAAACAAATTAGGGAGTGGGCAGCAGCCTGCATGGCCTGTCAGCGAGCCAAGGTACACAGACACTCGAGAGCTCCTTTGGAGCCGTTTCACATCCCGGCTAAGAGGTTTGATCATGTTCACGTGGACCTCGTAGACCTCCTTCTGCCATCACAGGGGTGCACACACCTTCTGACAATGGTAGACCGCACCACGCGCTGGCCGGAAGTGGTCCCACTGGCGTCAACCACAGCCGAGGAGGTGGCGCGCGCGTTTTTAACAGCATGGGTAGCACGCTTTGGAGTCCCGTCGGACATTATGTCCGACAGAGGCCCTCAATTTGTTTCCGAACTTTGGTCAGCGATGGCCCGCAGCCTGGGGGTAACGATCCACCGCACAACCGCGTACAATCCGCAGGCTAACGGGCTATGCAAATGTTTTCACAGGTCATTGAAAGCGGCTCTCAGAGCGTCGCTTATGGATGCAAATTGGGTGGACAGGCTACCGTGGGTTTTATTGGGGTTGCGTTCTGCACCTAAAGAGGATTTAAAAGCCTCCCTGGCAGAGCTAGTTTTTGCGCAGCCACTTCGGCTGCCCGTGGAGTTTCTCCCAGATAATCCTGCGCCAGAATTTTCCCTGGCTCAGCGGTTGCAGTGTGGCACGGAATCGGGCACGCTGCCTGGCCCCGTTCACCACAGTTTTCCGCGCGTTTTTATACCTAAGGCTTTAAAAAACGCAGTTTGTTTTTCTCAGACACGATGCCCATCACCCGCCGCTACGACCACCTTATGATGGACCATTTAGAGTGCTGGAAACAGGGGATAAGCATTTTTTGCTAGATTTGGGGGGCAGGAAGGAGAAGATTGGCATTAACAGGCTCAAACCCGCCTTTGTGGTGGCGGACGACGATGTGCTGTTGGCCAGGGCTCCTCGGCGCGGCAGACCCCCTAAGAAACATTCCCCTGAACACACACAGGGATTGACTAACAGTGCTCACCCTCAGACAGCAGCCCCCCAGCAGGATGGCGCCACGGAAGTGTTGAAGCCTACTTACAGCAGATACGGAAGGAGACTGAGACTCAAGCAGCACGTGGGCTGATGTGTAAGGATTTTATCATGACAGGCTGACTGTTATTCCGTTGTTACATCTTAGACGTTTGGGGGGGTCATGTGGGACACATATGTGGGTTTCATATTCTTCATATGTATATCACTGTATGCTTACTGTATGCTTCATGTCTCAGATGAACAAAGGACTGAGCCTCCTTGGAGATAACAGGAGGATGCGAAATGTGGTCTTTGGTATGCAAAGAGATGGCCTTGGGGGATTTCCTGGCCGCCAGTGACTTTGGGTGAAGGTGATAAGAGCTGGAGGAAGACGCATTGTTACTTGGGATTAAATACAATGTGACTGTGTGCTTTGATGTCCTGGGGTATAAAAGGGACGAATGTATGGGGGTCTCTTTCTCTTTCTGTTTTGGATGATGTTGGAGAATGTGAATAAACCTGACTCGTGAGATAAACTCAGCCTCGTCATTTCCACATTTTCCACAGGACGAGTTTTTTCTGTGATGTACTCTTTTCTACTTTGCTCATGTTGGAGCGTGTAATAAACTGCCTTGAGATAAAATCTGTCTCATCCATTACACACTCCACACACATTACAAATATTTGAGACCCATTGTAGTGCTTCCTTTTATATTTTAGCAATAAAAGTACAAAACACCGCCCACACTTGAAGCCAGGGCAAGAAGAGACACAGCGGTGACAAAGCGGTGGCCAAACTTTTATTGATGAAAACTCCATATTTTGACTGAGCGACTCCATACTCGGTGATGTACACCTTCAATTAAAGTACTAGATTCCATTCAAGTGACTGTATTAATTCATTCTGATTGCCATAGTAAAAACAGATGATTTTACATTTAACCCAGCCCTTGTAAAATCTACTTTACTGAAGCGCAGCTACATGAAAATTGTGGAATGAAGTACTTTATATTCACACTGGAATTGGAATCACTCCTGTTTTGTTTTTCTTTTGAATTCTTGGATGGAATATGGGTGGGCAATATAAGCTGTGGCTTCAGCCATCACCCATTTCAGATAACCTATGTTGAATTGTATAATCAGAGGGGTTATTGTTTAATTTGACCTTGTTACATTTTTTTCCCATTTGTTATATTATTTTATTTTATTTTAATCTTTACTTTTAAACTATCTGAAATAAAGATTCATTCATTCATTCACATTCCACCACTGGCTTTTAGCAACAAGTGTATTTCCCAAATACGTTTTAAACTTGCTTTAATTAACCACCACCCATTTCTGTCTTTTGTCTAGGCAAGAGGGAAACGATCCACCCAAACCGGACCTTGCCTCACTATTTACAGAGATGCAGGCTGAAGATCTGCTGAACTGGGACCAGTGTGAGTGGCACATCCCAGCTGCTTCTGAGAGAGGCAGCGGGGCCGGCGTGTGCGACCCATTCTAAGTTTTGTTGTTTGTTTGTTTTTTTACAGTTTGAATTTTGCACATTCTGAATAATCTGGAATTTGCTGCTGATTGTAATAAACAATTTAGTGTCTTGTGTGTTTGCATCATGATTTTCTATTTTGTCTGTTAAGACACTGGTGGGAAAAGAGTCAACAGTACAAACCATTTATTGGTGACTTTGAAAATAATGGCTCATTTTTAAGAAAAAAGTAACCAAAACAATTATTTTATTAACTGAAGGCTATATTGTTGGATGAGCCACCGCAGAAGACCCTGCATACTTTAATGATATTACCAGTATATGGAGGAATTCTGGGCCATATTAGCATCTGTTCTTCATCATAATAAACCCCTAGTGCACAGACAACCTCCGGCCATGCACACTGTGGAGTTATGGTCTGAGGAGACAATGGACACCCTAAAGGGCTGTTTTGAAGCCACCGCCTGGAAGCAGCTCTGCGATCCACATGGTGAGGACATCGATGGCCTCATTCACACCTTCACGGGCTACCTCAGCTTCTGTGTGGACAAATCCGTTCCCACCAAGACCATACGGCGTCACTCAAACAACAAACCCTGGATCAACCCTGAGATAAAAACACTTCTGAGAGAGAAGAAGAGGATCTTCAGGTCTGGGAACAGGGAGATGCTGAAGTCCGTACAGAGGGAGCTGAGGAGAAAGATCAGAGAAGGCAAGGACAGCTTCAGGAAGAAGATGGAGGACAAGCTGCAACAGAGCGACATCAGCGGGGTCTGGAGAAACCTCAAAACCATCTCGGGGCTCCAGAATACCTCCCCCCAGGCCACAGGGGGCAGGGAGTGGGCGAACAACCTGAATCTGTTTTTCAATAGATTTGACCAACCGCCCTCCCCCCTGACTGCACAACAACCACTGCTGCCTCTCAAGAAATCAAGTCCTGCTGCCCACTCCCCACTCCACCAACACCCCCCCACTCCCAACACACAGCCCCCCATCCTGACCCTGACCAGGACCCAGGTGAGGACGGAGCTGAGGAAGATCAAGGCGAGGAAGGCGCCGGGACCGGACGGCATCAGCGCAAAGCTCCTCAAGTCCTGTGCAGACCAGCTGTGTGGGATTGTGACGTATATCTTCAACATGAGCCTGAAACTGGGGAGGGTACCACAGCTGTGGAAAACATCTTGTGTGGTACCTGTACCAAAAACTTCCCACCCCAAAGACCTGAACAGCTACAGACCGGTGGCCTTGACGTCCCACTTGATGAAGACCCTGGAGAGACTGCTCCTTGCTCACCTCCGCCCCCTGGTGGAACCAGCGATGGATCCACTCCAGTTCGCCTACCAGCATGGCATTGGGGTGGAGGATGCGGTGATCTTCCTCCTTCACCGTTCTCTGTCCCACCTGGAGAAGCCCGGGAATATGGTGAGGATCATGTTCTTTGACTTCTCCAGTGCTTTCAACACCATCCAACCGATGATCCTGAAGGACAAGCTGCTGCGCGCAGGGGTGGACCAGCACCTGTCATCATGGATCCTGGACTACCTCACGAACCGGCCTCAGTTTGTGAGAACCCGGGACTGTGTGTCCGACACGATCATCAGTAGCACGGGGGCCCCCCAGGGAACGGTGCTGGCTCCCTTCCTGTTCACTCTTTATACTGCGGACTTCTCACACAACACAACACACTGCCATCTACAGAAGTTCTCTGATGACTCTGCGATCGTTGGCCTCATCTCCAATGGAGATGAAGCTGAGTACAGAGGGCTTATCCAGGACTTCGTGGACTGGTGCCATCGGAACTGCCTCCAGATCAACGCGAGGAAAACTAAGGAGCTGGTGGTGGACTGCCGCAGGCATGGGCAGCCCCTCACAGTACCAGTAAATATACAGGGAACAGACATCGAGATGGTGACATCCTATAAGTACCTGGGTATTCATCTGAACAATAAACTAGACTGGTCACACAATACTGATGCACTCTACAAGAAGGGACAGCGCAGGCTGTTCCTGCTGAGGAGACTCAGGTCTTTTGGTGTACAAGGGGCGCTGCTGAAGTCATTCTATGACACGGTGGTGGCATCAGCCATCACTTTTGGAGTGGTCTGCTGGGGCAGTGGCATTACTGCAGCCGATAGGAAGAGACTGAACAAACTGATTAAGAAAGCTAGCTCTGTCCTGGGGCAGCGCCTTGATCCGATGGAGGAGATAGGAGAGAGAAGGACGGTGGCTAAACTGTCATCTCTGCTGGAGTCCGAGTTCCACCCTATGCAGGACATACTGAATGCACTGAGGAGCTCATTTAGCAGCAGACTACATCATCCCAGGTGCACAACCGAGAGGTTTCGTAGGTCCTTCCTACCAACGGCTGTCAGACTGTACAACCTAAGCAGGGCTGCTCGCAGAGATAGCAAAAAGACGTAACAAACTAATAGTTTTTTGAATGCAAAAGATGCAATAGACTTACACAATGGTCCCCTCCGGCATACAACTAGGAACTTACCGGTCGCTATGGAGGGTGAGAATATGTATGGGCACATAATCATACCATGTAGGATAACTAAGTAGACGGTTATGCTGTTTCATTCCATCTAGCAACAATGCTCTGCACTGTGTGTGTTTATATATTTACATATTTATTCCATCTAGCTACAATGCTCAGCACTGGGTGTGTTTATATATTTATATATCTACATATTATTCCATCTAGCTACATTGCTCCGCACTGTGTGTGTTTATATACTTGCATATTTATTCCACCTAGCTGCAATGCTCCGTACTGTGGGTGTTTATATATTTACATATTTATTCCATCTAGCTACAATGCTCTGCACTGTGTGTTCATATATTCATATATTTATTCCATCCAGCTACAATGCTCTGCACTGTGTGTCTGTGTGTGTGTGTATATATATATATTTTATAGTAATACGTACATATGTATATTAGCTGCTCTTGCTTGCTTGTTTTTTTTGTTTGTTTTTTTTTTGTTTTTTTTTTCTTGCCTTCTGATTGTTGCTCTGAGTGTTGCTATCCCTGTGCTGTTGCAATCCTGGAATTTCCCCATTGTGGGACTAATAAAGGCTTATCTTATCTTATCTTATCTTAATGGGTTTGGGCGGGGGTGTCCAATCATGTGCCATGGAGGGCCAAGACCCTGCAGGCTTTACCTCCAAACAGTGTCTTCAACAGCAGATTCCACTGAATTTCTCCCACTGACTACAGATCAGTGAAAACACCTGCTGAAGAGACTGGGTAGAAGAGAACCTGCAGGGTCTTGGCCCCCCATGACACATGATTGGAAACCCCCGGGTTAGGGTTTAATGGGATTTAACATTTTAACACAAACTGCTTCAAGGTTCATACTTCTGTTGACAGACTTAGACCAATCCAAAAGTAATTTCTCAAACTGCTAGATTGTTCTTAGACAGCTTTTCCAATCTGTTAGTATTTAATTTGTGCCACATGGTGGTAACCATCCATCCATCCATCCATCTTCTTCCGCTTAATCCTTTTCGGGTCGCGGGGGGGCTGGAGCCTATCCCAGCATCTTTGGGCGAGAGGCAGGGTCCACCCTGGACAGATCACCAGTCCATCACAGGGCCAACACAGAGAGACAGACAACCATTCACTCTCACATCCATACCAAAGGACAACTTAGAATCCCCAGTTTGATGCCAATTAACCTAACTTGCCTTTACATATAAAAAAGAGACATCTGCAAAAACTTCAGAGGTTTATTGTCAGTGCAATTCCCAGTGCAATATGACATGAATGCATGTATAGTACATTGTTGATGCAGAGAATATATATTTCTACAGTACATGTATCTAGTAAATCAAGCATTTTCCATGTAACCTTGTGACTGCATTATTTTAATTGCTTTTAATCCTAGATCAAGTTTGTTTTGGCCCAAAATGCATCATAACTGTCAAATATATCTTATTATACCTAATGTAGAAGAGCTCAGAATGACGAGACGAAGTGACTTATAAACCAAAGTTTATTATCAGCTTTGCTCCTCTAACAAGTCTCATCTAGTGCAGCAGCAGAAGAAGTAAGAGAGCGAACACATTCGGCTCTGTGTACTTATACTCACACACAACAAAAGACATGCATACAAAGCTGACATCCCCCATTAACTTAATTATCCTCCTGTGTCTCCGTACCCCTCCACCTGGCCCTGGGAGGTCAGGGCGACCTATCTGGTCTCCACCGCAGTGCCTCGGATGCTCTTTGATCTTCACTGGCGGTTGAGACCGTTTGTCCTGTTCTGAGGTGTGAAGTCGCTTTACATATGTAATCACCAAACATTCTCACATGCTTATACATATGTAGGTTATGGGATATAAGATAAGATAAGATAAGCCTTTATTAGTCCCACAACGGGGAAATTCCAGGATTGCAACAGCACAGGGATAGCAACACTCAGAGCAACAATCAGAAGGCAAGAAAAAACAAGCAAGCAAGAGCAGCTAATATACATATGTACATATTACTATAAAATATATATATACACACACACACACACAGACACACAGTGCAGAGCATATATGATTAATATAGACCACAGCACCCCCCCCCCCCCAAACGACTAAGAAAAGGACAATAGGAAAATTCACAGTTTAAGATAATTATTATGACATACTAACTGCTATACCTCTTGACAAAGAAGAAACTTTCCAGCAGCTATGCTCCTGTAGAGAATTCAGTGGTAATCATAACAGCATAGTAATATCACAAGTCAGTCCTAAACTGTTACAGCACAATTAGTGAACAACTTTTGAGTAGTTTGCATCAGTCCTTGTGCTGTCTGGGCTTTAATCTTCTTCCGAATCTGCTGTGGGTCCGTTCGGGCGTCCTGGTGGGACCCTCCTGTAAGGAATCTGCAGCTTGGGAAGGAGAGTGATTATTTGTTCCCTGCAGGGGGGCTGAGTCTTTTCTCTTGGGGGGTCTACCCCGCCGAGGTGCTCTCGCCAACTGTGCAGGCTCGTCTCTCAACAAGAAGGCAGGTTTAAGTCTGTCAATGCTGACTGTTTCTTTTCTGTCCCCAAAATCAAGCACAAAATGCTTATCACCAGGTTCCAGCACTCTGAATGGTCCATCGTATGGTGGGCAGAAGGTTGGTTTTAAAGCTTCATGCCTAACAAAAACGAATTCAGCGTTTTTTAAAGCTTGGGGGACAAAAACCCGTGGAAAAGAGTGATGTGCCGGCCTGGGGAGAGAGTCCGGTCCGTTGCTGCCTAAAAACCTCGGGGCTGGAAGATGCCCTGGCTCTGGGTTCTCTGGTAAAAATTCACCTGGGAGCCTGAGAGGTTGTGCAAAAACTAATTCTGCTGGGGAGGCGTCTAGATCCTCTTTAGGTGCAGCACGCAACCCCAATAAAACCCAAGGAAGTTTATTTACCCAATTTGTATCCGTTAGTGAGGCTCTGAGGGCGGCCTTAAGAGACCTGTGAAAACGCTCGCATAACCCATTAGCCTGAGGGTGATAAGTGGTGGTGCGGTGAATTGTCGCTCCTAAGCTGCTGGCCATGGCTGACCAAAGCTCCGAGACAAATTGAGGCCCCCTATCGGACGTGATGTCCGATGGGACGCCGAAACGTGCCACCCAGTTTGTCAAAAAAACGCGAGCGACTTCCTCCGCTGTGGTTGACGCCAGAGGGACCGCCTCCGGCCAGCGCGTAGTACGGTCTATCATTGTTAACAGATGTGTGAAACCTTGGGAGGAAGGTAGTGGTCCCACGAGGTTGACATGAACGTGGTCGAACCTTCTAGCAGGGATTTGAAAAGGCTCTAGAGGGGCTTTTGTGTGTTTGTGTATTTTGGCGCGCTGACAAGAAATGCAAGTCTTTGCTCATTCTTTTACGTTTTTGCGCAGGCCAGGCCACACAAACTTTTCAGCGACCATTTTAACTGAAGCACGCACACCTGGGTGCGCGAGGGAGTGAATTGAGTCGAAAATACGGCGGCGCCATGCAGCTGGGACTACCGGGCGAGGTCGGCCGGTTGAGATGTCGCATATTAGGGGGGGCACACCGTCGCGTAAACCCCTTTCCTCCAGCCTTAACCCTGTTGGTCCAGACAGGAGTGTGCGCACGTCCGCGTCACTACTTTGCTCCTCCGCCATGGCTGCATAATCTATCCCTACGTGGATAGGGGCTGCATATGTGTCCGCATTGGCGAAGAGTTCTGCGGCTGAGGTAGTATAATCTGTCTCCTCACGCTCTGGCGATGTCACAGCGCGAGAGAGACAGTCTGCTACCACGTTAAGTTTGCCTGCCACATGTCGAATGTCTGTGGTGAACTCTGAAATCGCAGCTAGCTGTCTTTGTTGCCTGCCTGACCACGGTTCAGAAATTTTAGCCATCGCAAAGGTGAGCGGTTTGTGGTCTACAAAAGCTGTGAAACGCCGCCCTTCCAACCAGAACTGGAAGTGGCGGATGGATAAATGAAGCGCTAGCAGTTCCCTGTCAAAGGTGCTGTATTTACGCTCAGTTTGGTTTAGCGATTTGCTGAAAAATGCCAAAGGTTGCCAGGTTCTGCCGACGTGTTGTTCTACAACCGCCCCTATGGCCAGGTCTGAAGCGTCTGTGGTTAGTGCAATGCGGGCCGAGGGATCAGGGTGAACCAACAATGTGGCGTTAGCTAGGGCACTTTTTACTTCCGCGAAGGCGCGTTCGCGCTCCGGGGTCCATTCGACCACGTTGGAAGGTTTTTGTTTTCTAAGCGCGTCATATAGGGGCTGCATGAGCTGAGCTGCGCGGGGGAGGAAACGGTTGTAAAAATTAACCATTCCCAAAAATTCTTGCAACGATTTGACCGTTTGTGGCCGTGGGACACTTTTTACTGCGTGAACTTTGTCTGGCAGTGGGACTGCCCCCTTCGGTGAAACTCTGTGTCCCAAAAAATTAATTTGTGACACGCCGAATTTGCATTTGGCTGGATTGATTATTAACCCGTGCTCTTCTAGTCTCTGAAAAACCATAGTGAGATGCTGTTCGTGTTCCTCCTCAGATGAGCTGGCTACCAGCATATCGTCGAGGTAGACGAACACGAAAGGGAGGTCGCGTAATACTGCATCCATCATCCGCTGAAAGGTTTGAGCGATGCCTTTGAGGCCAAAAGGCATCCGCAAAAATTCAAAAAGGCCGAAGGGGGTTATTACAGCTGTTTTAGGAATGTCTTCCGCTCTAACGGGGATTTGATGATAGCCGCGGACCAGGTCTATTTTTGAAAAAATGCGCGCACCCGCCAGAAGTAGTGAAAAATCTTGGATGTGAGGAATAGGGTAGCAGTCATGCGCTGTCGCATTGTTTAATCTGCGGTAATCGCCGCACGGTCTCCAAGAACCGTCAGATTTCGGGACCATGTGAAGCGGTGACGCCCAGGGGCTTTTTGATCGCCTGATAATGCCTAGTTTTTCAAGGGTGGTAAACTAGTCCCAAGCTATGGCGAGCTTGGTCGCGTCTAAGCGCCGAGCTTTGGCGAAAACGGGTGGGCTCGTTGTGGGAATAAAGTGTTCGACCCCGTGCTTAGCCACTGTAGCTGAGAATTTGGGAATTGTGAGTGCTGGAAATTGGGTGAGGAGTTGATCAAACTTACCTCCTGCTGTAGTGACGCTGGCCTGCACGGGTGGTGGAGAAACTCGAGGTGAGCAGGGAATAGAAGCAAAGGACAATGCATTAACCAAGCGTCTGTTCGCTAGATCGACTAATAACCCATGTGCACACAAAAAGTCTGCGCCCAACAAGTTAAAACTCACCGCCGCTACAACAAATGTCCATCTGTAGTTGCGGCCATGGATGCGGAGGGGCAGGTTCCTTTCGCCACATGTGTCGATGATGGAGCCGTTGGCTGCCACCGCTCCATTGCCCCGGGGGCCCATGGCCCGGTCTGCTTGGGAGGGCATGATAAAACTCAGTTGAGCTCCCGTGTCGATGAGGAACTGCTTGCTGGTGTGTCCGTCCATCACATACAGAAGCTTGCTTTTTTCGCCGAGAACCGCCGCTGTTAACGGTTCTCGGCTTTGGCGTTTCCCGAATTCGTGAATTTGCAGGGGGGAACGCACTTGTAGGCCTTTTCGGCTAAGTGGTGGTGGTAATAACAGACGTCGCTCCGTCTGTTACGTCTTGGCCGTGTCGCTGTCACGGCGGGCGGATTCTGCTCTGTGGTTTGTGGCTCCCCTTGGCTCCGGGCATCTGCGTTGAGGTCTGCGGATGTTGCTGTGGGTGTCGGTTCCTTGCAGGCGTTGACGAGTCGCTGCGCTTCGTGAGCCAGCGTGCGGAAGTCTGGCTGGGTGCTGCATCGCATGTTGGCAAGCATCCCTCTCATGTGTGGCGGCAGCGTACTGAGGAATATAAATTGGAAAAGGAAATTGTCGTTGTCCTCTTCTTTAAGTTGCAGCAAGTCCTCCATGAGGGCCTTGGGTCTGCATCCTCTGTGGCCGTAGACCGCCAGGATCCTCTCGGCTCTCTCCTCGGCAGAGGGGACGAAATTCGCCACGATGGTCGCTTTCAGTTCTCTGTATTTGTCCTGGGCCGGTGGCCGCTGGATTATGCTCCGCGCACATCTTGAAGTGGCGGCGTCGAGTTTGGCGACGATGTGATAGAACTTTGTATCGTCAGCCGTGATGCCCGCAAGTGCAAACTGGGCTTCAGCTTGCTGAAACCACGAGGCGGGGTCTTCCTGCCAGAAGTCCGGCAGCTTGACGGTGACGGCATTTGTGTGGACCGTCACTGATGTGTCCGCAGGGTGAGAGTGTCTTCCTTTGGCTCTCACAGCGGTGCTGGTGCTCGGTTGAGCCCTCTCTATCACTTCTGCCGTGGGGGAACGTCGTCCATCTGTTCCCCTGTCTGCATGGGCGCCGGCGTCTGCCTGGGTCGCCACAGATGAGTCGATCGCTGGGGAACGCCTCTGGTCCATCCTCGCGTCAGGGTCACCAGTGTTGAAGAGCTCGGAATGACGAGGCGAAGTGACTTATAAACCAAAGTTTATTATCAGCTTTGCTCCTCTAACAAGTCTCATCTAGTGCAGCAGCAGAAGAAGTAAGAGAGCGAACACATTCGGCTCTATGTACTTATACTCACACACAACAAAAGACATGCATACAAAGCTGACATCCCCCTTTAACTTAATTATCCTCCTTTGTCTCCGTACCCCTCCACCTGGCCCTGGGAGGTCAGGGCGACCTATCTGGTCTCCACCGCAGTGCCTCGGATGCTCTTTGATCTTCACTGGCGGTTGAGACCCTTTGTCCTGTTCTGAGGTGTGAAGTCGCTTTACATATGTAATCACCAAACATTCTCACATGCTTATACATATGTAGGTTATGGGATATATGATTAATATAGACCACACCTAACTCAGTACTGTTTACTTTTTTAATATGACATAATAACGGGCCCAGGGAACACGCACACAGGCTCAGGTGAGATTCAAAGGCTTTATTCAACAACAAGATGTGTATGGATGCGTGTGTGTGGAATGTGAATGGACTGTGGGTGAACAAGGAGCGCTGGGGGCAGAATGACACGCCGTGCAGCCAGGCAACCCTATGGACAGAGCAGAGACAGGGATATGAGCAGACCTTCACCATGCAGGGTTAATATACAGAGCATTGATTACTTGCAGGTGTTATGGTGGCTGGCGTTGGCAAGGGAAGCTCCTGCCTGGGGGACAGCGCCCTGCTGCGCGCTCGGCGATGAGAGGAAGAGGAGGACGAGGATGTGGCGAGGACGAGAGGAATCTGCCTCCGGGAGGATCCACCTGTGCACAGGGGAGAGACTGAAGGACAGGTGAGCAAACAACACAGCTTACTTGCTGGTAGGAGAATGGCGCAGGTCAGGAAGAGACGATCCTGCAGAGGGATTGAGAGCATTGGTGAACAGACGGCTCCAGACCGACGCTCTGGGCCGAGCGGGTTAAATAGCTGGTGATTGACGAGGCACAGGTGTGCACGCAGCTGAGGCAGATGACTGGTGAAGACGAGTTGTGACATAATATATATTTTGTGGCTAATATAGTTATTAACCTGGCGATCAAGTTGTGACAGCTGATCATTTTTTGATATGACACCACCTCAGACTGAGTGCAGCTGGAGCAGCTACATCCATGATGCCTCAACAGTCTTTCCATGATTTTCACGCAGATCAGAACAATTTGTTGCACAGGAAATAAACATTTCTACAGACATTCTTAAGCTCTATAACCACTGATCGTTTGTGAAGCTGGGGTGACATCAGTGACGGGCTGTGTTGACATCAGTGACAGGCTGTGTTGAACGCCCAAACCGACCATTTGAAGTGGTAATTTTCCCACAACAGAGCCATCTGAAACACACACACAGCATACATATTTTAGTACCTAACAGCGATAACTTGCAGACATTACAGTGTAGTATGACGTACTTATAGCAAACTAGCATTAGCAACCATTAGCTTACCGTCACATGACCTAGTTTGTATCCTCACATCTTCGGTTCTCCCAGAAGCTGCAGTACTATTTCAGAGTGTTTCGTCTCGCTGCCTGTACCCTTGTCTGGCAGTCCTTTTTGGCATTTACGGTGACAAAAAGCCACAGACCGAGGAGTCGCCTTGTACAGCCGCCATGTTATGTTTTGCTTGGGTCGCGTGTTTTACGTCACGCGAGTGTGGCGCCGCCTTGCTGTAAAAAAAATCCCGCCCACCCCAGCTTTACCCAGCTGCTATGGAAACACAGCTGCGGCTGAAACGAGTAATGGCGAATTGAGTCGAGTTAGGCCAACTGGGGCTAGTAGAAAAGGGCCATTTGTGTACAGGATGAAGAGTAGTGGTGACAACACACACCCCTGAGGAGAGCCGGTAGAAGAACACTTTTGGTCAGACAATGTACCATTGACCCTTACTCTCTGTGTCCTGTTGGTTAAAAACTCCAGAATCCAACCCACCAGATTACTCAAATCAAATTGTTGCAGGAGCCTTTCAACTAAAATATGAGGCTGGATTGTATTAAAGGTGGTGTGGGCACCCAGCACAATGCAGACTGATAATATTCACGCTCAGCAGGGCGTGAATATTATTATTATTATTATTAATATTATATTATTTGCATACAACCAGAAGAACCACAGGAGACAGTCAGACAGGACTGAATGCATGCATCTTCTGTGCCAACCAATGTCAAGCTAATCATGTGTATTGACCGATGTGTATCGGATGACAACTGATATGCTAATGTGCCTTGCATTCTCTTTTGTCCTATTGTTATACATCCACGGAGTAAGGAGAGGAGTCTGGCGCCAGTAATTAAGCAGTTGATATGTATGGACTGTTGTGTATATCAATATGCCATGCATTCTCTCTTGTCTGTATAAATGTGCTGACTTGACATGCCTTGTTTAGCTCAATCACAGCGCACTCACAACAGCACACACACAGCACAGCGCTACTGTGTGTCTCATGATGATGGAGGAATAAAACTCTTAAACCTTCAGCTTGCCGTGTCTGCCTGCATTTATCATTTTATGCCTCCACAGCAGAAGAAAAGTCCACAAATAAAAGTCTGGCGTGTGTCCCATTAAAATCCAGATGTTTAAAAAGCATGTTAAACAGAGTGACAGTGGCATCCTCCACTGCTCTGTGAGGCCTATAGGCAAACTGCAAAGGATCCAATGCATGCTCAGTCAGCTTTAGGACCTCAAATCTGACCAGTTTTTCAAAAATTTTCAATAAAATTGAAGTCACACCGGAGTGGTGGCTCAGTTGGTAGAGCATCCGCCCCACACCCGGGAGGCAGGGGTTCAAATCCCAGCCGGGTCATGCCGAAGACCATATAAAAAGCCGAACTTCCTGCCATCCAGCTTGGTGCTCAGCAATAATGGAATGGAGGAGGGAAATCTGTGGCGGCACCTTGCATGGCAGCGGCCCTTCTGATTCTACACATGAGGTGTGTGTGTGATTGACACTGAAGATAGGATAAAGCACAATTTCGTTCTACTGTACATGATTGGTTGAATGATAATAATGGGTGATTTAATTTAATGATTTAATTTAATTTACCGTTTTAGGACAGCTGGATTTTGGAATGGGGACAACCACGGCATCTTTTCAGATCTTAGGCACATGTTGTGTCTGTAAGCACTTATTGAAAATGTAGTGAAATACAGGACTCAGTTCATGTGCACATGACTTTACCAAGCACCCACATATATTATCAGGACACTGACGTTTGTTCACTTTTACAGCACAGAACTCTCTTTTAACATCCTGCACCTCAATATTAAAGTGCTGATTGTCTTTGAGTTTCTGTTTCAAATCTTGGGTTTCTGTGCTAAAATCAAAGGAGTCAAAACGACCATAAAAACAATTAAGACATTAGCCAGCTCTGTGTCTGAATTAAAACCATCTAAAAACACACGATTACTGCACTCTGTGCTCTGAAGGCCTGCAATACTTTTCATACTGGCCCAGGCTGAACCAAGTTTCTTTGTTGCCATCTTGCTTTCCAACTCTGATTTATAATTCTGTTTTGCTCTTAAAATTTCGGCCTTCAGCTCTTTTGTGGCAACCTGTAGCTCAGAAACAGACCCCTGTTTAAAGGCAAGTGCTTTCTTCTGTAAGCAGGATTTAACTGATTTTGTAACCCATGGCTTATTGTTGGGATATATTTTGACACGTTTACGTGGAACAATCTTATTTTCACAGAAAGCCATGTATGAGCATGTGACGTCCACCAAAGAGTCCAAATCATCCCCGCAGGACAGTGTGAACATCTCCCAGTCTGTACAGTTAAAGCATTCCTGGAGGCTGTGCACTGAATCCTCTGTCCACACATCTACGTCCCTGGTCTCCACCTTGCCTCTTCTGAGAGCATTTTTATATGTGAGCAGCAAATGTACACAGTTGTGATCTGAGGATCCTAAAGGAGGAAGGGGGAGTGATTTATAGGCCCTCTCTATGGATCCATAGCACAAGTCCAATGTCTTTTTTCGCCTGGTTAGGCAGGAGACATACTGATAAAAGTTTTTAAGTGTCTTCTTTAAAGAAACATGGTTAAAATCCCCAAGAATGAAGTTTGGCGCCTCTGGAGAAATTGATTGCAGCCGCTGTACCACATCAAAGACGGTGCTGGAGGCGGAGTCAGTGTCTGCCCTCGGGTAAATGTAAACAATCGTGATGAAAAGCTGGGGGAACTCGCGAGGCAAATAAAAGGGGCATAGCGATATGGACAGCAGCTCCACATCGGGTGTACAGATGCGCTCTCTGACCGTGACAGATGTGCAGTACTGCTTATTAATATATAAACATACGCCGCCCCCCTGACCCATTTTGTCATGGATCCAGGCTTTCTGTTCTCCTGAGACAGTCTGAGAGGGTCGAGACAATGCAACGCGGGTGATGGAGACATGCCCCAGTCTATGGAATCACCTGGAGGCCACCGACATACTACTGTCCATATACACCCTCCCGTGTACGAGTGATGAGCCTGGGGAAGCCGCTCCAATGTCTGAGCCGATCCAAACAAAGAGGAAGTGCTCACACAGAAGGAAGTCTCCAACCTCTTGCAGCTCTCCTGTGGCAGCGCCACCTCCTCCTCCTGAGCCCTGGCCTGCTCCATCAGCCAAGGAGCTGGAGAAGCACAGACAGGTATTGTTGGCTGAGACTCACCTCCTTCTGGAAGTGAAGCCGTGGCTCCTCCCAGATCTGGCCTTGGATTTAGAGGAGTTTTCTCCGAGGGAACCCAAGTTAGTGCCTGTGACAGAGCGCTCCCTGACCTCGGAGCCTCTAAATATCCATGACGAGCCCATGCCTCTGTCTCCCTCTGGTCGCCACTGATCCCGGAGACCTCGGCAGAAGAACATCATCACATGTCAGCCAGCAACCCCTCCTTCACAGAGGGAGGAGATTTCTGCAATAGAGCCATTTCAACAATTTTCCCTTCTAGCTGCCTTGCCAGCATCCACTCCCTCCGCAGCCGCTGCCTCCTCCTTCTGCTTCTCCTCAGCGCATTCATCCACTGTTGTGGGTTTGGCCGTTACTTCCCTGGCTCCGCCTGCCTCCGTGCCTGCTGAGGCGGCTCCTCCACAATCCACAGAGGAGCTTAGGCCCGCCATGGACACGGAGAGGGATGATTGTGCACCAGATGCAGCAGGCAACACCACACACCAGGAAAACAGGCAAGTTCCATTCCATTCCATTTTAATTGTTGATGAATTGTCTTGCCTGATCCCTGGTTAAGAGACTCAGGTTTTGCAGTCCCCTGAGTTCTCTTCACTGGCTGCAAATAACAATTCCTCACCTGCCCTCTCCGTGTTCCATCCTCTTGCCTTTGAGGATCCGTTGACCGTGGAACTTAACCACCAGATGATGGGGAGCCCACGGTGTTGGAGGACACCGTTCCAGCCCCTCAGTCACTTTATGGACCAAGGGAAGGTGCTGAACCTATGTTTGCCATGCAGAGTCCAGCGCCAATGGTGAGCCGGACCCCAGCTGCCACACTAGATGAACCTCCCACATGGACCACTTCACCTGGGGCCTCTCAGACTGCTACAACCATCATGCCTGCTGCAGAGGCCGCCACAGCAGAGTGGCAGTCTGAGCTGGGTTTCCTGTGGGCTGAGCCAGAAGAGCCATTGTCACCTGGATTATCATAGAGAAGCAGGAAGCAGCAGCTACAGATCTGGAGACAGCTGGGGATTCAGCTGGGAAAAAGCGAGAGGAAGGCTGCACTGCTGAGCAGGGCTTCAGTATTGGCGTCAGAGAATGAGCTGTCCGAGAGGCTGGCTGCTTCCTATAGCTGTCCGAGGCAGGAGAATGCTGCTCTGGTGGAGCTGATGAAGCCAGAGTGGGAGCACAGGAGGGTTCTTCTGCAAAGTGCGTCTTCGTGTGGGCGCTGGTTTGGCTGTAGGTGACCCCCACGTAAGCTCGGGGGAGGACCGTTGCAGGACGGCGAGTGTAGCCAACCCATCCAGGAACTCCAGATATCTCCTCAGCCCGGAAAGTACCCTCGGTTTCCCGACCGCTGCCTCCACATTCTGCAGGACTCTCTTAGGGTTTTGAGAGGCAAGGGCATTGGAGACACAGTCCTGGATGAAGAGATCCCCCCACTGCTCCACTAGGCTGGGGTCCCTGGCCACTGACCCTCCTTTGTTAGCCAAGAACCGGCGTGCAGGGGACATGATAAGCTCCAAAGCAGGTGAGTGAAAAAAAAGGCAAAAGGAAAAAATGCACCAACACAACAGCTGGGTCTTTCTCTGGCTACTGCATTCTGTCATAAACACCCCTATGGGCCAGGGAGACAGACCCAGGCGCTGAATTGCATTGGTGACATTTATTAACAGAGAAACCAAAGTCCAAAAATAGTGCTGACAAATGCAAAAAATGCAAACAAGAATAACTTACACAGATAAGCCTCAGAGCAAGAAGCGCTCTGGAGAAGTCAACTACTTCAGAGGCTGGGTGTAGTGTAGTAATGAGGAGACAATCCAATGTAGCAGCAATAACACAGGGAAAAGGCAATGCTTAAATACCATACAATCTAATAAACTGCAGGTGTGAGTCAATGAGCGAGCTGGTGACATAATTAGACCCACTGCCCACAGCTGAGATGGCAGGGAAGTAACCTGTGGGCAGTAGTGGGAGTGTCTGGGGAGAGAAGGCACAAAAGAAAACAACCCAAAATGCATATACAGAAATAAACAAATCAAACTGATCACCACCTGGTGGTGAGTTGGATCCGATGGCAGGGGAGGAAGCCATTCAGACCTGGTAGACCCAAACGTATAGTGAGGGTGTGCTGGGAGCGTCTGGCTGAGGCCCCTGTCCGGGAGGTCTTCAACTCCCACCTCCGGAAGAACTTCAACCACATTCCGAGGGAGTCTGGAGACATGGAGTCTGAATGGGCCATGTTCTCCACCTCTGTTGTTGAAGCGGCGGCCCAGAGCTGCGGCCGCAAGGTGGTCGGTGCATCTCGTGGTGGCAACCCCCGAACCAAGTGGTGGACACCAGTGGTGAGGGGGGCCATTAAGCTGAAGAAGGAGTCCTATCAAGCTTGGTTGGCTTGTGGGACTCCCGAAGCAGCTGAGGTGTACCGGCAGGCCAAGCGGAGTGCAGCTCGGGTGGTTGCTGAAGCAAAAACCCGGGTATGGGAGGAGTTCGGTGAGGCCATGGAACAAGACTTTCGGTCGGCTTCAAAGAGATTCTGGCAAACTGTTCGGCGGCTCAAGAGGGGAAAGCAGCTCCCCGTCCACACTGTGTATGGTGCGGATGGGACACTGTTGACTTCAACTGGGGATATCGTCGGGCGGTGGAAGGAATACTTCGAGGATCTCCTCAATCCCGCTGATACGCCTTCCACAGAGGAAGCAGGGTTTGGCGACGAGGGGGATGACTCGCCTATCACAGGGGCTGAGGTCGCCAAGGTGGTTAAAAATCTCCTTGGTGGCCGGGCCCCGGAGGTGGACGAGATTCGCCCCGAGTACCTCAAGGCCCTGGATGGTGTTGGGTTGTCATGGTTGACACGCCTCTGCAACATTGCGTGGAGGTCGGGGGCAGTGCCTTTGGCATGGCAAACCGGGGTGGTGGTTCCTCTCTTCAAAAAAGGGGACCGGAGGGTGTGCTCCAACTTTAGAGGGATCACACTCCTCAGCCTCCCTGGGAAGGTCTATGCCAAGGTACTGGAGAGGAGAGTCCGGCCGTTGGTCAAACCTCGGATTCAGGAGGAGCAATGTGGTTTTCGTCCTGGCCGTGGCACATCGGACCAGCTCTTTACCCTCTCGAGAATTCTTGAGGGTTCGTGGGAGTTTGCCCAACCAGTTTACATGTGTTTTGTGGACTTGGAGAAGGCATTTGACCGCGTCCCTCGTGGATTTTTGTGGGGGGTGCTTCGGGAGTATGGGGTATCGGGCTTGTTGTTACGAGCTATTCGGTCTCTGTACGACCGTTGTGAGAGTTTGGTTCGTATTGCCAACACTCTGTCGGAGTCATTCCCAGTGAGAGTTGGACTCCACCAGGGCTGCCCTTTGTCACCGGTCCTGTTCATAATTTTTATGGACAGGATTTCTAGGCGCAGCCAGGGAATGGAGGGTGTCATGCTTGGTGACCACAGGATCTCATCTCTGTTGTTTGCAGATGATGTTGTCCTGTTGGCTTCATCCAGCAATGACCTACAGCTCTTGCTGGGACGGTTTGCCGCTGAGTGTGAAGCGGCTGGGATGAGAATCAGCACCTCCAAGTCCGAGTCCATGGTCCTCAGCCGGAAAAAGGTGGATTGTCCTCTCCGGGTTGGGGACAGGCTCCTGCCCCAAGTGGAGGAGTTTAAGTATCTTGGGGTCTTGTTCACGAGTGAGGGGAAAATGGAGCGAGAGATCGACAGACGGATTGGAGCAGCATCTGCAGTGATGCGGACGTTGTACCGGTCTGTTGTGGTGAAGAGGGAGCTTAGTTTAAAGGCAAAGCTGTCGATTTACCAGTCAATCTACGTTCCTACTCTCACCTATGGTCACGAGCTTTGGGTAATGACCGAAAGAACGAGATCACGGATACAAGCGGCTGAAATGAGCTTTCTCCGTAGGATTGCTGGACTCACCCTCAGAGATAGGGTGAGGAGCTCAGTCATCCGGGAGAGGCTCCGAGTAGAACCGCTGCTCCTCCACATTGAAAGGAGTCAGTTGAGGTGGTATGGGCATCTGATTAGGATGCCTCCTGGACGCCTCCCACTTGAGGTGTTTCAGGCACGTCCCACTGGGAGGAGACCCCGGGGCAGACCCAGGACTCGGTGGAGAGACTATGTCTCCCAGCTGGTCTGGGAACGCCTTGGTATCCCCTCTGAAGAGCTGGAGCAGGTGGCTGGGGAGAGGGAAGTCTGGGCTTCTCTGCTTGAACTGCTGCCTCCGCGACCCGGACCTCCGGAAAAGTGGTAGAAGATGGATGGATGGATGGAAACTATACTTAGAAATAAAGTGAGAGTCTGAGCTCAGTAAAAACATGAGTTCAGACACGACGTTTGTATTTTGTGCTTCTTTTAGTTCATAAAGTTGCAAACCGACAGTCTGCATTTGGCACCCTCATACCTGTCAAGGCATACCTCATGCTGTGGCTCACATATTTGAGATGCTTAGGCTGCATATGTATGTCACTGTTATATTTGAGATGCTTAGGCTGCAGATGTATATTACTGTTACCTCACATCTTAGAAGGAACAATAAGTCTGGACCTCCTGGGGATAACAGGAGGGTGTGAAATCTGTCTTTCGAAATGGTTCTGAGAAGACTTCCTGACCACCAGGCTTTTAGGTGAAGAAGAGAAGACCTGGGGGGTGATGTATTGTCTCTGGGGGTTGAATGACAATGTGACTTTGTACTTTGATGCCCCGGGTATAAAAAGGGGAGATGTGGGAAGTTCTTTCTCTTTTCTGTTTGTGAGGATGTTGGAGATACGTGAATGATTAATAAACCTGAATTGAGAAATAAATTCAGCCTCTTCATTTCACGCTCTCTACACTGGTGACCTTAAGACGTATAATGGGCAGAGACGATTCCCCCGAACCAGACTCGCCAGGGACCAGCCGGGCAAGCGCAGTCTCAGTCAAGCTACCAGAATTCTGGCAGGACAACCCGGACTCATGGTTCCTCCTTGCTGAAGCCCAGTTCACTCTCGGGGGAATAACGGCAGATGACACAAAGTTCTACCACGTCATCCCCAAACTCGAGAGCCGCACAGCTCGACATGTGCGGAGCCTGGTGCAGCGCCCACCTGCTGGCGACAAATATGGCAGGTTGAAAGCTGCCCTCATCCAGCGTTTCACTCCCTCAGCCCAGGAGAGAGCTGAGAGACTCGTGGCCCTGCACGACTTGGGAGAAAGCACACCTGTTGACCTGATGGAAGACATGCTGAAGCTGAGAGGCTCAGACAATGACGATTTCCTCTTCACTCACATTTTCCTGAGAACTCTACCATCGCAGACGAGGGCGACCCTGGCGGGCTCTCAGTTTGTGACCCAGCGGGACTTCCGCGCACTGGCCCAGGAGGCGCAACGGATCCTCAACGCCAGCGGACGGCACATGGCCACCGCAGCAGCGGCAGACCTCGGCGCAACGACCGGGAACGGCAAAACGCCAGAGGTGACTCAGGCTGACACACCAACAACGGCAGCGGCGAAGCCCTGACATCGCGGAGGAGACGATCTCTGTTTTTACCATCAGCGTTTCGCAGAGAGGGCACGCAAGTGTATACCGCCGTGTCAGTTCAAGAGCTCGGGAAACTCCAGGACCGGGAGTCGTTAGCAGCTTCGGCTCTCGGTGAACGGAACAAGCTGCTCTACCTGACGGATGCGCATTCTGGGAGGCAATTCCTCGTGGACACAGGCTCCCAAGTGAGTTTCATCATGCCAACCTACGCTGACCGGCTGGCTGGCCCTGGGAGTCATGGAGCATCAGCGGCGAATGGCTCGAGCATTAAGACCTTCGGTGAAAGGACTCTACTTCTGTCCCTGCACGGCCGCACATATGAGTAGACTTTTATCATAGCGGCGGTGAGTTTCAACATGTTAGGTGCTGATTTTCTGTGCTCACATGGGTTGTTGGTTGATCTTCCCAACAGACACTTGGTTAATGCACTCTCGTTTTACTCTATCCCTTGTGCAGCTCGAGTGTCCCCGCCCACAGCACAAGCCAACGTCGCCACAGCAGGTGGTAAGTTTCACACACTCCTCACCCAGTTTCCAGCACTCGCGGTTCCCACTTTTTCAGCAGCCGTTGCTAAACATGGGATGGAGCACTTTATCACTACTGCTGGTCCCCCCGTTTTTGCAAAAGCTCGGCGCTTGGATGCAGCTAAGCTGACCATAGCAAGCGAGGAGTTCGCCAACCTGGAAAGGTTGGGCATCATCCGGCATTTGAATAGCCCATGGGCTTCCCCGCTCCACATGGTCCCTAAGGCTGACAGCTCGTGGCGACCTTGCGGTGATTTCCACAGGTTGAACAACGCCACAGCGCACGACCGCTACCCAATTCCCCATATTCAGGATTTTTCGGTTCATCTGGCGGGGGCGCGCATTTTTTCTAAAATAGACTTGGTCCGCGGTTATCATCAAGTCCCAGTCCACGCTGAGGGCATTCCCAAAACAGCGGTAATAACTCCGTTTGGACTTTTTGAGTTTTTGCGCATGCCATTTGGGCTTAAAGGCGCCACGCAAACTTTGCAGCGCATGATGGATGCGGTGTTACGCGATCTCCCTTTTGTGTTCGTCTACCTGGATGACATTTTGGTAGCCAGTGCGTCCGAAGAAGAACACGAAAAGCACCTCACGGCAGTTTTCCGGAGGTTGGGAGAGCACGGGTTAAAAATCAACCCAGCGAAGTGCCAGTTCGGGGTGGCGCAGATTGATTTTTTGGGGCACCGCGTCTCCCCAGAGGGGGCAGTTCCGCTGCCGGACAAAATGCGCGCAGTAGCAAATTTTCCCCAGCCACAAACAGTCAAAGCACTACAGGAGTTTTTGGGAATGGTGAATTTTTATAACCGTTTCCTCTCCCGCGCGGCGCAGCTCATGCAACCATTGTATGCCGTGCTTAAAAAACAAAAACCCTCAAATGCAATCAAATGGTCCCCGGAGCGGGAGTGCGCATTCTCGGAGGTAAAAAAAGCCCTTGCAGACGCTGCGTTGTTGGCTCATCCAGACCCAACAGCCCGCATAGCGCTCACCACTGATGCGTCAGACATGGCCATAGGGGCGGTAGTGGAGCAGCATGTTGCCGGGGCTTGGCAGCCACTGGCCTTTTTCAGCAGGACCTTGCGCGAGGCCGAGCGAAAATACAGTGCGTTCGACAGGGAGCTGTTAGTGCTCCACTTAGCCATTCGTCATTTCCAGTTCTGGCTAGAAGGTCGGCGTTTCACCGCGTTTGTCGACCACAAACCGCTCACTTTTGCGATGGCCAAAATTTCGGAACCATGGTCGGGCCAGCAGCAGAGGCAGCTGGCTGCAATTTCACAGTTTACTACTGATATTCAGCACGTAGCGGGTAAACTTAACGTAGTGGCAGATTGCCTCTCTCGTGCCGTAACTGCTCCAGCCCGCGCAGAAGTAGATTATACTTACACGGCCGAGGAGCAAAATAGCGGCGCGGAAGTGTACATGGCCCCAGTCCACGTGGAGATAGATTATGCAGCCATGGCCACGGATCAGGTTAGCAATGCGGACGTGTGCACGCTCCAGTCTGGACCAACAGGGTTAAGGCTGGAGAGCAGGAGGCTGCAAGATGGTATGCCCCCCCTAATCTGCGATGTCTCTACCGGACGACCACGTCCGGTAGTGCCGGCCGCGTGGTGCCGCCGTGTTTTTGACTCGATTCACTCTCTAGCGCACCCGGGGGTGCGCACATCGGTAAAAATGGTAGGAGAGAAGTTTGTTTGGCCGAGCCTGCGCAAGCACGTTAAAGAGTGGGCAAGAGCCTGCATGGCTTGCTAGCGGGCCAAAATACACAGGCACACTAAAGCCCCCTTAGAGCCATTTCACATCCCGGCCAAGAGGTTCGATCATGTGCATGTCGACCTCGTAGGCCCCCTACCGTCGTTGTAGGGGTACATGCATCTTTTGACAATGGTGGACCGCACCACGCGTTGGCCTGAAGTGGTCCCACTGGCATCAACCACAGCCGCAGAGGTGGCCCGCGCGTTTTTAACGGCTTGGGTAGCGCGTTTTGGGGTCCCGTCAGATATTACGTCCGACAGAGGACTTCAATTTGTTTCTGAGCTTTGGTCAGCGATGGCCTGCAGCCTGGGGGCAACAATTCACCGCACTACCGCGTACCACCCCCAGGCTAATGGTTTATGCGAGCATTTTCATAGGTCATTGAAAGCAGCCCTCAGAGCGTCGCTTACGGATGCAAATTGGGTAAATAGGCTACCATGGGTTTTATTAGGGTTGGGTTCTGCACCTAAAGATGACTTAAAAGCCTCCCCAGCTGAGTTGGTGTTTGCGCAACCACTCCGGCTGCCAGGGGAGTTTCTTCCTGATAATCCGGCGCCAGAACATCCCCCTGCTCAGCGGTCACTGAACGACACGGGAGCGGACACGCTTCCGGGCCCCGTTCATCACACTTTTCCGCTTGTTTTTGTACCTAAATCTTTAAAAAACGCCGAGTTTGTTTTTGTCAGGCACGAGGCTCAGCGCCCAACCCTGCGACCACCTTACGATGGCCCATATAGAGTGCTGGAAACAGGTGATAAGCATTTTTTGCTAGATTTAGGGGGCAGGAGGGAAACAATTTGTATAGACAGACTTAAACCTGCTTTTGTGATAGCTGATGAGGCTGTGCAAGTGGCGAGGATTCCTCGACGCGGCAGACCCCCCAGGGAGCATGCCCCAGAGCTCCCACAGGGATTGACTAACAGTTCTCATCCTCAGATAGCGGATTCACTGCAGGATGGCGCCACGGGAGCGGCTAAGCCCACTTACAGCAAGTTCGGAAGACCGTTGAAGCCCAGACAGCTTGTGGACTGATGTTTGTGATTTTATCATGTGGTGTAGACTATGTTGAATTGTTTCATCTTCGACGTTTGGGGGGGGGTCATGTGGCTCACATATTTGAGATGCTTAGGCTGCATATGTATGTCACTGTTATATTTGAGATGCTTAGGCTGCAGATGTATATTACTGTTACCTCACGTCTTAGAAGGAACAATAAGTCTGGACCTCCTGGGGATAACAGGAGGGTGTGAAATCTGTCTTTAGAAATGGTTCCGAGAAGACTTCCTGACCACCAGGCTTTTAGGTGAAGAAGAGAAGACCTGGGGGGTGATGTATTGTCTCTGGGGGTTGAATGACAATGTGACTTTGTACTTTGATGCCCCGGGTATAAAAAGGGGAGATGTGGGAAGTTCTTTCTCTTTTCTGTTTGTGAGGATGTTGGAGATACGTGAATGATTAATAAACCTGAATTGAGAAATAAATTCATCCTCTTCATTTCACGCTCTCTACACATGCCTCCCTTATTGGGGGGGCCTTCACACCTGTACTGACCTCATGCCTCCCTTATTGGGGGGGCTTTCACACCTGTACTGAGTACTTAAAAACTGTATTTATCGGCAGATGAAAGAAAACTGAAACAAAAATAAACAAAAAAAACAAACAAAAACCAAACAAACAGCAACTGCAACATGAACTATTTCAAATTCATTCATTTATGCTGCCAATGCTGAAACAAAAGCAGAATGGATTTTTGTTTCATAAGTTAAGTATCAGAAATGATTCTCTTTGAAATTGTGTTAATAATAATAACAATGAAAATATCAATCTTATTCAGCCCTTTCAATATAATGCTATACATTCAGATGTAAAGCAAAGTTCCAAGATACAAAATAACAGTACACTATAGGGGATTTGGGCTACCTCTAAGCATGTTTGTTAAGATTTTAAAGCATTTTTTTTTGTTATATTTAGGTAATATTTGAAGGTGAATAATACTGCCCATACCTGAAAACATTTGGAGATTTCTCCTTCAGTCTGGAAAGGACAGAATTGTCTCGACCCACCATCATGTTGCAATTGTCCGAAGCAAAGCCCATAACATTCTCCCATGGAATATTGTGCAATCTAAAAATAAATAAATAAATGGTGACGGTGAAGGAGAACGGTGACGTCCAGTCCCTTGATTTCCCTTTTCTTCAAGCTTTGTTTTCTTCGCCGGCGGCGCGCTGCAAGAAGCCATTTTGAAAATCACAAAAACACTGCTTAGGTGCGCTTGTGGAGGATCGAAATAAGTGCAGGCGGACACGGCGAACTGAAGTTTAAAAGGGTGCTTCATGCAGACAGTCAATTTATATACCCGGCTACAGACAATGCATGCATGGCACATTAGCATCACAGTATACAGCAGGAAAGCATGGACATTTGCAATAGAGTCACACATATCAGGCGCAGGATTACTGGCGCCGGGATTCCTCTCTGTTCCGGAGCCGCAGGACAACAGAAGGTGCGAGGCGCATCTGCATAATGATCAGTCCACACCTCTCACTGTTGTGATAACTGCTCACGCTGAGCGCTCTGCCAGCCCCGTACGCTGTGGGGGTCACACACGAGGTGTTCCTCCACACTCTCAATAATTTTTTTTCCCGTATATTTTTCTTTTTGGTGTACAGAAATGGCAATACGCCCGTATTTGCTAAAATTGCATTTTCCCCGTATTAAAATACGGCAAAACCGTATCACTTGACAGGTATGCGTCCTGTTGCGCTCAGGGAGGGCTGTTCATGACATTCAATTAGGCCAGAGAGTCCTGATTGGCTTAGCACTATGGACCTGATACAGTTACGTTACCAAAAATGCTCCATCTAAACTTAGCTTTTTTCAGGGGCGGGGCTTAACCAAAATTTCATAGCAAAATAAACAGACATGACAAATTTGAGTGATTTCACTCTTGATATGTCTTGTAAGTCATAAAAAAGCATGTTACAGATAATAAGAAAAAAAGATTTTTGGCAAAGTGTCACTTTAAAATTACAAGAGGGAGGGATGAAAATTAAAAACTTAAATCTGGGCCCAAGATTTACTGTTGTAATTTACAAACCCTGATGTCGACACCATTGGATAGATATTTACAATACCAAAGGTTTATGATGATATTGGAGAGAGGGTGAAGGAAAATTCTCTTTTTTCCCCAGTTTGGGGAGGGACATGCTGTCACCGATGGCCATCAATAAGACACCGAAAACCAGCCGATGACTTTGCATGTTTTATTAAGAAAAAGACAAATGACAAAATACAAAGCCACGTGGGGCTAAAACACGAACATACACTTAGACTTCAAATCTCTGGCTACGAAGAAATACACACTACGAAACTAGAACACAGAATACAAGGAAGAACACAATACAAATGTATTGTGGAATGTGTGAAATCAGAGGCGGAATCATTTTAGACGATTTATTACACACTCCATCTTTCAAGCACAGAACAGACTGAACTCTCAAGCAGAAACTCCTCTCTTAAGTTTCATGGCACTTACATCACACACAACATGACATTTGCATCACACTGCATTCATCATTGACTCCTTCCTGCTATCCCACCAGGAATCCCCTGCTTTGTTCTCCTAAGCTTATCCACTGTCTCTTGTCTGAGATGCTAGACAATCTGGCTCTCTCAAGGTGCTACACATCGCTACACATCACCCCCCCCCCCCCCAGCATCTTAGATAGGACAATAGAATAACAGTCCACATGCTGTGATAGAACAATTGAACATCAGTCCCCATGCTGCTTGGGCTTCCGTCTCCTCCCGTATCTGCTGTAACTGGGTGCTGCTGGGAGTGTGTCTGACTGCGAGTGAGCTGTTGCTAGGGGGGGGGAGGGGGCACTTCGGTCTGTCCGTGTGGCTGCTCTGGTGAATCGTTTCCCTGGGGAACTCTCCGTGGGGGTCTTTCACGCCGAGGGGCCTTAGCCAACAGCACTTGCTCGTCCGCCACAACGAAAGCGGGTTTGAGTCTGTCTATGCCAATTTTTTCCCTCCTACCCCCCAAGTCTAGCAAAAAATGCTTATCCCCTGTTTCCAGCACTCTGAACGGTCCATCATAGGGTGGGCGCAATGGAGGGCGGTGGGCGTCATGTCTGACGAAAACGAACTCCGCGCTCTTCAAAGTTTTAGGCACGAAAACACGCGGAAAACTGGTGGGCAGGGCCCGGCAGCGTGCCTGTGTTTGCGCTACGCTGCAAAAGCTGAGACGGGGAGCTGCCCGGCGCGGGATTATCTGGTAGAAATTCCCTGGGCAGCCGTAGTGGCTGCGCAAAAACCAGCTCTGCCGGGGAAGCTTCCAGATCCTCTTTCGGCGTGGAGCGCAACCCCAATAAAACCCACGGCAGCCTGTCTACCCAATTTGCATCTGTCAATGAAGCCCTGAGTGCTGCTTTCAGTGATCTATGAAAACGCTCGCATAACCCATTGGCCTGTGGGTTGTACGCGGTTGTGCGGTGAATTGTAACACCCAGGCTGCGGGCCATCGCGGACCAGAGTTCGGAAACAAATTGCGAGCCCCTGTCGGACGTAATGTCCGACGGGACTCCAAAACGCGCCACCCATGCTGTTAAAAAAGCATGCGCTACATCCGCGGACGCGGTTGCCGCCAGCGGGACCGCTTCTGGCCAGCGCGTGGTGCGGTCCACCATTGTCAGGAGGTGCCTGCACCCCTGTGATGGCGGGAGGGGGCCCACGAGGTCCACGTGAACATGGTCGAACCTCTTAGCCGGAATACGAAATGGCTCCAAGGGAGCCTTTGTGTGTCTGTGTACTTTGGCTCGTTGGCACGCCACGCAGGCTGCAGCCCACTCTTTCATTTGTTTGCGTAGGCTCGACCACACAAATTTCTCTCCCACCATTTTGACCGATGTGCGCACTCCTGGGTGCGCCAGAGTGTGAACCGACTCAAACACGCGGCGGCGCCATGTGGCCAGGACCACCGGACGCGGGCGACCCGTGGAGACATCGCAGACTGGGAGAGGGGGGCGCCATCCTGCAGCACCCTGCTCTCCAGCCTTAACCCTGTTGGTCCAGACTTGAGCGCGCGCACGTCTGCATCGCTAATCTGCTCCGCGGCCATGGCTGCGTAATCTATCCCCACGCAGACCGGGGCCACGACGGCACGCGAGAGGCAGTCCGCCACTACATTCAGTTTACCCGACACATGCTGAATATCGGTAGTAAACTCTGAGATCGCGGCCAGCTGTCTCTGCTGCCGGCCCGACCACGGTTCTGAAACCTTGGCCATTGCGAATGTTAGCAGCTTGTGGTCCACGAACATGGTGAAGCTGAGCCCTTCCAGCCAGAACTGGAAGTGGCGAATGGCCAGGTGGAGATCCAGCAACTCTCTGTCGAACACGCTGTATTTACATTTGCTGTTGCGCAAAGTTCTGCTGAAAAAAGCGAGTGGCTGCCAAGCCCCGGCGACGCGCTGCTCCACGACAGCCCCTATGGCCACGTCTGAAGCGTCGGTGGTGAGCGCTATGCGGGCCGTTGGGTCTGGATGTGCCAGCAGTGCGGCGTTTGCCAGGGCTGCTTTAAGATAAGATAAGATAAGATAAGCCTTTATTAGTCCCACAACGGGGAAATTCCAGGATTGCAACAGCACAGGGATAGCAACACTCAGAGCAACAATCAGAAGGCAAGAAAAAAAAAAAAACAAGCAAGCAAGAGCAGCTAATAAACATATGTACGTATTACTATAAAATATATATATATACACACACACACAGACACACAGTGCAGAGCATTGTAGCTGGATGGAATAATATATGAATATATGAACACACAGTGCAGAGCATTGTAGCTAGATGGAATAAATATGTAAATATATAAACACCCACAGTACGGAGCATTGCAGCTAGGTGGAATAAATATGCAAGTATATAAACACACACAGTGCGGAGCAATGCAGCTAGACGGAACAAATATGCAAATATATAAACACACACAGTGCAGAGCATTGCCGCTAGATGGAATGAAACAGCATAACCGTCTACCCAGCTATCCTGCATGGTATGATTATGTGCCCATACACACTCTCACCCTCCATAGCGACCGGCATGCTCCTAGTTGTATGCCGGAGAGGACCACTGTGTAAGTCTATTGCATCTTCTGCATTCAAAAAACTATTAGTTTGTTACGTCTTTTTTGCTATCTCTGCGAGCAGCCCTGCTTAGGTTGTACAGTCTGACAGCCGTTGGTAGGAAGGACCTACGAAACCTCTCGGTTGTGCACCTGGGATGATGTAGTCTGCTGCTAAATGAGCTCCTCAGTGCATTCAGTATGTCCTGCATAGGGTGGAACTCGGACTCCAGCAGAGATGACAGTTTAGCCACCGTCCTTCTCTCTCCTATCTCCTCCATCGGATCAAGGCGCTGCCCCAGGACAGAGCTAGCTTTCTTAATCAGTTTGTTCAGTCTCTTCCTATCGGCTGCAGTAATGCCACTGCCCCAGCAGACCACTCCAAAAGTGATGGCTGATGCCACCACCGTGTCATAGAATGACTTCAGCAGCGCCCCTTGTACACCAAAAGACCTGAGTCTCCTCAGCAGGAACAGCCTGCGCTGTCCCTTCTTGTAGAGTGCATCAGTATTGTGTGACCAGTCTAGTTTATTGTTCAGATGAATACCCAGGTACTTATAGGATGTCACCATCTCGATGTCTGTTCCCTGTATATTTACTGGTACTGTGAGGGGCTGCCCATGCCTGCGGCAGTCCACCACCAGCTCCTTAGTTTTCCTCGCGTTGATCTGGAGGCAGTTCCGATGGCACCAGTCCACGAAGTCCTGGATAAGCCCTCTGTACTCAGCTTCATCTCCATTGGAGATGAGGCCAACGATCGCAGAGTCATCAGAGAACTTCTGTAGATGGCAGTGTGTTGTGTTGTGTGAGAAGTCCGCAGTATAAAGAGTGAACAGGAAGGGAGCCAGCACCGTTCCCTGGGGGGCCCCCGTGCTACTGATGATCGTGTCGGACACACAGTCCCGGGTTCTCACAAACTGAGGCCGGTTCGTGAGGTAGTCCAGGATCCATGATGACAGGTGCTGGTCCACCCCTGCGCGCAGCAGCTTGTCCTTCAGGATCATCGGTTGGATGGTGTTGAAAGCAACATTTAACTTCCGAGAACGCCCGCTCTCGCTCCGGGGTCCATTCGACCCTATCCGCGGGTTTCTGTTTCTTTAGCGCGGCGTATAATGGTTGCATGAGCTGCGCTGCGCGGGGAAGGAAACGGTTATAAAAGTTCACCATTCCCAAAAATTCCTGCAGCGCCCTGACCGTCTGAGGCTGGGGAAAATCCGCCACGGCGCGCACTTTGTCGGGCAATGGGATCGCTCCTTCGGGAGAGACGCGGTGCCCCAAAAAATCAATCTCCGTCACGCCGAACTGGCATTTCACTGGGTTGATTATTAACCCGTGCTCCTCCAACCTCCGGAAAACCGTCCTGAGGTGGCTTTCGTGTTCATCTTCGGACGCACTGGCTACCAGGATATCGTCCAGGTAGACGAACACAAACGGGAGATCGCGCAGCACTGCATCCATCATGCGCTGGAACGTCTGTGCCGCTCCTTTTAACCCGAATGGCATGCGCAGGAACTCGAATAGACCAAACGGAGTTATTACCGCTGTTTTGGGTATGTCCTCAGCGCGCACTGGGACTTGGTGGTAACCGCGGACCAGGTCTATTTTGGAAAAAATGCGCGCTCCGGCGAGGTGAACGGAAAAATCCTGTATGTGGGGAATTGGGTAGCGGTTGTGCATTGTGGCGTTGTTCAACCTGCGGAAATCCCCGCACGGTCGCCACGATCCCTCAGCCTTAGGGACCATGTGCAGCAGGGAAGCCCATGGGCTGTTTGAGTGCCTGATGATGCCCAACCTTTTCAGGTTGGCAAACTCCTCGTGCGCTATGGCCAGTTTAGCTGCGTCCAAGCGCCGAGGTCTTGCAAAAACGGGCGGCCCGGTGGTGGTGATAAAGTGCTCCACCCCGTGTTTAGCGATGGCCGCAGAAAACGTCGGGACCGTGAGTGCTGGGAACTGAGTGAGCAGTGTGTGGAACTTACCGCCTGTAGCTGTGACGTTGGCTTGTGCTGTTGGCTGGGTCACTCGAGCTATACAGGGGAGAGAGTCAAAGGACAGTGCATTAACCAGGCGCCTATTAGCAACATCAACCAGTAAACCATGTGCACACAGAAAATCAGCCCCCAGTATGTGGTAATTCAGTGCTGCTACGACAAAAGTCCACTCATATGTACGGCCGTGTAGAGATAAGAGCAGAGTCCTCTCACCAAAGGTCTTAATATCTGAGCCGTTTGCCGCCATCATCCCGGGGCCGCTAGATCCTGCCAGCCAGTCAGCGTAGGTCGGCCGGATGAAGCTCTTCTGGGCTCCGGTGTCCACGAGGAAACACCTCCCAGAGCGTGCATCCGTTAAGTAGAGCAGCTTGTTCTCTTCACCGAGGGTCGCTGCTGCTACCGACCCCCGGCCTTGGCGTTTTCCCGGGCGCTTGAATTGGCACTGTGGCGCACATCTGCGTGCCTTCTCTCCAAAGCGGCGGTGGTAGAAGCAGAGCGTGTCTCTCTGGCGCTCCTTGGCCCCCGCTGCCGCTACCATCGGTGGCTCCTCGCCTCCTCTGGTCGTTTCACTGGGCTCCGCCACTGCCGCGTTGACTGTGATCGCCCTGGTGGTGATGATGATCCAGTCTGCCTCCTGGGCTAGCGCACGGTAGTTGCGTGCAGCCAGCAATGGCGAATTAGCCAGAACTGCTCTCGCCGCTGTTGGAAGGTTCCGGAGGAAGAGGTGGGCAAACAGAAAGTGCTCGTTGTCCTTGCCCCTTAACACCAGCATCTTCTCCATCAGGTCTATGGCTAACCATCTCCTAACTCGGTCCGCGTCAGGAGCCTCTCCGCTCTCTCACATTCCAAGAGAGTGTAGCGCTGGATGAGCGCAGCCTTGAGCGCCTCATATTTGCTGCTGGCTGGTGGCTGATCGAGCAGGCTCGCTACCTGCTGAGCTGTGCGGGCATCCAGCGCTGCGACCACATGGTAGAATCTGGTGTCATCTACAGTTACTTCCCGGAGGGCAAACTGGGCCTCGGTGAGGTGGAACCAAGAGCGCGGGTTGTGCTGCCAGAAATCCGGTAGCTTGACTGAAACCGCACACGCGTGGCTGGGGGTTCCCGTCCTGGCTGTCTGTGGGATGGCTGCAGCTTCGTTGTAGCTTCCTGACCGGGCCGGCTCCGGAGATCTTGCCTCGTGTTCCATAATATGTCTTGGGTCACCAGTGTGGAATGTGTGAAATCAGAGGCGGAATCATTTTAGACGATTTATTACACACTCCATCTTTCAAGCACAGAACAGACTGAACTCTCAAGCAGAAACTCCTCTCTTAAGTTTCATGGCATTTACATCACACACAACATGACATTTGCATCACACTGCATTCATCATTGACTCCTTCCTGCTATCCCAACAGGAATCCCCCGCTCTTAGTTCTCCTAAGCTTATCCACTGTCTCTTGTCTGAGTTGCTAGACAATCTGGCTCTCTCAAGGTGCTACACATCGCTACAGTATCACGAATCTTGTACGATAGTGTGATGGAGGTTTGACGAGGTCGCAGCGAGAAGTGAGCCTCAGCTGCTGACTTAAATACCAATCAAACACCAATCAACAGAGGGGAACGTAATTAGGTGGAAAACTGAACAGCTATCACAACGTGACTTGGTTTGACAGCCGGAAGCTCATTGCGATGCTGTCAGAATAAAAGCCCTGAAATGGCCATATGCCAAACACAGAAGAAGGGGGAAAATACTGTCCAGTACCTGAGCGCAGACAGACTCAGCGCCCAGACCATCACAGTACCCCCCTGTTCACAAGGCGAATTCCAGGCACCAACGTAACATCCGACCCCCCCCATCCCCCAACCAGAAGGCAACCAGGACCGACCCAAGGAGGGCGGAGGGGGAACAGGCCAGGAGGGTGAGAACCAAAAAAAAAAAACACAACGGAGGGCACAAGGAAAACCAAAATGATGAGATAACACACAGAAAAACAAGACAGAACATGCCACAACAATCCTTAACCAAAGTTGAAAACAAAAAGATTACATTCCGACAACCAAAAATACAGGAACATCCAAAAACATACAGTACCCTATAACACCAGGGGAAAAAAACTCAAAAAGGCACTGAGCAGCAAATATTGTCCATTTTGATAAACAAGTAAAGACAACAACAAAAGAGCATCTCTCAAACTACAGGGAAACAAGAAAACAATACAGGAACATCACCAAAAACACATAGTATCCAAAAACACCAGGAAAAAACTCAAAAAGTTACTAAGTACCCTATCCTAAGTATGGGGGGCAGGGAGTGGGCGAACAATCTGAACCTGTTTTTAAATAGGTTTGACCAACCACCCTCCCCCCCGACTGCACAGCAATCACTGCTGCCTCTGAAGACATCAAGTCCTGCTGCCCACACCCTACTCCACCAACACCCCCCCCACTCCCAACACACAGCCCCCCAACATGACCCTCACTAAGATCCAGGTGAGGACGGAGCTGAGAAAGATTAAGGCGAGGAAGGCGTCGGGACCGGACGGCATCAGTGCAAAGCTCCTCACGTCCTGTGCAGATCACGCTGTGTGGGATTGTGGAGGTCATCTTCAACCTGAGCCTGAAGCTGGGGAGGGTACCACAGTTGTGGAAAACATCTTGTGTGGTACCTGTACCAAAGACCTCCCACCCCAAAGACCTGAACAGCTACAGACCAGTGGCCCTGACGTCTCACATGATGAAGACCCTGGAGAGACTGCTCCTTGCTCACCTCCGCCCCCTGGTGGTACCAGCGATGGATCCACTCCAGTTCGCCTACCAGCATGGCATCGGGGTGGAAGATGCAGTGATCTTCCTCCTTCACCGTTCTCTGTCCCACCTGGAGAAGCCCTGGAATGCGGTGAGGATCATGTTCTTTGACTTCTCCAGTGCTTTCAACACCATCCAACCGATGATCCTGAAGGACAAGCTGCTGTGCGCAGGGGTGGACCAGCACCTGTCATCATGGATCCTGGACTACCTCACTAACCGGCCACAGTTTGTGAGAACCCGTACTGAGTGTCCGACGTGATCATCGGTAGCATGGGGGCCCCCCCAGGGAACGGTTTGGGCTCCCTTCCTGTTCACCCTTTATACTGCGGACTTCTCACACAACACAACACACTGCCATCTACAGAAGTTCTCTGACGACTCTGCGATTGTCGGCCTCATCTCCAATGGAGATGAAGCTGAGTACAGAGGACTTATCCAGGACTTCGTGGACTGGTGCCATCGGAACTGCCTCCAGATCAATGCAAGGAAAACTAAGGAGCTGGTGGTGGACTGCCGCAGGCAAGGACAACCGCTCACAGCACCAGTAAACATCCAGGGAACAGACATTGAGATGGTGACATCCTACAAGTACCTGGGTGTTCATCTGAACAATAAACTCGACTGGTCACAATGCTCCGCACTTTGTATATATATTTATATATTTATGTGTATGTGCTGTATGTATATCCACTGCTCTTATTTATATCTTCCGTATCTTCTTAATTATTGCTCTGAGTGTTGCTATCCCTGTGCTGTTGCAATCCTGGAATTTCCCCATTGTGGGACTAATAAAGGCTTATCTTATCTTATCTTATCTTATCTTATCTTAAGTAGAGCAGTAACACTACAAATAGAGTCCTACGGAATATCAGAGATTAAGGGAGTTGCAGTACACTGGTTATACACATGTAGATAAGGGATCCTTCCCAGAAAGAGAATGAAAGGGGTACACAGAGCAACACTCCAAACTCCAAAAACAAAATGCATTTATCCAATTGCAGTTATACAGTATAATATGAAACATGCTAGGATAAAGGGAGAAAAAAAACCCAGAATAAAATGTACTGTAAGTTCATAATTAACAAACATTTAAATAAAAAATTAGAAAGTATGTTTATCTAGCAAGTGCAGTTTGATAGCAAATTTGGTTTTCACAAGTTCTAGCTACACGACAGGTTGTTACAAGAAAAGCAGAAGTGCAGCATGTGACAGAGTTTGCACAATATTGTTCATCTTTACTTGCTTAAAGCTAAACAAAATGCAAAATAATTTTCAGAGACCTGCCAGATAATCAAAAAGGAAAATTCACTTCCCAAAGTATGTATATAAAGAAAATCTATGAAAAAAAATAGAAAAATAAATGCTGCCAAGCAAACAGATCCTTCCACTCAAAAATATTGAAATGGAGGCCTAATGCTCAAAAACACTGATTTTAAGTATGTTGTTACTGAAAGTCTTAAACAAAAAAGACAGTCATCTCCTCCTCCCTGCAACGGCAATGAGGTTTACCAAAGCAATTATACCCAGAACACTTAGATCATACTACCAAAATAAGAAGCTGGGCTGAACAGACAGAGCACATTGGAACCAAACTACTAATGATAGTAATAAGCACAGAAAGCAGGGCAAAAATCAAGATCACTGAACAATAGAGACAAGATGATGAAAATAACGACCACACTAAGGCTAAGGCAGGAAAACACCATGAACTGAGGGCGAAGACATGGCTGAACTCATGTCCCGAAGGTCACAGAAAACAGATAACAAAGCGAGGACATCCAGACCCTAACAAGTAGTAAATTCATAAAAAGAAAAAAAAAGTTAAGGGAGGGGAAAAAAAAAAAAAACACTTCAGGGGCGCCGGCAGGTAGAGAGCGGAGGAGAAAAAAAAAAAAAAAAACAGTTCAGGCGGTCTACCCGCATAACGATTCCACCTGACTGTGGGGGAAAAAAGTAGTTTGGGTGGCCTACCTAAGTCCAGATTCCACCTGACAGAGAGAAAAACAAACAGTTCGGGCGGCCTACCCAAGTCCCAGACCCGGGAAAACAGTACCTCAGGCGGCCGAACCAACAAGGCAGTTCTTCAGGTGGACGACCCAGAATGCAGAACCCACGAAGCAGTTCTTCAGGCAGACGAACCAGGTCGCAGATCCAACAAGACGGCTCTTCAGGCGGCCGTCCTGCATCCATAGACCACCAGGACCAGAGGGGGAAGCTCAGATATGGCCTCCCTATCGAGAAGGACAGCGGAGGAGAACCGACCCGAATGAGAGGAACCCCAACGGCACCTGGTGGGGAAAAATAGGAGGAAAGAGAAGGAACTAGCCCGTTGTCCGGCTAAAGGGAATCCACAGCTCCCTCACCGGCCTCAAACCGAACCGGCACTGCATCCTCGACGGGCCCCGATTGGACTGGCACTGCATCCTCGACTGGCCCTGATTGGGCCAGCGAAGCATCGGGGATGACCTCCGAGCACGAATCTGGTGCCTCCATGATGACGACCGGAGCTGATTTGTCTCCGGGGACCCTGGGGGAAGGCTCAGAGAAAAAGAAAAAAAAAATGGGATCAGGATCACCAGCAGCAGCAGAGCCGGCGAGACAAGCTCGGATGCAGCGGTCGGCTGCCCCGGCTCATTTCCCCAAAAGACAGGCAATAATGCTCTAGAACAGAGAAGAAAAAGACAAAAAAAGGGCACTTGCCTGATCTTGGGCTCTACCGTTGTCCAGGACTCCGACGATCCAGGTTCAACGAACTGGAGGTCCACCCCTGGTTCCCACTCGACTGCGGCGGGCCCCGCAGCCGGCACGATGGTCCTCACAGTCTGGGAAGTCCCTGGCGCAGAAGTCCACACCAAAGGCCCGCACGCTGTGGTGGCCAGGGATTCGTGGCCTGCTCAGTCGAACCATTCCTCCGTGAAGACACTGGGACGCTTGATCGTCGGCGCAGGCTCCAATCGGCAGTCCACCCTCCTCCTCTGTCTATAACGTGGCTGCGGGGCTGGAAACAGGCTCTCCAGGGCTGCAGGCTCCTTCTTCGTCCGGTGGTGTATTGCTAGCACCGGGGGACGCTCAGGGGAAGGAGACACAGAGGATGCAGGCTCACAATTAATGGCTATAGCAGGTGGAGAGAGCTCGGGGGGCTGTGGACACCGAACTCCACCCCCAGGAGTCAGATAAGGCACTTCATAGCACAGAGGAAGAGAATGAAATAGCACTTGTCTTTTCTCCAGAGGGCCGATGGTGCCTGCTGTAACGGACTTGGTTCCTCCCTTTCCCCTGCGTATGTAGATGAAGGGCCCCCTGGGAAGACGAAGAGGAGCCACTTGCACAGGATCGATGATGGGCACAGCTGGAGCAGGACTCGCAGAGCTCACAGCAGCTGGAGAGAGTGACGAGGAGGAGGGAGGAGCAGCCGCGGCAGTCCGGGGATGAGGAGCTGACAGAACAGCGGGAACTGAAGACCCAGAAATGGAGGCTGCTGTATTTCCCTTCCATTGTGATGCAGGGACAACAGCTGGCTGGGAGACCGAGTTCTTTCGGCGGCCTGGAACAGGATCCGGACGGGGATCTCGCTGGGCTCGAGCAGGGTGACGGTGTTTACCGGCAGAGGGCGAGACAAAGGTAAGGTCTGGAAACCGCTGCTGTTGCGTGGAAACAGAGGCTAGCAGTTCAGCGTACTTGGAGTAATTATGGAGTTCGGGACTGAGCTCCACCAGTCTGACTGCCACCACCACATGCTTCATGATTTGAGTTGGATGAGAGGAAGACCGAGCCTCAGCCACATGGCCCTGGATGAGCTCAGCTGTCCACTGAGTCTCTTCTGGGGGAATCCCGGCTGACGTCCTCCTCCGCTGGGAACGGCACTTGGGTGATGTAGACTCCTGGGTGATGTAGACTCCTGGGCTGGACGGGTGATAGGAACGGGATCCCGAGGCGAGGAGCGGGGATGCCTCATCGTCGGCTTCCTGCCGGAGTTTCCCTCCAGTCCGCGGATCTTCTCCCTTGTTGGGACTACTGTGTCCTGGACAGGAGGTGGAGACTCATTGGCCGCCCTCTCTAATTGTCCCCGTAGCGCCACTATTAAAGTCACTCCCCCCTTTCCTTCCAGAAAGGAAGTCAGATGATAGCTTAATAACGTTCTCTGTGCGAGATCCAGGTGCTCATATGCAGCTTAGGTGGGCATAAGGAGACGGGCTTTGGCCAGGTAACCATCCACCTCCCATAACCACTTGGGGCAAAACCCACGCTTGAATGCTGATATTGGCCCTCGCGGGCCATCAATAAGACACCGAAAACCAGCCGATGTCGTCGTCGGCCTCCGTCGGTCTATGATGACCATGGAAGACAATCCTAAACGTCTACTCTGCTGGAACAGCACCCCCTGTGGCTGAACAGGCTGATGCGCGAATGGCAGTCCCTGTCACACAGGTCGCACTTGTGGGTGGTCTCCGTTCTGCTGGAGCTGTGGCGGTTCTTCCTGCGGGTCCTTTTTTCATCTGCTGCAGCAGTCAGTCTCTCTTCACCCGCCTTGAGCTGTCTGGTCAGGGTGCCTCTCCATTTGGAGCGGTCCATTGCAAGGTCCTCCCAGCGCTCTGTGTTGATCTCCAGGGCCTTCATGTCTCTCTTGCAGACGTCTCTAAAGCGCAGCTGTGGGCGGCCAACGTCTCTCCTGCCAGTCGCCAGTTCTCCGTAGAGGACGTCTTTGGGAATTCTGCCATCCTCCATACGGTGAACATGGCCTAGCCAGTGGAGCCTGCGCTGCCTGAGTAGAGTGAACATGGAGGGAAGGCCGGCGGGGGACAGAACTTCTGTGTTGGGCACTTTGTCCTGCCAGGATATGTCCAGGATACGGCAAATGCAGCGCAAGTGGAAGGAGTTCAGTCTCTTTTCCTGCCGGGCGTATGTTGTCCACGTCTCACTCCCATAGAGCAGTGTGCTGATGACACAGGCGTTGTACACTGCTATCTTCGTCTTGACAGAGAGTTTGGGATTCTCCCACACTCATGTGGTGAGGCGAACAAGTGTGGAGGCTGATTTTCCAATCCTCTTGTCGATCTCTGTATCAAGGGAGGGGTTGCTGCTGATCGTGACCCCAGGTACGTGAACTGATTCATGACCTCCAGCTCGTAGTCGTCAATGGTGATGGTTGGTGGTGCTTTCGTGCCTTGCGCCAAGACGTTAGTCTTCTTCAGGCTGATGGTAAGCCCGAAGTCCATGCATGCCTGGGAGAAGCGGTCCATCAGGGTCTGAAGATCCTGCTGTGTGTGGGTCGCGACTGCAGCATTGTCTGCGAACAACATGTCTCTGATTAGAGCCTCGCGTACTTTGGTTCTGGCTTTCAGGCGGACGAGGTTGAAAAGCCTGCTGTCAGATCTTGTGTGCAGGTAGATTCCCTCTGTTGCTGTGCTGAAGGCATGTCTCAGGAGCATAGCAAAGAAAATCCCAAAGAGGGTTGGCGCAAGTACACAGCCCTGTTTCACTCCACTGCGTATGTTGAATGGCTCTGAGACGTTGCCGTCGTGTTGCACTATCCCCTGCATGTTGGTGTGAAACGATTCAATGAGGTTTTGCAACTTTGGTGGGCATCCTATCTTTGGCAGGATCTTGAAAAGGCCCTCTCTGCTGACCAGATCAAACGCTTTGGTGAGGTTGATGAAGGCGACGTACAGGGGCATGTTCTGTTCTCTGCATTTCTCCTGGAGTTGGTGGATGGAGAATATCATGTCTACTGTCGCTCGCTCAGCGCGGAAGCCACACTGAGACTCAGGGTAGACACGTTCGGCAAGCTTCTGTAGACGAACGAGAACAACTCGTGCATAGACTTTGCCAACAACGCTGAGGAGGGTGATGCCCCTGTAGTTGTCGCAGTTGCTTCTCTCCCCTTTGTTTTTGTAGAGGGTGATGATCTTGGTGTCCCTCATGTCCTGTGGTACGGCACCTTCCTTCCAGCACTGGCAGAGGACGTCATGCAATGGCAGCAGTAGGGCGGTCTTGCAGTGCTTGATCAGGTCGGGGGGTATGCCGTCGTTGCCGGGTGCCTTGCCAGCGGCCAAGCTATCAATGGCCTTGCTGAGCTCATGGATGGTTGGCTCGGTGTCAAGTTCGTCCATGGATGGCAGGCAATCGATGGCATCAAGGACTGACGGTGTCATGGTGTTCTGTCTGGAGTAGAGGTCGGAGTAGTGCTCCACCCATCTCTCCATCTGGTTGTTCTTTTCTGTGATCGTCTCCCCAGTGGAGGATTTGAGTGGGGCCGTCTTGCTCTGAGCCGGACCAAGTGCTTTCTTGATGCCATCGTACATACCCTGTTCCTTGTTACGGCAGCGGTTTGAATGTCTTGGCTGAGCTGAGTCCAGTACTCATTGGCAGAGCGCCGAGCAGTCTGCTGAACTTTGCTTCTCGCAGTCCTGAGAATCTGGAGATTCTTCTCGTTTGGGTACTTCTTGTACTTGGCAAGAGCTGAGCGCTTGGCTTCAATGACGGGGGTCATCTCGGTCAGCTTGACATCAAACCAGTCCCGTGACCTTGAGGTCTTCCTCCCAAAGGTAGCCAAGGCTGTGCGGTGGATGGTGTTTCGCAGCTCTTCCCACTTCCGCTTTGCAGATTCTCCTTCTTGTGGTACACCAAGTTCCTTCTCAAAGGTGGAGGCAAACCGCTCAACAAGTTCTGGTTGGGCCATCTTGCTGGTGTCAATCCGTGCCTTTCCAGGCTGTCTAGCACGATGGAATTTCTTCAGCTGCAGCTTGACCTTGCAACACACCAATGAATGGTCAGTGTCGCAATCTGCACTCTGGAACGAACGGGTGATTAGCACGTTCTTCAGTGAGGTGCGCCTGGTCAGGATCAAGTCCAGCTGGTGCCAGTGCTTTGAGCACGGATGTCGCCAGGAAACCTTGTGTTGGGGCTTGGTCTTGAAGAACGAGTTTGTGATGCACAGATCGTGATAAGTGCAGAACTCGAGCAGCCGCTGTCCGTTGTTGTTCATTCTGCCCATGCCAAATGGTCCAAGATAGGAGGGCCAGGAGTTGTGGTCAGCACCCACTCTGGCATTGAAGTCTCCAAGGAGAATGAGTTGTTCAGAGTTGGGGATGATCCTGACAGTTGTTGCGAGATTCTCGTAGAACTCGTCTTTTGCCTCTGGTGTGGCCGTCAGTGTTGGGGCATACACACTGACGAGGGTGACTGGGCCTTGAGTGGTGTTGAGGCGGAGGGTGAGGAGTCGTGCAGAGCCATTGCTGCCCGGTTCCACCATCTTCAGCAAGGTGTTCTTCACTGCGATGCCTACTCCGTGTTCCCTGTGTTCGTCACTGCCCTTTCCCTGCCAGTAGAACGTGTAGTCCTTCTCTCTCAGTGTGCCTGCGTCAGCCAACCGTGTTTCCTGGAGAGTGGCGTTATCCACTTCCAGTCTCTTCAGCTCATTATTAATGATGGCAGTCTTCCTGGTTTTGCTGATGTCCTTGAGGTTAGCAGTGAGTCCCTTCATCATAGTGCGGACGTTCCAAGTTCCCAGTTTTAGAGTTGGTCTCTTTTGTTTTTTTGTCTTGCCTGGTGCGAAAGTTCTCAGCCTGCTGTTCGGACTTCTCCTCATCCCCATGCACCCAATGAGGAAAGCAGGCTGTGGGGGGACAACACCTTATTGGCTGGGGGCTGCCCAGCTTGAGGCAGGCGGTAGCTGTCCAGTGAGAGCTGATGATCCCTCCCACCATCGAGAACAACCCCTGGCGCCGCGCTCTACGCCAATTGAGCGGTGGCTTATAACCGGTAACTGTCATTCCTCGTGTTTTGTCTACGCCAAAGGCGAAGCTGGAGTGTCCTCTCCAGTGATCCGGTGTTCTACCTTCCAGCGTTGGACGTTGGTAGGATTCAAGCCTGGGCAGGAAGATATGGAGGACAAGATGTTGCCCATGCAGCATGTCCCCCCTCTCCACGTCACTGATGAATCCAAAGGAACAGCAGGGCTGCTACAGTTTGTCACCAGCGCCGTCGCAGGCGCTGCCAAAACGATGTTGAGCACAACAGAGAACTGCCTTAGGGACTCCGACTCCGGATTTTTCCTCAGGGTTGACTCCCGAAGCCTTTCCCGTGACCGGGTGTGCCGCAAGGCAGCAGAGGTTTACAATCAGGGTTTACCTTCCCCTAGATGGGCTACCTTCCCAGGTTGATGAGCCACCATCTACCTGAAGCATCTGGTTTTAAGGCGCCAGAGATCCGCCCTCGCCCCTTCTCCTATTAGTAAAAGCAGTTCCGCCGGGCTTAGAGACTAAACCACACAGGCAGGCTAGGAGTTGGACTTAGGAGTTGGACTTAACAAAAAGACAAATGACAAAATAAACAGCCACGTGGGGCAAAAACACAAACATACACTTAGGCTCCAAATCTCAGGCTACGAGGAAATACACACTACGAAACTAGAACACAGAATATGAGGAAGAACACTTACTGAGAGACGAGGAATACGAATGTATCAAGAATCTTGTACCATAGTGTGATGGAGGTTTGACGAGGTCACAGCAAGGAGTGAGCCTCGGCTGCTTACTTAAATACCAATCAAACACCAATCAACAGAGGGGAATGTAATTAGGTGGAAAACTGAACTGCTGTCACATCGTGACTTGGTTTGACAGTTGGAAGCCCCGTGTTGGCCCTCGCGAGCCACACAATGAGAGCCGAGGGCGATCCGGTGAGTTTGCAATGTTTTATTGTAACAGGGAACAGGGGATAAGGAACACAGCCTCGTGGGCCAAAAGGCATGAATACTCATACAATAGTACACTCACAAGAAATGCCGAATGACGAGTAGAGGACTGGCGCCGGGCGTAGGGGTTCCAGCCTTCAGTGTGCTAAGTCGCAGCCCCGAATGATCGGAGCTGCTCCTATTTAAACCCATCAGCAGCACCTCAGCTGATGAGGGTTAATTGGGCTCCAGCCGTCCCGTAACACCGACAGCTGGGAGCCCGCTGAGACGCTGTGAAAAGAGAGAACCGAGTTGAGGAGGAATATGGTCTGAGCGCCGGATAACACGGCGTCTCATCCCATTGTGACAGAGCCTCCCCCTCACGGTCGGGCTCCGAATGACCCGTAACATCCAAGACCCCCCCACCACCACCACCTAGGGTGGGCGGATGGGGGAGCAGGACCAGAGGGAGAGAATCAGAGAAAGAAAAAAAAGACAAATCGACAACAAACCAATACAGAGTACCAAGGGAAACCCAAACACAATACTCTGTAACATACGAGAAAAACCCAAAGAAAGAAAAAGAACAGACAATAACCAATATCGAGTACAAGGGGAAAAAAAAACCCCAAACAATATACTCCACAAAATACAACAAGAAAAAAAAAAACCAGAGAAGGGAAAGAAAACAGGCAGTAACCAATATAGAGTACAAAGGGAAACCTAAACACAATACTCCATAAGGTACCACATGAGAGAAAAACCCATACAGGCAGAGAATAATTGCGGAAATAATAGCCCAACACACAGGGAAGAAACAAAAAACCACAATACCCCCATATACCATGTACAGGTCAACCAACAAAAATCAACCCCGGGGCCCCCAAAATAAAAGGAGAACTCCCAAGGGCGAAAATTAACCATATGGCCATCCCTCACACAGGAGGGGAAATCCACAAAAAAAAAAAAATCTCATGCTAAATGCGGAACAAAAATAACAACTTAGCTGTACCCACCCAAATACAAGCACAGCACAAGGCATTCAGTTCGGGAGGTCTCCCCACACCCAGCGTCCATACCGCTAACAGGGGTTAAGGGAAAAGTTCCGGCGGCCTACCAGAACTCCAGGCCAGAAAACACAGTTCCGAACCAGATCGCCGAACAGAAAGTCTAGCGGGTCAGGCAGCCGCAAAAGCGAACCGAACAGGCACGGCAGGTCCTCCGGTGGCCGACCCACATCGCTCAACCACCAGGCCCGTAGGGAAAAGGGAGAGGTCCAAACGGACCCCGGTGGAAGAGGCTTGGGGAAGAGCTGATGACGAGGAGGTCCAATGACAGACAGCAGGGAATCAGCAACCCCCTCACTGGACCTGGACACCGCTGGTGCAGAACCCACGTCGGACCCCGATTGGATCTCGAGCGAACCCACGTCAGACCCCGATTGGGCCTCAGGCGAACCCACGTCGGACCCCGATTGGGCCTCGGGCGAACCCACGTCGGATCCCGATTGGGTCTCGGGCGAACCCACGTCGAACCCCGATTGGGTCTCCGTTGCCGCACCAGAACCAACCCCCGATGTCGAACCTGGACCCTCCAGCACCGCGAGTGATGACAGCTCCTCGCCAGCGACCCTAGGAGAAGGCTCAGGAGAGAAAACAGAATCGGGGTCAGGATCACCGGCAGCGCCAGAACCCGGCGAGATAAGCTCGGACGCAGCGGACGGCTGCACCCGGCTCATCTCCCCTAGAGACAGGCTAAAATGCTCTAAGATATCAGAATCTCCAAGATATTTCCTTATCAGAATCAGAATCAGATTCTGATAAGGAGAAGAAAGATAAGGTAGAGCACTTGCCTGATCTCGGGTTCTGACGCCGTCCAGGACTGCAAAGATCCGGGATCCAGCATCAGGAGGTCGTCGTCAGGCTCCCACTCAGCTGCGTCGGGCTCCGCAGTTGGCATGATGGACAGTGCAGCTTGTGATTCCTCCGGCACCGATGTCCACGCCGACAGCCCATATGGCGTGGTGGCAGGAGAACCTCGTCCCGCTGGACCAGACCGCTCCTCCGTGGAGACCCGGGGACGCTTGGTCGCCGGCGCAGACTCCACGTAGCAATCCGTCTTCCTCCTCCATCCACAGCATAGCTGCGGAACCGGAACCAGGCTGTCCAGAACCGCAGGCCCCCTCCTCATCCCACGACGTTGGCCTGGCGCCGGGGACCGCTCAGCGGAGGGAGACACAGAGGGTGCAGGATTAATGACAAAAAAAAAAAAAAAAAAAAAAAAGGCTACAGCAGGTGGTGGGAGTTCAGGGAGCTGCGAACCCCGAACTCCACCTCCAGGAGTTTGACAGAGCAAATCACTAAGTAGATGTGAACAAACTGGGACTTGCCTGTCTCCTGGAGGCTGGATGGTGCCTGTTGCAGTGGACGTTGCTCCTCCCTTTCCCTGCCGGGCGATAACGGAGGACCCCCTGAGAAGACGTCGGGGAGCCGCTCGTGTTAATTCCAGGAGGGAGCTCGCCAGGTCAGGACTCTGGACGCACACAGCAGCCGGGGAGCGCGTTGAGGAGGAGGGGGTGACAGCCGAGACGAGCCGGAACCGAAGTGCTGACATGACAGCGGGGGGAGGAGGCTCAAGGGGCGAGGCTGTGGGCTCTCCTCTCAGACGAGGTGCAGGAGTGACAGCTGCGTGGGAGGATGAGACCTCGCGGCGACCTGGAACTGGATCCGGACGGGGAACAAGCTTAGTAACTGAGGACGAGTGCACAGCGGAGCGAGGAGCAGCCACTCGGTCCCGGACCTTAATAGCTCTCAGCTGCAGATCCCCCGGGGGAATCCCGAGTGACGTCGTGCTGGTTGGGGAAGACCCTCTGGATGGCGCAAACTCCCGGGCCGGAGCGGAGACAGGAACGGGATCCCGAAGCGAAGGGTGACGTCTCCTCCTCTTCGGCTTCCTGCCGGGATCTCCCTCCAATCCACGGAGTATTTCCCGCTGTGCGGCTATGTCCCATCTCCTCACGCTCACCTCTGGATGACAGGCGAAGCGGGGAAGATAATCCAGTACCTCCTCAGCCTGGTCTAAGTACCGATGCACGTCGCTGCTGAAGTTAAGGAGGGAAGCAGTGTTGAGGATCTCATCCACGCACTCAAGGGCGTCAGCGAGGACATCTTCCGACCCCTGAGTGCGGGACCTCCGTGACGGCATGCTTCCGCGACGGTACCTTGACAGGTAAGGGCAACAGTCCAAGATAGCAAACTCACGGCCGCTGGCAACTCGTCTGGCTGCGACTTACTGTTGCGTGTGGCCCTCGCGAGCCACACAATGACAGCCGAGGGCGAGCCGGTGAGTTTGCAATGTTTTATTGTAACAGGGAACAGGAGATAAGGAACACGGCCTCATGGGCCAAAAGGCACGAATACTCATACAATAGTACACTCACAAGAAATGCCGAATGACGAGTAGAGGACTGGCGCCGGGCGTAGGGGTTCCAGCCTTCAGTGTGCTAAGTCGCAGCCCCGAATGATCGGAGCTGCTCCTATTTAAACCCATCAGCAGCGCCTCAGCTGATGAGGGTTGATTGGGCTCCAGCTGTCCCGTAACACCGACAGCTGGGAGCCCGCTGAGACGCTGTCAAAAGAGAGAAACGAGTTGAGGAGGAATATGGTCTGAGCGCCGGATAACACGGCATCTCATCCCATTGTGACACCCCATTGCAACGCTGTCAGAATAAAAGCCCTGAAACGGCCATATGCCAAACACAGAAAAACGGAGAAAATACTGGACAACCAGAGCGCAGACAGACTTAGCGCCCAGGCCATCACACATGCCCCCCCATCCCCCCCTTGACTTATGCCTATGGCTCTATCTTGATAATACAGTTTCAGTTTCCCCCCAGTTTCAGTTTCCCATGTAATTCTACTAGTGTAGAATTACAGTATACCCAAGAAGATAATGGTGCATTTTGGTTTTCTTGGCTCTGACTTTTCTGAGGACTGATGCAAAACAAGGTGAGTGATAAATCTGATACTACATGTACTGGAATAACACAGTGTTTCCATTAATATTTCCAGCTGACAAACCAAGAAGTGTGAATGGAAGCAGTTTCTAGTACATGCTGCTTCTGTCAGCGGCTGATTTATTATGTCTTAACAAGGGGGATGGGGGTGTTCACAAATGTACCATGACATACAAATGTATACAGCCATGGACAAAATTGTTGGTATCTGGTACTCTGTTAATGAAAGAAAAACCCACAATAGTCACAGAAATAACTTGAATCTGACAAAAGTGGTAATAAATAAAAATTCTATGAAAATTAACCAATGAAAATCAGACAATGCTTTCAGACAATGCTTCTGAATTGTGGTTCAACAGAATTACTTTAAAAAACAAACTCATGAAACAGGCCTGGACAAAAATGATGGTACCCCTAGAAAAGATTGAAAATAATGTGACTATAGGGACATGTTCAATCAAGATGTGTCCTCTAATTAACATCACAGGTGTCTACAAACTTGTAATCAGTCAGTCGGGTCGACCTATTTAAAGGGTGACAAGTAGTCACTGTGCTGTTTGGTGACATGGTGTGTACCACACTAAACATGGACCAGAGGAAGCAAAGGAGAGAGTTGTCTCAGGAGATTAGAAAGAAAATTATAAACAAGCATGTTAAAGGTAAAGGCTATAAGACCATCTCCAAGCAGCTTGATGTTCCTCTGACTACAGTTGCACATATTAGTCAGAAATTTAAGAACCACGGGACTGTAGCCAACCTCCCTGGACGTGGCCGCAGGAGGAGACGATAACACGAATGGTAACAAGAGCCCAGAACAACCTCTAAACACATTCATGGTGAACTCCAAGGTCAAGGTACATCAGTGTCAGATCGCACCATCCGTCGTTGTTTGAGCCAAAGTGGACTTCATGGGAGATGACCAAGGAGGACACCACTGCTGAAAACAAATCATAAAAAAGCCAGACTGGAATTTGCCAAACTGCATGCTGACAAGCCACAAAGCTTCTGGGAGAATGTCCTATGGACAGACAAGACAAAACTGGAACTTGTTGGCAAGGCACATCAGCTCTATGTTCATAGACGCAAAAATGAAGCATACCAAGAAAAGAACACTGTCCCTACTGTGAAACATGGAGGAGGTTCTGTTATGTTCTGGGGCTGCTTTGCTGCATCTGGCACAGGGTGTCTTGAACCTGTGCAGGGTACAATGAAATCTCAAGACTATCAAGGTATTCTTGAGAGAAATGTGCTGCCCAGTGTCAGACAGCTTGGTCTCAGTCGCAGGTCATGGGTCCTGCAACAGGATAATGACCCAAAACACGCAGCTAAAAACACCCAAGAATGGCTAAGAGCGAAACATTGGACTATTCTAAAGTGGCCTTCTATGAGCCCTGATCTAAATCCTACTGAACATGTGTGGAAGGAGCTGAAACATGCCGTCTGGAGAAGGCACCCTTCAAACCTGAGACAACTGGAGCAGTTTGCTCATGAGGAGTGGGCCAAAATACCTGCTGAGAGGTTCAGAAGTCTCACTGACAGTTACAGAAATCATTTGATTGCAGTGATTGCCTCAAAAGGTTGTGCAACAAAATATTAAGTTAAGGGTACCATCATTTTTGTCCAGGCCTGTTTCATGAGTTTGTTTTTTTTTTAAATAATTCTGTTGAACCACAATTCAAAAGCATTGGCAGCGATGGCGGCGCGTGCACAACGCGAGGCTCAGCGTCCTACCAGATTCTGGGGACTAGCAGTGTTATTTCTGCTCATTTCGGGTATGTTCGTTCAGAACAGCTCTGCTTTTACATCTTACACCCGAGATGAGCTTTTGAATATTGGTTTACAAAACAACGATAACGACCTTTTTATCAGCAACCTATGTCTGAATCTATGTCTCATCCCGGAGCTCTGGAGAACTCCCGACGCTCGGCAGGCTTCCCGGCCGACCGGAAGTGCTCGCAGGCGGCGTAAGGACCGTAAACAAAGGAGGGGTAAACGCGGTGGGCTAAGAGCTAAGCTAAAGCTAACACTGCACCGGCTATCGCTACCCAGTATTTTCCTTGCTAATGTACGGTCTCTGGCGAGCAAAATGAGTGAACTACGGCTTCGGATCACCAACAATAAGAAACTTATGAACTGCAATATCATGATTTTTACGGAAACATGGCTTCACAGTGGAATACCTGACAATGCTATCGAGCTAGCCGGCCTACACACGCTCCGGGCAGACAGAGCAGCAGTTGACTCCGGTAAGACAAGAGGGGGGGGATTGTGCATTTATATTAACAAGGCTTGGTGCACGAACTCTGTCACTGTTGAGAGACACTGCTCAGCTAACCTGGAGTTTCTCATGGTTAAATGTAAACCTTTCTATCTGCCACGCGAGTTCACTTGTACCATCATAACAGCCGCTTACATTTCTCCGGATGCTAATGCTAAGCTTGCTATGAAAGAACTGCATGCAGCTATTAGCAAACAACAAACTGCACACCCAGAGGCAGCATTTATTGTGGCGGGTGATTTTAACCACTCTAACCTCAAGACAGTGCTTCCTAAATTCTACCAGCATGTCTCCTGTCACACAAGAGGGGACAAAACATTGGACCATGTTTACACCAATATTGTGGGAGCCTACACAGCAACTCCCCTCCCCCACCTAGGTCAGTCTGATCATTTATCCTTGTTCCTTACCCCCAAGTATATACCGCTCATCAACCGGGTGAAGCCATCAGTGAGGACCATCAAAGTGTGGCCAGAGGGGGTTGACTCTGTACTCCAGGAGAAGTTTAGGAACACAGACTGGAGTATGTTCACCTCTCAGGCTACCTGTGGCTCCCACATAAACATCAACTCTTACACCCACTCAGTCCTGGACCATATCAACACCACTATTGACAGTGTCACCACGGAAAGACAGATCACCACGTACCCAAATCAGAAGCCGTGGATGAACAGAGAAGTGCGACTTCTGCTAAAAGCATGTAACAATGCCTTTAGATCTGGTGATGCACAGGCCTACAGTTCATCCAGGGCAGATCTGAAGAGGGGCATCAAGAAGGCCAAGCACAGCTACAAGCTGAAGGTGGAGGAACATTTTGGGGACCCTGACCCCCGACGTATGTGGCAGGGCATTCAAGCTATCTCTGATTATAAGCCCAGCAACTCCATACCTATAGCCATGACTGTGCCCTTTCTCAATGAGCTAAATAACTTCTATGCTCGTTTTGACAAGGACAACAATGAAAAGAACATCAATTTCCCACCCTCTGATGACCTCCACCACCTCACACTCACCCACACCGACGTCCGTAATGCACTGAGTCATGTCAACGTACGTAAGGCTGCTGGCCCTGATGGCATTCCTGGGCGTGTGCTGAGGGCATGCGCTGAGCAGCTGGCAGGGGTCTTCACAGACATCTTCAATCTGTTCCTGGCCCAGGCCGTGGTACCAGCGTGCTTCAAGACCACTTCAATAGTACCAGTGCCGAAACATTCAACACCATCGTGCCTAAATGACTATCGCCCTGTGGCACTGACGCCCATAGTCATGAAGTGCTTTGAGCGACTGGTCTTGGCACAGCTCAAAAAAGGTCTATCCCCTACACTGGACCCTCATCAGTTCGCCTACCGGAGCAACAGGAGTACAGAGGATGCGGTTTCTACAGCGCTGCACTATGTACTCTCACACCTGGATGACAAGAACACCTACGCAAGAATGCTGTTTATTGACTTCAGCTCAGCATTCAACACAGTTATCCCCTCCAAGTTGCTCACCAAACTTGGGGACCTGGGAATCAGTACCTCCACCTGCAACTGGATCATGGATTTTCTGACCAACAGACCCCAGCATGTTAGGTCAGGCCCCAACCGTTCTTCCGTCATCACACTCAACACTGGTGTACCACAGGGCTGTGTGCTCAGCCCATTCCTCTACTCCCTCTACACCCATGACTGCAGGCCTATGTATGGATCCAATTCCATCATAAAGTTCGCAGATGACACCACGGTGATTGGACTCATCGGGGACAACGACGAGTCAGATTACAGGGCAGAGGTTGAGCACTTGGCTACTTGGTGCGCTGACAATAACCTGCTCCTTAACACCAGCAAAACCAAGGAGCTCATAGTGGACTACAGGAAGGAGAGGGAAGAGACACATGACCCCATCCATATCAATGGCATAGCTGTTGAACGTGTCCCCAGCTTCAAATTCCTGGGGACCCACATCTCGGAGGACCTGTCCTGGTCAGTTAACACCACCAGCCTCATCAAGAAGGCCCATCAGCGCCTCTTCTTCTTGAGGACATTGAAGAAGAACCATCTGTCAACTGACATCCTGGGCAACTTCTACCGCTGCGTGATAGAGAGCACCCTGACCAACTGTATCACACTCTGGTATGGGAGCTGCTCTGTAGCTGACCGCAAGGCGCTGCAGCGGGTGGTGAAAACCGCCCAACGCATCACAGGGACTCCACTTCCAGCTATAGAGGACGTCTACAGGAAAAGATGTCTGTGCCGGGCACGCAGCATTCTTAGGGACTCCAACCATCCTGCTCATGGACTGTTCCAGCTTCTCCCCTCCAGAAGACGTTTCAGAAGCCTTCGGACTAGAACCAGCAGGTTTAGGAACAGTTTCTTTCCAACAGCTGTCACGTTATTGAACTTAGTTCCCCGCTGACTCTCTTACCATCATCTTTTACCATCCTCACCTGTACATAACTGCATAACTACATAACTACATCTAACTTATTGCACATTGTTTGCACATAACAGTACTTTTAACTTTCTGCACTGCTGCATATATTTGCATATATTTGCTTAAACTGCACATACTGTTAATTACCGTATATACTGCACTGCTGTCCTTTGCACTTCTGATTGGATGCTAAACTGTGTTTCTTACCTTGTATTCATACATGTGTAATGACAATAAAGTTGAATCTAATCTAATCTAATCTAATCATTGTCTGATTTTCATTGGTTAATTTTCATAGAATTTTTATTTATTACCACTTTTGTCAGATTCGTTATTTCTGTGACCATTGTGGGTTTTTCTTTCATTAACAGAGGGGTACCAACAATTTTGTCCACGTGTGTAAATGTAAATTTGGCACAAATTTGCAAGAATGAAGGTGCAAAAACAAAATAAAAGATGGTAATTTTAAAATTCACAAAGTTGCAACTTATAATTTAATTACATAGACTAAAAATTTAACCAGCATCCAGATGACAAGCAACAAGGGAGTGAGAAAACGTTGCAAATTTAGGACAAAAAAAATTGCAAATTTATGAGAAAAATAGTTTCATGTTTCCATGGGAAAAAAAAGTTGCAAATTGACAAGAAAAAAAAAAAAAGCAAATTTAAAGGGAAAAAATGCAGATTTACAGAATAAGTTGTAGGTTTTTGAGAAAAAAGTTGGAAATTTATGAGGAAAAAAGCTGCAAATGTACAAGAAAAAAGCTGAAAATTCACTGGGAAAATGTTGCCAATTCACTGGGGAAAAAATTAAAATTGACAAGAAAAAGAAAAATTTACAGGAAAAAAGTTGTAAGTTGTGGTAGACTGCAAGTCTAATTTAAAACATTACTGGCACATGCCTCTAGGGGGAACTACCTGTATTGTTCAGCACTACTATTAAGGGGACACATTAGAAAAAGAGTGTGAAAACCCCGCGCAGAATCCATGTTCAGTCATATTATGTGTGTTGCAGAATAAACGGCAGAGTTAGCCAAAGAAATAACTCAAGTGTGATCATTGCTACACGGTAGGATATCACACAATTGGCGACGAGGATTAAAAGAAAAAAATCAGCGGCGAGAAACAGAGAACATTGCAAGTGTGGCGAACTCAAGTGACTCCAGTAGTTCGAGTGCAAGTTCAGAGGAGGAAAAACGAGGTTTCCCCACCACGACGAGCAATGGCGGCTGTAATCGGAACGGTAACCCCTTTTGATAACTCGACTCAGTCATGGGAAGAATATAGTGAAATGTTGGACTTTTTCTTCCAAGCTAATGACATTGAGGAGCCAGACAAAAGGAAGGCTGTACTGTTGAGTGGAGTTGGTGCAACTACTTACAGTTTGTTGAGAAATTTAATAAGCCCTGCATTACCGAAAGATAAAACGTACGACCAGCTTACTGCTGAGCTTCAGAAGCACTTCAGCCCCAAACCGAGTGAAATCGTGCAACGATTCAAATTTAATTCACGCATAAGGAGGAACACTGAGTCCATAGCAGAGTATGTGGCAGAATTGAGGAAATTAACACTGCACTGTGATTACAAAGACTCATTGGAAGAAATGTTAAGAGACAGACTTGTGTGTGGAGTGAATGATGACCGAATGCAACGGCGACTTTTATCTGAAACAAAACTCACTTTTGTGAAGGCTTTGGAATTATGCCAAGCGATGGAAACAGCATCTAAAGATGTGAGAGAGATGCAAGGGAAACTAGCAGAGGACACAGCAACGCATGTTCGTGTGCCTAAGACCCAAGTAGGTGTCCACAAAGTGTTGACTGACAAAACTCAGCACAAATTCCCCAGTTGTTATCGCTGCAAAGGCCAGCACAATGCCGCCGAGTGCAAATTTGCCACTGAGCTGTGTCATAATTGTGGCAAGCGAGGGCACATTAAGAAAGCATGTAGAATAAAGGTGGACAGCGCACAGGTGCTGAAAGCGACAGTTAATGGGCAAAAGTATGAAAACAAGGGCCCAGGAAAGGAACAGCGAGCGAATCAACTGAGAGGGGAGGGAGAAAGTGATACAGAAGACATGGGTTTTCACACAATTTACAACACGTCAGAGGAGCTGACCAAGGTAGCGCCCATCACGCGTACCATGAATGTTAATGGAATGAAAGTAACATTTGAAGTTGATACAGGCTGTGGAGTAACCATATTAAGTAAACAGCAATATACACAACTGTGGAAGAAAACAGACACAGCAGAATTAAATCCCTGTTCATTAAAATTAAAAACATACACAGGAGAGAAGCTAGACGTGCTAGGCATGGCACAAGTGAAGGTGCAGCACGAAAACAAAGAAAAGGACTTACCTGTAGTAGTAGTTGGGAGCGAAGGACCAAATCTACTAGGGCGAAGTTGGCTACAAGAACTGGCCATGATTGATCAGTTGGTGAATAAAGTGGAATCTCAGCCCAAATTGCAGCTGGAGGAGATCCTCGAAAGACACGCTGAGGTGTTCAAAGAAGGCGTAGGACAGCTAAAAGGTGTCACTGCAAAGATTAATGTGGACAAGGAGGCCCAACCACGATTCTGCAAACCCCGACCGGTGCCCTATGCAGTCAAGCCACTGGTTGAAAGCGAGCTACAGAGGCTGCTGGATGACAAGATCATTGAGCCAGTGCAGGTTGCAGAATGGGCGGCGCCCATAGTCCCAGTGAGAAAGCCGGATGGCTCCATTAGAATATGTGGAGATTACAAACTCACTGTCAATCGAGCATCACGGGTGGATCAGTATCCAATTCCTAAAGTGGAGGACCTCTTCGCACAGCTGAATGGCGGCCGACACTTCACGAAATTAGACATGAGTCACGCCTACCAACAAGTAGTCCTGGAAGAAGAATCAAGAAAGTATGTAACCATCAATACACACAAAGGCTTATATACCTACACACGCTTACCATTTGGAGTAGCTTCCAGTCCTGCTATATTCCAGAGAACTATGGAGGGCATCCTAGGTGGAATTCCGAATGTTGCCGTTTATTTGGATGACATCCTTTGTACAGGACCAAATGAACAAGAACATCTGAAAACGCTGAAGGAAGTGCTTCAACGGTTGGAGAAAAGCGGTCTGAGGTTGAAAAGAAGCAAGTGTGAGTTCATGGGAAAAGAGGTGGTGTTCCTAGGCCACAAGATCAACGCCAGTGGTCTACACCCTCTAACAGACAAAGTGGAAGCCATTGCGGAGGCGCCTGAGCCACAAAATGTTACTGAGTTAAAAGCCTACCTGGGCTTGTTGAACTATTACCATAGGTTCCTCCCAAAGCTCTCCACGCTGCTGGCACCACTACATACCTTACTTAAGAAGGAAGAAAAATGGTCATGGGGGGTCAAGCAGCAGAAGGGCGTGCCCCTGGTGAACGCACAACAAATAAAGAAGTGGACAGACAAAGACCCTGTTCTAGCAAGAGTGCGAGAATACATCTTGCGAGGATGGCCGAAGATGAACAGTCCTGAGTTCATTCCCTATGCCCGACGACAGGATGAGCTCAGCAACCAGGAAGGTTGTATCCTGTGGGGAGGACGCGTGGTTGTTCCACCACCTGGTAGGAATGCCTTACTGCAACAACTACACCAAGCACACCCTGGCATCACTCGCATGAAAGCGTTGGCGAGGAGTTACATGTGGTGGCCCAACATGGATGCAGAGGTGGAGGCGCTTGTGAAGTCATGTGCGGCATGCCAGGAGAACAGGAACAGTCCTCCAGCAGCCCCACTACATCCTTGGGAAGTTCCAGATAAACCATGGAGAAGAATTCACATTGACTACGCAGGTCCATGGATGGGAAGAAAGTTGAGGTCAACATTTGACTTAATACATCCAGACTTCAGAAACAAAGTGCATGATAAACAAGAGAAACAAAAAGGTTATCATGACATGCATGCTAGAGAGAGAATACTGAGAGAAGGAGACGTGGTCTACACCCGCAACTTTGGCTCAGGACCAGCCTGGGTACCAGGAGAAATAACAGAAAAGACAGGCCCTGTGTCATTCAAGGTGACATTAGGTCATGGACAAGTGGTGAGGCGACACATCGACCAAGTTCATGGTAGGAGCTCCAATCCCCTGCCGATGGCACCAGAGGTGTTGTCTGACACCCATCCTGAGGAGAGCATCAACGAACCACCACTTCAGGTGAAACCTGAGGTAACCGTCTCTGCAGATTCTACGGGCAGCACTGCAGCAGCCGAAACAGTGGAGCAGTCTGAGTCTTCACCTGCAGTTGGCTCACCCGCCGTGAGAAGATCTCAGCGAGCTAGGAAAGCTCCAGACTACTTGAAGGACTATACTTAGTCAGTAGTGAGTTCCCCAGCCACAGGACAAGAATGCGTCCTGGAACCTCACTGGGATGCGGTAGTCAAACCAAATCCCCAGTTAGACTGTTATGTGTGTTATACATGTAAAAAAAAAAAAAAAAAAAAAAAAAAAAAAAGAGAAAGAAATTATGTGTATGGCACATGTGTTTAAGAAGTTAAAAATAACTGTGATTGTTTAGGGTTAAATGGGAGTTCCAGGATGTCTAGCAAAATTGGCTAGTGTAATTAAAAGTAGTTTAATCTAGAGGGGAGGGATGTGGTAGACTGCAAGTCTAATTTAAAACATTACTGGCACATGCCTCTAGGGGGAACTACCTGTATTGTTCAGCACTACTATTAAGGGGACACATTAGAAAAAGAGTGTGAAAACCCCGCGCAGAATCCATGTTCAGTCATATTATGTGTGTTGCAGAATAAACGGCAGAGTTAGCCAAAGAAATAACTCAAGTGTGATCATTGCTACACGGTAGGATATCACATAAGTTTTTGAGAAAAAAAGCTGCAGATTTATGAGGGAAAAAAAACTGCAAATTTTCAGGGAAAAAGTTGCAAATCTACAAGGAAAAAGTTGAAAATTTACTCGAGAATAATCATAAATTTAGGAGAAAAAAGTTGTAAAATTATGAGCAAAAACGCTGAAAATTTACATGAAAAATCTACCAAATTATGACAAAAAAGTTGCAAATTAATACAATTTCTTTAACATTCATCCATTCATATGTTGCATCTTTGCAAAACACACCTCTGCATAATTTGTTTTCCATGCAGTTTGATATCAAAGTGAAGAAATGAAAGTGTCATTTAAGGTTAATCAAAATGGCCTCCTCTTTCACAGCATGTGCAGTAATAGGGCGGATTAATGAAAATCCCAGCTGTAAATTATTATTGCTAGAAGACTGTTTTGATGCTTGCAGGTACTGATAAACGTCAGAGATGATTTACAGTTCGGAGTTTGTAGTTTAAACATGAAAGCAGCAGGTATATTGATGATGAACCACATCCAGCTCATAAGTGACGTGTGATGTTGCAGAGTGGCGACAAAACCCCAAACACAAATAAATGGTTTATTGAGGTTAAGTGGCTCTTGAATCACTTATGCTGTTGTGAGGAAACACTTTTAATGCTGGAGGAACAATGTTGCAGAGCATGTCAGGATACATTGTTACACTGTGGAAAACAGAAACAAAATGCCACAGCGTGGAACACAACCTGATGGGTTAAATTTTAGAAATTCCTAGAAGGAATGCTGGCAGACTGTCAGAGTGTCTCTGTAACAGCAACAACAGTCACGTCATGCGCGCAGCAGGTGATCTGAAACGAGCCAAAATCAAAATCATCCCCCGTCTCCATAAGAGTAGATCAAAAGGGACCCCCCCCACACCCACAACAACCTGGACATGCTACAACAATGTGTTAAATCACTGAATAAAATGACTGAACCAAAAATTCCAAGCAGAACTACTTAAAAAAAAAAATCTTAGTCTGCATTTTTTTCATGTAAATTTCCCAATATTCTTGTAGATTTGCAACATTTTTTTCATAAATTTGCAACTTTTTTCTCTCAGAAATTTTCAGTTTTTCTCATAAATTTGCAGCTTTTTGGCTATTTTTTCTAATAATTTGTATTTTTTTTTCTTCTAGATATGCAAAAAAATTTCCTGTAAATTTGCAACTTTTTTCTCATAAATTTGCTTCTTTTTTCTCCCAAATTTTCAACTTTTTAACATGAATTTGCAGTTTTCTCCCTGCATCAATTAACTATGTATTTTCTTCATCATAAATCTGCAATTTTTTGTTAGTAAATTTGTGTCTTTTCACTTTTAATTTTCCCACATTCATTTGAATGCTGGTTAAATTTTTATTCTGTGTAATGCCTTCAATTTGCTCTCTTCATCCAGACAATGACTCAAGTTTGTTTATATAAAGTTTAGTTTTAAAGGCTTTGAATTGTTCCCTGTTACAAAAATAGAGGGAAAAAACCCACAACCTTGCATCAGGCCCACCTTTAGTGTCCCACTCTGGAGAAAATGTTCTGTTTATCGTCCCCCCAACAGTGACATGAAATATCCACAAGTGCTCTGCATGAATGTAAATGGATCATCATAACTGGCTCATTTTTAACCAATCTGCATTACTTTGCAAATGTCCTGAAGTAAAACATGACTTCTCCACACTTGTGTTTCAGACTCTGGTGTTTTCTGTGTTTTCAAGGAGAGCTGCACGGTGCCGTGCGACTTTCAGGTTGGGGACGACATTCTCATCCACTGGTATAAAGTGGAACCAGGGAACCAGAAAGAACTCAAAGTCCACTCATACTATTACGGCCAGGACCAGCTGGACAAGCAGAACCAGGAGTTTACAGGCAGGACGTCTCTGTCTAACGACTCACTCTCTGAAGGAAACGCCTGCAACTTTTCAAAAAATTAGCTTTTTCCTTATAAATTTTCAACTTTTTTCTCATAAATTGCAAACGTTTATTCTGTAAATTAGCACTTTTCCTTTAAATCTGCAACTTTTTTCTCAAAAATTTGACATTTTTCTCAGAAATGTGCAGCTCTTTTCCTTATAAATTTGCATTTTTTTTCCTTGTAAATTTGCAACTTTTTCCTTTAAATTCTTTTTTCATAAATCTGCATCTTTTTCTCATAAATTTGTGACTTTTTCCAAAACAACTGCAACTTTTTCTTCATAAATTTGCAAGTTTTCCTTGTAAATTTGCATTTTTTTCCCTGTAAATTTTCAATTATTTTCTCATAAATCTGCAACTTCCTCATAAATTTGTGACTTTTTCTCAAAAATTTGCAGTTTTTTTCTCTTATGAATTTGCAATTTTTTGCTTGCAAAACTGCAAATTTTTCATGTAAATTTTCAACTTTTCCACACAGACTTGCAATTTCTTTTTATAATGTGACTTTTCACAAAAATTTGCAACTTTTCTTAAAAAAATTGTGACTTTTTTCTGATAGATTTTCAACTTTTTTCTCATAGATTTGTGACTTTTTTTTCCTTGTAAATTTGCAACTTTTATCTTTCAAATGTGCAGCTTTTATTTTTCAAAAATTTGCTTTTTCCCTATAAATTTTCAACTTCTTTTTCATAAACTATTTTTTAGTAAGTTAGCAATTTCTTCCTTTAAATCTGCAACTTTTTCTCATAAATTTGAATTTTTTTCCTGTAAATTTTCAATTCTTTTCTCATAACTGCAACTTCTCATACATTTGTAACTTTTTCTATAAAAACTGTAACTTTTTTTCATGAATTTGCAAATTTTTCATGTAAATTTTCAACTTTTTCCATGTAGACTTGCAATTTCTTTATAAAAATTTGACTTTTTCCACATAAATTTGCAACGTTTTTCTCAAAAAAAAAAAAGTTTTTCTCATACATTTACAAATTTTTTCCATGTAAATTTTTAACTTTTTTTCTAATAAATGTGTAAATTTTGTCTTGTAAATTTTCAACCTTTTTATAAATTTACATTTTTCTCAAAAAATTGTATTTTCCCGCTGTAAATTTCCAACTTTTTTTCTCATAAATTTGCAGCACTCATCTGGATGCTGGTTACATTTTTATTCTTTTTTAATTTTTAATTTCACACCTTTAATCATATCTTTCTTCCTTTACTTTTTGCAAATTTGTACCTAATTTACATTTATACATTTGTACCTTATGCTAAATTGGTGAACACTTCCCATCCCCTTTGTGAGAAAAGAACAAAATATCCTAGAGAGTATGACTATTAGTCTACATCAATTCAAAATGCAGCCAGATAACTGATAAACAAAAGGAGTAAAGTGTGAACTGTGTACGCACTGTAATATCTGCCATCTGTACAACAAAACAGACATGAGAGAAGCAGCAGGTATGAGACCACAGTCTAACAACTAAATGCATAACATGACTTTTGTCTTTGTGATATTTCTTTGCAGCTTTTAGCTCTGAAACAACAATCCCATGCACCGTCCCCAGCATTTTTATAAAGGGTTTCAGCCTCACCTGGTGGTTTAATCAGAATCAGATGATTGTGAACCAGACCTGGACTGCTGTCAACTGGAAGCGGCACACTCCAAACATTTCAGAGTCAGGAGACCTCGTGCTGCAGGGCTTATCTTCAAATCAGGTGGGAACATACACATGTAAACTCAGCAGTGCTGTGGAGACCATCACCACCGACTCTGCTCTGAAGAAGAAAAAAGGTAACATCAAGCCAACTTTTAGATGTTTGAGATTAGAATAACTAGTCTGTCACACTTCAGATCTGCTTTCTGCTTTATGGCAATGCTCCTATCTTGGCGTCGAGCCTCACCCACTTTCCATCAGTCCTTTCCTACAAGTCATACTCGCGCTAATTAGATGGCGAGGGTGAACAGTGATAAATCAGACAATCCGCAGAAACAAATGAAAGCATCAGTGCAAGTAGAAAAGGATAGTGAAAATGCCCTCTCCAGACTGTCATAACAGGGCCCAGTTTGGTCCACTGTCAATCACTTTGCAACACAAGGCTTTGCATAACTTTCACCACCAGAGGTCTTCACAGAGCTGAAAAGCTTTGAGAAGTGAATCTTTTTTCCCCATACCGTATTGTGTTGAAAGGCTCCCTGCTGAAGTAAGCTTCATTCTCCCATTGCTACTGGTTACTTTATGTGTGAAAAGAGCCACAAAGGAGTGGGTTGTATACTGCACCTGTTTTTCTTAAAAGAAATGCAGAAGCTGTAATGAGAACACATTGGGACTTTGCTTGGGGGTCTGATCCTTCTTGCAATAAGTGTCAAAAGAGGTGTATCCATAGATGTAAATCAATGGAGGAACCTGGAAAAAAACCTGAGAATTGTTGTTCCCCCCTCCATAATATCATCATAAACCTTTATAGATCATGTGACAGGACTAAATAAATGACCTTTAAGCACAAATAAGGATACATGCAAACCAAATATTTTGGGGGGAGAAATTTGCAACTTTTCTTGTAGATTTTCTGTCAAGACCCTCCCCGTGCGCTTTTACGCAGTGCACGGAGAGGGGTAGAAAGACGGAATTAAGTGCAGGGTTACACCACAACACATTTATTAAAGTAAAGACGAGCAGTTCCAAAACAGGTGAGGACGTACAAAAATACAAAGAAACTTACAGTTGACGTTCCTGGGCCGGCATCGCCCAGCAAACACATAAGGAGAAGCGACTTAACCAAAGTTGCGTCCCAGAGCCAACATCGCTCAAAGGGCGCAAGAGAACCACGGCTAAAGTGGAGTGGCTAACACTTTGTGGCACACAGTGAACGCTCGACTATGTACATCAAAGATAATTCAACGGACCAGCAATGCATGACTGGCAAACGCCGCTTATGTACAAGCATTGCTGGTTCCACAAATTGAGTACACCTGGGCGAGGCGCAGGGATGACAATCACCGGAGCAGAATCAGCTGGCTGTCAAGAGAGAGGGGGTGTGGTCGGACAGGCGAATGTGAGACAACCCCCACATGAATGTAGATCAAAAAGGCTGCCTAACAGCCGCCGGCCAGAATGGTGGCTACAGGCATGCAAAAGAAAAGAACAAAGACATAAAAACAACAAGAACTCAAAAGATGACACAATACATAAATAACCCGATACCTGAGCCACAGAGTATGGCCAGGACTGAGCCTAAGGAAAACACCGGCTCGGTTCATGACAGATCCCCCCCCCCAGGGGTGTATTCTAGACACCCACAGCAACATCACACGGAAAGGAAACCCCTGCCCCCCCCACACACACACACACACACATATACAGGAACAACAATGATGAACCCGGGTGGGAGGTAGGAGGAAGAGGCAAGGAGAGAACACAATATACCCCACCCAGGGCCCACAATTAATCCCCCCAAGTCCAAAGGCGTGGAGGCTCAGGAGGTCGCCCAGAGTCCCAGGCCCAGCAGGCAGTTCGGCTTGCTGGGCCACCAGACTCCATTGAGTCTGGTGGCCTGCCGGAAAACATGGGCCATCTGGCCCAGAGACTCAGTCCCTCCGGCAGTTGGCCAGTGTTGTAGAGCCACCAGGACCAAAGAGGTGTAGCAGGAGGCGGCCTGTCTACTGGGAGACTCACTGGTGGGTGATCAGAGAGTAGGGAGGGAACGCCCACGGCGTCAGACAGGGGGGAGAAGGGGACCATGGCGTCCTTAGGCTGACCCGCAGCACCCTCGGTGGTCCCGGCTTGGGACACAGCAGCACCCGCGGTGGGCCCCAACTGGGCCAACGCTGCACCATCGGTGGACCCTGACCAAGCCAACGGTGCACCCGTGGTCTCTCCCGATTGGAGCTCTGCAGCACCTGCGGTAGACCCCAGTTGGAGCTCTACAACACCCGCAGTGGACCCTGACCGGGCCAACGCTGCACCCTCGGCGGACTCCGGCTGGAACTCTGTAGCACCTGCGGTGGCTCCTGATTGGAGCTCCACAGCACCCATGGTGGGCTCCAGCTGGAGCACAGTTGCATCTGCGGTGGTCCCCATTGGGGACCTCATTGCTCCCGCAGTGACCTCCCCAGCAAGGGAGGTAGGGCTCTCCACGGCCTCCAGCGCTGAACCTGCATCCTCGGCGGCCTCAGGTGGAATTGGCTGCTCTCCGACGACCCTGGCAAGGAGCTCCGAAACTGCATGGAGAGAGAAAGAAACCAAGTCAGAGTCTCCGACAGCAGCAGAGCGTGGTGAGGTGAGCTTGGGAGCTGCAGAAAGCTGCCTCTGGCCCTCCTCACCATGAGTCAGGCAGTGTGACTTCAACAAAGGCACAGGAGATATTATGGAGCACACTTGCCTGAACTCAGGCTCCACCACCATCCAGGACTCCGGTGATCTAGGGTGCGCAGGTTCTGTAGGTCCGGAAGGTGCCGTACCCACGTCAACCTCCACCGGGGTGGCTGGACTCACATCGTTGTCGACTGGGGACACCCCAGGTAGCGATGGACCCTCTCCGGTGGCCCTAGGAAGGAGCTCAGGGATGACAGGAAGAGAGTGATTAGGGTCACCGGCAGCGGCGGAGCCCGACGAGGCGAGATCCGATGCAGCTGAGGGCTGCACCTGACTCTCCTCACCAAGAGTCAGACAAGATTGCTCTAATTTGCAGGGGAGAGAAATAAATGAGAGCACTTGCCTGGACTCGAGCTCTACCGCTGTCCAGGACTCCGTCGATCCTGACAACGACGTATTTGATCCGGCCTCATGAAGGTCTAGCTGGGTGGATGACTCTGCTGCACCAGCTTTCGCAGCAGGCATGATGGTGATAGCAACCTCCAGGCCCCCAGGCAATGTCCTCCATGCTGGTGACTCATCCGGCATGGTGACTGGGGGCTCCTTCGCCACTGAACCCGGGTCAGGATCCTCCAGGACCTCGGGCTCCTCCTCTGCCTGGTGACTAGGTTTGGGAACCGGCATCCTCACCAAAGCACACATGGCAGACACGGAGAGAGCAGGTAAAGGGTCATCACATGCTGGCAGCGAGAACTCAGGGAACTGTAAATCCTGAATCTCTTGGCCAGGAAACAGGCGAAATTGCTTATCAGAATTAGGGGTAGATTGAAAAGGAACTTGCCTGTTCTCCTGGTTCTGGATGACTCCAGCGGTGTCAGAGGCAGTTTTGTCTCCCTCCGTGTCCACAGCAACTCAGGGTTCCTCAACATGTGGGGGAGAAACCTCCAAGACAGGCACAGAGGTGGACGGATTTGGGGGGAAAACTGCAGCCCCTGCATTGGCGGAGGTAAAAGTCATCATGGAGGTGGCCATCGGTATGGCTGCAGGCTGGAGTGACTGCTGCGCAGCAGGACTCTCCTCCCCGCGTGACGTGAGGCTCACTGACATGGAAACAACTGGGTGCTTCTGGCGAGCCCTCTGGGGTCGGCGACGATGAAAGGAAGCAGGCGGCTTGAGCTCCAGTTCCTCCAGTGAAGGCTCTTCCTGCGTCCGGAATTCTCCTCCCGGGAAGAACGATGGCATAGGAGGAACGGGAGAAACAGGAGGACAAACAAGATAAGCAGGTGGCAATTCATCAGGAATCAGGCAAGTAGTTTCAGGTGACATTAACAGTGACTGAATAAGCACTTGCCTGAATTCCTGGGGGGTGATGACGTCAGCTGTCGTCTCCATGGTCGGGGTATGCTCGTCCTCTGGCTGAAGCTCCTCCAGCCTCCTGGCCAACTCCAGGAGAAGCCACAGTTTTGCCTCCAAGAGGAGGTCAGTCTCTGCCAGGAGAGACTGTCTTCGTTCCTCTTGTTCCTCCGGAGACGGAGTGGGCCATGGCTCAGGACGAGGAGGCAGGGTTGTCGTTGGAGTGGCTGGATGCTTCTTCCGATGAGCGTTCCTCTTCTTCTTCGCTGACGGTTGGGGCACCAGATAATCCGAGATTCTAAACACCGCACTGGGCAGTGAGTCACAAATGCGGAGAAGCTCCGTATTGTCCGAGGAAGAAGGTGGAGTGGCCGTGGGATGCTTGAACACTGGGAGACCCTCATCCGACCCCTCGCATGGCACAGTGAAGATGTCCCGGAGAATCTTCATTGCCTCAGGATGGTTCCAGAGGCTATCCCTATTAACCACTTTCAATGCTGTGCCCCAAGCCCGATGAGCCATCTTGGAGGAACAGGGTTCCAGTGTCCACGAAAGAATTTACTCAAGGAAACACAGTGAGTGCAGCTCCCTCTCCAACAACTCAGCCATGGCACCCGGGAAGCAGATGAGTGGGAAAAAGAAAAATAGTTCAAAAAGAAAAACAGATGTGTGGGTGCAACCCGCTAAATCCTACGCTGGCTGGTCCGTTCTGTCAAGAGCCTCCCCGTGCACTTTTACGCAGCGCAAGGAGAGGGGTAGAAATGTGCAGGGTTACACCACAACACATTTATTAAAGTAAAGACAAACAGTTCCAAAACAGGTGAGGATGTACAAAAATACAAAGAAACTTACAGTTGGTGTTCCTGGGCCAGCATCGCCCAGCAAACGCATAAGGAGAAGCGACTTAACTGCAGTTGCGTCCCAGAGCCAACATCGCTCAAAGGGCGCAAGAGAACCACGGCTAAAGTGGAGTGGCTAACACTTTGTGGCACACAGTGAGCACTTGACTATGGACATCAAACAGAATTCAACGGACCAGCAATGCTTGACTGGCAAATGCCGCTTATACAAGCATTGCTGGTTCCACAAATTGAGTACACCTGGGCGAGACGCGGGGATGACAATCACCGGAGCAGAATCAGCTGGCTATCAAGAGAGAGGGGGCGTGGTCGGACCGGCAAATGTTAGACAACACCCACTTGAATGTAGATCAAAAAGGCTGCCTAACAGCTGCCGGCCAGAATGGTGGCTATAGGCATAGAAAAGAAAAGGACATAGACATAAAAACAATAAGAACTCAAAAGATGACACAATACATAAATAACCTGATGCCTGAGCCACAGAGTACAGCCAGAATCGAGCCTAAGGAAAACACCGGCTCGGTTCATGACATTTGGTATTTTTTTCCCCATAAATTTGCAACTTTTTTCTCATTAATTTGCAACTTTTTGCACATAAATTTGAAACTTTTTGATGTAAATGTGCAATGTTTTTCTCATTAATCTGCAAATTTTTTTCTTATTAATTTACAACTTTTTTTCATGTAAATTTGCTACTTTTTTCTCATTAATTCACAACTTTCATTCTCAATCTGCAACTTTTTCTCATAATCTGCAACTTTTTTCTTGTGCCTATGCATATACTGTATATCTATAGATAGATAGATAAAAAGATTTTATTTGTCAATACTACTATATGTACAGGACATACAGGAGAACTGAAATGGCATTTCTCTCTCTCTTCAGTGGTGTGCATAATATAAAAAAGAAAAAAGGAATAAGGCTGGGAAAAAAACAAAACAAAAAAACAGCAGTCTATGTACAGTAATGCAACTCGTACTGCAAATGGCGACAAAACATAGACTCAGACCTTCCAGAGTGCAAATAGAGATAAATGATTAATGATGATGAAACCCAGCAATCCTATATACAGAAAACTAGAGATGTAATATCCATAGTTGCAGTTCAGTGCAGTAGTGCAGGTGCAGATGGTAACAGATAGGACTGCACATGATTAGTATTGCAATGACAGACAGACAGCAGCAAATATGGCATTTGTGCAAATGGTTGCAGTTAAAGTGCAGAGACATACAGCAGCAAATGCATTACTGTTGGTGTGCCAGTCTTTCTGTCCCAATGGCTGAGGTAGTTATTGTGCATGTGAGTGCAATACGGTCCGGGGGGTGGACAGAGTTCAGGGTCCAGATGAACGAAGCTGTTTAGCAGTCTTGTGGAGCGGGCCCGGGGGCTCCGGTACCTTTTCCCCGAGGGCAGGGGGCTAAAGAGGGAGTGTGAGGGGTGGGAGGTTTTTGCCTGCGATGTTGCTGGCTCTGCAGGTGAGGCGGGAGAGGTAGATGTCTGAGAGGGGGGCAGAGGGCCACTGATGATCTTGCTGGCTGCTTTCAGTGTGTGTTGTAGTGTCTTCTGGCAGTGCAACTTCCATACCACACCATGTTGCAGCTGGTGAGGATGCTCTCAGTGGTGCCCCAGTAAAAGGAGCACATGACGGGGGGTGGGACTCATGCTCTCCTCAGTTTGCAGAGGAAATGGAGGCAAGCTTGAGCCTTCTTGGCCAGTGATGTGATGTTGTTGGACCAGTAGAGGTCCTCGGAGATGTGCACCCCCAGGAACTTGGTGCTGCTCACCCTTACCACAGTTGCACCATCAACGATCAGAGGGGAGTGCTGTGTGTAACCCCTCTTGAAGTCGACCACAATCTCCTTGGTTTTTTCCACTTTCAGGAAGAGGTTATTGTCTTTGCACCACTGGACCAGTTGGCTCACCTCATTTCTGTAGTTGGCTTCCTCGTTGTTGATGAGGCCCACCACCGTCGTGTCATCTGCAAACTTGATGATGTGGTTGGTGTTGCAGGCTGGTCAGCAGAAGAGCAGCAGGCTGAGCATGCACCCTTGTGGGGCCCCTGTGCTCAGTGTAATAGTCTGGGAGGTGTTGCTGCCAACCCGTACGTTCTGTGGCCTCCCTGTGAGAAAGTCCAGCACCCAGTTACAGAGAGAAGTTTTGAGTCTCAAGTGTCTGAGTTTTTGTATTAAATGCTGGGGGATGATTGTGTTGAATGCTGAACTGAAGTCCAAGAACAGCATTCGCACATAGGAGTTCTTTGAGTCCAGGTGGGTGAGGGCTGCATGGAGAGCAGCAGCAATGGCATCTTCTGTGGATTTGTTTAACCTGTATGCAAACTGAGATGGGTCATGGGAGGGAGGCAGCATGGACTTGATGTTCTGCATGACCAGCCACTTGAAGCACTTCATTATAATGGGGGTCAGTGCTATGGGCCGGTAGTCATTGTAGCTGGATGGGATGGGCTTCTTGGGGACTGGTATTATGGTGGCAGTTTTGAAACACGAGGGGACAACAGCTTGAGTCAGGGAGATGTTGAAGATGTCGGCCAGGACACTCTAGAGCTCCTCTGCACAGACCTTCAGGACGCAACCCAGTATGTTGTCGGGACCAGCTGCCTTGCATGGGTTGATCCTGCAGAGGGTCTTCTTCACACTAGCTGGATCCAGACTCATGGCCTGCTCGTCTGGAGGGGGAGTGGTCTTCTGTGCTGACATGCTGTTTTGTGCTTCAAAGCGACCAAAGAAGTCGTTTAGGTTGTTGAGCAGTGCGGTGTCACTTGCACAGGTCTGAGGTGGAGGTTCGTAGTTGGTGAGGGTCTGTATGCCACTGTAGCGATATGTGATTTATAATTATGATCAGGTATAAAGATTATTTAATTTGTATTAATGTATTGAGACGTGAGATTTACTCCGAGTCCACACGCAGAAAAAGTTTATAGTAAACACTCGTCGGGGCACCAGCTCACCTCTTTAGCGAGCATTTTAGTCATTAATTTCACTTTATACCTGTTTTGGCGGCTGCGGCCTCCGTCGGTCTATGATGACCATAGAAGAGAATCCTAAACGTCTACTCTGCTGGAACAGCACCGCCTGTGGCTGAACAGGCCGATGCGCGAATGGCAGTCCCTGTCACACAGGTCGCAATTGTGGGTGGTCTCCGTGCTGCTGGAGCTGTGGTGGTTCTTCCTGCGGGTCCTTTTTCCATCTGCTGCAGCAGTTAGTCTCTCTTCACCCACCTTGAGCTGTCTGGTCAGGGTGCCTCTCCATTTGGAGCGGTCCGTTGCAAGGTCCTCCCAGCGCTCTGTGTTGATCTCCAGGGCCTTCATGTCTCTCTTGCAGACGTCTCTAAAGCGCAGCTGTGGGCGGCCAACATCTTTCCTGCCAGTCGCCAGTTCTCCGTAGAGGACGTCTTTGGGGATTCTGCCATCCTCCATACGGTAAACATGGCCTAGCCAGCGGAGCCTGTGCTGCCTGGGTAGAGTGAACATGGAGGGAAGGCCGGCGTGGGACAGAACTTCTGTGTTGGGCACTTTGTCCTGCCAGGATATGTCCAGGATGTGGCGAATGCAGCGCAAGTGGAAGGAGTTCAGTCTCTTTTCCTGCCGGGCGTATGTTGTCCACGTCTCACTCCCATAGAGCAGTGTGCTGATGACGCAGGCGTTGTACACTGCCATCTTCATCTTGACAGAGAGTTTGGGATTCTCCCACACTTGTATGGTGAGGCGAGCGAGTGTGAAGGCTGATTTTCCAATCCTCTTGTCGATCTCTGTATCAAGGGAGAGGTTGTTGCTGATCGTGGACCCCAGGTACGTGAACTGATTCACGACCTCCAGCTCGTAGTCGTCGATGATGATGGTTGGTGGTGCTTCCATGCCTTGCGCCAAGACGTTAGTCTTCTTCGGGCTGATGGTAAGCCCGAAGTCCTTGCATGCCTGGGAGAAGCGGTCCATCAGGGTCTGAAGCTCCTGCTGTGTGTGGGTTGCAACTGCAGCGTCGTCTGCGAAAAGCATGTCTCTGATTAGAGCCTCGCGTACTTTGGTTCTGGCTGTTATTTACTTTTCTTTTTTAATCGTCTGCAGCGCCACCTTGTGTGTGAAAGTGGTCCCTACAGCAATGTGTTTCCAACCAGTGTTTCCTGGAATGTTCAGGTTTCTGTGGGAAATTTTCTAGTTTCACTTCTTAATTGCCATTGTTGTGCATGGGTGCACAATGGAAAATTATTTGTAATTTTTTGGACCATCTGTGAGAAAGCTGAAGCTTTGGCATCATTGGACCTTCCAACAGGACAAAGATCCCAAGCATACAGTACAGAGTGGCACTTGGCCTAGGTAAGCGAGATAAACAGAGGGCACATGTGGTTCTGGTGCATTATTTGGGGATTGAGGGCCAGCGGATCCTGATCACACTCGGGGCTTCGGACTCATATGAGAACGTGGTCAAATTGCTAGCGTGCCATTTTCGCGCCCTGGGCAGCGTTACCGTCCGGAGGATTAGGTTTCAGCAGTGACACCAGCGAGCGGGTGAAACTATCCACCAGTTCATCACCGACCTGAGGCTGTCATGCTCTGGCGAGCCATTAAGGAGACGCTATAGGCGACCAGTGAGTTTGCGTTACTTTATTAACAAAGGACACTCAACATACAAATAACAAAGTAAAGCGCCACGTGAGGCAAAAACACACTCATAACTTAAATAGCATCCTAACCTGGGAGAAAGGCTAGGGAGACAATGAGGGGAAAACGCACGCTGGGTAGCAGCACTTACGGAAGGGTGAAGAGCAGAGACAAAAGGGAGACTGGAGTTGGACGTAGGAACCCCAGTCGTGGAAACACGATTTCCGTCTTTCCTTCGTTTAGGTCGCAGCGAGGAGTGATTCTCAGCTGCTCCCTTAAATGAGGGACAGAGGCCAATCAGGAGCGGGGAAGATAATTAACAGTGATAAGAGACAGTCGTCCCGGAGCAGCTGGGCTTGCACAGCCAGAAGTCAGCTGAGACACTGTCAGACTAGGGCCTCGGGGAAGGCCGTAAGACCAGGCCCGGAATGGGGTGGAGCTGGAGGAAAACTGGACAACCTGAGTGCGGATGGCAATCAGCGCTCAGGCGTGACAGTACCCCCCCCCCCGAGCCGTGAGTCCCGGCGCTGGCTTAACACCCCCCCCCCCTCCAAGGGAAGGCCCAGGGAGGGCGGTGGGGGGCCAGGTTAGGGGGGAGAGAAACGAGGAAAGAAAGAAAAAAAAACCCAGGTAACATAGTATAGGATATGACACAGGCCGCTCAACAGGCCACAACAAAAATACAGATACACTCGAAAAACACTGCGAAAAGGGAGAAAGAAAAAATACCGTACTCTAGAGCAGGCAAACAGATCCTTACAATCAGAAAATAAAAAGGTGAACCTGGAGGCCTGACTCAGAACACAGCAAAGTATACCACAAGGGGAAAAGCATGTCTGCTTCGAGGTTCCGTACAAACACTGAGAAGGTTGCAAATTACAAGAAGGGAATTCTCAAGTTTATGAAGAAAAAAAAAGTCACAACTTTGTGGAAATAAAGTTGCAGATTTATGAGAAAACGAGAAAAGTACAAGAGAAGTGTCAAATATACAAGAGAAAAAAAATTGTAAATTTCTGTGGGAAAAAGCAGCAAGCACCTGGCGATTACATTGACAGTCCAAAATAAAATACCCCCCCCCCCCGCAATGACCACAAGATAGATAACAAGAACTACAGAAGGCAAGGCAAAATGACAAGACCCAAGATGCGGGGACATAATGACAGTCATGAAAAATAAGGGAAAAAAACACAACTTAGGGCGAGGACAAGGCAAAATTTGTGTCCTGATTAATAATACACAAAGAAGGGCAATCCACACACAAAACTACTAAACAGTCAATCTTTCCAGGGATGCCGGCAGGTGGAGAGGGGCAAGAGATGTAGTTCGTCCGGCAGGTGACCCAGATCCAGATTCCACCTGGCCAGGAGCGACATCCACAGTTTGGGCGGCCTACCCGAGTCCCAGGCTTGGGAACACAGTATCTCAGGAGGCCGACCCAGATCACCGAACCAACCAGACGGTTCCGCAGGCGGTCGTCCCGCATCCTCAGACCACCAAGAGCAGAGGGAGAAGCTTAGGTGCGGCTTCCTCACCGAGGGGGAAAAGGCAGATGTGCGGGACAGGATCAGCCCAACGCCCGGGGAAAGCGAAACCCCAGGTCCCTCGCCAGCCTTTAACCGAACCGGCGCAGCACCCTCGATGGGCCTCGATTGGGCCGGCGCAGCACCAGGAGCGAACTCCATGCACCGAACCAGAAACTCCGGAGCGACAGCCAGAGTGGATCCGTCTCCGGTGACCCTGGGGAAAGGCTCAGAGGAACAAAAGGAACCGGTATCAGGATCACCGGAAGCGCCAGAACCCGGTGAGACAAGCTCGGATGCAGTGGACGGCTGCACCCGGCTCACCCCCCCAAGAGACAGGCAAAAATGCTCAATAATGGAAAAGACAAAGACAACACTGAGCACTTGCCTGATCTCAAGTTCAGACGCTGTCCAGGACTTCGACGATCCAGGTTCAATATGCAGGAGTTCGTCTTCCAGCTCCCACTCGACTGCAATGGGTTCCGCAGCCGGCATGATGGTTCCCACAGTTTGAAGATCTCCCAGCGCCAAAGTCCACGTCGAAGGCCCGCACGGTGTGGTGGCAGGGGATCTGAGTTCTGCTGGGCCGAACCATTCCTCCGTGGAGACCCGGGGATGCTTGATCGTCGGCGCAAGTTCCAAGTGGCAGTCCGACCTCCTCCTCTGCCCACGACATGGCTGCGGGGCTGGAATCAGGCTTTCCAGGGCCGCAGGCTCCCCCCTCGTCCAGCGGTGTAGTCCTAGAACCGGGGAACGCTCAGGGGGGAGAGACACAGAAGGCGCAGGTTCATATCTTATGTCTGCAGCAGGTGGAGAGAGCTCAGGGGGCTGTGAACCCCGAACTCCACCTCCAGGAATCAAACAAGGCAATTCATCAAATAGAGGAAGAGAATGAAAAGGCACTTGCCTGATTCCCGGAGAACCGGTGGAACCCGCTGCAGTGGACTTGAGTCTTCCCTTCCCCCGCTGGATGGAAGTGGAGGACCCCCTGGGAAGACGAGGAGGAGCCTCTCGCACTGGATCAGGACCGGGGGCATCCGGAGATGGACTCATGCACCTCACAGCAGCTGGAGTGAGCGTCGAAGAGGAGGGAGAAACGGCCGAGGCGAACCGGGAACCCGAAGCTGACGGGACAGTGGGGAGAGATGACCCGAAAATGGCTGATTCACCTCTTCGGCGAGACACGGAGGCAACAGCTGGCAGGGAGACAGAGTTCGTGTGATTACCCAGAGCTGGATCCGGACGGGGTTCTCGCTGAGGTGTATGAGAGGGTTGGGAGTGACGTCTTCTGGCCGAGGGTGAGGCGAGTGTGAGATTAGGGAAACGCCGCTCCTGCGCAGAAACTGAAGCGAGAGGTCAGCGTATTCGATTCGATTCGATTCGATTCAACTTTATTGTCATTAGACATGTATGAATACAAGGTAACGAAACACAGTTTAGCATCCAATCAGAAGTGCAAAGAACAGCAGTGCAGTATATACGGTAATTAACAGTATGTGCAATTTAAGCAAATATATGCAAATATATGCAGCAGTGCAGAAAGTTAAGAGTATTCCGGATAATCATGCAGCTCAGGGTTCTTCTCTACCAGCCTGACCGCCGGCGTCACGTGCTTCATGATTGCAGTGGGATGGGCGGCGGAACGAGCGGCAGCCACCCGGTCCTGAAAGCAGATTGCTGTCACCTGTATTCTCTCCGGGGGAACCCCGGCTGACGTCACTGCTTCATGAGGGTAACCCCTGGGTGGTGCGAACTCCTGGGCTGGATCGAAGGCTGGAGCGGGATCCCAAAGCGAGGAGCAATGGAGCCTTGTCTTCGGCTTCCTGCCGGGGTTTTCCTCCCGCCCACGGAGTCTCTCCCGGAGCGCAGAGATGTCTGCCCTCCTCGCCTTAACTTCGGGATGTTGGAAGTAGCGAGGAAGGCCGTTGATAATATCCTCAGCGAGGTCCAGGTGCCGGCGTACATCGCTGGGAGAGTCATAGAGGCCCACGGGGAAAAGCGTCCCATCCACGTAACCCAGGGCTTCTGTGAGTTCGTAGCCTGGGCGCCACACGTGCCTCCTGAAGGACGGCATAACTCCAGCTCGCCAGTACCCAGAAGAAGGGTGAAAGACAACAAGTCCAAATTAGCTAAACTCACAGTCTCCGGCGTCTCAGTTTGGCTGCGACCTACTGTCATGAATGGCTCTCGCGAGCCATTAAGGAGACGCTATAAGCGACCAGTGAGTTTGCGTTACTTTATTAACAAAGGACACTCAACATATAAATAAAGTAAAGCGCCACGTGGGGCAAAAACACACTCATAACTTAAATAGCATCCTAACCTGGGAAAAAGGCTAGGGAGACAACGAGGGGAAAACGCACAATGGGTAGCAGCACTGACGGAAGGGTGAAGAGCAGAGACAACGGGGAGACTGGAGTTGGGCGTAGGAACCCCAGTCGTGGAAACACGATTTCCGTCTTTCCTTCGTTTAGGTCGCAGCGAGGAGTGATTCTCAGCTGCTCCCTTAAATGAGGGACAGAGGCCAATCAGGAGTGGGGAAGATAATTAACAGTGATAAGAGACAGCAGTCCCGGAGCAGCTGGGCTTGACAGCCAGAAGTCAGCTGAGACGCTGTCAAACTAGGGCCTCGGGGAAGGCCGTAAGACCAGGCCCGGAATGGGGAGTAGCTGGAGGAAAACTGGACAACCTGAGCGCGGATGGCAATCAGCGCTCAGGCGTGACAGAGGCTGCTAGCAAGTGAGTGTAGTTTTGGGCTGCTGGAGGAAGAGATGTTACGCGACCAGCTGGCGGAGCACACCAACAGCGTCATGATATGGATGAAGTTGCTCAAAGTGCCGGGTGACTTAACACTAGCCAGAGCTATCGAGTTAACTCTCCAATTGGAGACCACGGACAAGCTAGCCTCTGAGCTAAGCGGGTGGCAGTCACAGCGGCAACTGGAGCTTCCCCCCACAGCACAAGTAGCGGACCCAGACAGCGAGGATAGCGCGACAGATGACAACATAGAAACCAACACTATCAGCCAAAGGTCTGCCCCAGGAAAACCCGTGGGTACAGGTTGTGGGTCCATGAAGCACCGTTACAAGGCTAGGGAATGGCCGGCTAGAGGGAAGCGCTGTAGCAAGTGTGGACACTTGAACCATTTTGCCATGGTCTGCCGTGGATTTAAACCGCAAGCCCATGGACGAAATCACTCCACCCGCTCCCGACAACCATCCACACAGTGCGGGCTGAGGAACTACCAGGCACCATGGCGGTCAAGCAGGACCAGTCTCACTCAGGTTCGACATGGGAGGTCTCAGGGCCGGTGCTCTGGGTACCGTAGGAGAGGGTACCGAGCATGGCGGCGAGGCGCATGCATTGGTGAGTGACGCCAAAGAGCTGGCCCCAGTTTTCTCTGGAGCTTGGCCACAGTGGGCTGGAGGATCTGGAGCTATGACAGCCACTGCAGCAGCTTTACAAGGCCAGACTGACAGGCACGGAGGGACTGCATGCCAATCAGCAACACTGCAGGCCGAGCAGAGCTCTTCTGAGAGTTACGAACCTGGTCCGGGCTTGAGGAGAGGGATGTCCACGGCGGATGTGGGCCAAATGACAGCCAGAGAAACATCAGGAGTGGTTGCACATCGTGGCTGAGCAGGGTGCAGCCTACTTCCAGCTGTCGGACGGCTCGTGGAGGCACGCCAACAAGCTCCGGCATGCCCAGGAGGAGACTTCAGATGGCGGGTCCGCACAAGAGAGGTCGTCGATGGAGAAGAGAAGAGGTGCTCTTGTCTGCAATCCTGGTGGCATGCCGCTTCCAGGGGCGGGTCTACTGAGGGGCTGCCCTGGGCCCCCACAAGCCAGTTCTACCCCTTTCTGCCAGAAGGACAGGAGTGTGGTTTTGAAAAAGCAATAAAATAAGATCCAGTGTTCATATGTTTGTATGTGTTAAAACAACTAAAATGTTATTGTTCTGGGTGTATTTATATTTTTAGGAACACGGCAATGTTTTAAGTTGTTAATGGACTTTTACTTAATTACAGGTGGCAGAATAATCCACCTTGCCGTGTGGGGTAGGACGGTAGTCCACCGGTCCTCCCTAGTTTGGGTTTTGTTGTGTCAATGTGATAGGCCATTTAGAGATTTTAGTTCTAGTTTTCTTAATGCATGATTCGGGTCCTAAATTGGGGTAGGTCTCTATTGTATGAGTGGCTTTGGACTTTCTACGGGGGTGGGGGGGGGGGGGTGGCATGTGATATTGTCATTTATTACAAAGTGTGGTGTAGGGTGGCTACTTCCTCTTAGGTCACTGCACCGTCCTATAAATACCAGCGTTCATCTTTATCCAGCCTCTTTGCCGATGCCCCTGCCTAACAGTTGTATTGTGCAAGCATCATTCAATAAAGCTGAGTTCCACTGTGCACCTGGCCGCATCCTTTAAGAAGGTAATTTCATACGTAACACGCAGCCCTGGAGGTGCTGGTTGCGGCGGACTTGGGTGCTCTCTCTCAGCAGGGTCCCAGTCTGGGTCCCACACTGGCTGGGTCTGTTTCAGCATCACACCTTGATCTGGGTCAGCTGCTTTTACCCTTCACAGATGGCTGGTGTGCCATCTGGAACCATCAGCTATCTGAAAGGTGGCTGGCCCCAACTGGGTGGTGATCATCATCGGCGGTGATTGGAGTGCCTGCAGGTCCAGGCCTTTGGATTAGTGTACCCGAACCCAACTGAATACTGTGAGTGGCGATCTGTTCGGCTGCACTTGGCACTGCTGCTCTCTCATGCTCGATGTTGGTTGCTGTTGTGGTGGCGTGTGATGGGTAAAGTGATCAATATAATCATATATAACAGTTGTCTGTGTGACTCAAAATATGTGTGCTCTGCTTATGCTTAGGTAATGTAACAAATATACCACAATGGAAATATATTGCCAACTGTGAGGCTCATTACCTGCAAAAAGGGAGTGAAGCTCTGTCCCAGCACAGAGAATAACAACATCTTGTGATGTATGGGAGGAAACAGAGAACCGGCTGTGTTAAGGAGTGACCGAAACTCAGCCACTTTGACCTAGGATGAGGAACGACCTTCAGTTGTTACACCCTGTGCGAGGAACGGACTGCTTACTCCTATGGACCGCTGCAGCTGCCTTTGCTGATAATGCATGCTTGGACTCACATAAATATGACTGGGTCAGGGAGAGCAGAGTCAGTCAGACTTGACGCCCTGACAACACTTGTTGCTTGTAAGGGACAGAATTGTGACCCAGAGCTCTGTAAATTCTATATTCAACCTGCTTAAATAAATACAGATCTCCCAAGTTTTACTCTCTCCAAGTGCTTTTATCAACGAATCCTGGAGGAATGCCTACACACACATAGAGTAAGAGGGACAAAAGCATTCCAACACGTGCCATTCATGCCAGTGGCAGGATGCGCTCTGGATTGGCGTTGCTCTGCTGGGTCCTGCTGAACTCTCTCTCTTGCAGCGCTGCGGCGGCTCACTGAGGCTTATGCCAGGTGAGGATCTGAGACAAGTCCGATTTACGCCCTCTCTCTCCTGGTGCTGGTTGTTGTTGCGGTGGTGTGTTGCTCTCGCCGGCGAAAGGACACGCGCCGGGTTGTTGTCGTTCACCGGGGTCTGTCTTGGCCATGAACTCCCTCTCCTGCAGCGCTGCCATGGCTCCTTGAGGCTTATGCCAGGTGAAGATCAGAGACGAGTCCGGTTTATGCCCTCTCTCCATGTTCTGTTCTCCGTACGGTGTCAAGCTTGGAGTGGCTGTACCCACATCTGGGTGTGATGCACTCCAGTCATCAGTGGTCAGAGTCCCTGGTTGCTGTGAATGGTAAAACCTAATGCAAAAAGGTCACACCCCAGGATGTTGTCTTCATGTGTGGCTATGTGAAAGGTAAATGCCGGGAGGACTCTGGATCCATAGTGAACCGTCAGCGTTATGGTTCCTAAGAGGCTGATATGAGTGTGCCCATTACCGTAAAGCTCCGCTGCATTCTTCCCAACTGGATGACCAAGAAAGAATCTCTTAACCGTGACCCAGTTCTTCATTGATCTCACAGTAGCAGTGTCCAGTAGTAACGGCAAGCTGAGGTTGTCGAGCCTCACCGTGTACCATTTGTACGCCACTCCACTGGAGTCCACTGCATGGATGGTGGTTGTTAGTGGTGGTTCAGCTGAACGGGGTAGTGGGCTTGTTGTTAATCGTGTTGAGCGGCACACTTTGGCGAAATGACTAAGCTTGCTGCATTGTTGGCATCGCTGCCTCCTGGCCAGGCAGGAGCACACTCACAGTGGGTGCATTGGGGAACCACAGTTACCACACATTTGGCGTCCCATGATGTTCCGTTGTCCCATGGTGTTCACTTTGGTGTCCTCCGAGAAGGTTGCAATGCAACCAGGTTCTTCTGCCGGGGTAACTGCTTGTGCTAGCAGAGTCCATCGTTGTGGGTCACCTTGTTGTGATGTTAGCTTGTTGGTGGCCTCCAGCTGAAATGGAATGCATGTTGTTATTATGGGAATACATAACAGATACTAGAATGGCCATCACAGTTGCCTGATTTGAACACCATTGAAAATCTCTGGTGAGGTCTGAAAAAAGCACAAACCCAAGAATATTGGGGAACTGGAGGTCTTTGCCCACGAGGAATGGACTAAGATTCCTCAGGAACGCTGCCAGAAGCTGGTGTCTGGCTACGCATCACATTTGCAGCAGGTCATAACAGCAAATGGGTGCTTTACTAAATACTAAAATGAAGGGATTGAATAATTGTGATGCTGCAGTAGTCATTAAAAGCGGCATTTTGTGTTGAATTTAGAGAAACCACTTGTAATATTAGTTGTGTTGCACTATTTAAAGGTCTGATGACATGTTTTTGACTTCATCTAATTTTTCAACATAACACAATATGACGAAATAGGTTTGTCTGTGCAGTTCTAAGTCAAACAGGCTTTTTTTCACGCGACTATCAGACATTTTCATGAGCGCCATGTCACCAATTGTGTCAGTGGCTGGAAAACCCCCCGGCCATGTTGTAACGTCATCGACAGAACACATCGCTTGGCTGCCCATTGTACACACAGGATGGAAGTGGCTGAAAACATCAACGATGATTCCAGCACATGTAGTCTGGAATTGGTTTGTGTTGTCCAATCTTCAGACGATTATAGTTCCAAAGAATGGGATGACAATGAAGAATCAGGGGGCATCAGACCGTATAGGTTTGAGCCGTGCCAAGCGGGCATCGTGCCTACCGAGTCAGACTCAGAGAGTGATGGTGGAGAGGCACACATGGCCGGCGCAGCAGCAGTGACAAACACACGGCAGAGGAACACCCAGTGTTATACTTTTGTTACAGATATTGCAGCAAATTATTTGTTCATAAATATGATTTATTTAAACCCAATTTTTCAACAAAATCATAACAGTGTATTCTCTGTGGCTCAGGCATTGGGTTTATTATGGATTATATTTTGAGTTCTTGTTGTTTTTGTTTTGTACATGTGTTTTATGTGTGTTTTGAGCCACTTTCAGGTGGGCACTGTCCAAGATTCGCCGGTCCAACCATGCCCCCTCTCTCTTTGACAGTCAGCTGTTCGTGTTTTGTGTGCATCATTTGCCATGTTGTCAGCCAGCCAATATTGCCAACACTATCACGACGTGTTAGCCACTCCACACAGCCATGGTTCTGTTGCGCCCCTTGAAACGATGTCGGCCCTGAGTCGCAACCGTGATTAACACGTCTCCTCTCCATGTTCGCTGGGCGATGTCAGCCTCGAACGCCAACTGTAAGTGTTTCTGTTTATTTTTGTAAGTCTTCACCTTTTTTGGAACTGTTGTCATCATTCTTATGTTCAATACAAATGCTGTGGTGAATTCTGCGCTAAATCCGTTCATCATGACCCTCCATGCGCTCTTACGCAGTGCACGGAGAGGGAGGATGAAATAATGAGGATTTACGTGCAGGGTTCACCACAGCACATTTACAGTAATACAGAAAGATAGACAATTCCCAAAAAGGTGAAGATATACAAAAACACAAACACATTTACTGATGGCGTTCACGGGCCAGCATCGCCTAGAGAACGAATGAGAGGAGACGTGTTAACCACAGGTGCGCCACAGAGCCGACATCACTTCAAGGACGCACAAGAACCACGGCAAACATGGAGTGACTAACATGTCGTGAGAGTGCTGAAAATACTGGCAGACTAACAGCACAGATGACAATACTATGGACCAGCAGTACATGACTGGCAAACGGCCGCTAAGCACACGCACTGTTGGTGATGGTGTGATGAGAAGCACCTGGGCGAGGACCGGGAAACATGATCAGCGGGAGTTTGAATAAGCTGGTGATAATGAGAGAGGGGATGTGGCTGGACCGGTGAGCATCAGCATGCGATCACAGAAAGTAGATCAAAGCTGCGCGTAAATCCATTAATCCTTCCCCTCATCGTGTGCTCCTCCAGCGTAAAAGCACACGAGGAGCACACAAGGAGGCTATGACAGTTGGAGCTGAAGCGTATCATTTGGTCTTTTACAGCCTGCTGTTTATCTAAGCCTGCAACACAACGCGAAGGCATAGCCGTAAAATTAAAACGAGAAACCAGAGTGTCACGGTGGCCCTCGCGAGCCACCATAAGACGCTACAAGTCACCGGTGAGTTTGCAATGATGTTTTATTAAAGGGTAAAGGAACAGAGGATAACACAAAGTAACGAAAGGAATGAGCCTCGGTGGGCTAAAACACACTATAATGAACACAGGATAACGACAGAGTAAACTTATGATAGGAGATGATGAATAGACAGCGTCTGAGCCGGGGGACGCCCGATGCGTCAGACGATGTGGAGTTCTGTCGGGAGTTTAACAGAGACTGCTGCATCGGGCTGCATTCAGCGTCCGCCTTTTATGCCGGATGCTAATGAACCCTGAATGCAGCACAGCTGTTCGGCTTTGACAGCAGGAAGCTCCACCGGGCGCTGTCACAATAAGAGCCCGGGGAGCCAGAGGGGGAACACTGCTGTCAAAGCCTGAAAAAGATGATGTATGACCCGAGTGCGGACGAGATCGGCGCACGGATCATGACACAGAGAAACTGTGAGCTACAAAGCTGCTGTCATTCCATTCAACAACACCAGCATCCGTTCTGTCGCTTACGTCATGGTGGTGCCGCCCTTCATTTGGTGGGCAGCACCACAGTCCAAACAGCAGCTGCGGTTTTTTGATGATAACTAGTTTATGCAGGCGCGGTTGTAAGTATTATATTGATCATCGACAATGACTTTTGGGCAGCACGGTGGTGCAGTGGTTAGCACTGTTGCCTTACAGCTAGAAGGTTCCAGGTTTGAATTCCCAGGCTGGCAGGGGTTGGAACCTTTCTGTGTGGAGTTTGCATGTTCTCCCTGTGCTGCGTGGGTTTACTCCGGGGGCTCCGGTTTCCTCCCACAATCCAAAGACATGCACGTTAGGTTAATTGGTTGTTCTAAATTGTCCCTAGATATCTGTCTCCTATAGGCCCTTAGAATAGAGGGTTAGTACTAGTGAAAGCGCTTTGAGTGGTCTTTGTGATTAGAAAAGTGCTATATAAGTGCAGGTTAGTTAGTTAGTTAGGGTTTACACAACATGCTAAAAAATGTCAAATTTGTGTCATCAGACCTTTAAATTGTTCTTGTTTGATTTGTTTATTGTAAGCAGCTGCTAGTTTGTACATTTTTTCCAATAAACCTAATTTGCAGTATTTGAATAATTTTGATTGTTACTCTATCTACCTTATTCCTGGGGGTGCCGCTGTAGGAACGATTATGGTCGGAGCTTCCGGTTTTGGCTGACATAGTATTACTGTAAATCAGTCATAAGAGTGGAGTAACAGTGGCATTTAAAATAGCTTTTTAAAAAGTTTTTCAAATTCATTTTAATGTATAGTCCACATACGTGTTTTGCACTCAAGTGGCAGCTAATTTTAGCTCTTCTAGTTTTTGTATTTTTTGAATGTTTTGGCGTAGTTCTGGCACTCGCTGGTGTTCCTGGTTGTGCCAGTAGACTGGATAAATGGAGGCTTCTCACCACACGGTGACAGACGACATCCAATACAGTGTTGTGGCGTATGTCTGCTCTAAGGTGAATTTGATTATGTCCAACATATTTTAACAAAATCCAGCCGACTCTACTGCAGTGGAGACGTGCTGGGTGGAATGCTCCCCGCGTCATTATGAGTACAGGCAGAGAAGTTATAAATCATGACTAACTAACTAACTAACCTGCACTTATATAGCGCTTTTCTAGTCACAAAGACCACTCAAAGAGCTTTCACTAGTACTAACCCTCTATTCTAAGGGCCTAGAGGAAACAAATATCTAGGGACAATTTAGAACAACCAATTAACCCAACATGCATGTCTTTGGATTGTGGGAGGAAACCGGAGCCCCTGGAGTAAACCCACGCAGCACAGGGAGAACATGCAAACTCCATACAGAAAGGTTCCAACCCCTGCCAGCCTGGGGATTCGAACCAGGAACCTTCTAGCTGTTAGGCAACAGTGCTAACTCTTTCTTTGTTTGGTAGCGGCAAAGTCCCGGGAAAACCCCATGAGTGCCTGGTATCATTGGAAAGCTTAGAAATCATACTTTCTAAAAATACCTATGTTTTTGCAGAAGACGTAACTCCCGATCGACCGAACACGAGTTTTCAACCTAGCTAAAATATAAACAAATCGTCTTTTTCTGGGACAGTTTTTGCACACTTCCTACAAATTAAATTTCATTTTGAAGGTCTTTCAAAACAGAATATGGAAATAATGTTACACCAGTTTTGAAAATGTCCTCAAAGTATGACTCATTTTGCCAGAACGGGTCATTTGTTTACAGTGTTAACATCTTAGCAGCGACGCTAACAAATGGAGCTACTATCTAAGAAGCCACTTTTTAAGGTCATCTTCCCATCCCTTGATAGTCATGGGAAGTGGTATGATTATATTAATGTTTTGAGGTGCAAGAGGCCATGTTCCCGCATTTCTGATACCGAAGTCCTTGTTTTTTAACAAGGAAAAGTGTCCCGCTTCAGTGACAGCCATATGTTCTAGTACCGGAAGTTGCAACCATAATTCACACAAGGCATCTTGGGGCCTTGGAATAAGGTGGATATGTTTTTAAAGAAAGCAGGTTTAATTTGGGAATGTCCTGAAGTGAAATGTGATGATTTCTCCACACTTGTGTTTCAGACTTTGATTAATTCTGTGTTTTCAATGAGAGCTGCATGCTGCCATGTGACTATCAGCCTGTGGTTGAAGTCGTCCAATGGTATAAGGGAGAAGTCCAGATTTACGCGTACTACGAAAATAAGGAGAGGCCAAAGAACCAGCAGTTTCAAGGCAGGTTGTCTCTGTTTAAAGACCAGATCTCCGGAGGAAACGCTTCACTTCAGCTCACAGGGGTTAAGGTTCAGGATGAGGGGAGATACAGATGCACCATCAGCACCAACAAAACCAAAAATGGGAAACAGGACTTATTCATCAGCATGAAAGTAGAAGGTATGAGAAAAGCACGGTTATGGTTTGTTTTCTACAGTGTGTTTCAGTTATATTAGACTTGGGAATGTCTTTATTTAATGTCTTTAATTAGTATGGGAATACATGATTTGTTTAGTTAAAGTGGTTATAGTCTACATTTGTATTATGTTTGACTATATTATACTTGCCAACAACAGATCTTTAGATGTGCATCATACTGTGACCTCATTTAATCGGACTGGCTTACCAGTCAGGGTGACAAAAGGCACAAATATTTCTTTGCTTTTTTCTTTCATTACCATTGACTTTCTTTCTCATAGTTAACGTTTTTTTATTTGATCCTTAGATTACCAGTCATGAAGAATGCTAGGTGGTGCAAACCCTGTTTTCTTTCCTGCTTTTTGCAGCTCCAGTCCATAAAGTCACTATCAAACAGGAAGGAAACAGCATCACCTGCAACTCAGACCTGATCTACCCTAAACCTGAACTCTCCTGGTCCATCAGTCCTCCATCGAACATCAGTTTTACAAACACAACTGAAGTCCATCAGACTGAGGATCAGCGGTACAACATCAGAGCTTCTCTGGTACTTCCAGACAGTGATGATGATGGTGAAAGTCAGACCTACAGCTGTACCATCAAAACTCCCCGAAAAATGAAGAAAGCCACTTTGTTTAAACTGAGTAAGCAGCAAAGTGCAGAATAGTACCTCCCAGCCAGCATGCCCATGTGGGCCCCACCAAAGGTTAATTGGGCTGTCTTCTGGGTCCCATGCGGTTAGTTCGCTGGTTCCATGTTGGCCCTATCTGTGTTTGCCCACATGGATTTTATCTACTGACCTATTTTTTTAATTTATTTTCTCATAAATTTGCTATTTTCTAATAAATTTGTGACTTTTTCCCTTAATTTGATACATTTTTCTTGAAAATATGAAACTTTCTCATAAATTTGCAACTTTTTTTTTTTAGTAAATTTGTGACTTTCTTAGCCTTTTGTTTTTCTTATTAAAGACAAGGATAGAAAGGAGATGTTTTTACCTTTTACATGTTTCAACTGTCCACTGCAGTCTTCCTCAGAAGTGTCAGCTGATTGCTGCAAAGTGTCATTTATCAGTTGGCTTTCCAAGGCGGGGCCAGCCCAGCAGAACTGTCAGATCCACTGGGCTGGCCCCGCCGTCCATGGTCTCTGGAGAATGTAGTCCCAGGTGTGGGAAAGCATAAGTGCCCCATCATTTATGTTCCTGATTTCTATGGCCTCCTTGATCCAGCGTTTGAGTCTGTTGCTCTCGGATCCAATGATTTCTGCGTTGTCCCAGTCCATGATGTGATTGTTTCTTTTGCAGTGATCTGATATTGCTGATTTTAATATTGTTTGTTCTGCCTTTTTTTTTTTTTTTTTTTTGTGATCTTGTGAGCCGCCCTTGTGTTTCCTTCTCACATTCCTTCTGGTATTTTTATTTTCTTGTGGTGAATGCTCCTCCTGTTTCTCCAATGTAGGTTTTCATACATAATCTGTATGATGTTTCATATATTATGTTGCATTTTTTGCTTTGTTCTATTTTGTCCTTGGGGTGTACTAATAACTGTCTTAATTTTTTGTGTGGTTTTACCGCTGTGTTTATTTTGTGTTTTTTCATGATCCTTTGGATTGGTTCTGTTATCCCTTGGATGTATGGTATGGTTATGATGTCCTTCTTTTTGATTTCAGCCTTTGGTCTGTGTCTTGTTTTCTGTTTTTTCTTTGTTTTTGACTTGCTGTTTCCCTTTATTTATGGCCCATACTGGATATTGGCAACATGTGAGAGCACGTCTTATGTGGTTTCCTCCTCCTGTCTGTCTTCTTGGTTTGTGATGATAGTGGCCCATTCGTATAGTGTCCTGACAACTGATAGTTTGTGTGCTGTGGGGTGTTCTGATGTCCATAGAAGCTACTAATCCGTGTGGGTTGGTTTCTAGTAGACTGAGATTTTTACACAGCTGTCATCATTGTGGTGGATTTTCATATCCAGAAAGGCTACGGTGTGGAAGATGGAAGCAGACGAGACAGCAAGCTAGACGACACTCGATCTTTATTCACCTTCCAACATAAAACACAGAAAACTGACTCCCATGAGTGCCTGAGCGAACTCCTTTATACACTTTAATTCCCGCCTCCAGCACACAGGGTAAACACATTAGCATTCAGACTGCAAGACATGTACACACATTAACATAACATTGACATAAACGTCACAGAGCAGGTCTTGCTACAATACATTCGTACCCCTGCATCCTCAGGTGTCCATCTGGCATGGCAGGGAACAAAAGGCACATCTTTGTTTGGTTGACTCCTCTCGCCTTTCTCCATTAGCATCTCTATTGTAACGTAAATTGTATAATAAAATATTTGTCATAAGGTACAGGAATTATTTATTTTATTTAATAGTGGGTGTGAAAGGGGGCGGAGTTAAACCGTCACTTCTACACCCGCTAATTTAAATAAAAGCACTCATAAAAGGGGCACCAGTCACAATGGACAATAATATTAACTTTAATTTTATTTAATTTTGTACCTTCAATTACTTAATGAATCAGTCTCAAAGTTTCAGTGAGTTCTTTTCCTGCCGTGATTAGGAAACATATATATATGCGAAAGGAAAATGCTTCACCTTCTCTCATTCACCCTTTTATTAAACTCATTCAGGTTACATGGCATGGCGTTCAAATGATGGATAAACAGATTCAAATGTACGGTATCACATCAACTGTTATTGGATTCCTGAACATAAAATCCAGCGTTACACCTTTGTGGAACCAAGGAGGAACCAGACTTATGTTTCAACGGTAAATGAAGCTGAAAGGTTTAGCAAAACAACACAATTTTATGGGGAAAATTCATAAGCTAATTATCTAAAAATGACTTCTGAATTAATCTACAAAAATTAAGGGCAGTTACTTAAAAATGACTAAGAGTTTTCCTTCAGTTTACAGCTTTACCCTGTGGCTGAGACTAATTGAGCCCTGAAACACTGGCTATATTTAATTGTAATTTAATTGTTAGGACATCACGTTTTGAACCAAGCAGATAGGAGAAGTAGGAGTTTCACTTACAAAAAACAGCTGTGGGTCCACGTTTCAGCGGGTCGTTACCGGCCGAGTTGGGAGTTAGGACGTCGGAGGAAGCGGCTGCTGTTACTTCCTCACAGCCATGGAAGTGATAACTCGGCTGGGGGCCCTTCAAGGAGACAGTGGCAGCCGTGGATGGTTTGTCTCAGGGCGGCGTGAAAATCCTTGGAACAAGTCCAGCCGAATCGGTGAAGTCTCTAGGAGCGGGATAGACCAAAAAACTGAAGGAACCACTTCTCAGTCAGGCAGGTAAGAGGCCGGAAAGAGAGTCCAAAAAAAACTACAATCTCTGTTCGCTTTAAATTAGGAAAATTAAAGGTCCACTTTAACGGCGTGAAAAGTCATAAAAAAAATGAGAAAAACATTTACTAGGATAAGAATGGCTTCTGAGGTGAAGGAAAAAGTTTGAGAATTTGATTCTCTGAAAAAGCGAGCTCTAAAGAAAAGGTGTTTTCTCCTCAGTAACCAGAAAAAACTAACGCAGGATTTGACAAACTTCATACAGAACAATTTAGATAGAATAAAACTACACAGGACCTTGAAACGGTGGAATAAAATCTTCCTCTGAGATCTAGATTACTATTCTGCTTCTTTAATCTTAATTTAGTTCCTAATCTTTCTAAAAATCTCTTTCTTTCTTCTTTTCTGTGTTTCTAATTCTTAATCTGTGTGTTTTTCCTCTGAATCTTGTTCTCTATAAAGCGTGCTGAGCTGTACCGTGGTGTGCTAAGCCGGGCTAATGGAAAAGGCCCTTATTATCTCTTCTCTAACTTCTTACTCTGCAGAGCAGCTTCAACTACTTTTTAAAGTTACCCCGCCTGGTCGTAAACTGGTGATGTCGATCGCAAGACTGACCAATCGACTTTATCAAAAGCAGTTTGAAATGGCTGCCATCCAATGTGAGAACATTTCTTTGTTTGAGAGCAGCCAATCAAACGAAGACACCATCCCATGAAATTGCAGAGAAAAATCAACACTCAGTCAGTTCTTATGAAATTAGGTGCTCAATATAAAATCTAACTAAATTAAATGACTTGGCTAATATTTGGTGATCATGCATTTATACCATTACTCCAATATTACATTTGTTTGAATAACACTCATGAATATAACATTTCTTATACATAATTATAATACATGCATTCATATTTAGATCAAAGCTTAATGTAGTACAGCAAACCATGGTTGGTGATAAAAGGGATGATTTTCAGTGTCCTTAGGATCCAGGGGAGAAGAGGATAAGCTGAAAGAAACTTAATGTTTAGAACAAATTAAAAGTCATCCTAAGTACTGAAACACATTTCGTAGGTATCCGCTAGGAGGTACTATTGAGCTGTAGATGATTTCTTTTAGGTCCATGGGATCTGGAAGAAAATCTGGACAACATCGGGGGGTTATAAACCTGTCTGATTAAGCCGTTTATGACCCTTTTAAGAGCATTGGTTTCCTGTAGAGGAGAATGTTATCCAAATGCAGTGTTCACATTGGAGGTCTGGTCTCCCGAGTTTTATGTTCCTTTGAGCCTTTAAAAGCAAATTCTGATCCTTACAATCTCTGCAAGAGGAAACTGTTTACATTGGGGTCCTGGGAAAACAAACATCTTTGGTCAGGCCTGGATGAGGCCTGGATGAGTCGATATGAAAGCCAGTGATATTCCTGTAAATGAATGTAAATGTAGCTGCAATGCTCCGTACTGTGGGTGTTTATATATCTACATATTTATTCCATCTAGCTACAATGCTCCGCACTGTGTTTATATACTCATATATTTATTCCATCCAGCTACAATGCTCTGCACTGTGTGTCTGTGTATATATATATATATTTATAGTAGTATGTACATATGTATATTAGCTGCTCTTGCTTGCTTGCTTTTTTTTTTCTTGCCTTCTGATTGTTGCTCTGAGTGTTGCTATCCCTGTGCTGTTGCAATCCTGGAATTTCCTCATTGTGGGACTAATAAAGGCTTATCTTATCTTATCTTAAAATGGAGAGAAGTGATCTTCTGTCTTGGTTTGAGGAGACGATGATGCTACACTATCTTGTCCCCATCAACCCCCTTGTCCTGGGTCGAGTGCCATGTATATTGTGTCCACCACACAGGTACCATTTTCTTCCTCTTCGTGCGTGAATTTTGTTCCCCGTGCTGTCCGTGTTGTTCAGATGGTCTATGAGTTCTTGTGTGTGCGCGCTTTTTTAAATTTTCTCCAATATGTCGTCCACGTATCTCTTCCAGAGTGTGGGTTTGCACTGTGTAGGTACTGCGCTGATGGCTTTATTTTCCACATCCTCCATGAAAAAGCTGCTCATGATGGCTGATAGTGGGTCTCCCATTGCAAATCCTTCTTTTTGTCTGTAGATTCTTTCTCTGTATTGAAAATAGGTGGATTTTACAACAAATTGCAATGGTCCAGATATGTTGTCAACTGTGGGATTTGCGCATCTTTTAAGAGTTCTGGCGTTCTTGAGGCGTTCTTGCACGATGTGTAGTGTGACATCAACTGGGGTCTTTGTGAATAGTGAAATGACATAATGTGAAATGAGGATCTTGTCTGATTGTATTTTCATATTTTTGAGTTCTTGTGCCAGTTCTTTTGAGTTTTTGCAGTAGTTCTGATAGTCCAAGGATGGATTTAATGATTTCAACCAGGGCTTTTGATAAATTGTATGTGATTGATCCCACACTCTCTATTATTGGTCGCAGTGGGATGTCCTTATGTATTTGTGACTTTGTTCTTCATAAATTTGCATCTTTTTTCACTACAAACTTGCAACTTTTCTCATAAATTAGTGATTTTTTTCTTGTATATTTGCAACTTTTTTCTCATAAATTTGTTAGGTTTTCTTATAGAATTGTGACTTTTTTCTTGCAAATTTGCTAATTTTTTCTTGTAATTTTGGAACTTTCTGATAAATTTGCCACTTTTTAACTGTTATCTTGCAACTTTTTCTCATAAATGTGCTATTTTTGTAAATTTTTCTCTTTTTTCTTACACATTTTCACATTTTTTCTCATAAATTTGTGACTTTTTCCTAATACATTTGCTACTTTTTTGTAAATCTGTCACATTTTTCTTAGAATTTTTCTTTTTTTTTTTTTCTCATATATTTGTGACTCCACATAATTTTGGGGAAACACAGATGAGGCCAACATGGAACCTGCAGACAAGCCCACATGGGACCCATTAAATAGCCCAGCTTACACCTATGGTGGGACCCACATGGACACACTGGCTGGGCTAATGCTTATAAAATCATAAAAATACTCAAAGAGGAAACACAGAGACAAAGAAGAAAGATATTTTGAAGAGACAAAATATCCGTGAACATTTTTAAAGAACATTATTTCTGGTCTGTAATTTCAGCTTCCATGAATGTATTGAGCACTGAAGTATCACTGCCCTGCTCCGACTCAAACAATCCTTTCACATCCCTCATCTGGGGATTCAACCACGGTCAGAACATCCTGACCAACACTACTGGAGCTCTGAAAGTCTCTGATGAGTGGAAGCAGCATGTGAAGGCTGTGTCAGCGTCAGGCGGCCTCACATTGAAGGATTTATCTGGAAAACAGGAGGGAATGTTCACCTGTGAGCTTACTAATATGAGTGGAACTTTAACAAGAAGCATCAGTGTGAAGATACAGCCAGGTAAGATGGACTCTGGATCAGTAAATATTTAATTTCTTATTGTCTACTCTCTGTTAAAATGATTTGGGTGATATTAGATGGCACATGTGATTAGTTTAGATTTCCTTTTTTTTTTTTGACTAGAGCAATTAAAACACAAATTTTAAACAGAAAATAAATCTAATAAAAAGTCACAACTTAATAAAAAAGTTGGTAATTTATGAGTAAGTAAACTAATGTAAACAATTTAAAGTAAAAACTTACAAATTTAAAGTAATAAGTTACAAATTTACCTTTTAAAAGACACTAATTTAAGAGTAAGTTAGTAATTCAATGTAAAAACTTTCACATTTATTAAAAAGTTACTGATTTATGAGTAAAAAGTTACATTTAACATAAAAAGTTAAAAAAAAATTATTAAAAAGTTACCAAGTTAAAGTAAACATTTACGGACTTCCGGTCTGGACACCATGGTGATAGCAGCTTAATGCTGAAGCTCCCAGAACCAATCCAGGAAAACGTCTTGAAAATCAGACTTAACGGATTTTTGGAAGACTAAAAATCAAAAGACCAAAACATCATGCCTAAACAAAAACAGAAGAAATTGTCATTTCCCAGGCCAGGACACGCACCGGCCGAAGAAACTGAACTGGAGGATCTCCGTTCAGAAGACGAGGAGCTGAACGTAGCTAACAAGAAGGTTAGCTTGAAAACGTTATTTGAAGAATTACGACGATTTCGCCGAGAGGTTTGGGCCGAATTTCGTGAATTCAGAGATGAATTAAAAAGAACAAACAGCAGAGTGGACCAGGCCGAGAACCGAATCTTGGAAGCTGAAGAAAGAATAAAAGTGCTTGAAGATTCCATGCTGGATCTACACAAAAGGCAGTCAAGATTAGAAGCTAAGCTAACCGACCAAGAAGAAAGACAGAGAAGAGACAACATTAGAATTCACGGTCTGAAAGAAGGAGCCGAAGATGGTTTCAACACAATGGCGGAATGTGTAGAATCTTTACTGAGAGAGAAACTGGATATTCCCCAAACCACTGATTTGAAGATAGAAAAGGCCCATCGTACATTAGCCGCTAAGCCAGCGGCGGAAGCGCCCCCACGTTCTGTGGTGGTGAGATTCTCCAATTTCAATATAAAACAAGAGGTTGTAAGACTGGCTTGGCGGAAAAAAGGATTTATGCACCAAGAGAGAAAAGTCTTCGTGGAACACGATTACGCCCCGGAGGTTCCTAAAAAGCGCCGGGAATACAACGACGCTGAAAAGGTGCTACGAGAGAAAAAACTGCGCTTTCAGACACCATTTCCAGCGAAGTTAAGGGTCTTCTACGGTGAAGAGACATGTCTCTATAATTCGGCGGAAGAAGCTACAATTGACATGGCGAGAAGAGGGCTCCCGGTAACGGTGTTTAAACCCGCAGCAGACCCGAGCGATAGGATCAAGGCTCAAACGTGGTCCACACAGAGACCTTCAAAATCCACGGGCCAACAACAGGAAACCCAGCGCCAGAGCTCCAAGGATAAGCTTGCCGTTTTCAGGAGGGAATAGCGACCTTTTTTCTTTTTTTTCTTTTAGTCATCCTGCACATCCAACCCCCCTCCTACAAGGTAACAAACATTAAAGTAGATGCAGAATCAGCATGTGGTAAAACATTTCATGGATCAGTCATAGTATTAGAAACAAATAAGTCTTTTTAATAAAAAAAAACAAAACAAAACTTGTTAAAATAGAAATGTGACAATGATCCACATGTTCCCCCCACACTAACAAATACTGTATTAGCGTGAATGTTTGCTGTGATGGGGGTGGGAGGGTGCACACAATTTCATAGGGTATAGGCATAAAAAAAAAAAAAATCATTACAAGTTCGGATTGGGATCTGAAATTCACGTTAAAAACATGGGACAACTTACAGGGGTAAGAGAGGGCCCTCAACACGTAACAGAGTTTGAGGAATTTCCCTCAGAGCCTACACTCCATCAAGGCTCTTCCAGGGTCTTTAAAAAGACCTCAGCTTAGGAAGTTCTTTTGTCAGTTTTTTGTTTTAAAGTTTTGTACACTATGTTCTTAATGTTTTTCATGTTCTTATTGTTCTTTCAGTTTCTGAGTAGCATAAAAGAGGGCCACCACACTGTTATACTAAATAAGACAATACAATGGAGAAACAGGGTGTAACCAAAATAATCTCATATAATGTAAAAGGGATCCTGAATCCAGTTAAAAGATCCAAGATTCTAGGCAAAATGAAAAAAGACAAAGCAGAAATAATATTTTTACAGGAAACCCACCTAACAGACGTGGAGCACACTAAACTCAATAGACAAGGGTTTAAAATGATCTCTTCATCTTCATATAAGTCAGGGAGGAGGAGGGGAGTAGCGACATTGATATCAACCAAAATTACATTTGAAAAAAAATCAGAACACAAAGATAAAGAAGGGAGATACAGTTTGGTAATTGGGCTGCTAGAGGGAGAAGATATCACCCTGCTGAATGTATATGCACCTCCAGGGGCTAACTGGAAATTTTATAAAAATGTATTTGACCTAATGATAACTAAAGCCCAAGGTTTAGTGATATGTGGTGGAGACTTCAATCTAAGACCGAATCCATACTGGGATGCATCAGGTAATTCTCCACATCAAAATAACACTCAAAGTAGGAAAACTCGGATGCTACTAAAAGAAATGGGAATCTGTGATGTGTGGAGGGAATTCAACCCCAGTGTAAAAGATTATACATTTTATTCAATGCCACATTCATCTTACTCAAGGATTGATTACTTTTTATGTTTAATAGAGACATTGGAAGAGTAAAAACATGTAAAATAGGACTGATGGATCTCTCTGACCACAGTCCGATCTACAGTATATGGACTTAAGTATCCAAAATTACACAAATAATAAATTTTCTTGGAGGTTGAATTCAAATGTCCTGAAAGGACCACTGAAAGATGAATTGGAATCAGATATTCTCAGATATTTGGAAGAAAACGATAATGGAGAAGTATCCCCTTTAATACTGTGGGATGTATGCAAAGCTGTAATAAGGGGAAAGATTATTGCAAAACTTGCAATCCAAAAGAAACTGAGACAAGAAAAACTAATCACTTTAGAGTCAGAACTTAAGAACCTAGAAAAAGAACACAAAGGCAACACTCATTCTAATGACTCGCTCAAGATTAAGGAAATTAAAAACCAAATAAATGAGATCTACACAATTGAAATCCAGAAGAAACTTACATTTCTGAAACAAAAATTCTATGAAGCAGGCAGTAAATCGGCAAAATTACTAGCCTATAAATTGAGGAAACAACAAACAGAAAGAGCAATCTACAAAATCAGAGACCCAGTATCAAAGGAAATAAAATTCAGAATTCAGGATATTCTTAAAAGCTTCGAGAACTACTGTAAGAACTTATACTCCCTCAAAAAACATAAAAACACATCCGAAGCATTCCTAAACACATTAAACCTTCCCCAACTTACGGAGTCTCAAAATAAAACACTACTGTCAGAAATACAACCTAAAGAATTGGAAAAAGCAATTATGAAACTTAAAGTTAACAAATCCCCAGGAGCAGATGGCTATACAGCAGAGTGGTACAAAACCTTTAAACAGCAACTATCTCCTCTCCTCCTGAAAACATTTAACTATGTCCTCCACACAGGGGAAATCCCCCCCTCCTGGAGAGAAGGGGTCATTGCAGTTATACCTAAACCTGAAAAGGATAAACTAGATTGCTCCAACTACAGACCAATCAGTGTATTAAATCAGGACTATAAGCTTTTTACCACTATCCTTGCCAAAAGGTTAGAAAATATACTGACAGATTTAATTCATTTAGACCAAACAGGTTTTATAAGACAAAGACAGACACAAGACAACATTAGACGCACTTTACACATAATTCATCATTTAAAAAAATATAACTTAAATGCAGTCATATTGGGATTAGATGCTGAGAAAGCATTCGATTCGGTTGACTGGTCTTTCCTATATAGAATCTTATCCAGTTTCAATTTTCATAACAACTTCATTAGAACTATCCAGGCACTATATAAAAAACCAACAGCTAAAATAAGGATTAACAGTAATTTATCATCATCTTTTGAGCTGGAAAGAGGATGTCGTCAGGGCTGCCCCTTGTCTCCACTGCTCTTTGCAATCTTCATAGAACCTCTGAGCCAATGGATAAGACAGAATCAAAAAATTCAGGGTATTACACTTGGTCAGAAGGAACATAAAATAGCACTCTTTGCTGATGACATTTTAATATACCTGGGGCAGCCGGACACCTCTTTACCAGAACTAATCTCAGTTTTTTCAGAGTATGGAGATTTATTGGGGTACAAATTAAACATGCATAAAACCCAAGTTTTAACATTCAACTATGACCCAAATCATTATTCACTAAGCAAACTCAAAACTAACTGGGAATTGGAATCCATGAAATATCTGGCGGTCAATATCCCGAAACAACTCAACAAAATTATAACACTAAACTATGATCCTCTGGTGGCAAAAATAAAATCTGACCTAGCAAGATGGAATATGATACCATTCTTGGGTACTGCACAAAGAAATGATGCAGTCAAAATGAATATACTTCCATGTCTTCTATACCTTTTCCAAACAATACCGGTAGAACCTCCCAAAAAAACATGGCAGGAGCTGGACAGAAGGATCTCAAGATTCATATGGCAGGGCAAGAGACCTAGAATCAGATATAGAACTTTACAGCTAAACAAAGACAAAGGTGGGCTTGCGCTGCCAGATATCAGGGACTATTTTAAAGCTGCACAAATTAAAACTTTAGTAGAGATATGTAACCCAGTCTACACTGCACAATGGAAGGAGATCGATTGCCAAATAACAAGTGACATCCCCCTACAGGCAATAATAGGGAACAATGCCTTACCTAAACTTTTGAATAGCACTAACCCGTGGATAGAGACCCCGCTAAAAATTTGGTTTAAGATAGTCAGAGAGAATCAAACTAAAGAGCCCTATCGACTTCTGCAATGGATTGCCTATGATCAAGACTTTACTCCTAATAAAACAGACACTAGATTTAAAAAGTGGAAAGAGAACGGACTGATAAAATATTATTTTTTTAAAGGGCAAATTTTAAGAAGTTTTGAAGATTTGAAAAAACAAGGTCTAATAAATCAAGACCTTTTCAGGTTCTTTCAGCTTAGACACCACATAAACAATATACTTAAAAAGGAGGATGTGGAAAGGGCCCAGTCAGGTGTTCTGAATGTCTTCTTAATGGCATATAAAGGGACCCCAGGGATCAGATACATTTCAAAAATATACCAAGGTCTTCAAGACTTGAAAGGAGACAACACATCATATATAAAAGAAAGATGGGAAAAAGAGGGGAATTTCACTTTACAACTGGAAATATGGGAAAAGCTAAATAAACAACAATGGAAAAGTACCTCATCCCTGCAGTGGAGAGAATTTGGATGGAAAAATTTGGTAAGATTTTTCAGAACACCTGCACAAAACAAATTTACTCCTAAGGGGTTGAATTGTTGGCGCTTGTGTGGTGAAGAGACTGCAAATCATTTTCATGTGTTTTGGTCATGCCCAGTTATCCACCAATATTGGACCAATGTACAGACAATATTGGGGAAAATATTCAAAATAACAGTCCCTTTTTCTTTTGTAACTTTGTATTTGGGTTTACTACCGGAATCACTGGAAAGACGAGGAGAAAAATACTTATTCACTGTTTTAATATTGGCAAGTAAAAAAGCCCTAACTAAAAAAATGGATGTTGAAGGACTGTCCTACACCTGAAGATTGGATTAATGTGATTCAAGACATTTACTCGATGGAAAAGTTGACATTCGCACTGAGACAGGACATGGATGGGTTCTTGAAATTTTGGCAACCCTGGATCGCATATGTGTCTTCCATTAGATCTAATCTTTGACAAATACCATTTCAATAATGGCTCTGCTCTTTATTCCAACGCTACTCAGATGCTCTTTTATTTCTAACTATTTGTTTTTATTTTTCTTTCTGTTTGTTTGTTTTTTGCTCTTTTGTTTTGTTTGTTTTTGTTGTTGTTGTTTTTTTATTCTCTTTAATTTCACTTTTTCTTTCACTTTATAAAAAAAATGGGTGTTGTAATAATTATTCTTCCAATGTTGTGAAATAGCAAAAAGTAAGGGAACATGTGATGAAAATGTAAACAATGCAATGCTGTAATGACCTGTATACCCTTTACAAAAACTTAAATTAAAACAAACAAACAAACAAACAAACAAAAAAGTAAACATTTACAAATTTAAAGTAAAAAGTTACAAAAAATTTGCTGGTTTGAGTAAAACGTTTCCAATTTAAAGTCAAAAGTTACAAATTTGTCACAAAAAAGTTGCAAATTTTTGATGAATTATTCATCATAAATGACTTTATGATGAATAATTTGGTTTGGCCCCTCCTCCACTGAGCCAGTTTATTAAATCTCCATCACAAGAATCCATCAGATCTACAAGGATCTCTTCCACCAGTAACTGATAACTTTTTGCTGCAGTGCCTTTGGACAGTCAGCTTTTTCTGGAAAAGCTACGCCTCAGTGGAATGCCCTCTCAGATGACATAAAGAACTGTACCTCAGTTGGTAGTTCTTAAAATAAACTGAAAAAAACTGTTGAAGGACAATCAGAACTGTAACCATTAACGACTATATTAATTTGTATAGCTGTGTGAGTGTGAGTGCATGTCTACACTTTTGAGAGTGTGTGTTGGGTGTAGTTTGTTTTATTGTGTCATGGATTCAATAGTTTTGACATGATTTGCGGTGACAGACCCAAAAGCAGGCAGCAAAGAGACCAAAGGTGAGTGAAACAATTATCTTTATTCCAATAATAATGGTAATGAATGTGCCCGGTGAGCCTCGCAGCCCTGTAGGGAGGAGAGAGGAGACAAGGGGTAAGTATTGAGCTAACAACAATTTGATCACGTTGTTTGTCTCTCTTACAGATTGTGGTGATCCTTCCACCGGGAAGCAGGGAGGTAGCAGCCTCTCGGCGTGGCAGAGTGATTCATACGGTGCATATTTATACCGTGGTGCACCTGTGCTGGGAATGAGGCGGAATAGGAAGGGTGTTAGTCCAGGAATGATTCACAGAGCTGGGCTGTTGTAGAGGAGATCCGGGAGGGGAGTTCTGCCAGATGGAAGTCCAGGTCCACGAGTCCGCACTTTCCTGAGGAGATACAAAGGGGATGAGTGGAAATAATTACCCTTATGTGTCCACAGTGTTGTGTGGTGTGTGTGTGTGGTGTGTGTGTGTGTGTGTGTGTGTGTGGTGTGTGTGTGTGTGTGTGTGTGTGTGTGTGTGTGTGTGTGTGTGTGTGTGTGTGTGTGTGTGTGGCCTGTGGGGCTTGCCGTACCCACCCTGGGAGTGACGTCAGGTGGGCTGCAGCACCTATATATATATTTCTGTGAGTGTTCAATAAAGGACAGTTCGCTGCATGGCATAAGACAGACTCCAGACTCTGATTACCGACATAACATATTGGTGATGAGGAGAAACTATGGAGGCGTATAGGCTACCTCCACCTCTACCACAGCTTCTACAGTACCCAGGAGAGCCAGCGATTGTGTGGCCTAACTGGTTTGCCATGTTTGAGGGATACATCGCGGCATTGGGCCTCAGTAGACTCGACAGAACACGGAGACGAGCACTCCTGGTCCACCATCTCGGCGTAGAAGATCGGAAAATTTTCTGCATGTTGGGAGAGACGGAGTCTTGTGTGGATGCTGTCGGGCATCTGGTCAAATATTTTGCCAAACATACAAGAAGCACGAAGCTGTGGGTGGTGAAGCTGTTGGTGTCAAAAGAAGCTAAGTTAACTAGCTCGGGGAAGCTAGCAGCCCAGTTAGTGGCAACCGTGAAGTTACCCACGAAGCTAGGTGCGCGCCAAAACCAAGCTACAAGCTACCAGCCAGATATCGAGGTGGGACCGGAGCCACAAGTGAGGGAGCCCCCGGTCACTGAAGACAGCAAGCCAGCCAAAGAGCTCAGCGCGGTGAGTGACTGCAGCGCTGGTGGTGAGGGCGGCGCAGTGAATGACGGCAGCACGGGGGGAGAGCAGCGACCAGACTCAGCTCAGTTTTTCCCACAGCTAGAGTCGGCGCAGCGGGAGGAGGGGTGTGAGCAGGCTGAGATCCCCAGGAAGCAGCAGCAAAAGCCAGGCACAGAGACAGCACAGCGGAGCACCTCAGACAAGAAGGGAGGTGCCGGGTGCCACAGAGGTTGGGCAGGACCTCAGTACCGGAGCTCAAAGTGCCTTGGACAAGGGTGCTGAGTATAACGACAAGTGACGCCAACAAGCGAGCTTCGGTTTTCCCCGGAGCTCGGCCACAGGGGGCCGGAGTGTCTGGGGTTACAACGGTGGCAGCTGTAGTAGTTCCGAAGACAGTCGGGGGCAGACCGAAAGGCACGGAGGGACTGCATGCCAGGCAGCAGCACCGCAGGTCGAGTGGGACCCCCCTGAGAGTTGCGGACTGGGTTTGGGTCCATGAGGAGGTGTCGGATGGCGGGTCTGGATGAAAGAAGCAGTCGAGGGTGAGGAGAAGAGACATTCTCACCTGGGAGGTCAGCTTCGACCCCAGGGGCAGGCGGCTTCCAGGGGAGTGCATGTCGTGAGGCTGCCCTGGGCCTCTGAGCCGGCTTTATCTTTGGCTGCCCACGGAGTGTGGTATAACCTGAAGACTCTAATGTAAATATGTTTATATGGTGTTTAATAATAGTTAATATGTTTGTGCATGTATATATGTTAAAAATTAGTGTTGTATGTGCGCATGTGAATATGTGTTGTTTTGAGATTATTTTATGTATTGTGTTTAGTTAGGAAACACGGCAGTTATTTTTTTTTAGTTATGAATGGACTGTTTTCTTTAGTACAGATGGCAGAATAATCCGTCTTGCTGTGTGGGGGGTGGGACCGCAGTCCACCTGTCCTCCCCTAGTTTTTAGTTGTTTTGGGGTGAATGTATTGGGCCATTATAGTTCACTGTTCCCTGTTATTTTCTTAATGCATGATTCGGCTCCTAAATCGGGGTGGGTCTGAATTGTGTATATGTGTTTTGGACTTTTGTAAGGGGGGAGGGGAATGTTGTGTCGTGAATGTGTGTGTGGCCCGTGGGGCTTGTCGTACCCGCCCTGGGAGTGACGTCAGGCCGGCTGCGGCACCTGTATAAATTTCTGTGAGTGTTCAATAAAGGAGAGTTTGCTGCATGGCATAAGACTGGGGGCTGGAGGCAGTCTTCACAGAGGGGGTGGCCAATGGGCTGCAGGCTGCACACTGGGAAAGAGCCTCCAGAGTCCAGCATGGAGGAAGTCTTGACTTATTCCTGACAACTGTCAGGAATACGTTCAGGGAGCCCATTTAAAGGGCTCCCTGAATGCCCACAGGTGGTAGGTGCAGCTGTAGGGAATGAGCGGTTAATTGGGATGAGAGAGAGAGTGTGCAGCCTGGACCACTACAAGTTTAGTATTTTAACTATCCTTTATTGTTGCATTGTCTTGTTTTATCATATTGTTTTAATATGTTTTTATTGCTCATTACGATGTTTTAATTGTGACCTGCCAAGGCACTGCAGATGTAAATTAGTTTAAAGCTAACTCTGGTACAATACATTAAATGGCAACATTTATGATTATTATTGTACATGGTTCCTTTTCAAATAAAAATGTGAAATGTGAAAAGACATATTGGTGAGGAAAACCAAACAATGTTTATGAGGAAAAAATTGGTAAATTTAGTTTAGGAGAAAATCTTTTTGGTTCATACCTTCCTGCTTTTACTCAAGTAATTTATTGGGCGACTACTCTTACTTTAGTAATTAATATGATAAGAAAACACCATTTTCTTTTTTTTTTTTTGTTCAGTTTCTGGATTCTGTTGTGATGGAATTTTTTTTAATGTCTAATGGTTATTATCCCTGGCTGTAGAATTATAACTTGTGATACCCAATAGAAACTTGTTATCTATACAGGGCAGATACAGTGGGGCAAAAAAGTATTTAGTCAGCCACCAATTGTGCAAGTTCTCCCACTTAAAAGATGAGAGAGGTCTCCAATTTTCATCATAGGTATACCTTAACTATGAGAGACAAGATGAGAAAAAAAAAATCCAGAAAATCACATTGAAGGATTTTTAATGAATTAATTGGTAAATTCCTTGGTAAAATAAGTATTTGGTCAATAACAAAAGTTCATCTCAATACTTTGTTATATACCCTTTGTTGGCAATGACAGAGGTCAAACGTTTTCTGTAAGTCTTCACAAGGTTTTCACACACTGTTGCTGGTATTTTGGCCCATTCCTCCATGCAGATCTCCTCTAGAGCAGTGATGTTTTGGGGCTGTCGCTGGGCAACATGGAGTTTCAACTCCCTCCAAAGATTTTCTATGGGGTTGAGATCTGGAGACTGGCTAGGCCACTCCAGGACCTTGAAATGCTTCTTACAAAGCCACTCCTTCGTTGCCGGGCGGTGTGTTTGGGATCATTGTCATGCTGAAAGACCCAGCCACATTTCATCTTCAATGCCCTTGCTGATGGAAGGAGGTTTTCACTCAAAATCTCACGATACATGGCCCCATTCATTCTTTCCTTTACATGGATCAGTCGTCCTGGTCCCTTTGCAGAAAAACAGCCCCAAAGCATGATCTTTCCACCCCCATGCTTCACAGTAGGTATGGTGTTCTTTCTCCTCCAAACACGACAAGTTGAGTTTTTACAATAAAGTTCAATTTTGGTTTCATCTGACCATATGACATTCTCCCAATCCTCTTCTGGATTATCCAAATGCTCTCTAGCAAACTTCAGACGGGCCTGGACATGTACTGGCTTAAGCAGGGGGACACGTCTGGCACTGCAGGATTTGAGTCCCTGGCGGCGTAGTGTGTTACTGATGGTAGCCTTTGTTACTTTGGTCCCAGCTCTCTGCAGGTCATTCACTAGGTCCCCCTGTGTAGTTCTGGGATTTTGGCTCACCGTTCTCGTGATCATTTTGACCCCACGGGGGGAGCTCTTGCGTGGAGCCCCAGATCGAGGGAGATTATCAGTGGTCATGTATGTCTTCCATTTTCTAATAATTGCTCCCACAGTTGATTTCTTCACACCAAGCTGCTTACCTATTGCAGATTCAGTCTTCCCAGACTGGTGCAGGTCTACAATTTTGTTTCTGGTGTCCTTTGACAGCTCTTTGGTCTTGGCCATAGTGGAGTTTGGAGTCTGACTGTTTGAGCTTCTAAATATCAGGACTTTCACTCCCACGGACCTACTCCCAGTTTTTTTAGCTCCTGCCGCCGATCTGGTTCATTGCTTGGCTCGGAAAGTGAGACAGCGAAAGAGAGGAAGACGAGCGGGCGCTCTCGTCCGGCTCCGCAGGAGAGGCACGCGCACGGCTTTGCCTGGCATATTTCTGTCCAATGCCAACTCCCTCTCTAACAAGGTAGATGAACTGAGACTGCTGATGCGTTTTAAGGACCTCTCTTCCTCGGCTGCCCTCTGTTTTACCGAGACCTGGCTCAGGGAAAATACACCGGACAGCGCGCTGCGCCTCGAGGGATTTCAGCTGTTTCGTGCTGATCGTGACACAGAGCTCTCCGGTAAATCCTCAGGAGGAGGAGTCTGCTTTTACATCAACAGCAGCTGGTGCTCTGATGTAACGGTAATTTCCAAACACTGTTCTCCCGCCCTGGAATTTCTTTTTATTAACTGCAAGCCATTTTATTCCCCGCGGGAGTTCGCCTCATTTATCCTTGCCGCTGTGTACGTCCCTCCCGACGCGGACACGCGCGAAGCTCAGCGCGTGCTCGCGGATCACATCCAACACACGGAGCGGATTTTTCCAGACTCTCTGGTTATTGTGGTTAGCGACTTTAACCAGAGCAATCTGAGCCACGATCTCCCCCGCTACAAACAGTTTATTAAATGCCCCACCAGAGGAATAAACACGCTGGATCACTGTTACACCACAGTGAAAGACGCATATTGCGCTGTTCCCCGCGCTGCGCTTGGACTATCTGATCACGTGATGGTCCACCTCATTCCCACATACAGACAGAGATTGAAGCTCACTAAACCTGTTGTGAGCACTACGAAGAAATGGACCAGTGAAGCTGAGGAGAAGCTGGAAACGTGCATGGAAATAACTGATTGGGGCATGTTTAAAGGAGCCACGCATGATTTGGATGAATACACGGACACTGTGAACTCATATATCCACTTTTGTGAGGAGAGCATTCTTCCATCGCGCACCAGGGTGAGGTACTCTAATGATAAGCCCTGGTTCACAGCTAAGCTCAGACAGATCAGGAAGGAGAAGGAAGCAGCGTTGAAAAGTGGAGACAGGGGCTGCTACAGGGAGGTTAAATATCGGTTTAACAGAGAGCTGAGGAGAGCTAAATCTGTGTATTCTGAGAGACTCCAGCAGCAGTTCACTGCTAATGACTCGGCTTCTGTGTGGAGAGGACTGAGGCAAATCACCAATTATCGGCCTCAGGCTCCTAAAGGTCAGGATGACAAAGCCCTTTGTCAAAGACTGTCCCAACACTATGCCCGTTTTGACACCTCGTCATCTGTGTCCAACTCCCCCCCTCCCTCCAGCTCCACAGCCTCCACGATCCCTACTTCATCAAAGGCGCCCCCCCCTCCTCCCCCCCTGCCCTTGTCATCAGTGAGCAGGACGTGCTCAAACAGTTCTCCAGACTGAACCCGCGCAAGGCCCCCGGTCCGGACGGCGTGTCTCCCTCCACCCTGAGACACTGTGCGAAAGAGCTGGCTCCTGTCTTCACAGACATTTTTAACACCTCCCTTAAGCTATGCCACGTGCCGTCCTGCCTCAAATCCTCCACCATCATCCCTGTCCCCAAGAAGCCACGGATCACTGGACTTAACGACTACAGACCTGTCGCGCTCACCTCTGTAGTCATGAAGTCCTTTGAGCGCCTGGTCCTGCCCCACCTCAAGTCCATCACCACCCCCCTCCTGGACCCGCTGCAGTTTGCCTACTGAGCCAACAGGTCTGTAGACGACGCAGTCAACCTGGCCCTCCACTCCATCCTGCAGCACCTGGACTCCCCGGAAACCTACGCCAGGATCCTGTTTGTGGACTTCAGCTCCGCATTCAACACCATCTGCCCCGCTCTGCTCTGGGACAAGCTGTCCCTGCTCAACGTGCCTGACTCCCTCTGCAGGTGGATCACCGACTTCCTGAGGGACCGGAGGCAGCATGTGCAGCTTGGAAAGACTGTCTCAGACTCTGCTAGCATCAGCACCGGATCACCCCAGGGCTGTGTACTTTCCCCCCTACTCTTCTCCCTTTATACCAACTCCTGCACCTCCAGCCACCAGTCTGTCAAGTTGATCAAGTTTGCGGACGACACCACCCTCATCAGGCTCATCTCCAACGGCGACGAGTCCGCCTACAGGAGAGAGGTGGCCCAGCTGGCGTCCTGGTGCAACAACAACAACCTGCAGCTGAACGCTCTGAAGACAGTGGAGATGATTGTGGACTTCAGGAAAGTCACAACCCCTCTGCCCCCCCTCACCCTCACAGGCTCTCCCATCACCACTGCTGATTCCTTCTGCTTCCTAGGCACCACCATCACCAGGGACCTCAAGTGGGAGCCGACCATCAGCTCCCTCATCAAAAAGGCCCAGCAGAGGATGTTCTTCCTGCGGCAGCTGAGGAAGCTCAAGCTACCCACCAAGATGTTAGTGCAGTTCTACACAGCCATCATCGAGTCCATCCTCACCACCTCCATAACCGTGTGGTACGCAGGAGCCACTGCCAGGGACAGACTAAGGCTGCAGCGCGTCGTGCGCACTGCTGAGAAGGTGATCGGCTGCAAGCTCCCATCTCTCCAGGATCTGTACATCTCCAGGACCCGGAGGCGTGCTGGCCGGATCATAGCCGATCCCTCACACCCTGGTCACGTACTGTTTGCCCCCCTCCCCTCAGGTAGAAGACTTCGGTCCATCCAGACTAAAACCTCCCATCACATGAACAGCTTCTTCCCCTCTGCCATCAGACTGCTGAACACTAAGTGACTTATTGACTCTTGTGCACTATGTACAGCAGCTCAACCAGACTCATGTCAATCATCACTGTTTTCTTCCTGCATGACCGACTGCACTATATGGTTCTCCACATTATCTGCTGCTCGCTAATATATTTTAACTGCTGACTAGTATTACTCACTCTTATTCTACACTTTATTGCATGTATAGTTTATTTCTTTTATTTTATCATGTTTAATGTTGCAGCATTGCACCGAGACAAATTCCTAGTTTGTGTACTACATGAACAATGGCAATAAATCTGATTCTGATTCTGATTCTGAGGTTGTGGACAGGTGTCTTTTATACTGATAACGAGTTCAAACTGGTGCCATTAATACAGGTAACGAATGGAGGACAGGGGAGCCTCTTAAAGAAGAAGTTACAGGTCTGTGAGAGCCAGAAATCTTGCTTGTTTGTAGGTGACCAAATACTTATTTTACAGAGGAATTTACCAATTAATTCATTAAAAATCCTTCATTGTGATTTTCTGGATTTTTTTTTCTCATTTTGTCTCTCATAGTTGAGGTATACCTATGATGAAAATTGGAGACCTCTCTCATCTTTTAAGTGGGAGAACTTGCACAATTGGTGGCTGACTAAATACTTTTTTGCCCCACTGTAAGTGGGAAGGCATGATGACCTTCTCTAAAGCTGACTATAACTGTTCTGTGACTGTCTTTAGTGGCTCACATTGCTTGAATTTTGAGCTTTCTTTCACTGCTGCTGCTGCTGTTGTGTAATCGCCCCTCTTTACAGATACAGATACTGTATAGTGCTTACTTCCGGCGCCACACGAGTCGGCTGCCCTTTTTGCAACAGCAGCTCAATTCTTAGTTTTTCTTCCTATTTCTTATTTACTATCTGGCTTGTCTCGCTAAATTTTCTGATCCGGTGACACCTTATCCATCATGGACACATAGATCGCCCCAAATGTCTCCTGAGCCGGCGGACGGAACCACTGTTTATAGCAGGATACGGTACAACAGGGACCAGCTGTTTGCACTTAACTGGCCCACAGTGCTAATGCAGAAACTCGACATACCGGGAGAAATAAGACGGAAATGGTGTGGATGTTGAGCTGGAGTAAGATTCGATTCGATCGCTACTCAATAATGATGGATGAACTAGCGGCTATAGCACATTACCAGAGCACCTTCAGAGAGATTAGCATGATGTTGTTTACTGAGACGTGGCTAACAGAACTAGCAACAGATGCTAGCATCAAACTGGAGGGTTTCCACGCAATACGGGCTGACCGGACACCAGACAGTGGGAAGGCAAGAGGCGGAGGAGTGATAATGTCACAAACTAATCAATAACAGCTGGTGCAAACGGGGACATATCACGGTTAAAGAGCAACACTGTAGCAAAGACACTGAGTTGCTAGCTGTTAGCATGCAGCCTGCTTATCTCCCGAGGGAATACTCACACATGATCTGCATTGTTATTTATGCAAATCCGACGGCGAACGCTGGGACAGCACGTGACGCCATTCACTCAGTAACTGGCAGGCTGCTGACAGAACACCCAGATACTCTCCTCCTCATCTCCGGTGATTTTAATCATATTTCACTGTCTCCCATTCTACCCACGTTCACCCAGTAAGTCACATGCCACACCAGAGACAATAAAACACTGGACTTATTCTATGCAAACACTAAGGAGGCTTACACCTCATCACCACTCCCCCCACTCGGGAGATTGGATCACATCTTGGTTCATCTCCTGCTGGTGTACAAACCCCTAGTACGCAGACAACCTCCGGTCAAGCACACAGTGAAGATATGGTCTGAGGAGGCAATGGACGCTCTAAAAGACTGTTTTGAAATCACTGCCTGGGAGCAGCTCTGCGATTCACATGGTGAGAACATCGACGGCCTCACTCACATCATCACAGACTACATCAACTTCTGTGTAGACAACATCGTACCCACCAAGACCATACAGTGTTGCTCGAACAACAAACCCTGGATCAACCCTGAGATAAAATCACTACTGAGGGAGAAGAAGAGGATCTTCAGGTTGGGGAACAGGGAGATGCTGAAGTCCGTGCAGAGGGAGCTAAGGGGGAAGATCAGAGAAGGCAAGGACAGCTTCAGGAAGAAGATGGAGGACAAGCTGCAACAGAGCGACATCGGCAGGGTCTGGAGAAACCTCAAAATCATCTCTGAGCTCCAGAATACCTCCCCCCAGGCCACGGGGGGGCAGGGAATGGGCGAACAATCCGAACCTCTTCTTTAATAGGTTTGACCAACCCCCCTCCCCTTCCCGCCTGCACAACAACCACTGCTGCCTCTACCGTCATCGAGACCTGCTCTCCAAACACCCCCACCAACACCCCCCACTCCCAGCACACAGCCCCCCAACCTGACCCTCACTAAGACCCAGGTGAGGGCAGAGCTGAAGAAGATCAAGGCGAGGAAGGCTTCAGGTCCAGATGGCATCAGCTTGAAGCTCCTCAAGTCCTGTGCAGACCAGCTGTGTGGGATTGTGGAGCACAGCTTCAGCCTGAGCCTGAAGCTGGGGAGGGTACTACAGTTGTGGAAAACATCTTGTGTGGTACCTGTACCAAAGACTTCCCACCCCAAAAATCTGAACAGCTACAGACCAGTGTCCCTGACGTCTCACATGATGAAGACCCTGGAGAGACTGCTCCTTGCTCACCTCCGCCCCCTGGTGGGACCAGCGATGAATCCACTCCAGTTGGCCTACCAGCATGGCATCGGGGCGGAGGATGCAGTGATCTTCCTCCTTCAGCGTTCTCTGTCCCACCTGGAGAAGCCCGGGAATGCAGTGAGGATCATGTTCTTTGACTTCTCCAGTGCTTTCAACACCATCCAACCAGTGATCCTGAGGGACAAGCTGCTGTGTGCAGGGGTGGACCAGCACCTGTCATCGTGGATCCTGGACTACCTCACTAACCAGCCACAGTTTATGAGAACCCAGGATTGTGTGCCCGACACGATCATGGGCAGCACGGGGGCCCCCCAGGGAACGGTTTTGGCTCCCTTCCTGTTCACCCTTTACACTGTGGACTTCTCACACAACACAACACACTGCCATCTACAGAAGTTCTCTGATGACTCTGCGATCGTCGGCCTCATCTCCAACGGAGATGAAGCTGAGTACAGAGGACTTATCCAGGACTTTGTGGACTGGTGCCATCGGAACTGCCTCCAGATCAATGCAAGAAAAACTAAGGAGCTGGTGGTGGACTGCCGCGGGCAAGGACAACCCCTCACAGCACCAGTAAAAATCCAGGGAACAGAATTGAGATGGTGACATCCTACAAGTACCTGGGTGTTCACCTGAACAATAAACTAGACTGGTCACACAATACCGACACACTCTACAAGAAGGGACAGCACAGGTTGTTCCTACTGAGGAGGCTCAGGTCTTTTGGTATACAAGAGGTGCTCCTGAAGACCTTCTATGATTCGGTGGTGGCATCAGCCATCACTTTTGGAGTGGTCTGGTGGGGCAGTGGTATTACAGCAGCCGATAGGAAGAGACTGAACAAACTGATCAAGAAAGCTAGCTCTGGCCTGGGGCAACGCCTTGACCCAGTGGAGGAGATGGGGGAGAGAAGGATGGTGGCTAAACTGTCATCTCTGCTGGAGTCCAAGTCCCACCCTATGCAGGACATACTGAACGCACTGAGGAGCTCATTTAGCAGTAGGCTACATCATCCTAGGTGCACAACCCAGAGGTTTCGCAGGTCCTTCCTACCTACAGCTGTCAGAATTTATAACCTAAGCAGGGCTGCTCGCAGAGATAGCAAAAAAACGTGATGACCTAATAGTACTGAATGCAATAGATGCAACAGACTTGCTCAAAATGGTCCCCTCCAGTATACAAAAAGGACAACATCAATTGCAGCGGAGGGTGACATATGTATGGGTACATATTCATAATATGTAGGGTAACTAAATAGACGGTTATGCTGTTTATTCCATCTAGCTACAATGCTCCGCACTGTGTGTATATATATTTATGTGTCGTCATCGGCCTCCGTCGGTCTATGATGACCATGGAAGAGAATCCTAAACGTCTACTCTGCTGGAACAGCACCGCCTGTGGCTGAACAGGCCGATGCCCGAATGGCAGTCCCTGTCACACAGGTCGCACTTGTGGGTGGTCTCCGTGCTGCTGGGTCTGTGGCAGTTCTTCCTGCGGGTCCTTTTTTCATCTGCTGCAGCAGTCAGTCTCTCTTCACCCGCCTTGAGCTGTCTGGTCAGGGTGCCTCTCCATTTGGAGCGGTCCGTTGCAAGGTCCTCCCAGCGCTCTGTGTTGATCTCCAGGGTCTTCATGTCTCTCTTGCAGACGTCTCTAAAGCGCAGCTGTGGGCGGCCAACGTCTCTCCTGCCAGTCGCCAGTTCTCCGTAGAGGACGTCTTTGGGGATTCTGCCATCCTCCATATGGTGAACGTGGCCTAGCCAGCGGAGCCTGCACTGCCTGAGTAGAGTGAACATGGAGAGAAGGCCGGCGTGGGACAGAACTTCTGTGTTGGGCACTTTGTCCTGCCAGGATATGTCCAGGATGTGGCGAATGCAGTGCAAGTGGAAGGAGTTCAGTCTCTTTTCCTGCCGGGCGTATGTTGTCCACATTTCTCTCCCATAGAGCAGTGTGCTGATGATGCAGGCATTGTACACTGCCATCTTCGTCTTGACAGAGAGTTTGGGATTCTTCCACACTCGTGTGGTGAGGCGAGCGAGTGGGAAGGCTGATTTTCCAATCCTCTTGTCGATCTCTGTATCAAGGGAGAGGTTGTTGCTGATCACGGACCCCAGGTACGTGAACTGAGTCACGACTTCCAGCTCGTAGTCATCGATGGTGATGGTTGATGGTGCTTCCGTGCCTTGCGCCAAGATGTTAGTCTTCTTCAGGCTGATGGTAAGCCCGAAGTCCTTGCATGCCTGGGAGAAGCGGTCCATCAGGGTCTGAAGCTCCTGCTGTGTGTGGGTTGCGACTGCAGCGTCGTCTGCGAACAGCATGTCTCTGATTAGAGCCTTGGGTACTTTGGTTCTGGCTTTCAGGCGGGCGAGGTTGAAAAGCCTGCCGTCAGATCTTGTGTGCAGGTAGATTCCCTCTGTTGCTGTGCTGAAGGCATGCCTCAGGAGCATAGCAAAGAAAATCCCAAAGAGGGTTGGCGCAAGTACACAGCCCTGTTTCACTCCGCTGCGTATGTTGAATGGCTCTGAGATGTTGCCGTCGTGCTGCACTATCCCCTGCATGTTGGTGTGAAACGATTCGATGAGGCTTTGCAACTTTGGTGGGCATCCTATCTTTGGCAGGATCTTGAAAAGGCCCTCTCTGCTGACCAGATCAAACGCTTTGGTGAGGTCGATGAAGGCGACGTACAGGGGCATTTTCTGTTCTCTGCATTTCTCCTGGAATTGGCGGATGGAGAATATCATGTCTACTGTCTATCGCTCAGCGCGGAAGCCACACTGAGGCTCAGGGTAGACACGTTCAGCAAGCTTCTGTAGACGAACGAGAACAACTCGTGCGTAGACTTTGCCAACAACGCTGAGGAGGGAGATGCCCCTGTAGTTGTTGCAGCCACTTCTCTCCCCTTTTTTTTTGTAGAGGGTGATGATCTTGGCATCCCTCATGTCCTGTGGTACGGTACCTTCCTTCCAGCACTGGCAGAGGACGTCATGCAATGGCAGCAGTAGGGCGGTCTTGCAGTGCTTGATCAGGTCGGGGGGTATGCCGTCGTTGCCGGGTGCCTTGCCAGCGGCCAAGCTATCAATGGCCTTGCTGAGTTCATCGATGGTTGGCTCGGCGTCAAGTTCGCCCATGGATGGCAGGCAGTCGATGGCATCAAGGGCTGACGGTGTCACGGTGTTCTGTCTGGAGTAGAGGTCGGAGTAGTGTTCCACCCATCTCTCCATCTGCTTGTTCTTTTCTGTGATCATCTCCTCAGTGGAGGATTTGAGGGGGGCCATCTTGCTCTGAGCCGGACCAAGTGCTTTCTTGATGCCATCGTACATACCACGGATGTTCCCTGATATGGCAGCGGTTTGAATGTCTTGGCTGAGCTGAGTCCAGTACTCATTGGCACAGCGCCGAGCAGTCTGCTGAACTTTGCTTCTCGCAGCCCTGAGAATCTGGAGATTCTTCTCGTTTGGGTACTTCTTGTACTCAGCAAGTGCTGAGCACTTGGCTTCAATGATGGGGGTCATCTCGGTCAACTTGGCATCAAACCAGTCCTGTGACTTCGAGGTCTTCCTCCCAAAGGTAGCCAAGACTGTGCGGTGGATGGTGTTTCACAGCTCTTCCCACTTCTGCTTTGCAGATTCTCCTTCTTGTGGTACACCAAGTTCCTTCTCAAAGGTGGAGGCAAACTGCTCAACAAGTTCTGGTTGGGCCATCTTGCTGGTGTCAATCCGTGCCTTTCCAGGCTGTCTAGCATGATGGAATTTCTTTAGCTGCAGCTTGACCTTGCAACACACCAATGAATGGTCTGTGTCGCAATCTGCACTCTGGAACGAACGGGTGATTAGCACGTTCTTCAGTGAGGTGCGCCTGGTCAGGATCAAGTCCAGCTGGTGCCAGTGCTTTGAGCGCGGATGTCGCCAGGAATCCTTGTGTTGGGGCTTGGTCTTGAAGAACGAGTTTGTGATGCACAGATCATGATATGTGCAGAACTCGAGCAGCCGCTGTCCGTTGTCGTTCATTCTGCCCACGCCAAATGGTCCAAGACAGGAGGGCCAGGAGTCGTGGTCAGCACCCACTCTGGCATTGAAGTCTCCAAGGAGAATGAGTTGTTCAAAGTTGGGGATGATCCTGACAGTTGTTGCGAGATTCTCGTAGAACTCGTCTTTTGCCTCTGGTGTGGTTGTCAGTGTTGGGGCATACACACTGACGAGGGTGACTGGGCCTTGAATGGTGTTCAGGCGGAGGGTGAGGAGTCGTGCAGAGCCATTGCTGCCCGGTTCCACCATCTTCAGCAAGGTGTTCTTCACTGCGAAGCCTACTCCGTGTTCCCTGTGTTCGTCACTGCCCTTTCCCTGCAAGTAGAACGTGTAGTCCTTCTCTCTCAGTGTGCCTGCATCAGCCAACCGTGTCTCCTGGAGAGTGGCGATATCCACTCCCAGTCTCTTCAGCTCATTATTGATGATGGCAGTCTTCCTGGTGTTGTTGATGTCCTTGAGGTTAGCAGCGAGTCCTGTCATTATAGTGCGGATGTTCCAAGTTCCCAGTTTTAGAGTTGGTCTCTTTTGTTTTTTTGTCTTGCCTGGTGCGAAGGTTCTCAGCCTGCTGTTCGGACTTCTCCTCATCCCCATGCACCCAATGAGGAAAGCAAGCTGTGGCGGAACAACACCTTATTGGCTGGGGGCTGCCCAGCTTGAGGCGGGCGGTAGCTGTCCAGTGAGATCCGATGATCCCTCCCACTGTCGGGAACAACCCCTGGCGCCACGCTCTACGCCAATTGAGCAGTGGCTTGTAACTGGTAACTGTCATTCCCCATGTTTTGTCTATGCCAAAGGCGAAGCTGGAGTGTCCTCTCCAGTGATCCGGTGTTCTACCTTCCGGCGTTGGGCGTTGGTAGGATTCAAGCCTGGGCAGGAAGATATGGAGGACAAGATGTTGCCCATGCAGCATGTCCCCCCTCTCCGCGTCACCGATGAATCCAAAGGAACAGCAGGGCTGCTACAGTTTGGCACCAGCGCCGTCGCAGGAGCTGCCAGAACGATGTTGAGAACAACAGAGAACTGCCTTAGGGGCTTCGACTCCGGATTTTTCCTCAGGGTTGACTCCTGAAGCCTTTCCCGTGACCGGGTGTGCCGCAAGGCAGCGGAGGTTTGAAATCAGGGTTTACCTTCCCCTAGATGGGCTACCTTCCCAGGTTGACGAGCCACCATCTACCCGAAGCATCTGGTTTTAAGGCGCCAGAGATCCGCCCTCGCCCCTTCTCCTATTAGTAAAAGCAGTTCCGCCGGGCTTAGAGACTAAACCACACGGGCAGGCTAGGAATTGGACTTAGTTGTCAGAGGCTTTTCGAGACGCATGCCATAAGGAGCATTTTATGAGCACTGGGAGCTTAACCCCAGTGCCGCTCCTGGCTATGACAACCTTGGAATATTTATGTGTACATATGTACGTATATTCACTGCTCTTATTTTCTTATGTTCTAAATTATTGCTCTGAGTGTTGCTATCCCTGTGCTGTTGCAATCCTAGAATTTCCCCATTGTGGGACTAATAAAGGCTTATCTTATCTTATCTCTTATCTTATATTGTTTCAATAACCCTTATGAAGAATCAAATAAGAATTGTCTTTCTTTCTAAATCAGGTCATCCAGCCATCAGAGGAGGGGTCATTGGAGCTATTGTGGCAGCAGCAGCAGCAGCAGCAGCAATAATAATAACAACACTCATTTTATGGAAAAAAGGTAAAATCATGTTCTGTCCTTACATTTTAACTTTTTAACTTTGTCTATGCTGTTTGCACTGATTGTATGTTTTTTTTCTGGATTAAGGCTATTGCTCATGTCCATCAAGAAGTGTGAGAGAATCAAATGGTGGTCAAAGAGAGTAAGTTTGAGCAAACTTTATTGCTGTACTTCAACAAGTTTGTAAAAAAAAAGTCTGTGTGACATTCACAGAGGAGCTCTTCCAGGAACTACATGCTTTGAACATCAACTTCTTGTTGCATTCCCAAAAGACAAAGTGCTCTTTGATGATCTAATCACATAAAAATGGCAACGCTACAGTTTCCAAGGTTATCCAACTTTTGATCTTTTCTCCTGAATTTACAATTCTTTGCAGAGCACTGAAAACAATCTAAAAAATTTCTATTGTTAAAAAAAAAATGACAAAAATGAAAAAAATCTTACAAATTTATGGGGGAAAACCGTAGATTTACCATAAAAAGTTGCAAATTTATGATAGATCAGATAAGATCAGATAAGCCTTTATTAGTCCCACAATGGGGAAATTCCAGGATTGCAACAGCACAGGGATAGCAACACTCAGAGCAATAATCAGAAGGCAAGAGAAAAACAAGAGCAGCGAGTATACATATGTACATATAAATATAAATATATATATAGACACACAGTGCGGAGCATTGTAGCTAGATGGAATAAATATATGAATATATATTATATTCATATATTTATATATAGAAGAAGCTATATATTATATATATTCTTCTAATATATAGAAGAAGAGAAAAGTCTCAACTTCATAATAAAATTTACTCGAAAAGCTTCAAATTTATGTGGAAGAAGTCACAAATTTTCTGGAAGAAAAGTTTTAGGCAACCAAAAAAAAAAAAAAAACACAAAAAACACAAATTTATAATAGTCAAGATAACAAATATAAAATCAAGATTTTTTTTTTTTTTTGGGGGGGGGGGTGGCTGCAAATGTAATGAAAATAAAATTTTAAAATGACCAAAAATGTACAAATTTAATGGGAAAGAGCAGCAAATTTCCAATAAAAAAAGTCATAAAAAGACTTAGATTTATGAAAAAACTGCAAATTTGAGAGAAAGCCCTCACAGTTCTACAAGAGACAAACATTTGATTTAGAAAAAAGTAATGCATGTACAAATTTGCAATTTGAGGGGAAAAGTCATATTTACAAGTATTATTAGTAGCAAACTTATGGCATAAATGCAAGAAATTTGATAAATCTGAGGACAAAAATAATACATTTTCAGGAAACCTCTGATTTTCAGAGAGAGAGAGCGAGAGAGCGAGAGAGAGAGAGAGAGAGAGAGAGAGAGAACTGAATAATTACTCTTTCAATTACAGTCTGCTTTTCTCATAAATTTGCCTGTTTTATAGAAATCCCCTGTTCTGCAGTAGAAACAGAAGTGTCTAAGTAACAAAGTCAGTCTGTCAACCAGCTGCTTCTCCGTGCTCTAACTCAAGAGGAAATGATGCCAAGGTGACCAAACTTGGTACTCAGGTTGACCATGGGAGCGCCATGCTTGGCTATGACTTTGGGATCAAAAGGTCAAAAAAAGTCAAGGTCACAGGGTCTAAAAGGTCCAAATCAGTTCTGGCTTATAGTGACTATATTATGACAGACAGAATTACCACATGTTCACACAACCTAGAATGGTGTCTGGGACACCTCTTGAATGTCCAGTGACCTCGACCTTGCATTTGACCTTGAAGATCTGAAAACAGGTCATGGCGTCTCATGGGAGCTGAAGCAGAAAGTCAACCAGTCATTTTCACTCCTCTATGACACTCCAGCAGGGATCGGGCTGGAAGGCGTGGGCCTGCATCTCTGTTGAGTGCAATTCTAGTTTTATTGAGAACTGCTGCAGTACTTTATTGCTTTGATGATGATCTTTATAGTGAACATATGGTTTTGAAACTTTTTTGTTTTGTTTGTAGAAGTGTTGCATTGGCTGACAATCCAGGAGCAGAAGCTGCTAGGACGGATGAAGGCCACCCAGATGCAGCTGACGCTTTGCTTGGTCCGAATGAATGAATCCACTCCAGACCCTCGGGACAGTGGTGACTCCTGAGGAGTGAGGTGTGAACTTGAAGGGTTTAAAAACTCCGGCTGTTGATGTATCGAGTGATGTCTGAAGATAGAGTAGGTGGCGGTAATGCACCTGTAAGCTGGTTGCCAACCGCCAATCAAATCTAAAAGAAGAAGGATTTAAAGACTCATATTGTGGGAAAATGAAGGACTACATGCATGATTGGGGGGGGGGGCTATCCCCCTTGTTTGCAAAATGACCAAAATCATCCTCCTTGTTAAGATGCCATCATCCCACCCCCATTCATGTGGTAAATGAAGGGGTTGGGGGTGCATGGGGGACAATGGAAAAAAGAGAGAATTGCCACCCAATGTCATTAAAAACCTGAAATTATACAGCTGAATAACATGACTTTGAATGACCAACTCTAAGCAGAAATGCAATAATAATGGTAATAATAATCTTTTAAATTTTCAGCTTCAATTTTCAACTTTTTCCTCATAGATTTGCAACATTTTTCTTCACAAATTTGCAACTTTTTTTCTTGTGGATTTGCAACTTTTTCTCAAAAAATTGTGACTTTTTTTTTGTAAATTTGCAACTTTTTTATTCAAAATTTGTGACTTTTTTCATAAATTAGCATTTTTTGGAGGGGGGGAATTTGCAACTATTTTCCTGTACATTTTCTACTTTTTCTTCATAAATCTGCAACTTTTTTCTCATAAATTTCTGACCTTTTTCTCAAATTTACAGATTTTTTTTCTCATAAATTTCTGACTTTTATTGCTTAAATTTGTGACTTTTTCTCAAAAATTTTGACTTTTTTCATAAATCTGCAGCTTTTTTCCCTCATAAATTTGTGGCTTTTTTGCAAATTTTTTTTTAACATTTTTCTCATAAGTCTGCAACCTTAACCCCTTGCACTCCGGTCAGTTTCCCTAAAAACGCCAAAAAATAACATGCCCGAATTAAATCCAAAGCTGTTCTTCAACCCTTTGCAGCATCTTCATGGGGTTGGTCTCATTTAAAAGAAAACACTTTGAATTTTTTGCCAAAATAGTCATAATCTCTCTAAGTGCTCCTGCCACTGAGTTACAGTCATCTAAACATACTGAACTTGAAGAAAATAAATTTGGCCTGGGTGTTTTTTTGGATACAAATGCTTGCAAATAACACATAGCTTCAGATCCGGGCTGGAAAATGCAACAGAAATGTAGAACCAAGTGTTATCCAGCTGAGGTCCAAATTTTGTAACAATACCACCAAAAATGAATACATTACAAAGCTTTTTCCTCAGGTAGTTCCCAGGCGTTTTTGAACTGTGCCAAATTGTGCCAAATAGCACAGTTTGGAAAAACCTCTGTAACTTTTGAATGATTCAATATAGAAGCTTCATCTTGGGCTCTAATGAAAGGTGACATTCAGGGCTGTGTGTGTGTGGGTGGGTGGGGGGGTTGTCCCCCATCCCCCCACCCCCGCTACAGAGGACGGAGATCGGCCATCGCTACATGACGGATTAGACTCATGTGGCGATGTGGCCACAGCGGCGCAGTCACAGCGGCTTCCCTCCCCCTCGCTACTGTGTGTAATTCAAGGCTCTTATTAGTCGAACGAGACGTCAATCAGATGACCTAATCTGTTTGCGGCTATGTCTGCAGCTTTTATTTTCAGTGCGCGCTTGGACGCATCTCCATCATGCGTCCTAGAGCACAGGAGGGCGCACGAGAGCGCCCTTGTGCGCTCTGGGACGCAGAGACTTGCCCGCCCGCGGTACAACGGAATGCAAGAGGTTAAACTCCTCCACTTGGGGCAGGAGCCTGTCCCCAACCCGGAGAGGACAATCCACCTTTTTCTGGCTGAGGACCATGGACTCAGACTTGGAGAATCAGCACCTCCAAGTCCAAGTCCATGGTCCTCAGCTGGAAAAAGGTGGATTGTCCTCTCCGGGTTGGGGACAGGCTCCTGCCCCAAGTGGAGGAATTTAAGTGTCTTGGGGTCTTATTCACGAGTGAGGGGAGAATGGAGCGAGAGATTGACAGAGGGATCGGTGCAGCATCTGCAGTGATGTGGACGTTGTACCTGACATGTTAGGCTAGCCCAGGGAACACACACACAGGCTCGGGTGAGATTTGAGAGTCTTTATTGACAAGCAGGTGTGTGAATGCGTGAATGTCTTGTTGGGGACAGGAGCACCGAGGACAGACCAGAACACCGTACAGCCAGGCAACCCTAAGGACAAGCAGAGGACAAGGGTGAGATGAACACACACAGGGATATGATGAGTAATGAGTGTGGCTTACTTGCAGGGATTTGGTGACTGACGTTGGCAAGACCGGCTCACGCCTGGGAGACAGCGCTCTGATCAGCTCCACGGGTCGAGGGTAGGAGAGGTACGGCGATGAGGAAGGAGTGCCTCCGCTAGGAGGGTCCACCTGTGCACAGGGGATGAACTGAGAGAGCAGGTGAGTGGATGACCTTACGTGCAAAGGACGAGAGGAGCGCTGGCCGTAGTAGTAGGCGAACGCAGAGCATCACAAGGAGGAGAGCTGACGACTCCAGGCCGAAGCCCTGGGCAGAGCAGGCTAAATAGGTGCGGCCAGATAAGGTGCAGGTGTGCGCACAGCTGGGGCGGATGACAGGCGTGAGCGGGCTGTGACAGTACTCCCCCCCGAGCAGTGCCTCCTGGCGCTGGCTTGTCTGGGTGCGCACAGTGGAACTCCCCAACGAGCTGTTGATCCAACATGAAGGCGGACCGCACCCAGCGTCGATGTTCTGGACCATAACCTTCCCAGTCAACCAGGTACTGTATCCCCCGGCCCCGACGTCGAGAGTCCAGGATGGCTGTAATGGTCCAAGCCGGGTGGCCGTCAATCATCCTGGGAGGGGGTGACGCCCTGGGGGGGGGGGACAGAGAGGGCTAGACGCTACAGGTTTAACCTGGGAGACATGAAACGTGCGATGGACACAAAGGGGGGGGGGGGATCCAAGCGCACAGCCACTGGGTTGACCACTTTCTCAACAGGGTAGGGGCCGACATAGCGCTGAGACAGCTTCTTCTTCTCAGCTTTCAGGTTAATGTCTTGGGTAGAGAGCCACACCTGTTGTCCCGTCTGGAATTGTGGAGCGGGCCTCCTGCGGTGATTCGCAGAGGAAGAGTTGCGAGCCGTAGTGCGTAACAGGGTCTGCCGGGTCTTGGACCACAGCCACCGACACCGTCTCAAGTGAGCCTGGATGGATGGGACAGCCACCTCTCCGTCCTCCTCAGGGAACAGCGGGGGTTCATACCCCAAGGATGCCTGGAAGCGGGACATCCCGATGGCCGAGGAGAAGGTGGCTTTGTGAGCGTACTCCACCCAGGGGAGATGGGTGCTCCAAGAGGAGGGGATGGAGGAGATGACGCAGCGCAGGGTGACCTCCAGCTCCTGGTTGGTACGCTCGCATTGCCCGTTAGACTGAGGATGGTGTCCTGAGGACAGGCTGACCGTGGCTCCAAGGGCACTGCAAAAACTCCTCCAGACGCTGGATGTAAATTAAGACCCCCAGTCGGAGACAATGTCAGCGGGGATGCCGTGAAGTCTGACGACGTGCTGTACTAACAGATCAGCGGTCTCACGCGCCGAAGGGAGCTTAGGGAGAGGCAGAAAGTGGGCGGCCTTCAAAAACCGGTCTACAATGGTCAGAATGACCGTATTTCCATGAGAGGGGGGAAGACCAGTGATAAAGTCTAGGGCGATGTGAGACCAGGGCCTACCCAGAACCGGCAGAGGATGGAGGAGCTCCGCAGGGGGTGAGTTGGACGACTTGTTCATGGCGCACTGAGGGCAGGCACGTACATAGTCGGCAACATCGGTCCGAAGCCCAGGCCACCAGAAGAACCTCTGGATGAGTCTCACCGATCGGACGACCCCTGGGTGGCAGGCAAACTTGGCCGTGTGTGCCCAATGAATAACGTCGCCCCGGACCGACGAGGGCACAAATAATCTCCCTGCTGGGCCACCGCCGGGATTGGGTTCGACCTCTAGCGCCTTCCGGACCTTGTCAGTAATCGCACAGGAAACGGACCCCACAATGCCCGATGCAGTCAGGATGGTGTGGACCTCTTCCTCAGGGGCTTCTGGGGCAAACTGCCTGGACAACGCATCTGGTTTCGTGTTCTTGGAAGCTGGGCGATAGGAGATGGTAAACCTGAACCTACTGAAGAACAATGACCAGCACGCCTGGCGGGCGTTCAGGCATTTGGCCGTCCTGATGTATTCCATGTTCTTATGGTCGGTCCAGTCCACGAAAGGCTCAGCTGCCCCCTCCAGTCAATGGCGCCACTCCTGCAAAGTGAGTTTAATAGCGAGGAGCTCCCTGTCACCGATGTCATAGTTACGTTCGGCCGGAGAGAGGCGCTTGGAGAAGAAGGCACAGGGGTGCAGTCTCCCGTCCACCGGATTGCACTGTGACAAAACAGCCCCCACCCCGGTGTCAGATGCATCCACCTCCACCAAGCATTGCCACGCTGGGTTCACCTGAGTGAGGACCCAGGAGGATGAGAATTCCTTCTTGAGGGTCTCGAAGGCGACTGCTGCTTCCGTCGTCCATTCAAAGGGTACTTTCGGGGAGGTGAGGCGGGTCAGGGGAGGGATGATGGAACTGTAACCAGGGACAAAGCGGCGGTAAAAGGCAGCGAACCCCAGGAATTGCTCGACCTACTTCCTGGAGGAGGGGGTGAGCCATTCAACCACCGCTTTGATCTTGGCCGGGTCAGGAATGAGCTGATTATGCGAGACAATAAAGCCTAGAAAGGAGGTCTTGTCAGTGAAAAACTCACATTTTTCAGCCTTGACGTAAAGTTGATTCTCCAGGAGACGTTGCAGGACCCGCCTCACGTGGAGTAGATGCTTCTCCTGAGAGCGAGAGAAGATTAAAATGTCATCTAGATAGACGAAAGCAAAGACCCCCAAGAAATCATGAAGAACGTCGTTGATTAAACGTTGGAAGACGGCAGGGGCGTTGGTGAGCCCAAACGGCATCACAAGGTACTCAAATTGGCCGCTGGGCGTCCGAAAAGCCATCTTCCACTCATCACCCTCCCGGATCCGGACGAGGTGGTAAGTGCTGCGAAGATCCAATTTGGTGAACCAGGACGCCCCCTGGAGGGAGCTAAAAGCCGAGTCCATAAGGGGCAGAGTGTAGCGGTCCTTGATGGTAATGTCGTTAAGGGCCCTAAAATCAATGCACGGCCGTAGGGACCCGTCTTTCTTCGCAACAAAAAAGAATCCAGCACCCAGGGGAGACGAAGATGGGCGAATGATGCCGGCACTGAGGGAGTCTCGGAAGTAGGCGTCCATAGCCTCTCGTTCAGGGGCTGAGAGGCTGTAGAGGCGGCCGGATAGGAGAGGCGCCCCTGCCCGGAGGTCGACGGCACAATCATAGGGGCAGTGGGGTGGGAGGGAAAGCGCCTTTGACTTACTAAATACGGTGCCCAGGTCGTGGAGCTCCAGCAGAACTGAGGAAAGGTCCGGTGGGGTGGGGTTCACAGTGGGGGAGGGCACACATGGGGCAAAGGCAGCAGATTGGAGGCAGGTTCCAAGGCAAAAAGTGCTCCAGGAGCGGACGCAGCCGGTCTGCCAATCAAACACGGGGTTGTGGAGGTGAAGCCACGGGTAGCCCAGGATGACAGATGACGTGGAAGAGGGGAGGACATAAAAACTAAGGTCTTCTCGGTGGTTACTGGAGATGATGACGGGGAAGGGTTAGGTCTTGTGGGTGACTTTTTCCAGGGGAAAGCAGGTGAGGGCAACCAGACGGAGAGGGGAGGGCAACGTTTGGCACTGAATGCCCAGGCGGATTGCCAGACTCTTAGACATAAAGTTCTGCTCCGCCCCCGAGTCCACCAGTGCGTGAGTGAAATGTCCTATGGAGTTATGGCACAGTCTGATGGGAATTTGGCATTTGGATAGGGAATCTGACTGAGAAACGTCCGCGAGACCCCCTACAGCGACCCGCGGACCTCCCCTTTTGGCTTAACCAGGCAGACCTCCACGAGATGTTGGTCATCTCCACAATACATGCAGAGACCCAACTCTCGGCGGCGCTGTTTCTCCGCTAAAGGAAGTCTGGCCCACCCGATTACCATAGCGTCAGGGTCATCGGCGGCCTCCGGAGGAGGCAACGCCAGGGGGCGAGACTGAGGAGTACGGAAGAAGGTTCCGCGCGAGCAGCCATGGGACTTCCGCTCTGCGGCCCATTCCCTCAGCCTGTTGTCTAAAGATATGGCTAGGGAGATTAGGTCAGACAACTGATCCGGCAGGTCCCGGCAGGCCAGCTCATCCCGTAAATTGGAACTCAGACTGCGGAGGAACAAACTACAAAGGGAGGCATTGCTCCGCAGCCACCCGGAAGTCGACGACGTAGTCGGCCGCTAAGCGGCTACCCTGGCGAAGGCTGAGTAGCCACTCGGCCAAAAAGCTATCTCGACCGGAATGATCAAAAACTTCAAAGAATTGTTGCACGAACTGGGTATAGGTTAGGTTTGCGTAGCTGGGCTTCGCCATAATGGAGTAAGCCCAAGCTAACGCTCGCCCTTCCAACAGATTAGTGATGTACCCAATTCCGCTATGGTCAGTTGGGAAAACCCCGGGAACGCGCTGAAACACCGTCTCACATTGTAAAATAAATCCGCACACCTCCCCGAGCTTCCCGTGGAAGCGCGCGGGGGTTGGAACAGGGGTGAGACGGGTCGGCGGACCCGGGGCAATCTGACCGGCTTGAGGTATGGGAGGAGCTGACCCACCGAGCTGAGATCCCTGTGAGGGGTCAAGGCGATCCAAACGGTGAGTCACGGAGGTTAATTGATTTAGAATCACCTGTTGCTGATGGACAATCAAATCCACCCGAGCCTCGAGGGTGGAGAGTCGGCGTGCGAACTCGCTGTTCGCTGGGCTACTGTGCTGGAGTCGTACTGACATGTTAGACTAGCCCAGGGAACACACACACAGGCTCGGGTGAGATTTGAGAGTCTTTATTGACAAGCAGGTATGTGAATGCATGAATGTGGGTGTCTTGTTGGGGACAGGAGCACCGAGGATGGACCAGAACACCATACAGCCAGGCAACCCTAAGGACAAGCAGAGGACAAGGGTGAGAAGAACACACACAGGGATATGATGAGTAATGAGTGTGGCTTACTTGCAGGGATTTGGTGACTGACGTTGGCAAGACCGGCTCACGCCTGGGAGACAGCGCTCTGACCAGCTCCATCGGTCGAGGGTAGGAGAGGTACGGCGATGAGGAAGGAGTGCTGCCTCCAGGAGGGTCCACCTGTGCACAGGGGATGAACTGAGAGAGCAGGTGAGTGGATGACCTTGCGTGCAAATGATGAGAGGAGCACTGGTCGTAGTAGCAGGCAAACGCAGAGCATCACAAGGAGGAGAGCTGACGACTCCAGGCCGAAGCCCTGGGCAGAGCAGGCTAAATAGGCGTGGCCAGATGAGGTGTAGGTGTGCGCACAGCTGGGGCGGATGACAGGCGTGAGCGGGCTGTGACAGTACAGGTCTGTTGTGGTGAAGAGGGAGCTAAGCTCTAAGACAAAGTTGTCAATTTACCAATCAGTCTACATTCCTACTCTCACCTATGGCCACGAGTTGTGGGTAATGACCGAAAGAACGAGATCGCTTATACAAGCGGCTGAAATGAGCTTTCTTCGTAGGATCGCGGACTCACCCTCAGAGGTAAGGTGAGGAGTAGAACCGCTGCTCCTCCACATTGAAAGGAGTCAGTTGAGGTGGTCTGGGCATCTGATCAGGATGCCTCCTGGACGCCTCCCACTTGAAGTGTTTCGGGCACGTCCCACTGGGAGGACACCCCGGGGCAGACCCAGGACTCGCTGGGGAGACTATGTCTCCCAGCTGGTCTGGGAACGCCTTGGTATCCTCTCTGAAGAGTTGGAGCAGGTGGCTGGGGAGAGGGAAGTCTGGGCTTCTCTGCTTGAACTGCTGCCTCTGCGACCCGGACCTCCGGAAAAGAGGTAGAACATGGATGGAAGGATAGATGGATGGATTTGCAACTTTTTTCATCAATTTTTAATTTTTTCCTGTAAATTTTAAAACATTTTTCTTGAGGATTTGCAACTTTTTTCTCATAAATTTGCGACTTTTTTCCTCATCAATTTTAAATTTTTGCAGCTCCCCGTGACCCGAAAAGGATTAAGTGGAAGAAGATGGATGGATGGATGGATGCCTGTAAATTTTCAACTTTTTGTCATAGATTTGCAACTTTTTTCTCAAAAGTTTGATTTTTTTTTTCTCAATAAATTTGCAATTTTTTTCCCATATATTTTCAACTTTTTTCCGGTAAATTTGCAATGCTCATCTGGATGCTGGTTTAATTTTTATTTTGTGTAATTAAATTGCAATTTGTGACTTTTTAAATTTTTGAATTGTCATCTTTCTTCATATCTTTGCACCTTTATCCTTGCAAAGGTATACATTTGTACCTCATGCTAAACTGATGAACCCCTCACCCCCCTTGTTAAAAATAGCAACCTGCCCACTGACTCCTCCACTCTTTGATGCTACCTTTAAGTGCTGTGGAATCCATACATTTTATCACAGGTGTCTCACAGCAGGGTCGTGTTTTCTTCGTGGTGACAGCAAAGTGAAAACAGACGATCATAAAGATGGAAGCTGAAATTATCTTGGATGGATTAGGAATAATTTAAAAAAAAAAAAACATACCCAGGAAATTTTAGATGGGTTCCGTGCAAACTATGAGGCTTTGAGCTACTACTTCTGCTATATGAAATATTTATACTGCTAACAAATTGTTTAAAATTGAAGCAGTTTTTGCTATGTGGATTAGGTGGCGGCCAAAGGCGGAGACCTTGGCGGACTGATCCCAAGCTTTCTAAACTGGCTTTTGGTATGTGGAATGTCACCTCTCTGGTGGGGAAGGAGCCTGAGCTGGTGCATGAGGTTGAGAGATACCGGATAGATATAGTCGGCCTCACCTCAACACACAGCTCCGGTTCCGGAACCAGTCTCCTGGAGAGGGGCTGGAGCTTGGCCTTTTCTGGAGTTGCCCCGGGCGAGAGGCGACGAGCAGGGGTGGGTATTCTTGTATCCCCTCTCTCACTTCCGCCTCCCAAAGAGAGCAGACGCTTTTTTCTTCTCTCCAGCTCTGACTTTTTATCTCCTTCCTCCCCTAACTGACTGGATCCCAGCTTGCTATCGTCTGTCTGCATGTCTCTACTGCTGATTATCGAACGAAATTATGGATTTAATAAGCTGGGCTTTGAACGCAATTGGCACTATTTTTTCAACGAGGAAAAGTGCCCCGGGGGAGGTAGTTTGCCCCGCAGGAACTGCGGCTGCGGGCTATTTGAGGGACACAAGTAATTGGAAACTCTTGTGCCTGTCTGATCTTTCTATCGAAGATGTCGAAGATTTGTACGTCTTCATAGCAATGGTCATCGGGATCGTTCTGATTGGATCTGGGATTGTCCTGGTGTACCGCAAATTGATGAAGATGGACGTAGCCTATCAAAATGCTGGCCAGGCGAGGCTTAACCATCAAATTTAACAAATGGGGAGGACTCTGACAGCGGCTAATGGAGAACTGTCTAGGAAAATGGATTACATCATGATCACGCTGAGAGCCGTCCATGAAGAATTCAACGTCCAGCACTGAAGGATTAAAGTACTGAATCTGTAAGAGAATATAAAGTCTTTTTCTCTGGGATCAGTACTATTCGACTAATCTGACCCCCTCACACAAGTCCTCCAGATTATCTGCAGTTTTTTGTTTCCAAAACATTTGAGCTGCATTGACTCTACGGACAGCCAGCTGCCTGGCTCAAGGACAAATGCCAGCCGCTAAGACAAAACATCTCCTGCCGAAGAGACTTTGTTGTTCTTAACTGATACAAACACCTACACTCAACACTATACCCACACTGACTCAAATAAACTGATGAAAAGATCATTCACTCACTGCTCCCTTTGTGTCTTTGTGTACATTCTCCTCTGCTAATTGTGCATTGAGGGCTTTTTTTTCTTGTAATCATAATATTGATCATATATGACCGGTATTCTGACAATCAATGGTTTTTTGCTCTTTCCTATTGTGTTATCCTTTTCTTCCCTATGCATCCTGTACCCATCTGATGACAGGCGTGTTTTCGACGCTGCCGCGTCACCGGAAATGCAGGTCGTTTTCTGTGTCAAGTCAAATCCCTCGTATGTTATCAGTTGTTTACTGTTAATGTACTTGGCAATAAATCCTTTTCTGAGTTCTGAGTTCTGAGATCCCCCCACCTTGCTGCCTCTACATTGGAGTTTTCCCCAGTGGACGAAAGGGTTGCTTCCCTGCGCCTTCGGGTTGGGAAACGGGTCCTGACCATCATTTGTGCCTATGCACCAAATGATGTTTCAGAGTACCCACCCCTTTTGGAGTCTGTGACTGGGATGCTGGAGGGTGCTCCTCTTGGAGACTCTATTGTCCTACAGGGGGACTTCAATGCGCACATGGGCAACGACAGTGAAACCTGGAGGGGGGTGATTGGGAGGAACGGCCTGCCTGATCTGAACCCGAGTGGTGTTCAGTTATTGGACTTCTGTGCTAACCACAGTCTGTCCATAACAAACACCATGTTCAAGCATAAGTGTGTCCATATGTGCACCTGGCACTGGGACACCCTAGGTCGCAGGTCGATGATCGATTTTGTTATCGTGTCATCAGACCTGTGACCGTATGTCTTGGACACCCGAGTAAAGAGAGGTGCAGAGCTGTCAACTGATCACCACCTGGTGGTGAGTTGGATCCGATGGCAGGGGAGGAAGCCATTCAGACCTGGTAGACCCAAACGTATAGTGAGGGTGTGCTGGGAGCGTCTAGCTGAGGCCCCTGTCCGGGAGGTCTTCAACTCACACCTCTGGAAGAACTTCAACCACATTCTGAGGGAGTCTGGAGACATGGAGTCTGAATGGGCCATGTTCTCCACCTCTGTTGTTGAAGCGGCGACCCAGAGCTGCGGCCGCAAGGTGGTCAGTGCATCTCGTGGTGTCAACCCTCGAACCAAGTGGTAGACACCAGTGGTGAGGGGGGCCATTAAGCTGAAGGTGTGGTGGACACACAGACGTGACCTGTTTTGGACTCACATTTTAGATCAGAACAAAAGCAGAACTTCCTTGGTGATTACAGGAAGCTGCAAGAATCTTAGCTTTGGTATGCAAGGCTGGAGACTGTGGGGGGTATAATTAAAGGATTAAAGAAGGGATGCAGGGGAGACAGTGGAAGTGATATCATGGAGTGAAGATGCATTGTTACTGTCATTATAATGCAACGTAGTCTGTGATACATGTGACCTGTGAACTGTAAGAGTCCTGTTATTTAAGGACGAGAGTTTCCTGTGTGGCTCTCTTTTCTGCTTTCTGCTTTGAGATGATGGTGATGTGAATAAAGCTGACTTGAGAGTGAACTCTGCCTCGTCATTCTCACATCTCCACACTGGTGACCCGAGACGTATCATGCAAGAGGAGAATTCCCCTGGGCCAGCCTCGTCAGGAGCCCCCAGCCAAGCGAATGCCACCACAGTCCAGCTACCGGACTTCTGGCAGAACAATCCGCGCTCCTGGTTCAACGCGGTTGAGGCGCAGTTCAACCTCCGGGGGATATCGGTAGACACCACAAAATTCTATCACGTAGTCGCAAAGCTGGACAACAACACGGCCCAGCATGTGGAGAGCTTGATCGACCAGCAGCGGGACAGCGACAAATATGGCACGTTGAAGGCTGCACTCATCCAGCAATTCACCCCCTCTGCGGAGGAGCGTGCAGAGAGGCTCCCGGCGCTGATGGAGTTGGAAAACGACATGCCCGCGAACCTGATGGAGAAGTTGTTGAGGTTGAAAGACTCTGACGACGATCACTTCATTTTCACCCACCTTTTCCTCAGGACTCTACCGTCAGCAGCGATAGCGACCCTGGCCAGTTCGCCACTGTTGGCCCAACGGGACTACCGCGTGCTGGGCCGAGAAGCACAGCGGATTGTCAACGCCACCAAGCGGCGCGCAGCCACGGCCGCTGCAGCGGAACTCGGCGAGATGACCGGAGGCAACAGGGGGCCAGAGGCAGCGGTGCCAGACTCACCGACGACGGCGGCAGCAGGGGCCAGGGAACGCGGATCAGACGTCCTTTGTTTCTACCATCGCCGCTTTGCAGAGAAGGCACGCAAATGTGTACCACCGTGCCAGTTCAGGCGTGCGGGAAACGCCAAGACCAGGGGTCGGTAGCAGCCGCGGCCCTCGGGGAGGAGAACAAGCTGCTCTACTTGTCGGACGCACGCTCGGGGAAGCAGTTCCTCGTCGACACAGGCTCCCAGTTGAGTTTGATCACACCTTCCTACGCGGACAGACTAGCTGGTTCCGGAGGTCCCCGGGTGACAGCAGCGAACGGCTCGGAGATTAAGACCTTTGGTGAGAAGATTCTACTTCTGTCTCTACACGGCCGTACATTTGAGTGGACTTTTGTTGTAGCAGCAGTAAATTTCAACATGTTGGGGGCTGATTTTTTGTGCTCACATGGTTTGTTGATTGATCTCGCTAACAGGCGCCTGGTTAATGCACTTTCTTTTGATTCTATCCCCTGTACAGCGCGAGTGGCCCCGCCTACAGCACAAGCCAACATCACAGCTGCAAGTGGTACGTTCCACACACTGCTCACTCAGTTCGCAGCACTCACGGTCCCCACATTCTCGGCAGCCGTCGCTAAACACAGGGTGGAACATTTTATTACCACCACCGGACCGCCCGTTTTTGCAAAAGCTCGGCGCTTGGACGCAGCTAAACTGGCCATAGCGCGCGAGGAGTTTGCCAACCTGGAGAGGTTGGGCATCATCAGGCGTTCGAACAGCCCATGGACTTCCCCGCTACACATGGTCCCGAAAGCTGACGGCTCGTGGCGACCCAGCAGGGATTTCCGCAGGTTGAACAATGCCACAGCGCATGACCGCTACCCAATCCCACATATCCAAGATTTTTCCGTTCATTTGGCAGGGGCGCGCGTTTTTTCTAAAACAGACTTGGTCCGCGGTTACCACCAAGTCCCAGTGTGTGCTGAGGACATACCCAAAACAGCGGTGATAACTCCATTTGGCCTATTCAAGTTTTTACGCATGCCATTCGGGCTTAAAGGGGCTGCACAGACGTTCCAACGCATGATGTACGCGGTGCTGCGCGATGTCCCTTTCGTGTTCATCTACTTGGACGATATTTTGGTAGCCAGCGCGTCAGAAGACGAACACGAAAACCACCTTGCGGCAGTTTTCCGGAGGTTGGGAGAGCACGGGTTAATAATCAACCCAGCAAAGTGTCAGTTCGGGGTGACGCAGATTGATTTTTTCGGGCATCGCGTCTCTCCCGAAGGAGCGGTTCCACTTCCTGACAAGGTGCGCGCGGTAGCAGATTTTCCCCGGCCACAAACGGTCAGGGCGTTACAGGAGTTTTTGGGAATGGTGAATTTTTATAACTGTTTCCTCCCCCGCGCAGCGCAGCTCATGCAACCACTGTACGCCGCACTCAAAAAACAAAAACCCGCGAATAAGATCGAATGGTCCCCGGAGCGAGAGCGAGCATTCTCGGAAGTCAAAGCAGCCCTGGCAAACGCTGCGATGTTGGTGCATCCAGACCCAACGGCCCGCATAGCGCTCACTACTGACGCGTCAGATGTGGCCATAGGGGCAGTCATGGAGCAGCATGTAGCCGGGGCTTGGCAACCGCTCGCCTTTTTCAGCAGGACTTTGCGCGATAGTGAACATAAATACAGCGCGTTTGACAGGGAGTTGTTAGCTCTCCACTTGGCCATTCGCCACTTCCAGTTCTGGCTGGAAGGACGCTGTTTCACAGCGTTCGTTGACCACAAGCCGCTAACATTCGCGATGGCCAAGGTTTCTGAACCGTGGTCAGGCCGGCAGCAGAGACAGCTGGCCGTGATCTCAGAGTTTACTACCGATATTCAGCATGTGGCGGGTAAACTGAATGTAGTGGCAGACTGCCTCTCGCGCGCCGTGGCGGCCCCAGTCCGCGTAGGGATAGATTACACAGCCATGGACGCGGAGGAGGTTAGTGTCGGGGATGTGCGTGCGCTTCAGTCTGGACCAACAGGGTTAAGGCTGGAGAACAGGGTGCTGCAAGACAGTATGCCCCCCTCTAATCTGCGATATCTCCACTGGACGGCCGCGTCCAGTGGTACCGGCCACGTGGCGCCGCCGCGTTTTTGACTCAATTCATTCTTTGGCGCACCCGGGAGTCCGCGCGTCGGTCAAAATGATAGGAGAGAAATTTGTGTGGCCGAGCCTTCGCAAACAAGTTAAGGAGTGGGCAGCAGCCTGCATGGCGTGTCAACAAGCAAAAGTACACAGGCACACGAGGGCTCCTTTGGAGCCGTTTCACATTCCGGCCAAGAGGTTTGATCATGTTCATGTGGACCTCGTGGGCCCCCTCCCGCCATCACAAGGGTGCACACACCTTCTGACAATGGTGGACCGCACCACGCGCTGGCCTGAAGTGGTCCCGCTGGCATCAACCATGGCCGAGGAGGTGGCGTGCGCTTTTTTAACAGCATGGGTGGCGCGGTTTGGAGTCCCGTCGGACATTACGTCCGACAGAGGCCCTGAATTTGTTTCTGAACTTTGGTCAACAATGGCCCGCAGCCTAGGTGTCACGATTCACCGCACAACCGCGTAAAGCGACTCTCAGGGCGTCACTGACGGATGCAAATTGGTTAGACAAGCTACCGTGGGTTTTATTGGGGTTGCGTTCTGCATCTAAAGAGGACTTAGAAGCCTCCCCGGCTGAGCTCGTTTTTGCGCAGCCACTTTGGCTGCCTGGGGAGTTTCTCCCAGATAATCCTGCACCAGACAGCTCCCCGTCTCAGCTGTTGCAGCGTAGCATAGAATCGAGCACGCTGCCCGGCCCCGTTCACCACAGTTTTCCGCGCATTTTTGTGGCTAAAACTTTGAAAAACGCAGAGTTTGTTTTTGTCAGACACGATGCACATCGCCCCCCGCTGCGACCACCTTATGATGGACCGTTCAGAGTGCTGGAAACAGGGGACAAGCATTTTTTGCTAGATTTGGAGGGTAGGAGGGAAAAGGTTGGCATAAACAGACTCAAACCCGCTTTTGTGGTGGCGGACGAGCAAGTGCTGTTGGCCAGGGCCCCTCGGCATGGTAGACCCCCACGGGGAGATTCCCCAGAACACCCACAGGGACTGACAAAAGGTTTTCACCCCCAGACAGCAGCTCCCCAGCATGACGGCGCCGCGGAGGTGGTGAATCCTGGTTACAGCAGATATGGGAGAAGACTGAGGCCCAAGCAGCATGTGGACTGATGTGTAATGATTCTATCATGACATGCAGACTGTTATTCTGTTGTTCGATCTAAAATGTTTGGGGGGGGGGGTCGTGTAGCCACACATGTGTATTACTATATGCCTCACATCTTAGATAAGAACAAAGAACGGAGTCTCCTTGGAGATAACAGGAAGCTGTGAAAGTGTAATCCTTGTTATGCAGGAGACGGCCTTGGGGGGATCCTTTGTGTGCCTAGAGACTGTTTCGAGGATCCTTTGTGGGCCAAGGACGGAGAGGGGGATGCTAAAGGATTAAAGGGGAAATGCATTGTGACTTGTGATTTGAATGCAATGTGAATTGTGAGCTGTGAGAGTCCTGGTTATATAAGGGACGAGTTTTTCTGAGATGCTCTCTCTTTCTACTTTGCTGATGTTGGAAGCATGTAATAAACTGCCTTGAGACAAAACCTGCCTCGTCAATTACACGTTCCACAATATAAACACACACAGTGCGGAGCATTGCAGCTAGATGGAACAAACATGCAAATATATAAACACACAGTGTGGAGTATTGTAGCTAGATGGAACAAATATGCAAACACATAAACACACACAGTACGGAGCACCGTAGCTAGATGGAATAAATATGTAAATATATAAACACACACAGTGCGGAGCACTGTAGCTAGATGGAATAAATATGTAAATATATAAACACAGTGTGGAGCATTGTCGCTAGATGGAATAAATATATAAATATACAAACAAACACACACAGTGCGGCGCATTGCAGCTAGATGGAATGAAACGGCATAACCGTCTACTTAGTTATCCTACATGGTATGATTATGTACCCATACATATTGTCACCCTCCGTAGCTACCGGTATTTTCCTAGTTGTATACTGGAGGGGACCATTGTGTAAGTCTATTGCGTCTTTTGCATTCAATACTATTAGGTTGTCACCTCTTTTTGCTATCTCTGCGAGCAGCCCTGCTTAGGTTATACAGTCTGACCGCCGTTGGTAGGAAGGACCTGCGAAACCTCTCGGTTGTGCACCTAGGATGATGTAGTCTGCTGCTAAATGAGCTCCTTAGTGCATTCAGTGTGTCCTGCATAGGGTGGAACTTGGACTCCAGCAGAGATAACAGTTTAGCCACCATCCTTCTCTCTCCCATCTCTTCCACTGGGTCAAGGCGCTGCCCCAGGACAGAGCTAGCTTTCTTGATCAGTTTGTTCAGTCTCTTCCTGTCGGCTGCTGTAATGCCACTGCCCCAGCAGACCACTCCAAAAGTGATGGCTGATGCCACCAACGTGTCATAGAATGTCTTCAGCAGTGCCCCTTGTACACCAAAAGACCTGAGTCTCCTCAGTAGGAACAGCCTGCGCTGTCCCTTCTTGTAGAGTGCGTCAGTATTGTGTGACCAGTCTAGTTTATTGTTCAGATGAACACCCAGGTACTTGTAGGATGTCACCATCTCAATGTCTGTTCCTTGGATGTTTACTGGTGCTGTGAGGGGTTGTCCTTGCCCGCGGCAGTCCACCACCAGCTCCTTAGTTTTCCTCGTGTTGATCTGGAGGCAGTTCCAATGGCACCAGTCCACAAAGTCCTGGATAAGCCCTCTGTACTCAGCTTCATCTCCGTTGGAGATGAGGCCGACGATCGCAGAGTCATCAGAGAACTTCTGTAGATGGCAGTGTGTTGTGTTGTGTGAGAAGTCCACAGTGTAAAGGGTGAACAGGAATGGAGCCAAAACCGTTCCCTGTGGGGCCCCCGTGCTACTGATGATCGTGTCGGACACACAGTCCCGGGTTCTCACAAATTGTGGCCAGTTTGTGAGGTAGTCCAGGATCCATGATGTCAGGTGCTGGTCCACCCCTGCACACAGCAGCTTGTCCTTCAGGATCATCGGTTGGATGGTGTTGAAAGCACTGGAGAAGTCAAAGAACATGATCCTCACTGTATTCCCGGGCTTCTCCAGGTGGAACAGAGAACGGTGAAGAAGGAAGATGACCGCATCCTCCACTCCAATACCATGCTGGTAGGCGAACTGGAGTGGATCCATCGCTGGACCCACCAGGGGGCGGAGGTCAGCAAGGAGCAGTCTCTCCAGGGTCTTCATCATGTGGGACGTCAGGGCCACTGGTCTGTAGCTGTTCAGATCTTTGGGGTGGGAAGTCTTTGGTACAGGTACCACACAAGATGTTTTCCACAACTGTGGTACCCTCCCCAGCTTCAGGCTCAGGTTGAAGATGTACGCCACAATCCCACACAGCTGGTCTGCACAGGACTTGAGGAGCTTTGCACTGATGCCGTCCGGTCCCGACGCCTTCTTCGCCTTGATCTTCCTCAGCTTCGTCCTCACCTGGGTCTTGGTGAGGGTCAAGTTGGGGGGCTGTGTGTTGGGAGTGGGGGGGTTATGGTGGAGTGGGGAGTGGGCAGCAGGGCTTGATGTCTTCAGTTGCAGCAGTGGTTGTTGTGCAGTCGGGGGGAAGGCGGTTGGTCAAACCTATTAAAAAACAGATTCAGATTGTTCGCCCACTCCCTGCCCCCCGTGGCCTGGGGGGAGGTATTCTGGAGCCCAGAGATGGTTTTATGGTTTCTCCAGACCCCGCTGATGTTGCTCTGTTGCAGCTTGTCCTCCATCTTCTTCCTGAAGCTGTCCTTGCCTTCTCTGATCTTTCTCCTCAGCTCCCTCTGTACAGACTTCAGCATCTCCCTGTTCCCCGACCTGAAGATCCTCTTCTTCTCTCTCAGAAGTGTTTTTATCTCAGGGTTGATCCAGGGTTTGTTGTTTGAGCAACACCGTATGGTCTTGGTGGGAACGGTCTTGTCCACACAGAAGCTGAAGTAGAATACCTGAAACTATAAGTAGAAGTAGAATACCTGGGGATATTCCTGGCACATCATTATATTCCAGATATGATTCCCACTCTTTATTAAAATAGTTCATAAAGTCTTTATCTTTCAGTAGTGATATATTAAATTTCCAGCTCCTAGTTTCCCTTGTAGCTTCCCTATTTACTAGTGTAAGAGAAACTGGATGGTGATCACTAATAGCTTGATTTGAACATATTTCAGTGTCTGTGATGTCCCTCACAATAGAGTTACTGGCTAAGAAGAAATCTAGACGCGAATGTGAACTATGAACTGATGAAAAAAAAGTGTATTCCCGAAGAGTTGGGTGAAGAGATCGCCATTCATCGCAAAGACCAAAATCATTCATTTACTGTTTGAGAGTGTCAGTAGCCAGCCATTTTCGGTAAATCCCCGATGTACTGAGCCTGTCGATTGCAGGGTTTAATACCAAGTTGAAGTCCCCTCCTATTATAAGTGTGGTGTCCAAGTGCTCAGAAAGAGAAGTGAAAAACGTGTGAAAAAAGGATGGGTCGTCAACATTTGGGCCATAAACGCTTGCAATACATAGATCCAAATTTTGGACTGAAATTTTTAGTATTATAAATCTACCTTCTGGATCTATTATGGTGTTATTCATAACAAAATGTATTCTTCTATTTACCAGTATAGCTACCCCCTTTGTTTAGAATTAAAGCCGGCTGAGTACATATGGGGGAATTCCGGGGAGGTGAGCGCATCTACAGACGACTTAGAGACAAGTGTCTCCTGCAATAAAACAAAGTCTGCCTGTAGATCGTTCAATCGATTAAAAACTTTTAGCCTCTTCTCCCTGTTTCCAGTTCCACGTATGTTCCACGTGACAAACTTAAATGTAGACATGTTTTCACTAACTGGTTGTGTACTTAAGACTAACTAAATGTGCCTATGTGATTATATATCTGTAATGTACGCATATATGTGTGTATATATATATATGTTGTATATATACACCTATGCATATATAATTGGGTGTGCGCGCATGAGGTCTCTGTGCCATTTGCCTGCAATTACAAGCAAATGGGGTACATGTATTTCAAGTTATTTCTTATAAACCAGAAGTATGAGAAAAAACAAACATGAAGGTTAGTAAGTGGTGGAAAAATGCAGACAACATACAACAATGACCTAAAAACTTCAAAAAAAAAAAAAACTACAACAGACAAACAAACAAACAACAACCTCAACAACAAAGAAATAAACATTTTGACAAATGTTAACAAATTAAACTGAAATCGAGTAAGAGACCTGCGCACAGTCCCACTCTTTTCCCACCTGTAGCTAAAAGAAAAAAGAAATATATAAAATAGTAAATAATTTTTTTTAAAAAGTAAATAATAAAGTAAATAAATTAAAAAAAAATAACTAAAAAAATGGGCTCTAGAATAACCAGGGAGTTATAGTTTCATCCATAAACAGCTTGCTGAAGTGGATGATAAAATAAAGGCAGCGATGAAAGGTTTTAAGCAGGTTTATTGAATCATACCGCCGTCACAGAATCCCCGCTCCAGCCCAAGTGTGTGCAGGCTGGAGCGGAATCCTCAGGCTCTCAGAGAGACACAAAGTGCGTGTCAGCAGCAGCAGTTGAAGTGTGAGAGAGAGAGATTTACAGAGTGGCACCGCATATATACCCAACTACAGACAATACATGAAAAAGCATTCACAGCAGTTGGTATGGGCATTTGCATATGAGAGACATACATAACAATAAGGAGATTGCTGGCCTCTGCTCCAGCTGCAGGACAAAGAGGTTACAAGGCACATCTACATATTGATATCAGTCCCTAGGTCACAGTGAGGACAGGAAGCATGAAACACAATGCATGAATGGCGCATTAACATCCAGTAGTGAAACAATGCATGAATGGCACATTACATCACAGCAGTGCAGCGAAAAAAACCAGAAGTAGCGAGCTGTCTGTCCCAGTCTGTTGTGGGGGTTGTCCCAACCCGCCACATTGCTATCTATATACAGTCTATCCACAGAAACAATAGCTTGTTTACCTTCTTGGATGTTTTGTTTCCTAATGGGAAAAAGCTTCCTTCTCCTTTTCAAGATTTCCTGTGGAAATTGATCATTTAGACCATAATTGGTATTTTTAAGCTGCTTGCCCTGCCTCTGTACCAAAATTTTTTGCTTAAAATGCTCAAATTTCGCAACAATAGGTCTGAGACGTTTATTCTGGGAATTCTTTTGCCCTATTCGGTGGACTCGGTGGAAGGTAATTGAGTTTGTGACTTCGGGGGATAGTTTTAGTTGTGATGACATAAATTCACAGACCAGCTGTTCTGGATTTTCATTATCTTTTTTCAACAATTCCAGAAAAAACGAGGTTATCTCTCATGCTGCATGACTGCAAACTAAGAACTGTCTCCTTCATTTTCCAATTTTTTTTCTTTTTTCTGAGTTTCTCCCTCAACAACGCCAAGCCGTGTGGTTAGTGTGGTAACTGATTTTTTTCAGGCTGTTATTTTCCTCTACGAGAGAGACGAGCTGTGCTTGACTAAACTCAAGACTCTCTCGCAAATTTTGGAATTCTTTATGAAGAAGCTCAACCAGCGCCAGTCTACCATCCATGCTGGCAAGTTTATTCTCAATAGAGAAAAGGATATCACTAACCTCGGTGCCCTGCTGTAATTTCTCGGGCGTTATTTTTGGTGAATCTGCAGGTCTCGGTCGTTTAGACTGAGAAGCAGCGGCAGAAGCAGCGGCAGAACACACACTTGCCTGCTCCATGATACAGCAACGGTCGTAGAATGCGTCAGTATAACTCTCTAATTCCTCCAGCTCCATTTAAAAAAAAAAAAAAATTAACTAATGAATTAATTACAAAAAAAAAAAAAAAAAAACTACCTGTGGAAAAGTTTGTTTTAATCTTGGTCGACAGCAGTCGCCGTTCAGATTATTGCCCAATTGTCTCTAGACGTCTCGTTATCACAGCATCAACTTCCGGATCCTCCAGGCGTCCCCCAGGGCTTTTATTCTGACAGCATCATAACGGGGCTTCCGGCTGTCAAAACCGAGTCACGTTGTGACATCTGTTCGGTATTTTTCCTGATTACATTTCTCCTTTGATTGGTTTGTTATCGGTATTTAAGGAAGCAGCCAAGGCTTACTCCTCGCTGCGACCCCGTCAAACTTCCGTCAAACCCTTGTCTAACGTTCATCTCACAGTAAGTGTACTTCCTCATAGTCTGTGTTCTAGTATCATAGTGTGTATTTCCTCTTAGCCTGAGATTTAGTGTCTGAATGTATATTCGTGTTTTGCCCCTCGTGGCTATTTATTTGTCTTTTTTACCTTTTGTTAATAAAACATGCAAACTCATCGGCCGGCCTTTGGCATCTTATTGATGGCCCGTGAGGGCAATCCCTGACAGAAGGTCACAGCCAGAAGGAGACGCCGGTCACTGTGAGTTTGTTTTTTGGGCTTGTTGTTTTTCCCTGTTTTTCCATGTACCAGCGTGTTGGAGAGGGCACTGCCAGGAGCGGGCTACTCCTTGGACTGGGGCTACGAGCTGATCGTAGCTCTCAGAGAGGTAGGCGACTTCCTCAACGGCGTTCGTAAGGCCTTCACTCCCTTCGACGCACGCTGGCATGTGGACTTCGCTGAGGCGGCAATTAACCGCAATCCTCACCTTGCCAACCACGCCAAAGTCAGAAAAAGGATGGCAGAAATTACGGCTCTCCAGGAGAAGACCCGCGGACCGGAGGGGAACTCCGGCAGGAAGCCGAAGGTGAGGCATTCCCGTTCCTCGCCTCGGGATCCAGTTCCTGTTGTCCATCCAGCTCAGGAGTTCACGTCACCCAAGGGCTGTGCCCATCCACAGCAGAGGAGGACGTCAGCTGGGATTCCCCCAGAAGAGACGCAATGGGCAGCTGAGCTCATCCAGGGCCGTGTGGCTGAGGCTCGCTCTTCCTTACATCCGACTCTAATCATAAGATAAGATAAGATAAGATAAGATAAGATAAGATAAGCCTTTATTAGTCCCACAATGGGGAAATTCCAGGATTGCAACAGCACAGGGATAGCAACACTCAGAGCAATAATTTAGAAAAGAAGAAAATAAAAGCATTGAATATACATACTGTATGTAGACATAAATATATATACACACAGTGCGGAGCATTGTAGCTAGTTGGAATAAACAGCATAACCGTCAATTTAGTTACCATACATAGCATGAATATGTACCCATACATATTGTCACCCTCCATAGCGACTGATATTGTCCTAGTTGTATACTAGAGGGGACCATTTGTGTAAGTCTGTTGCGTCTTTTGCATTCAATACTATTAGGTCGTCACAGGGTTGGTTTTTTTTGCTATCTCTGCGAGCAGCCCTGCTTAGGTTATACAGTCTGACAGCCATAGGTAGGAAGGACCTGCGAAACCTCTCAGTCATGCACCTAGGATGATGTAGTCTGCTGCTAAATGAGCTCCTCAGTGCATTCAGTAAGTCCTGCATAGGGTGGGACTCGGACTCCAGCAGAGATGACAGCTTAGCCACCAACCTTCTCTCTCCTATCTCCTCCACTGGGTCAAGGCGTTGCCCCAGGACAGAACTAGCTTTCTTGATCATTTTGTTCAGTCTCATGAAGCATGTGGTGGCAGCAGTCAGACTGGTGGAGGTCAATGCCCAACTTTATGACTATCCCGAGTTCGCCAAATTGCTGGCCTCTGTCTCTGCAGCAGCGGCGGTTTCCAGACCTGACCTTTGCCTCGCCCTCTGCCAGTAAACGCCATCACCCTGCTCGCGCCCAGCCTCAGCGAGATCCCCATCCGGATCCAGTGCCATGCCGCCGAAAGAACTCTGCCTCCCTGCTAGCTGTTACCCCTGCGTCATGACAGAGGGGAAAGACAGCAGCCTCCACCTCCTGGTCTTCTGTTTCCACTGTTCCATCAACTCCTCGCCCCCGGACTGCCACGACTGCTCCTCCCTCCTCCTTGATGCTCTCTCCAGCTGCTGTGAGCTCCACGAGTCCTGCTTCGGCTGTGCCCGTCATCGATCTGGTTCAAGCGGCTCCTCTTTGTCTTCCTGGGGGGCCCTCCATCACCATCCATAGGGGGAAGGGGAGAACCAAGCCCGTTGCAGCAGGCACCATCGGCCCTCTAGAGAAAAGGCAAGTGCTATTTCGTTCTCTTCCTCCATGCTCTGAATTGCCTTGTCTGACTCCCGGGGGTGGAGTTCGGGGTTCAATCCTCCGAGCTTCCTCCTGCTGTAAACATTAATTGTGAACCTGCATCCCCTGCATCTCCTTCCCCTGAGCATCCCCCAGTGCCAGGAATACACCACTGGAAGAAGGAGCCTGGAGCCCTGGAGAGCCTGGAACCAGTCCCGCAGCCACATCACGGGCAGAGGAGGAGGGTGGACTGCCAGTTGGAGCCTGCAACGATGATTAAGTGTCCCCGGGTCTTCATGGAGGAGCGGTTCGACCCAGCAGGCCACGGATCCCCTGCACCACACCGAGCGGGCCTTCAGCGTGGACCTCAGCACCAGGGAATTCCCAGACTGAGGACCATCATGCCGGCTGCGGAGCCCACCACAGCTGAGTGGGAACCAGGCGTGGACCTCCAGCTTATGGAACCTTGATCGCCAAAGTCTTGGACGACGGTAGAGCCCGAGATCAAGCAAGTGCTCTATTTTGTTTTTCTCTTCTCAATTCTGGAGCATTATTGCCTGTCTCTCAGGGAAGCGAGCCGGGTGCAGCCAATCACTGCATCCGAGCTTGTCTTGTCGGGCTCTGCTGGTGACCCTGATCCCGGTTTTCTTTTTTCCTCTGAGCCTCCTCCCAGGGTCACTGGCGATGAGTCTGTTCCAGTAGTCATCTTGGAGGTTCCAGGTTCGTGCTTGGAGGTCATCCCTGGTGCAGCGCCGGCCCAGTCGGGGTCCGTCGTGGGTGCAGCGCCGGTTCGGTCGGGGTCCAGCAAGGGTGCAGCGCCGATTCAGTTTCAGTTCGGAGAAGGAGCTGCAGATCGGCTGCAGATCGGTCACGTCTCTGTGTCCTAGTGCGCACTGAAAAGAAAAGCTGCATTTCCGTTCTTCCACTACAGACACAGCCGCGAACAGAAAGCCAAAGGAGTGCTTTGATTGGTTTAGATTTGATTGACCGCTCATTCGACTAATAAGAGCCTTGAATTGGGTTTCTGAAACCTTGAAGAACCAATGACTGAAAACCTAGCAAGAAGGACCCGCCTACCAAAGGCTGTGACTACAACGAGCCAATTGAAGCAGAGAAGTTTGACAATTGAAAGCGTGCGTCCCATGCGTAAAATCTGTTTTGTGTAAGCCGCTGTGTGTGACAGTAGCGTTCGCCAGTCTTTTTTTATTACTACTGTTCTTATTTGTTTTGAAAAATCGTTCGCCAAAACCGCAATCATGGAAGCGCAAAACCGCAATAATGGAATCATGGATTGACCGGGTCGCGTGACCAGAACCACGAGTCGCAACAAGCGGACCAGCGTCATGTTCGTCTGACAATGAGGAACAGATGTTCGCCAGCAACGCTGCTGTTGTGGACAGGTAAGTGTTATAACCTAAATTATTCTTTATCAATGAAAATAGTAATCAAAATGACTTTTGACCGATCGGTAAATTGCAACTGTGCGTCATCGCCACATGACGGACCGCGGCGCACGGTCCGGTCCGTGCGCTGCGGTCCGTCATGTGGCGATGTAGCAATGTCTCCTCTGTAGCGGGGGGCGGGGGGGAGTTGTTATCCTCTACATTGCAGATATTTTAGTATAATTTTTAGTGCACTGTAGGTTATTTTTTCTTGTAAAAAAAGGCCACACATTTTTTACGTGGCATGCTTCTTTGTGTGGGGGGGGGGCTTGTTTGTTCATTCATTCATTCTTGAATGAATCAACAACCCCTCCACACACACACACACACACACACAGCCCTGAGTGTCACCTTTCATTAGAGCCCAAGATCAAGCTTCTATATTGAATCATTCAAAAGTTATAGACGTTTTTCCAAACTGTGCCATTTGGCACAATTTGTCACAGTTCTAAAAAGCCTGGTAACAACCTGAGGAAAAAGCTGTGTAATATATTCAATTTTGGTGGTATTGTTACAAAACTTTGACCTCAGCTGGATAACACTTGGTTCTACATTTCTGTTGCATTTTCCAGCCCGTATCTGACAGCTGTGTGTTATTTGCAAGCATTTGATTCCAAAAAAACACCCAGGCGAACTTTTATTTTCTTCAAGTTCAGTATGTTTAGATGACTGTTACTCAGTGGCAGGAGCACTTAGAGAGATTATGACTGTTTTGCCAAAAAATTCAAAGTGTGAGACCAACCCCATGAAGATGCTGCAAAGGGTTGAAGAACAGCTTTTGATTTACTTTGAGTACGTTATTTTTAGGCGTTTTTAGGGAAATTGACCAGAGTGCAAGGGGTTAATTGGCATCAAACTGGGGATTCTAAATTGTCCTTAGGTATGACTGTGAGAGTGAACGGTTGTCTGTCTCTCTGTGTAGGCCCTGCGATGGACTGGCGATCTGTCCAGGGTGTACCCTGCCTCTCGCCCAAAGATGCTGAGATAGGCTCCAGCCCCCCCTGCGACCTGAAAAAGATTAAGCGGAAGATGAATGAATGAATGAAGGAATGAATGGTCTGAGAGTCCTTCAGGTGGCTTTTGGCAAACTCCAGGTGGGCTGCCATGTGCCTTTTACTAAGGAGTGGCTTCCGTCTGGCCCCTCTACGATACAGGCCTGATTGGTGGATTGCTGCAAAGATGGTTGTCCTTCTGGAAGGTTCTCCTCTCTCCACAGAGGAACGCTGGAGCTCTGACAGAGTGACCATCAGGTTCTTGGTCACTTCCCTGACCAAGGCCCTTCTCCCCCAGTCGCTCAGTTTAGACGGCCGGCCAGCTCTAGGAAGAGTCCTGGTGGTTCCGAACTTCTTGCATTTATGGATGATGGAGACCACTGTGCTCATTGGGACCTTCAAAGCAGCAGAAATTTTTCTGTACTCTTCCCCAGATTTGTGCCTTGAGATAATCCTGTCTCGGAGGTCTACAGACAATTCCTTTGACTTCATTCTTGGTTTGTGCTCCAACATGCACTGTCAACTGTGGGACCTTATATAGACAGGTGTGTGTAGGACTGTTGTGATAACAGCAATTATGTAGTACCATGCTATGGACAAGCCTACCACGGAGGATAATGAGCAACCGCAACAACCAGGGAGTATAACCCCTGAAAGGTTAATATTTTATGCACTGAAGTAAAAAAGCAGGCTTTTATTTTGGCAACGGTGGATTTGTTTTCACTTTCTGTGCCTGCTTGTGGAATTGTCAGTAAGGCTAAAGTGCTTAGAAGACAGTCGAGCTGCGAATGCTAATGTTAATCTGTTTATGGACCCGTAATGAGGCACAAGCTTCTACGGTGGTCGTAGTTTATATGTTTTACTTGTTGTGTGCTGTGCTAAAATAAGACATTAAAACTGTAAACTTCACCAGCAGTCAAGACCATTGCCATCACACATTACAGAGAACCGTACAAAAAACTAACACAGGATTTGACAAACTTCACACAGCACAATTTAGATAAAATAAAACTACACGGAACCTTGAAACAGTGGAATAGAATTTTCTGAGATCGAGATCGCTATTCTGCTTCTTTAATCTTAATCTAGTTCCTAATCTTCCCAGACTTCTCTGATCTCTTTCTGTCTCTTTCTTGCATTTTTCTGCTGTTTTCTGTCTATTTCTGATCTAAATCTTATTCTCTCTTATTCTGTCCCATTCTTTCATTTCTCTTTCTTACATGCAGGGCAGCTCCTCACTCCTTTTAACTGAGCACGCCTTTGGGTCATAAAAACTTGGGCCGATCGCAAGACGGACCAATCAACTTTGTAAAAAGCAGTTTGAAATGGCCGTCATCCAATGTGAAAACATTTCTTTGTTTGAGAGCAGCCAATCAAACGAAGACACCATCCCATGAAAATGCAGAGGAGAATTAATACTCATTCATTTCTTATAAAATTAGGTGCTCAATATAAGATCTAACTAAATTAAATGACTTGGCTAATATTTGGTGATCATGTATTTATACCATTACTCTGATATTACATTTGTTTGAATAACACTCATGAACATAACATTTCTTATACATAATTATGATACATGCACTCATATTCTAGATCAAAGATTAATGAAGTACTGCAAACCATGGTTGGTGATAAAAAGGATGATTTTCAGTGTCCTTAGGATCCGGAGGAGAGGATAAGCTGAAAGCAACTTATTGTTTAGTACAAATTAACAGTCAGATCATACATACTGAAACACATTCCGTAGGTATCCACTAGGAGGTACTGTTGAGCTGTAGATAATTTCTTTAGGTCCATGATATCTGGACAGAGGATCTGGTAATCGTCAAAAGTCTTACAGCTGTCTGGTTAAGCCATTTATGACCCTTTAAGAGCATTAGTTTCCTGTAAGGCGGATGCTATCCAAATGCAATGTTCACGTTGGGGGTCTGGTCTGGAGTTTTTTTATGGTCCCTTTAAGCCTTTAAAAGCAAATTCTGATCCTTACCATCTCTGTAAGAGGCAACTGTTTACATTGGGGTCCTGGGAAAAACATCCTTGGTCAGGCCTTGAGTGAGTGTAGTTAAAATGAAAGCAAGTGATATTCCTGTAGAATGAAGAAAAGTGATTTTCCTGTAGAAGGAAGAAAGTGAAATTCCTGTAGAATGGAGGGAAGTGATCTTCTGTCTTGGATTGAGGAGACGATGATGCTACAGATGGGTACACGGTCTCTTTCTGGGATCAAACCTGACTTCTGTCCTAGACCTTCTTGCTGTGAGCACAATGCAAAAAAAAAAAGAAAAAAGAACACACCCGATGGAAAGCAAGTGTTTTGCATTGGGCTAAGCTGGTGAAGTTGACTGAACATTTGCATTTACACTCCCTTAACATTTGTTTATGGGACTCTGACCAAAAGCTTAAAAATGAAGACGATTGCACAGAGTGATGTACAACTGTCCTGATGTGTTTTTAATCACTCACCTGTTAAAACCTCTGCTTCACTGAGATTGACTATACACAGAAATATTTTCAAAAACAAAGCAAACAAAACAATGAAATAAATTGGTCATTGATGAATAGGGAAAAAAAAAATATTACTTGGAATAAAAATTTAACCAGCATCCATATTAGTGTTGCAAACAAGAAAAATGTTGAAAATTTATTAAGAAAAAGTCACAAATTTATAAGAGAAAGGGTGGCAAATTTACAAGAAAGAATTCACAAATTTCTGAGAAAACAGATGTACATTTGCAAGAAAAAAAACCAAATTTATGAGGAAAAAAAATTGAGGAAAAAGTAGCAAATTTAAAAGATAAAAAAGTGAAAGTTTAAAAAAAAAAGCTGCAGATTTATGAAAAGTTTTTTTTTTTAAATTCACCAAAAAAAAGTTTATAGAAAAAAATTGCAATTTTAAAAGTTACAAAAAAGTCACAAATTTAACAAAAAAAGTGGCAAATTTACAAGAAAGAATTCACAAATTTTTGAGAAAACCATTGTAAACAAATTCATGAGGACAAAAAGACACAAATTTATGAGGAAAAAAATGAAAATTGATGAGAAAAATGCAAATTTAGGATAAAAATTAGAAAACCTACAAAAAAGTAGCAGACTTATGAGAGAGGCTCAAAATTTACCCCCCCCCCCCCCACAAAAAAAAGGAAAAAAAATCACAAATTTGTGAGACATTTCAGCAAATTAAAGGAAGAAAGTGTGAAGTTTTGAAGAAAAAATGGAATATTTGTGGAAAGAAAATTACAAATTCACAAACAAAAGTCAAACAGGACAAAAAAGTGGAAAATTCAATAGGCAGAATTCACAGATTTATTGTTTTTTGTTTTTTTTTTCCGGTTCCGGTTCCGCCGGACCGGTGGCGCCACACGAGTAGGCTGCCCGTTGCAACAGCCTTTTTTTTAATCTTCCTTCTTCTTTCTACACCTTTCACTCTGTATATATATCACGGACGCACGGATCGCCCCGGGGGTCTCCCGGGTCGGCGGACGGAGCCACGGTTTGCAGCGGGAGACGCTACAGCGGGGAGGAGCTAGTGCTAGCTAGCACTTGGCCGCCGCCCGGTGCTAATGGGAAACTCGACATACCGGGAGCTGTAGCGAAAACGACGCGGGTGCCGGGCTGGAGTTTAAAAGTATAAAAAGTATACTTGGAGTATAAAAAAGTCTACACACCCCTGTTCAAATGCCAGGTTTTTGTGATGTAATAAATGAGACCAAGATAAATAATTTCAAAACTTTTTCCACCATTAATGTGACCCATAACCTGTACAACCCAATTGAAAAACAAACTGAAATCTTTTCAGGGGAAAAATAAAAAATAAAAAGCTTTCAATAACCTGGCTGCATAAATATGCACACCCTTAAACTAATACTTTGTTGCAGCACCTTTGGCTTTTATTACAGCACTCAGTCTTTTTGGGTAGGAGTCTGTCAGCGTGGCACATCTTGATGTTGCAATATTTGCCCACACTTCTTTGCAAAAATGCTCCAAATCTGTCAGATTGCGAGGGCATCTCCTGCACACAGCCTCTTCAGATCACCCAACAGATAGTCGATCGGATTCAGGTCTGGACTCGGGCTGGGTCATAACAAAACCTTAATCTTTTTCTGGTGAAGCCATTCATTTGCTGATTTGGATGTGTGCTTTGGGTCATTGTCGTGCTGAAAGATGAAGTTCCCCTTCATCTTCAGCTTTCTAGCAGAAGCCTGAAGGTTTTGTGCCAACACTGACTGGTATTTGGAACTGTTCATAATTCCCTCCACCTTGACTAAGGCCCCAGTTCCAGCTGAAGAAAAACAGCCCCAAAGCATGATGCTGCCATCGCCATGCTTCACTGTAGGTATGGTGTTCTTTTGGTGATGAACAGTATTGTTTGCGCCAAATATACATACCTTTTGGAATTATGGCCAAAAAGTTCAACCTTGGGAGATTTCAAATGTGTTTTTGCAAAATGTAGCCGGGCTTGGATGTTTTTCTTCATAAGATAAGGCTTCCGTCTTGCCACCCTACCCCATAGGCCAGACATATGAAGATGACGGGAGATTGTTGTCACATGTACTAAACAGCCAGTACTGTCAGCCCCTTGGCAGCCTTCCTGACCAGTTTTCTTCTCGCCTTTTCATCAATTTTGGAGGGACGTCCAGTTCTTGGTAATGTCACTGTTGTGCCATATTTTGTCCACTTGATGATGACTTGGTGAAGGATGTGGACTGCATCCTTGCCTTGAGTGTCCTGGCACAGCAACGGAGGGATATCACCACCCTCTATATGCGGCCTACGTTGACCTCAAAACTGCCTTTGACTCCCTAGAAAGGAACACCCTCTGGCAACTCCTTTGTGGCTTTGGAGATCCGTCCAAGTACATCAACATTCTCTGAGATTGCTACACCAACCCCACGTGTAGGGTACACGCCGAGGGTGACATGTCAGACCCTTTGGTCATCATCTCTGGTGTCTGGCAGGGATGCGTCGCCACGCCAAACCTCTTCAATGTTACGGTTGACTACTGGGTCAAGAACGCAACAGAACACTGCCCCAATCTCAGAGTTGACTTCCACTCCCACTTCACAGACATGTGCTATGAAGACGACGTGGTGCTTTTCGCCATGCATATAGACATAATTGCTGAGGAACTAGAGCTGCTTGCAAAGGAAGCATCACCCCTGGGCCTTACCATCAGCTGGGCAAAGACAAAGATCAGTTATGACCAGCATGTGGTATATTTTATTTCAAAAGGGAAACAAATGTTAATGCTACTAACAGTGCACATTGAGTTTTTATGTACTTTGAGATATGCCTCGGTAAGATGTGACCAAAATGGTTATTTACAGAATTTTATTTTTTTTTCCATTCTATTTGTTGTTCAAGAGGAAAATATTTCTACTACTTCAAGTTCTGCTCAACCTCAGCGCTGTTATTGTTTTTATGCACTGTTGATGTGCCTTTGTCATGTGCCAAACGCATATTTAAAACCAAGATAATGAATAAAAAATGCATTTTTTCATTGTACTAATCTGAGTTGGTTTGAAATTTGTCATATTCAACAAATTGCTGAACATGTGCGGCCCAGTTACATGTCTTGATTTCAAATTGTGGCCCAACTGATTTTCTAAGTGAATAGCCCTGTCCTAAAGCCTCAAAAAAGCCTTTTCTGTTTAAATGTTTGGGAAATCATTGTATGAAAACAATAAGGTTTATAAATTAATTTGCATTAGAACGAGGGAAATAAGTATTGGATCCCCTACCAATCAGCAAAAATTCTGACCCACACAGACTAGTTATGTATCCATGAGGCCCATAAATTAGTCCTGTCCCTTTACAGTGCATCCAGAAAGTATTCACAGCGCTTCACTTTTTTCACATTTAATGTTACAGCCTTATTCCAAAATGGATTAAATCCATTTTTTCCTCAAAATTCTACACATAACACCTCATAAAGACAATGTGGGGATAATTTTTTTTTTTGAGATTTTTGCAAATTTATTAAAAAGAAAAAAAAAACTAAGAAATCACATGTATATAAGTATTCACATCCTTTGCTCAATACTTTGTTGATGCACCTTTGACAGCAATTACAGCCTCAAGTCTTTTTGACTATGATGCCACAAGCTTGGCACACCTATCTTTGGGCAGTCTGGCCCATTCCTCTTTGCAGCACCTCAAGCTCCATCAGGTTGGATGGGAAGTGTCGGTGCACAGCCATTTTCAGATCTCTTTTGGATTGGATCTGAGCTCATTCTTTCTGTCATTACCCAAAGCTCATGACCATAGGTGAGGAACGTAGACTGACTGGTAAATCAACAGCTTTGCCTTAAAGCTCATCTCCCTCTTCACCACGACAGACCAGAACAACATCCACACCTGCAGATGCTGCTGTAATTTTTCTGTCAATCTCCCACTCCATTCTCCTCGCACTCGTGAATGAAACCCCGAGATGCAGGAGCTCGTCCCCGACCCAGAAAGAACAATCCACCTTTTTCTGGCTGAGGACCATGGCCTCAGACTTGGAGGTGCTGATTCTCATCCCAGCCGCTTCACACTCAGTAATAAACCATCCCCATAAGACCTGTAGGTCATTGTTCGATGAAGCCAACAGGACATCTGCAAACAGCAGAGATGAGATCTGGGGTCACCAAACATGACACCCTCCTCAAGGAGGGACGGCATCTTCATCAAGAAATACAACACAGGTGAGGGAGCTATCAGAGATGAATGTGCAAAGTAAAGTTTTATTATCCTTCCATCCATCCATCCATCTTCTACCGCTTTTCCGGAGGTCCGGGTCGCGGAGGAAGCAGTTCAAGCAGAGAAGCCCAGACTTCCCTCTCCCCCGCCACCTGCTCCAGCTCTTCAGAGAAGATACCAAGGCGTTCCCAGACCAGCTGGGAGACATAGTCTCTCCACCGTGTCCTGGGTCTGCCCCGGGGTCTCCTCCCAGTGGGACGTGCCTGAAACACCTCAAGTGGGAGGCATCCAGGAGGCATCCTAATCAGATGCCCATACCACCTCAACTGACTCCTTTCAATGTGGAGGAGCAGTGGTTCTACTCTGAGCCTCTCCCGGATGACTGAGCTCCTCACCCTATCTCTGAGGGTGAGTCCAGCAATCCTACGGAGAAAGCTCATTTCAGCCGCTTGTATCCGCGATCTCGTTCTTTCGGTCATTACCCAAAGCTCGTGACCATAGGTGAGAGTAGGAACGTAGATTGACTGGTAAATCGACAGCTTTGCCTTAGAACTCAGCTCCCTCTTCACCACAACAGACTGGTACAACGTCCACATCACTGCAGATGCTGCTCTAATCCGTCTGTCGATCTCTCGCTCCATTTTCCCCTCACTCGTGAACAAGACCCCAAGATACTTAAACTCCTCCACTTGGGGCAGGAGCCTGTCCCCAACCCAGAGAGGACAATCCACCTTTTTCCAGCTGAGGACCATGGACTCGGACTTGGAGGTGCTGATTCTCATCCCAGCCGCTTCACACTCAGCGGAAAACCGTCCCAGCAAGAGCTGTAGGTCATTGCTGGATGAAGCCAACAGGACAACATCATCTGCAAACAACAGAGATGAGATCCTGTGGTCACCAAGCATGACACCCTCCATTCCCTGGCTGCGCCTAGAAATCCTGTCCATAAAAATTATGAACAGGATCGGTGACAAAGGGCAGCCCTGGCGGAGTCCAACTCTCACTGGGAATGACTCCGACCGAGTGTTGGCAATACGAACCAAACTATCACAACGGTCGTACAGAAACCGAATAGCTCGTAACAACAAGCCCGATACCCCATACTCCCGAAGCACCCCCCACAAAAATCCACGAGGGACGCGGTCAAATGCCTTCTCCAAGTCCACAAAACACATGTAAACTGGTTGGTCAAACTCCCACGAACCCTCAAGAATTCTCAAGAGGGTAAAGAGCTGGTCCGATGTGCCACAGGCAGGACGAAAACCACATTGCTCCTCCTGAACCCGAGGTTCGACCAACGGCCGGACTCTCCTCTCCAGTACCTTGGCATAGACCTTCCTAGGGAGGCTGAGGAGTGTGATCCCTCTAAAGTTGGAGCACACCCTCCGGTCCCCTTTTTTGAAGAGAGGAACCACCGCCCCGGTTTGCCATGCCAAAGGCACTGCCCCCGACCTCCACGCAATGTTGCAGAGGCGTGTCAACCATGACAGCCCAACAACATCCAGGGCCTTGAGGTACTCAGGGCAAATCTCGTCCACCCCCGGGGCCCGGCCTCCAAGGAAATTTTTAACCACCTTGGTGACCTCAGCCCCTGTGATAGGCGAGTCATCCCCCTCGTCCCCAAACCCTGCTTCCTCTGTGGAAGGCGTATCAGTGGGATACTAAAGTTTTATTATAGAAATTTTAAAAATAGCCTCAGTTTCCTTTCTTTAACATTGTTAACAAGTGAGCAGCTTTAACCTCATGGTGATTCAACGGCCTGCCCGTGGGCCATCTTACTGCTGCCACACAGCAGTGTGGGTTGTTTTAATTGCTCACCAATTAAAATTGCTGCTTAGTTGAAACCAACGGGCTGCACGGTGGCGCAGTGGTTAGCACTGTGGCAGCACAGTTTTACCCTCGGCCGGGGGATCGCGGGGACCGTGACATCGTGGGTTCGATCCCTGCCCCCGGCCAACAGTGATCTGTGTGGAGTTTGCATGTTCTCTCCGTGTTTGCGTGGGTTTACTCCGGGATTTCTCCGGTTTCCTCCCACATGCCAAAAACATGCAGGTTAGGGAGTTAAGGGGCGCTTGCGCATGCAACGACCGGCAGCTGGTGGTTTGTCACCAGACTGCAAAAACAAATCTACTTACGGGTACAAAATAAGTAATAAAAAAAAAAAACTATATATTTAAATATTTTCCATTATTATGTCAGCGATTCTAAATATTAATTGTGATTAATCGCCAAAATTTGGCTTTTTTTCACGATTAATCATTATTAAAATGAGAGGCTGCAAATTTACAAGAAAAAATTGTAATTTTTTAAGGAAAGCATAACAAATTTATGAGAAAAACATTGCAAATTTATAAGAAAGTAGCAAATTCATGTGAAAAGGTAGCAAGAAAAAAGTTGCAACTTTACAACCAAAAAGTAGTAAATTTATGAGAAAAATGTGCAGATTTAAAAGAAAAAGTTGCAAACAAAGCTGCAAAGCTTTCACAAAAATACTGTCGTTTTTACTTCATCACTTGAGTTAAAGTGATAGAATACAATCACATCACTATTGCAAACATCAAAAATCAAGAGTCAGCAGAAAACCTTTTACACATGCAAAAGAAGACACTGCAATAGAAAAAAGTTTCATCTTCATTTTTCTATGTCACACAAGCCGTGCATTTAAAGTCATAAAAATATGTTGGTCTGCAAGTGTCAGGTGTGTCACAGCAAAACTATTAGCAAAATGTGGATCAATGACTTTATGACGATGGACCTGTTTCTGTAGCTTTTGCAATGCCACTGTACACCTGGTCATTGTCAGGGTGATTTGTGTACTGTAGTAGCAGCACCGCAGTAGTCAAACAGGGCAATGGCTGGGTTAAATAACATCTTTGTGGTGGTGGTGCCGCTGACATTTTTGTGGACTCCTTCAGCAGCAGGTAAGTGGTGCGTTTACTGCTCATTAAGCTTAAACCACAAGTGTGTTAGGTTGTGTTTTCATAACGGTTGTCCTTTGAGAAAAAGACAGACAGGAAACACGATGAATGGCACACAAGAGGTCAGAGATTATAAAGATCAGACTGTGGAGGAGATCAGATGGATTATCTCAGTGATCATGTGTGCGTGGGTCTATTTACACTATAGTCAGAATATGAAATAATTAGTCATTTTATCTTTTGAGTAACACTGAAAACAGTATGGATGCCTTTACCATATACTGTATGTAAGACCTTTGGGGGGGAAAATGTGATCTGCATGAATTTGAAGTTAGGTGAAGTTAGGCTGAACCTGCCTTATAAAGACTCACTAACAGGTCAGGCAGATCCATCCATCCATCCATCTTCTTCTGCTTAATCCTTTTCGGGTCGTGGGGGTGGGGGGGTGGGGGCTGGAGCCTATCCCAGCAAATTTGGGCGAGAGGCAGGGTCCACCCTCGACAGATCGCCAGTCCATCACAGAGAGACAGACAACCAACCATTCACTCTCACATCCATACCTAAGGACAATGTAGAATCCCCCAGTTGATGCCAATTAACCTAACCTGCATGTTTTTGGCATGTGGGAGGAAACCAGAGAAATCCCGGAGTAAACCCACGCAGACACGGGGAGAACATGCAAACTCCACACAGATCACTGTTGGTCGAGGGCTGGGATCGAACCCAGGATCCCCCCGCCAAGGGTGAGTTGCTGTGCTGCCGCAGTGCTAACCATTCCGCCACTACGCTGCCCATTTTTGTTACCAATTACAAAAAAAGTAGCAAATACAGTAAATGAGTAAATAAATTGAAAATTTTTGAGAAAAAAGTTATAAATTTGAAAGAAAAAGGTCACAAATTTAGGAGAAAAAGTTACAAATTTTCAAGAAAATAGCAAATTTATAAGGAAACGAGTAAAAAATTTGCAAGATTACAGTAAAGAGTGGCAAATTTATGATAAAGTTCAAAAATTACAAGAAAAAGGTAGCAAATTTGCAAGAAAAAGTGATAATTTTACAAGAAAACTAACAAATTTATGAAAAAAGTTGTAAGTTTCCATTAAAAAGTTGCAAATTTATGAGGAAGTTTCAAATTTTCAAAAAAAATGTATCAACTTAGGATGAAATGAAAATAGCAAATTTATGAGAAAATAAGTAAACTATGGCGGCACATGGGGAGAGCATAATTGTGTACCATCTTAGACAAGAACAAAGAGCAGGGGTTCCCTGGTGAGATAACAGGGAGGTGTGAAGGATGAATGAAGTGAATGCAATGTGAGACGAAGGTCACCTTTTGTGTGTTAGAAGCTTCAAGAGGAATGCCATGTTATTTCAGAGAAGAGTCTCTGCTGAGATATCATTCTGTCTGTGCTTGTTGTGTGAGTTGTGTAATAAACCGTCTGAGACAAATCCGCTTATTCATTTACACGCTCCACGCTGGTGACTGACATAACGCACGGCTCAGGAGACGCACACACACAGGCTTAGAGTAGTTCAAATAGTTTATTAACAACAGGCGTGAATGAGTGCGTGTCTGCGGGATGTAAATGTGTTGGTGGCGGCGTCTGCTTCAGGCACAGAGGCAGGTGACCGTACAGCCGAGCAACCCTATGGAGAAAGCACAGGGAGAGGGTGACGGGCATACACCAACACAGGAGGGATTATGGCAAGAGAAGGACTTACTTGGATGACAGGACAGCTGGCACAGCAAGGGGCAAAACCCGGGAGACAGCCACCTGGAGGGCTCGGTGCAGCAGCGAGGAGTAGGCGTTGGAGGGAAGACGTCCGCCGCCGGGAAATCCACCTGTGCACAGGGGAGCAGACTGGAGAGAGAAGGTAAGGCTTCTTACCCAAATAATTGTGCTGAAGATTGTAGATGACTCACAACGGTGAGGAACGAAGTCTGACGGCTTCAGGCCGAGGCTCCGGGCGAGGCAGCCTTTATCCCTCGCCGCTGATGATGATCAGGTGCGTGAGCAGGTGGCGCCGCTGATGAATGGCGCAGCGTGACAGTACTCCCCCCTCTAGCAGCGCCTCCTGGCGATGGCTTATCCGGGTGCGCTCGGTGGAAGTCCGCGATGAGTGATGGGTCCAACACGAACGACGGGGGCACCCACTGTCGATGCTCGGGCCCATAGCCCTCCCAGTCCACCAAGTATTGCAACCCACGACCTCGGCGCCGGGAGTCCAGGATGGAGGAGACGGACCAGGCCGGATGGCCACCAATCATCCGGGGCGCGGGTTGCGCTGCAGGAGGAGGGCAAAGGGGGTCGGTGACTGCCAGCTTCACCTTTGACACGTGGAAGGTGGGATGGATGCGGAGGGAGGGGGGAATAGCCACGCGCACAGCCACCGGGTTGATGATCCGGGTGATGGGATAGGGACCCATGAACCGCTGTGCCAGCTTCCTCCTCTCGCCCTTCAATGTAACGTCCTGGGTAGACACATAAACTCGTTGTCCAACTCTGTACGCCGGGGCAGGTCGTCTGTGCCGGTCCGCCACGGTCCTGTTGCGCTCCGCTGTGCGTAAAAGCGCATGATGCGTGGCAGCCCAGGTGGAGCGGAACTGCCTGAGATGCACCCTAACTGAGGGGACAGTTACCTCGCTCTCCTGCGCTGGAAGCAGCGGGGGGTCGTAACCCAGGGACGCCTTGAAGAGGGACATCCCTGTTGCAGAAGAGCGGGCGGTGTTGTGGGCGTACTCAACCCAGGCGAGATGGTTGCTCCAGGACGTAGGTTTGGACCTGGTCACACAGCGGAGCGCAGCCTCCAGCTCCTGGTTGGTCCTCTCACACTGCCCGTTAGATTGGGGGTGATGGCCGGAGGAGAGGCTCACCTTGGCTCCGATGGCGTTACAGAAAGATCTCCAAACCTCGGATGAAAATTGGGGGCCCCGGTCCGAGACCACGTCCACCGGAATCCCGTGCAGCCTGACCACATGTTGGACGAGGAGATCCGCCGTCTCCAGGGCGGTGGGGAGACCCCGCAGGGGAACGAAGTGTGCGGCCTTGGAGAAACGGTCCACGATGATCAGGATGGTGTCAAAAGAGTTGGAAACGGGGAGTCCGGTGACAAAATCCAACGTGATGTGCGACCAGGGCCTGCCAGGAACGGGCAGGGGCTGGAGCAGACCCGCTGGAGGGGCATTTCCCGACTTGCTGGTGGCACAGATTGGGCAAGCCCGGGCGTAGCGGGCTGCGTCCCTCCACAGGCCTGGCCACCAAAAGGACCGTTGGAGGAGGCTGATCATCCTGGAGGTGCCGGGATGACAGGTGAGCCGGGAGGTGTGGAGCCAGTGGATGACCTCTCCTCGGACCGCAGATGGAACGAACAGTTTTCCCTCTGGTCCGCCACCAGGATCAGGTTCCACCTCCTGCGCCTTCCGGATCTTGCTCTCGATGTCCCAAGAGATGGCTCCCACAACACACGACCTGGGCAGGATAGTGTGGGGCGTCTCCTCAGCCTCCACGGGGGTGAACTGCCTAGAGAGGGCATCAGGCAGGCCGTTCTTGGAGCCTGGCCTGAAGGTGATAGAAAAGTGGAACCTGGCAAAGAACAATGACCAGCGCGCCTGGCGGGCATTCAGGCGCTTGGCAGATCGTAAATATTCTAGGTTCTTGTGGTCCGTCAGGACCACGAACCGCAGGTCCGCCCCCTCTAGCCAGTGGCGCCACTCCTGTAAGGCGAGTTTAATGGCCAGGAGCTCTCTGTCCCCCACATCGTAGTTCCTCTCTGCCGGGGACAGGCGCCGGGAGAAGAAGGCGCAGGGTCGTTTGGCGCCATCGTCAGGCGACCGCTGGGATAGTACTGCTCCCACTCCCGTGTCCGAGGCGTCCACCTCCACAATGCACTGCAGCGCGGGGTCGATCTGGCGAAGGACCCGGGAGGAGGAGAACTCCGCCTTCAGCGCCTTAAAGGCAGCAGCGACCTCTTCGGTCCACCGGAAAGGGACCTTCGGGGACGTGAGGCGGGTCAGTGGTCCGACGATCGAGCTGAAATTTGGGACAAAGCGGCGGTAAAAATTGGCGAAGCCAACAAACTGTTGCACCTGCTTCCGGGATGCGGGAGTAGGCCACTCCACCACCGCCTTCACCTTCTCTGGGTCTGGGAGCACCTGGTCTTGAGAGATGATGAATCCCAGGAAGGATGTGGTCCTAGCGTAGAATTCGCACTTTTCAGCCTTCACGTAGAGCCAATTTTCCAGCAGTCTTTGGAGGACCCGCCTCACATGGACCTGGTGCTCGTCCCTGGACCTGGAGAAGATAAGAATATCGTCCAGGTAGACGAACACGAAGAGGCCGATGAAATCCCAGAGGACGTCATTGATGAGGCGCTGAAAGACGGCAGGAGCGTTGGTCAACCCGAACGGCATGACCAGGTATTCAAAGTGGCCGTTCGGGGTACGGAAGGCTGTTTTCCATTCATCTCCCTCCCGGATCCGGACGAGGTGGTAAGCGCTGCGTAGATCCAGCTTGGTAAACCAGGTCGCCCCCTGGAGGGAGTGGAAGGCAGTGTCCATGAGGGGCAGGGTGTAACGGTCCCTCTCAGTGATGTCATTGAGCGCTCGGTAGTCTATGCAGGGGCGGAGGGATCCGTCCTTTTTCCCAACGAAGAAAAACCCTGCCCCCATGGGTGACGACGATGGGCGAATAATCCCAGCGCTCAGTGATTCTTTCAGGTAGGTATTCATCGTCTCCTTCTCCGGCGCAGACAGGCTGTATAGCCGACCAGAAGGTAGGGGAGCCCCCTGGCGGCGGTTGATAGCACAGTCATAGGGCTGATGCGGGGGAAGAGACATAGCTTTCGTCTTGCTAAATACCATACCCAGGTCGTGAAATTTCGGAGGCACCAGAGACAGGTCCGGAGGTGCTGTGTCCGTCACAGGGGGAGCAGCGGACGGGGAGCAGGCAGCGGACTGAAGGCAGGTGCCCATGCAAAATGTACTCCATGCCGATACCCCAGCTGATCTCCAGTCCAGGACAGGGTTGTGGAGGCGTAGCCAGGGATACCCCAGGATGACGGGCGACACAGAGTTGGGCAGGATGTAAAAAACCATCTCCTCCCGGTGGTTCCCTGAGATGATGACTGGGACGGGAACGGTCTGATGAGAAACTCTCCCAAGGGAGGCACGGGAGAGGTGGACCAGGGAGATGGGGTGTTTTAGTGCCTGACAGCGGATGCCCAATCGGGTTGCCAGGCTGTGTGAAATGAAGCTGCCTTCTGCGTCCGAATCCACCAGTGTGTGGGTGAGGTGCCCAGTGGGATTGTGGCAGAAACGGATGGGCAGCTTCAATTGGGTGAGGGGACTTTGCCGATTGACGTCCGCGAGGCCCCCTACAGTGACTCGCGGACCCCGCCGTTTGGCTTCTGTGGGCAAAGCTCTACCGTGTGTTGACTGTCTCCTCAATACATGCAGAGACCCAACTCACGGCGGCGCTGTCTCTCCGCCGGGGAGAGCTTTGCCCAGCCCGTCACCATCGGCTCCAACTCCTCGGGGCACGATGGTGGCGGCGTCGCCAGGGGGCGAGCTTGGGGCAGGCGCAGCGAGGCTCCCCGAGGGCGAGAAGCAGATGGCTTCCGTCCTGAGGAGCGCTCGCGCAGCCTGTTGTCCAAGCTGATGGCCAGTGAAGTTAGCTCCGCTAGCGTTCCGGGGATATCCCGTCCCGCCAGTTCATCCCTCAGATCACTATTGAGGCTGCTGAGGAACAGGCCGCAGAGGGAGCGTTCCTCCCAGCCCAGTTCCTCCGCCGCTACCCGGTATTCGATAGCATAGTCCGCGGCCGACCGGCTTCCCTGCTGGAGAGTGAGAAGCCGATCGACCTGGACCGTCTCGGAGTGAGAATGATCGACCACCTCCAGGAAGCGCCTCACGAACTCGGCATAGGTGAGGGTGGCATAACTGGGTCTCGCCATTATAGCGTAGGCCCAAGTTAAAGCGCGCCCCTCCAGGAGATTCCCTATGTAGCCGATTCGGCTGTGATCTGAGGGGAAGTCTCCGGGCACCCGTCGAACATGGACTCACACTGCATCACAAACCCCCGCGCTCCGCCGAGCTTTCCGCTAAAGCGAGCGGGGGTCGGAATTGGTGTGAGCCGGGCCGGTGCCACCGGAGCTGGCTGGACGGCCGCAGGAACAGCAGGAGCTGCGCCACCCTGAGGAGCCGGGGGGAATGGCTGCTGGGGGTCCAGGCGGTCCAATCGGTTAGTAATTATTACCAATTGATTTAGGATCACCTGTTGTTGATAAGCAATCTGATCCACTCTAGCCTCGAGAGTGGTAAGCCGGTGCGCGAGCCCGCCGTCTGCCGAGCCGCTCTGCTGAAGCCGTACTGACATAACGCACGGCTTAGGAGACGCACACACACAGGCTTAGAGTAGTTCAAATAGTTTATTAACAACAGGCGTGAATGAGTGCGTGTCTGCGGGATGTAAATGTGTTGGTGGCGGCGTCTGCTTCAGGCACAGAGGCAGGTGACCGTACAGCTGAGCAACCCTATGGAGAAAGCACAGGGAGAGGGTGACGGGCATACACCAACACAGGAGGGATTATGGCAAGAGAAGGACTTACTTGGATGACAGGACAGCTGGCACAGCAAGGGGCGAAACCCGGGAGACAGCCACCTGGAGGGCTCGGTGCAGCAGCGAGGAGTAGGCGTTGGAGGGAAGACGTCCGCCGCCGGGAAATCCACCTGTGCACAGGGGAGCAGACTGGAGAGAGAAGGTAAGGCTTCTTACCCAAATAATTGTGCTGAAGATTGTAGATGACTCACAACGGTGAGGAACGAAGTCTGACGGCTTCAGGCCGAGGCTCCGGGCGAGGCAGCCTTTATCCCTCGCCGCTGATGATGATCAGGTGCGTGAGCAGGTGGCGCCGCTGATGAATGGCGCGGCGTGACAGTGACCCAAGACAAATCATGGAACATGAAGAAAGATCCCCGGAGCCAACCTCGACGGGAACCCCCAGCCACGCATGTGCTGTTGCGATCAAGCTACCGGATTTTTGGCAGCACAACCCGCGCTCCTGGTTCCACCTCATCGAGGCGCAGTTCGCCCTCCGGGGGATATCGGCGGATGACACCAAGTTCCACTATGTGGTCGCAGCGCTCGACGCCCACACGGCTCAACACGTAGAGAGCCTGCTCAATCAGCCACCAACCGACGGCAAGTACGATGCACTGAAGGCTGCGCTCATCCAGCACTACACACTCTCAGATGGTGAGAGAGCAGAGAGACTCCTGACGCGGATCGAGTGGGGAGACGGGTCGGCCATAGACCTGATGGAGAAGATGCTGAGGTTAAAGGGCACAGACGACTACCATTTTATTTTTACCCACCTCTTCCTCCGGAACCTTCCGTCAGCGGCAAGAGCGACCCTGGCCAATTCGCCGTTGCTGGCCAAGCGGGACTATCGTGCACTAGCCCAGGAAGCAGACCGGATCATCGTCGCCACCAGGGCGTTCACGACCATTGCGGCAGCGACGGAGCTCGGCGCAACGACCGGAGGAGGCGAGGAGCCATCGACGGCAGCAGCAGAGCCACCGACCGCAGCAGCAGCGGGGGCCAAGGAACGCGGGGGAGACACGCTTTGTTTCTACCACCGCCACTTCGCAGAGAGGGCACGCAAATGTATACCACCGTGCCAATTCAAGTGACTCAGGAAACACCAAGACCGGGGGTCGGTAGCAGCAGCAACCCTCGGGGAGGAGAACAAGCTGCTCTACTTGATGGACGCACGCTCGGGGAGGCATTTCCTCGTGGACACCGGCGCCCAGAAGAGTTTCATTCGGCCGACCTACACTGACCGGCAGGCAGGATCTAGCGCCCCCGAGATGGCAGCAGCAAACGGCTTGGAGATTAAGACCTTTGGTGAGAGGACTCTACTCTTGTCTCTACAAGGCCATACATTTGAGTGGACTTTTGTCATCGTTAAACATGGGGTGGAGCATTTTATCACCACCACCGGGCCGCCCGTTTTTGCAAGACCTCGGCGCTTGGACGCAGCTAAACTGGCCATAGCGCGTGAGGAGTTCGCCAACCTGGAGAGGTTGGGCATCATCAGGCGCTCAAACAGCTCATGGGCTTCCCCGCTACACATGGTCCCTAAAGCTGAAGGTTTGTGGCGACCTTGCGGGGATTTCCGCAGGTTGAACAACGCCACAGCGCACGACCGCTACCCAATTCCTCACATTCAGGATTTTTCCGTTCACCTTGCAGGAATGCACGTTTTTTCTAAAATAGACCTGGTCCGCGGTTACCACCAAGTCCCAGTGCGCACTGAGGACATACCCAAAACAGCGGTAATAACTCTGTTCGGTTTATTCGAGTTTTTGTGCATACCATTTGGGCTTAAAGGGGCTGCACAGACGTTCCAACGCATGATGGATGCAGTACTGCGCGATCTCCCTTTCGTGTTCGTCTACCTGGACGATATCTTAGTAGCCAGCGCGTCCGAAGACGAACACGAAACCCACCTCACGACGGTTTTCCGGAGGTTGGAAGAGCATGGGTTAATAATCAACCCAGCGAAATGTCAGTTCGGGGTGACAGGGATTGTTTTTTTGGGGCACCGCGTCTCTTCCGAAGGAGCGATCCCGCTGCCTGACAAAGTGCGCGCAGTGGCAGATTTTCCCCGGCCGCAAACGGTCAGGGCGCTACAAGAATTTTTGGGAATGGTGAACTTTTATAACTGTTTCCTTCCCCACGCAGCACAGCTCATGCAACCATTGTACGCTGCGCTCAAAAAACAGAAACCCGCGGATAGGGTCGAATGGACCCCGGCGCGAGAGCAGGCGTTCTCGGAAGTCAAAGCAGCCCTGGCAAACGCCGCATTGCTGGCACATCCAGACCCAACGGCCCGCATAGCGCTCACCACTGACGCTTCAGATGTGGCCATAGGGGCTGTCGTGGAGCAGCGCGCTGCCGGGGCTTGGCAGCCGCTCGCCTTTTTCAGCAGGACTTTGCGCGACAGTGAACGTAAATACACCGCGTTCGAAAGAGACTTGCTGGCTCTCCACCTGGCCATTCGCCACTTCCAGTTCTGGCTGGAAGGGCGCAGTTTCACCGCGTTCGTTGACCACAAGCCACTAACATTCACGATGGCCAAGTTTTCAGAACCGTGGTCGGGCCGGCAGCAGAGACAGCTGGCCGCGATCTCAGAGTTTACTACCGATATTCAGCATGTGTGGGGCAAACTGAATGTAGTGGCAGACTGCCTCTCGCGCGCCGTGGTGGCCCCGGTCTGCGTGGGGATAGATTACGCAGCCATGGCCGCGGAGCAGGTTAGTGATGCGGACGTGCGCGCACTCCAGTCTGGACCAACAGGGTTAAGGCTGGAGAGCAGGGTGCTGCAGGATGGCATGCCCCCCCTAATCTGCGATGTCCCCACGGGTCGCCCACGTCCCGTGGTCCCGGCCGTATGGCGCCGCCGCGTGTTTGAGTCGGTTCACTCTTTGACACACCCAGGAGTGTGCGCATCAGTCAAAATGGTAGGAGAGAAATTTGTGTGGCCGGGCCTTCACAAATAAGTGAAAGAGTGGGCAGCAGCCTGCATGGCGTGCCAACGAGCCAAAGTACACAGACACATGAAGGCTCCCTTGGAGCCGTTTCGCATTCCGGCTAAGAGGTTCGACCATATCCACGTGGACCTCGTGGGCCCCCTCCTGCCATCACAGGGGTACACGCACCTCCTGACAATGGTGGATCGCACCACACGCTGTCCAGAAGCGGTTCCGCTGGCAGCAACCACGGCCGAGGAGGTGGTACACGCGTTTTTAACAGCATGGGTGGCGCGTTTTGGAGTCCCGTCGGACATTACGTCCGACAGAGGCCCTCAATTTGTTTCCGAACTCTGGTCAACAATGGCCCGCAGCCTGGGTGTCACAATTCACCGCACAACCGTGTACAATCCACAGGCTAATGGGTTATGCGAACGTTTTCATAGATCATTGAAAGCGGCTCTCAGGGCTTCACTGACGGATGCAAATTGGGTAGACAAGCTACCGTGGGTTTTATTGGGGTTACGTTCTGCGCCTAAAGAGGATCTGGAAGCTTCCCCGGCAGAGCTCGTTTTTGCGCAACCACTCCGGCTGTCCGGGGAGTTTCTGCCAGATAATCCCGCGCAGGGCAGCTCCCCGTCTCAGCTGTTGCAGCGTAGCATAGACACAAGCACGCTGCCAGGCCCTGCCCACCACAGTTTTCCGCGCGTTTTTGTGCCTAAAACTTTGAAAAACGCGGAGTTCGTGTTTGTCAGACACGACGCCCACCGCCCTCCACTGCGACCACCCTATGATGGACCGTTCAGAGTGCTGGAAACAGGGGATAAGCATTTTTTGCTAGACTTGGGGGGTAGGAGGGAAAAGATTGGCATAGACAGACTCAAACCCGCTTTCGTGGTGGCGGACGAGCAGGTGCTGTTGGCGAGGGCCCCTCGGCGTGGAAGACCCCCACGGGGAGCTCCCCAGAGAAAAGATTCCCCAGAGCACCCACACGGACAGACAAAAAGTTTTCCCCCCCAAGCATCAACCCCCCAGCATGACAGCGCCGCGGAGGCGGTGAATCCTGGTTACAGCAGATACGGGAGAAGACTGAAGCCCAAGCAGCATGTGGACTGATGTTTAATGGTTCTATCACAGCATACGGACTGTTATCCTGTTGTTTTATCCAAGATGCTCAGGGGGGTGGTATGGCGGCACATGGGGAGAGCATAATTGTGTACCATCTTAGTCAAGAGCAAAGAGCAGGGGTTCCCTGGTGAGATAACAGGGAGGTGTGAAGGATGAATGAAGTGAATGCAATGTGACGCGAAGGTCACCTTTTGTGTGTTAGAAGCTTCTAGAGGAATTCAATGTTATTTAAGAGAAGAGTCTCTGCTGAGATTCAATTCAATTCAATTCAACTTTATTTATATAGCGCCATTTCACAACAACAGTCATCTCATAGCACTATCAACTGTAGGGGGAACCCCCACAGTTGCAGAAAGACTCCAGCAATCAGGCAATCCCCTGTGAGCAAGCACTTGGCGACGGTGGAGAGGAAAAACTCCCTTTTAACAGGAAGAAACCTCCAGCAGAACCAGGCTCAGGGAGGGGCAGTCATCTGCTGCGACTGGCTGGGGGGGTGACGGGATAGAGAAGAAGAAAAGAACAGACATGTAGAGAGCAAACAGCACAATGGGGACTCAATCTATGGGAGAGAACAAACAAATGTTAATGACCAGCAAAAAAAATATTTCATTGAGAGTGAGGAAAGGAGGGAGGCCCGGTGCATTACTGGAGGTCCCCCGGTTGGCTAAACCTATTAGCAGCATAACTAAGGGAGGGTTCAGAAACACAAGATCCCTCCCTAATTGTAGGCTATATCAAAAAGGTAGGTTTTAGCCCTATTCTTAAAAACAGAGATCGAGTCTGACTCCCGAATCCAGATTGGCAGCTGATTCCACAGGAGAGGAGCTTGATAACTGAAAGCTCTGCCTCCCATTGTACTTTTGGAGATTCTAGGTATTACAAGTAATCCTGCATTTTGGGAGCGTAGTGCTCTGTTAGGATAATACGGTAGTATCAGATCTTTTAAATAAAAAGGAGCCTGATTGTTTAGAGCTTTGTAAGTAAGAAGAAGGATTTTAAACTTAATTCTAAACTCTATGGGAAGCCAATGAAGGGAGGCCAGAACCGGAGAGATATCGCTCTTTCTAGTACCTGTTAAAACTCTTGCTGCAGCATTTTGGATCAGCTGAAGACTTTTTAAAGATGTTTTAGGACAGCCTGATAATAAAGAATTACAATAATCTAATCTCGAGCTAACAAAAGCGTGGATCAGCTTCTCAGCATCACTCTGAGACAAGATGCTCCTAATCTTGGCAATATTATGCAAATGATAGAAGGCAGTCTTAGAAACAAATTTAATATGTGAATTGAAGGACAAATCCTGATGAAAAATAACTCCAAGGTTCCTCACAGAGCTATTAAGAGAAAGAGTAACCGCATCCAAACTGAAAGTTTGATTTGGAAAGGAATTTCTAAGGTTTTTTGGACCAACAAGAATGACTTCAGTCTTATCTGAATTTAATAGCAGGAAATTACAAGTCATCCGACTTGTAGCATTGTCATTTTGTCTGTGCTTGTTGTGTGAGTTGTGTAATAAACCGTCTGAGACAAATCCGCCTCTTCATTTACACGCTCCACAAAACGGGTAAAGTTCAAATGGGCAAACCCAGATGCGACCCATGAGACAGCCAAGATTTAACCTTTGGTGGGACCCACATGGACATGCTGGCTGAGTCCATGCCTGAGTAAATATCAAAGGTGATTTTAGAGTTTTCAGTTTCAACATGAAGCCACCACAGTCCAGCCCATACTGTGGTGTTGTGAAACCACAGGTTTAGTCAGTGTCGGCGTGATGACCCGGCCACTCGGTGACGTCATGCCGCCAAGCATAGTGTAACATCGGGGCTGTGTTAAGAGGGGCGGGGATTTTCCCGGCATACTTTGCCAGCAGAGGACGTTATATTCATGTGTGTTAAAATGTTATTACTGTGTCATTATATAGCTGTGTCACACAGCAGTGTTGTAGATAGGATCAGAACAAGACTGATCATATGTTTGTGCAACCCTTATTGAAACGGAGGTCTGTGAGAATGACCTCCCCTCCTGTCTGTGTTGAAGGGTGTGTTTCAATAAAGCCTGTTTCGTCGCAGCCATCTTCTCCTTTTCTTGTGTGAACCCCTAATACGTCACAATATAAATGTAAGGGACGGCCATTTTACAGCCTTTTTGGCGCTCGACCTCCCGACAGACAACACTCTGTACCACCATTAAGGTTCTGTGTAATAAAGTTTGTGTTCCCAGCAAGACGCTCTCTGTCGTTTCCTTACAACATTCCCAGACAAAACACATACCTGAACCTACAGTATGTCTCAGTGTGGAGAAGTTTGATCAAACCAAAATTAGTAATAGCAGTACTCTTAAAGAAATAAATGATTTATTAAGGCTGAGTGATTCCTGAATAAATATGTTGTGTAGAAACAAACTTTTAAAGGCTCTGGAAGAACTGTTGGAGAAATGCCAGGATACAATCCTCTAGCCATGAAAGAAAAGAAATGAAAACCTCACAGGCACGAAACAGAGCCAGTATTCCACTGCTTCCTTTCATGAAAACATTCTGAGGTCTGTTTACTGTGATCACAGTCAAGCCACAATTAATTTGCATTTGTCCTACTATCCACTTTGCAAAGTTTTAGTTGCAGTTTACCAGATATAATTTAGCTGTTATTTCCTTTTCATTTTTTAATCGTCTGCAGCGCTCCCTTGTGTGTGAAAGTGGTCCCTACAGCAATGTGTTTCCAACCAGTGTTTCCTGGAATGTTCAGGTTTCTGTGGGAAATTTTCTAGTTTCACTTCTTAATTGCCATTGTTGTGCATGGGTGCACAATGGAAAATTATTTGTAATTTTTTGGACCATCTGTGAGAAAGCTGAAGCTTTGGCATCGCTGGACCTTCCAACAGGACAAAGATCCCAAGCACACCTCCACCAAGGTTTGGTTTCAGAAGTCCTGGAAGATACTGTTATGTCTGGGAATGAGACCAGCGGACACGATGTCTGTGCTGAACGATGGCTTTATTAAAAGAAAGCTAGTAGCATGTAGAGCAAACAGAACGGCTAATATGCTAACTATAAGGAGGTACAGGCTGGTGTTGTACTAGAGGCGGAGTGCCAAAGAGAGCGGGGCTGCTGCCAACAGTCCCCTATTATAGGTACAGCATGATGACGTCCCCCGTGCCTGCACCATCACGTCCGTGTTGCGTGTTGTTATTATGAGACTACATAACATTCACCTCCCTCCTGGGAAAAACCAAAACCATGATGAATGTTATGACAGGCATGTGAAGTCACAACAAATCAAATCTGAACCTGGGAAACCAGGTGGACTACCAGTAGACCCTGCATGGCTGAGTGGTTTATTCTGCCACTGTAGTCAACTGTGCTCTGTCTAAGCATTGCAAAACAGAGTCACTATTACAGTTCAACTTCAGGGGGATTCTGGTGAGCCCACGGTGGGGGCGGTGTGATATTGTCATTTATTATGAAGTGCAGTGGCAGCCACTTCCTCTTCTGCCTCTGCACCGTCCAATAAATACCAGCGGGCATCTTTATCCAGCCTCTTTGCCGATGCCCCTGCCTAACAGTTGTAATGTGCAAGCATCATTCAATAAAGCTGAGTTCCACTGTGCACCTGGCCTTGTTATTTAAGAAGGTAATTTCATACATAACATTTTGGCGATGAGAATAAAAAAGGTGTATATTTCCAGCCCTTCTTGGAGCTCCTGGGCAAGCTGTCTATCCCCTGGCCGACATGGTTTGAGGCCTTTCAGACCTACAGAGTGGCACTTGGCCTGGGTAAGCTAGATAAACTGAGGGCACATGTGGTTCTGGTGCATTATTTGGGAATTGAGGACCAGTGGATCCTGATCACACTCGGGGCTTCGGACTCATATGAGGACGTGGTCAAATTGCTAACGTGCCATTTTCGCGCCCTGGGCAGCGTGACCGTCCCGAGGATTAGGTTTCGGCAGTGACACCAGCGAGTGGGTGAAACTATCCACCAGTTCGTCACTGACCTGAGGCTGCTAGCGAGTGAGTGTAGTTTTGGGCTGCTGGAGGAAGAGATGTTACACGACCAGCTGGCGGAGCACACCAACAGCATCATGATATGGATGAAGCTGCTCAAAGTGCCAGGTGACTTAAATGCTAGCCAGAGCTATCGAGTTAGCTCTCCAATTGGAGACCGCGGACAAGCTAGCCTCTGAGCTAAGTGGGTGCCAGTCACAGCAGCAGCTGGAGCTTCCCCCCACAGCACAAGTAGCGGACCCAGACAGCGAGGACAGCGTGACCAATGACAACGTGGAAACCAACACTATCAGCCAAAGGTCTGCCCCAGGATAAGATAAGATAAGATAAGATAAGATAAGCATTTATTAGTCCCACAATGGGGAAATTCTAGGATTGCAACAGCACAGGGATAGCAACACTCAATAATTTAGAAGATAAGAAAATAAGAGCAGTGAATATACATACACTACTGTTCAAAAGTTTGGGATCACTTAGAAATTTCCTTATTTTTGAAAGAAAAGCACTTTTTTTCAATGAAGATAACTTTAAACTAATCAGAAATACACTCTATACATTGCTAATGTGGTAAATGACTATTATAGCTGCAAATGTCTGGTTTTTGGTGCAATATCTAGATAGGTGTATAGAGGCCCATTTCCAGCAACTATCACTCCAGTGTTCTAATGGTACAATGTGTTTGCTCATTGCGTCAGAAGGCTAATGGATGATTAGAAAACCCTTGTGCAATCATGTTAGGTCTGCAATGCTGTAATTGCTGCAAATGGAGGATTCTTTGATGAAAGCAAAGTTTGAAGGAAAAAATTATTTCAACTACAAATCATTATTTCTGACCTTGTCAATGTCTTGACTATATTTTCTATTCATTTTACAACTCATGGTGGTAAATAAGTGTGACTTTTCATGGAAAACACAAAATAATTGTCTGGGTGACCCCAAACTTTTGAACGGCAGTGTATGTACACATAAGTATATAAATATATATACACAGTGCAGAGCATTGTAGCTAGATGGAATAAACAGCATAACCGTCTATTTATTTACCCCACATAGTATGAATACGTATCCATACATATTGTCACCCTCCGTAGTGACTGATATTGTCCTAGTTGTATACTGCAGGGGACCATTTAGTGCAGGGGTGTCCAACCATGTGCCATGGAGAGCCAAGACCCTGCAGGTTTTCTCTTCTACCCAGTCTCTTCAGCAGGTGTTTTCACTTATCAGCAATCAGTGGGAAGAAGTTCACTGAAATCTGCTGTTGAAGACACTGGTTGGAGGTAAAACCTGCAGGGTCTTGGCTCTCCATGGCACATGGTTGGACACTCCTGATTTAGTGTAAGTCTGTTGCTTCTTTTGCATTCAATACTATTAGGTTGTCACATTTTTTTGCTATCTCTGCGTGCAGCCCTGCTTAGGTTATACAGTCTGACAGCTGCAGGTAGGAAGGACCTGTGAAACCTCTCGGTCGCACACCTAGGATGATGTAGCCTACTGCTAAATGAGCTCCTCAGTGAGTTCAGTATGTCCTGCATAGGGTGGGACTCAGACTCCAGCAGAGATGACAGCTTAGCCACCATCCGTCTCTCTCCTATCTCCTCCACTGGGTCAAGGCGCTGCCAACCCACCATACCCACAACCCACGGACATACCCATGGAACCACAACCCATACCCACGGAAAACCTGTGGGTATGGGTTGTGGGTCCGTGAAGCACCGTTACAAGGCTGAGGACTGGCCGGCTAGAGGGAAGCGCTGTAGCAAGTGTGGATGCTTGAACCATTTTGCCAGGGTCTGCCGTGGATTTAACCCGCAGAGCCCATGGAAGAAATAATTTCGCCCGCTTCTGACAACCATCAACACAGTGTGGGCTGAAGAACTACTAGGCACCACGGCGGTCAAGCAAGACCAATCTCACTCAGGTTCGACACAGGGGGTCTCAGGGCCGGCGCTCCGGGTACCGTAGGAGAGGGTACCGAGCATGGCGGCAAGGTGCCTGCGTTGGCGAATGACGCCAAAGAGCTGGCCCCAGTTTTCTCCGGAGCTTGGCCACAGTGGGCTGGAGGATCTGGAGCTACAATGGCAACCACTGCAGCTTTACAAGGCCAGACTGACAGGTGTGGAGGGACCGCACGCCAATCAGCAACACTGCAGGCCAAGCAGAGCTCCTCTGAGAGTTACGAACCTGGTCCGGGCTTGAGGGGAGGGATGTCCACGGCGGATGTGGGCCAAATGACAGCCAGAGAAACACCAGGAGTGGTTGCACATCGTGGCTGAGCAGGGTGCAGCCTACTTCCAGCTGTCGGACGGCTCGTAGAGGCATGCCAACGAGCTGCGGTGTGTCCAGGAGGAGACTTCAGATGGCGGGTCCGCACAAGAGAGGTCGTCGATGGTGAAGAGAAGAGGCGCGCTTGTCTGCGATCCTGGTGGCATGCCGCTTCCAGGGGCGGGTCTACTGAGGGGCTGCCCTGGGTCCCCACAAGCCAGTTCTACCCCTTTCTGCCAGAAGGACAGGAGTGTGGTTTTGAAAAAGTAATAAAATAAGTTCCAGTGTTCATATGTTTGTATGTGTTAAAACAGCTAAAATGTTATAGTTCTGAGTGTTTTTATATTTTTAGGAACATGGCAATGTTTTAAGTTGTTAATGGACTTTTAGTTAATTACAGGTGGCAGAATAATCCACCTTGCCGTGTGGGGTAGGACGGTAGTCCACCCGTCCTCTCTAGTTTGGGGTTTGTTGGGTGAATGTGATAGGCCATTTAGTGAGTTTAGTTCGAGTTTTCTTAATGCGTGATTCGGGTCCTAAATTGGGGTAGGTCTCTATTGCATGAGAGGTTTTGGACTTTCTACAGGAAGGGGGGAGCGATGTGATATTGTCATTTATTATGAAGCGTGGTGTAGGGCGGCCACTTCCTCTTAGGCCCCTGCACCGTCCTATAAATACCAGCGAGCATCTTTATCCGGTCTCTTTGCCGATGCCCCTGCCTAACAGTTGTATTGTGCAAGCATCATTCAATAAAGCTGAGTTCCACTGTGCACCTGGCCGCGTCCTTTAAGAAGGTAATTTCATACATAACACGCAGCCTTGGAGGTGCTGGTTGTGGCACACTTGGGTGCTCTCTCTCAGCAGGGTCCCAGTCTGGGTCCCACACTGGCTGGGTGTGTTTCAACATCACAGCTTGATCTGGGTCAGCTGGTCTTACCCTTCACAGATGGCTGGCGTGCCATCTCAGACCATCAGCCATCTGGAAGGTGGCTGGCCCCAACTGGGTGGTGATCATCATTGGCGGTGACTGGAGTGCCTGCAGGTCCAGGCATTTGGATTGGTGTATCTGAACCCAATTGAATACTGCGAGTGGCGATCTGTTCAGCTGCACTTGGTGCTGCTGCTCTCTCATGCTCGATGTTAGTTGCTGTTGTGTCGGTGTGCCATTCACGCCAGTGGCAGGATGCACTCTGGATTGGCGTTGCTCTGCTGGGTCCTGCTGAACTCTTTCTCTTGCAGCGCTGCGGCGGCTCCCTGAGGCTTATGCCAGGTGAGGATCTGAGATGAGTCCGATTTACGCCCTCTCTCTCCTGGTGCTGGTTGTTGTGGTGGTGGTGTGTTGCTCTCGCCGGCAACAGGACGCTCACCGGGTTGTCGTCGTTCACCGGGGTGTGTCTTGGCCATGAGCTCCCTCTCCTGCAGCGCTGCCGCGGCTCCTTGAGGCTTATGCCAGGTGAAGATCAGAGACGAGTCCGGTTTATACCCTCTCTCCATGTTGTGTTCTCCGTGCAGTGTCAAGCTTGGAGTGGCTGTACCCACATCTGGGTGTGATGCACTCCAGTCATCAGTGGTCAGACAGAGTCCCTGGTTGCCGTGAATGAATCAGAATCAGAATCAGAATCAGAATAAACTTTATTGTCAAGCATGTAAAAAAACACACGAGGAACTTGACTTGACATTGGTGCGCATGCGCGCGACACAACGACACGGCAGCCATAATAGGCGCCTCATCAAACAGAGATAGATAAGAAAGGGAGGGGAGGGGAGGGAACGACACAAGGGGGGAGGAGAGAAAAAAAACTTCGTTATCAGAATACAGCTTATATTTAAGCAGATTATGATTACAATGAAAAAAAATCTCTCAATAGCACAGAGCAACAATCAACCACAAAAAAACAAAAGACCAAAAGTCAGAGAGAGTCAGTGAATGGATGGGTGTAATTCAGTATTATGAATCAGTGTGTTCGTGTATGTTGAATGCAGGTGGGTGTTTATCAGTTACTGGAGGCAGCAAAATCTCTCCCAGCCGAGATGTTATGTCTTAGTGTCTGAAACTCGGAAGCATGTCCTTGAGGCATGGCAGATGGAAATTTCCTGAGCCAGTCACATGTCAATGAGAGTTCAGATGCAGTCCCAGTATGTTTATGAAAGAGAAGCACAATATTCTGTTTTGTCTTAATCCAGGAGGAAAATAGACAACAGGGCGAATTCAAGGTCTGATAGACACAGATCACTTAGAGCATAGAATTTTACATCTCCAGCAATCCTGTGTTCATAATTTCCATACATAGGCTTTAAATCCATTCCTTGGAGGCACCAAAGACGACTCCAGATGTTTCCCTTCTAGAACATGGGTAAACATGTCCGGTAGAGTCCATCCCTCTACAGTGCATGCAGATGGTAATTTCCATGTTATCATTGCCGATAGTTAGTGCACTCCCCCGTCTAGTCGAATTGTTGAGAAGCAGCTATGCCGGGACCGCTTTTAATTAGCTCTTCCAGTTAATTTTTCGATACACCAGGAAAAACTCCAGAGCCAATCAGCAGAAAATCCTGTGATCCTAGCCAAACCAGGTAGATGTTTCCACATCCTCAGTCGAATCATGCAGACACATGCATTCCAATCCATGGGTCTCTCCATAGGGGCTCCCCCTGGCCCGAATTTATATAAAGCCGCTCACCAAATCCATTTTTTTCGTTTGGTTCAAGATTCAGCCAGAAGACAGCGACGCAGACAAGACAGCAAGCTGGGATTCTCAGTTTAGGGGGGAAGGAGGATAAAAGGGAGCAAAGAAAAAGGCGTCTGTTCTCTCTGAAGGGCAGAAGCAGAATGGTAAAACCTTATGCATAAAAAAGTTGCACCCCAGGATGTTTTCTCTGTGTGTGGCTATGTGAAAGGTAAATGTCGGGAGGAGTCTGGATCCATAGTGAACCATCAGCGTTATGGTTCCTACGAGGCTGATATGAGTGTGCCCATAACCGTAAAGCTCTGCTGCATTCTTCCCAACTGGATGACCAAGAAAGAATCTCTTAACTGTGACCCAGCTCATCACTGATCTCACAGCAGCAGTGTCCAGTAGTAACGGCAAGCTGACGTCATCGAGCCTTACCGTGCACCATTTGTACGCCACTCCCCTGGAGTCCACTGCATGGATGGTGGTTGTTCGTGGTGGTTCAGCTGAACAGGGTGGCGGGCTTGTTGTTAATCGTGTTGAGTGGCACACTTTGGCAAAATGACTAAGCTTGCCGCATCGTTGGCATTGCTGCCCCCTGGCCGGGCAGGAGCACACTCGTGGTGGGTGCATTGGGGAACCACAGTTACCACACATTTGGCATCCCATGATGTTCCGTTGTCCCGTGATGTTGACCTTGGTGTCCTCCGAGAAGGTCGCAGTGTAACCAGGTTCTTCTGTCAGGGTAACTGCTTGTGCTAGCGGGGTCCATCGTTGTGGGTCACCTTGTTGGGATGTTAGCTTGTCAACGGCCTCCAGCTGAAATGCTAACTCCACGGCCTTCACCAGCGACAGGTCATCCGGCGCCATCAACAGCTTTGCCCGCAGCAGTAGGTTGCTGGTGTGCTCCACTAACTGGTCCCACACCATTTTGTCCTCTAGTTTCTTAAACCTGCACATGCTCACCCAACAGCGGAGGTCCGCGACATACTGCTGGGTCGTGTCTCCTGCTCCCTGTTGGCATTGGCGGAGCTTTATTCTTCGAGGAGTTCTAGCATCGGCAAAATGTGGCAGCTTATTCTCCATTATTCTCGGTGTTGTGTGGGTCATCCTCGTCGCTATTGTTATGTCTGGGAATAACACCAGCGAACACGTTATCTGTGCTGAGCAATGGCTTTATTAAAAGAAAGCTAGTAGCACATGGAACATAAAGAACAGCTAGTATGCTAGCTATAAGGACGTACAGGCTGGTGTACTAGAGGTGGAGCACCAAAGAGAGTGGGCTGCTGCCAACAGTCCCCTATTGTAGGCACGGCGTGATCATGTCCCCCGTGCCTGCGCCATCACGTCTGTGCTGCATGTTGTCATTATGGGAATACATAACAGATACCTGAGTGGCCATCACAGTTGCCTGACTTGAACAACATTGAAAATCTCTGGTGGGATCTGAAAAAAGCACAAACTCAAGAATATTGGGGAACTGGAGGCCTTTGCCCATGAGGAATGTACTAAGATTCCTCAGGAATGCTGCCAGAAGCTGGTGTCTGGCTATGCATCACATTTGCAGCAGATCATAACAGCAAATGGGTGCTTTACTAAATACTAAAGATGCTTGTCATGAAGGGGTTGAATAATTGTGAGGCTGCAGTAGTCATTAAAAGCGGCATTTTGTGTTGAATTTGGAGAAACCACTTGTAATATTAGTTGTGTTGCACTATTTAAAGGTCTGATGACATGTTTTTGACTTCATCTAATTTTTCAACACATAACACAATATGACGAAATAGGTTTGTCTGTGCAGTTCTAAGTCAAACAGACTTTTTTTCACGCGAATATCCGACGTTTTTATGAGCGCCATGTCACCAATTGCGTAAGTGGCTGGAAACCCCCCCGGCCATGTTGTAACGTCATCGACAGAACACATCGCTTGGCTGCCCATTGTACACACAGGATGGAAGCGGCTGAAAACATCGACGATGGTTCCAGCACATGTAATCTGGAATTGGTTTGTGTTGTCCAATCTTAGTTCCGAAGAATGGGATGACAATGAAGAATCTGGGGGCATCAGACTGTATAGGTTTGAGCCGTGCCAAGCGGACATCGTGCCTAGTGAGTCAGACTCAGAGAGTGACAGTGGAGAGGCACACATGGCCGGCACAGCAGCAGCGACAAGCACACGGCGGAGGAACACCCAGTGTTATACTTTTGTTACAGATATTGCAACAAATTATTTGTTCATAAATATGATTTATATAAACACGATTTTTCAATAAAATCATAGCAGTGTATTCTCTGTGGTTCAGGCACTGGGTTTATTATGGATTATATTTTGAGTTCTTGTTGTTTTGTTTTGTACATGTGTTTTATGTGCATTTTAAGCCACTTTCAGGTGGGCACTGTCCAAGATTTGCCGGTCCGTAAATCCGTTCATCATGACCCTCCACGCGCTCTTACACAGTGCACCGAGAGGGAGGATGAAATAACGAGGATTTACGTGCAGGTTTCACCACAGCGCATTTACAGTAATACAGAAAGACAGACAATTCCCAAAAAGGTCAAGATGTACAAAAAACACAAACACACTTACTGATGGCGTTCGGGGGCCGGCATCTCCTAGAGAACGAATGAGAGGAGATGTGTTAGCCACAGGTGCGCCCCAGAACCAACATCGCTTCAAGGACGCACAAGAACCACGGCAAACATGGAGTGACGGCAAACATGTCGTGAGAGTGCTGAAAATACTGGCAGGCTAACAGCACAGATGACAATACTATGGACCAGCAGTGCGTGACTGGCAAACGGCCGCTAAGTACACGCACTGCTGGTGATGGTGGGATGAGAAGCACCTGGGCGAGGACCGGGAAACATGATCAGCGGGAGTTTGAATCAGTTGGTGATAATGAGAGAGGGGACGTGGCTAGACCAGCGAGCGTCAGCATGCGATCACAGAAAGTAGATCAAAGCTGCGCATAAATCCATTAATCCTTCCCCTCCTCATATGCTCCTCCTGCATAAAAGCGCATGAGGAGCACACGAGGAGGCTTGACAGTTGGAGCTGAAGCGTGTGATGTGGTCTTTCACAGCCTGCTGTTTATCTAAGCCTGCAACACAACGCGAAGGCATAGCCGTAAAATTAAAACAAGAAACCAGAGATACTGTGAGCTACAAAGCTGCTGTCATTCCATTCGACAACACCAGCATCCGTTCTGTCGCTTACGTCATGGTGGTGCCGCCCTTTATTCGGCAGATGGCACCACAGTCCAGTCAGCAGCTGCAGTTTTTTGATGATAACTAGTTTATGCAGGCACAGTTGTAAATATTATATTGATCATCGACAATGACTTTTGGGTTTACACAACATGCTAAAAAATGTCAAATTCGTGTCATTAGACCTTCAAATTGTTCTTGTTTGATTTGTTTATTGTAAGCAGCTGCTAGTTTGTACATTTTTTCCAATAAACCTAATTTGCAGTGGTTGAGTAATTTTGATTGTTACTCTATCTACCTTATTCCTGGGGGTGCCGCTGTAGGAATGATTATGGGCGGAGTTTCTAGTATTGGCTGACATAGTGTTACTGTAAACCAGTCATAAATGGTAAATGGCATTCACTTATAAAGCACTTTTATTCTCATCTCTTGATGACCAAAGCGCTTTACAGATCCTGCTATCCACCCATTCACACACACATTCACACACTGATGGCGGCATGCTACCTAACATGGCGCTTCCAGATCCACCAGGAGCAATTGGGGGGGAAGTGTCTTGCCCAGGGACACAACAGCAGGATATCTGGGGAGAGCGGGATTCGAACCGCCAACCATGCAGTTATTGGACAACCTGCTGTACCTCCTGAGCCACTGCCAGAGAGTGGAGTAGCTCAGTAGCAGAGTGGAGTAGCAGCGGCATTTAAAATAGCATTTTAAAAAGTTTTTCAAATTCATTTTAATGTATAGTCCACATACGTGTTTTGCACTCAAGTGGCAGCTAATTTCAGCTCTTCTAGTTTTTGTATTTTTTGAATGTTTTGGCGTAGTTCTGGCACTTGCTGGTGTTCCTGGTTGTGTCATAGACTGGCTAAATGGAGGCTTCTCACCACACGGTGACAGACGACATCCAAGCACGGTGTTGTGGCGTATGTCTGCTCTAAGGTAAATTTGATTATGTCCAACATATTTTAACAAAATCCAGCCAACTCTACTGCGGTGGAGACGTGCTGGTTGGAATGCTCCCCACGTCATTATGAGTACAGGCAGAGAAGTCAGAAATCATGACTCTTTGTTTGGTAGCGGCAAAGTTGTTTTCTCTTTTTTCTCCTTTGAATTCTTGGATGGAATATGGGTGGGCAATATAAGCTGTGGCTTCAGCCATCACCCATTTCGGATAACTCACGTGGAATTGTATAGTAGAAGGAGTCTTTGTCTAATTTGACCTTGTTGTTATATTATACAGTTTCTTTTAACCTGTAATGTACTATCCGAAATAAATAAAATTCATTCATTCATTCATTCATTCATTCATTCATTCAAGTCCCGGGAAAACCCCATGAGTGCCTGGTATCATTGGAAAGCTTAGAAATCATACTTTCTAAAAATACCTATGTTTCTGCAGAAGACTTAACTCCCGACCGATCGAACACGAGTTTTCAACCTAGCTAAAATATAAACAAATCATCTTTTTCTGGGTCAGTTTTTGCGCACTTCCTACAAATTAAATTTCATTTTGAAGGGCTTTCAATACAGAATATGGAAATAACATTTCACCAGTTTTGAAAATGTCTTCAAAATATGACTCATTTTGCCAGAACGGGTCATTTGTTTACAGCATTAGCATCTTAGCAGCGGCGCTAACAAATGGAGCTACTATCTACGAGGCCACTTTTTAAGGTCATCTTCCCATCCCTCGATAGTCGTGGGAAGTGGTATGATTATATTACTGTTTTGAGGTGCAAGAGGCCATGTTCCCGCATTTCTGATGCCGAAGTCCTTGTTTTTTAACAAGAAAAAGTGTCCCATTTCAGTGACAACCATATGTTCTAAACTAGTACTGGAAGTTGCTACCATAATTCACACAAGGCATCATGGGGCCTTGGAACAAGGTGGATATGTTTTTAAAGAAAGCAGGTTTAATTTGGGAATGTCCTCAAGTGAAATGTGATGATTTCTCCACACTTGTGTTTCAGACTTTGATCAATTCTGTGTTTTCAATGAGAGCTGCATGCTGCCATGTGAATATCAGCCTGTGGTTGAAGTCGTCCACTGGTATAAGGGAGAAGACCATATTTACGCGTACTACGAAAATCAGGAGAGGCCAGAGAACCAGCAGTTTCAAGGTAGGTTGTCTCTGTTTAAGGACCAGATCTCCGGAGGAAACGCTTCACTTCAGCTCACAGGGGTTAAGGTTCAGGATGAGGGGAGATACAGATGCACCATCAGCACCAACAAAAAGGAAAATGGGAGACAGGACTTATTCATCAGCATGAAAGTAGAAGGTATGAGAAAAGCACGGTTATGGTTTGTTTTCTGCAGTGTGTTTCAGTTATATTAGACTTGGGAATGTCTTTATTTAATGTCTGTAATTAGTATGGGAATACTGGATTTGTTTAGTTAAAGTGGTTATAGTCTACACTTGTATTATGTTTGACTATATTATACTTGCCAACAACAGATCTTTAGATGTGCAACATACTGTGACCTCATTTAATCAGACTGGCTGACCAGTCATGGTGACAAAAGGCACAAATATTTCTTTGCTTTTTTCTTTCATTACCATTGACTTTCTTTCTCACAGTTAACTGTTTTTTATTTGATCCTGAGATTACCAGTCATGAAGGATGCTAGGTGGTGCAAACCCTGTTTTCTTTCCTGCTTTTTGCAGCTCCAGTCCATAAAGTCACTATCAAACAGGAAGGAAACGGCATCACCTGTAGCTCAGACCTGATCTACCCTAAACCTGAACTCTCCTGGTCCATCAGTCCTCCATCGAACATCAGTTTTACAAACACAACTGAAGTCCATCAAACTGAGGATCAGCGGTACAACATCAGAGCTTCTCTGGTACTTCCAGACAGTGATGATGATGGTGAAAGTCAGACCTACAGCTGCGCCATCAAAACTCCCCGAAAAATGATGAAAGCCACTTTGTTTAAACTGAGTAAGCAGCAAAGTGCAGTATAGTACCTCCCAGCCAGCATGCCCACCAAAGGTTAATTGGGCTGTCTTCTGGGTCCCATGTGGGTTAGTCCACTGGTTCCATGTTGGCCCTATCTGTGTTTGCCCACATGGATTTTGCCTACTGACCTATTTGTAATTTATTTTCTCATAAATTTGCTATTTTCTAATAAATTTGTGACTTTTTCCTTTAATTTGATACATTTTTCTTGAAAATATGAAACTCCCATAAATTTGCAACATTTTTAGTAAACTTGTGACTTTCTTAGCCTTTTGTTTTTCTTATTAAAGACAAGGATAGAAAGGAGATGTTTTTACCTTTTACATGTTTCAACTGTCCACTGCAGTCTTCCTCAGAAGTGTCAGCTGATTGCTGCAAAGTGTCATTTATCAGCTGGCTTTCCAAGGCGGGGCCAGCCCAGCAGAACTGTCAGATCCACTGGGCTGGCCCCGCCGTCCATGGTCTCTGGAGAATGTAGTCCCAGGTGTGGGAAAGCATAAGTGCCCCATCATTTATGTTCCTGATTTCTATGGCCTCCTTGATCCAGCGTTTGAGTCTGTTGCGCTCAGATCCAATGATTTCTGCGTTGTTCCCAGTCCATGATGTGATTATTTCTTTTGCAGTGATCTGATATTGCTGATTTTAATATTGCTTATTCTGCCTTTTTTTTTTTTTGTGATCTTGTGAGCCGCCCTTGTGTTTCCTTCTCACATTCCTTCTGATATTTTTATTTCCTTGTGGTGAATGCTCCTCCTGTTTCTCCAATGTAGGTTTTCATACATAATCTGTATGATATTTCATATATTACGTTGCATTTTTTGCTTTGTTCTATTTTGTCCTTGGGGTGTACTAATAACTGTCTTAATTTTTTGTGTGGTTTTACCGCTGTGTTTATTTTGTGTTTTTTCATGATCCTTTGGATTGGTTCTGTTATCCCTTGGATGTATGGTATGGTTATGATGTCCTTCTTTTTGATTTCAGCCTTTGGTTTGTGTCTTGTTTTCTGTTTTTCTTTGTTTTTGACTTGCTGTTTCCCTTTATTTATGACCCATATTGGATATTGGCAACATGTGAGAGCATGTCTTATGTGGTTTTCCACCTCCTGTCTGTCTTCTTGGTTTGTGATGATGGTGGCCCGTTCGTATAGTGTCCTGACAACTGATAGTTTGTGTGCTGTGGAGTGTTCTGATGTCCATAGAAGGTACTAATCCGTGTGGGTTGGTTTCCAGTAGACTGAGATTTTTACACAGCCGTCATCATTGTGGTGGATTTTCATGTCCAGAAAGGCTATGGTGTGGAAGATGGAAGTAGACGAGACAGCAAGCTAGACGACACTCGATCTTTATTCACCTTCCAACATAAAACACAGAAAACTGACTCCCATGAGTGCCTGAGTGAACTCCTTTATACACTTTAGTTCCCGCCTCCGGCACGCAGGGTAAACACATTAACATTCAGACTGCAAGACATGTACACACATTAACATAACATTGACATAAACGTCACAGAGCAGGTATTGCTATAATACATTCGCACCCCTGCGTCCTCAGGTGTCAACCTGGCATAGCGGGGAACAAAAGGCACATCTTTGTTTGGTTGACTCCTCTCACCTTTCTCCATTAGCATCTCTATCTTGTCCCCATCAACTCCCTTGCCCTGGGTCGAGTGCCATGTTTATTGTGTCCACCACACAGGTACCATTTTCTTCCTCTTCGTGCGTGAATTTTGTTCCCCGTGCTGTCCGTGTTGTTCAGATGGTCTGTGAGTTCTTGTGTGTGTGCGTTTTTTTAAATTTTCTCCAATATGTCGTCCACGTATCTCTTCCAGAGTGTGGGTTTGCACTGTGTAGGTACTGTGTTGATGGCTTTATTTTCCAGATCCTCCATGAAAAAGCTGCTCATGATGGCTGATAGTGGGTCTCCCATTGCAAATCCTTCTTTTTGTCTGTAGATTCTTTCTCTGTATTGAAAATAGGTTGATTTTACAACAAATTGCAATGGTCCAGATATGCTGTCAACTGTGGGATTTGTGCATCTTTTAAGGATTCTGGCGTTCTTGAGGCTTTCTTGCATGATGTATAGTGTGACATCAACGGGGGTCTTTGTGAATAGTGAAATGACATAATGTGAAATGAGGATCTCATCTGATTGTATTTTCATATTTTTGAGTTCTTGTGCCAGTTCTTTTGAGTTTTTGCAGTAGTTCTGATAGTCCAAGGATGGATTTAATGATTTCAACCAGGGCTTTTGATAAATTGTATGTGACTGATCCCATATTTTCTATTATTGGTCGCAGTGGGATGTGCTTCTTATGTATTTGTGACTTTGTTCTTCATATTGTTGCTCTGAGTGTTGCTATCCCTATGCTGTTGCAATCCTGGAATTTCCCCATTGTGGGACTAATAAAGGCTTATCTTATCTTATCTTATAAATTTGCATCTTTTTTTACTGCAGACTTGCAACTTTTCTCATAAATTAGTGATTTTTTTTCTCGTAATTTTGCAACTTTTTTCTCATAAATTTGTTAGGTTTTCTTATAGAATTGTGACTTTTTTCTTGCAAATTTGCTAATTTTTTCTTGTAATTTTGGAACTTTCTGATAAATTTGCCACTTTTTAAGTGTTATCTTGCAACTTTTTCTCATAACTGTGCTATTTTTGTTAATTTTTCTCTTTTTTCTTACACATTTTCCCTCATAAATTTGTGACTTTTTTCTCATAAATGTCTGACTTTTTTCTAATACATTTGCTACTTTTTTGTAAATCTGTCACATTTTTCTTAGAATTTTTCATTTTTTTTTTCTCATACATTTGTGACGCCACATAATTTTGGGGAAACACAGATGGGGCCAACATGGAACTTGCAGACAAGCCCACATGGGACCCATTGAGACTCTTGTCCCATCCAGGGACGAGAGTTGCAAATTAGCTAATAGCTATACACTCTGTGCAACACATCAGATTGATTGTCATTGATTAATTGTCTATGTTTATTGCACTGTCCCTGTCAAATAAACAAATCTATCTATCTATCTATTAAATAACTCAGCTTACACCTATGGTGGGACCCACATGGACACACTGGCTGGGCTAATGCTTATAAAATCATAAAAATATTCAAAGAGGAAACACAGAGACAAAGAAGAAAGATATTTTGAAGAGACAAAATATCCGTGAACATTTTTAAAGAACATTCTTTCTGGTTTGTAATTTCAGCTTCCATGAATGTATCGAGCACTGAAGTATCACTGCCCTGCTCCGACTCAAACAGTCCTTTCACATCCCTCATCTGGGGATTCAACCACGGTCAGAACATCCTGACCAACACTACTGGAGCTCTGGAAGTCTCTGTTGAGTGGAAGCAGCATGTGAAGGCTGTGTCAGCGTCAGGCGGCCTCACATTGAAGGATTTATCTGGAAAACAGGAGGGAACGTTCACCTGTGAGCTTACTAATATGAATGGAACTTTAACAAGAAGCATCAGTGTGAAGATACAGCCAGGTAAGATGAACTCTGGATCAGTAGATATTTAATTTCTTTTGTCTACTCTCTGTTGTCTACTCTCTAGGACAATATCGGTCGCTACGGAGGGTGACAATATGTATGAGTACATATTCATACTATGTAGGATAACTAAGTAGACGGTTATGCTGTTTATTCCATCTTGCTACAATGCTCCGCACTTTGTATATATATTTATGTTTATGTATGTATATCCACTTCTCTTATTTATATCTTCCGTATCTTTATTTTAATTATTGCTCTGAGTGTTGCTATCCCTGTGCTGTTGCAATCCTGGAATTTCCCCATTGTGGGACTAATAAAGGCTTATCTTGTCTTATCTTAAAACGATTTGGGTAATATGAGATGGCGCATGTGATTAGTTTAAATTTCCTTTTTTTTACTAGAGTAATTAAAACTCACAAATTTAAACAGAAAATAAATCCAATAAAAAGTCACAACTTTTTAAAAAAAAGTTGCTAATTTATGAGTAAGGAAACTAATGTAAACAATTTAAAGTAAAAAGTTACAAATTTACCTTTAAAAAGTCACTAATTTAAGAGTAAGTTAGTAATTCAATGTAAAAACTTTCACATTTATTAAAAAGTTACTGATTTATGAGTAAAAATTTACATTTAACATAAAAAGTTAAAAATTTATTAAAAAGTTACCAAGTTAAACATTGACAAATTTAAAGTAAAAAGTACCAAAAAATTGCTGATTTGAGTAAAAATTTTCAAATTTAAAGTCAAAAGTTACAAATTTGTCACAAAAAAGTTGCCAATTTATGATGAATTATTCATCATAAATGACTTTATGATGAATAATTTGGTTTGGCCCCTCCTCCACTGAGCCAGTTTATTAAATCTCCATCACAAGAATCCATCAGATCTACAAGGATCTCTTCCACCAGTAACTGATAACTTTTCGCTGCAGTGCCTTTGGACAGTCAGCTTTTTCTGGAAAAGCTACGCCTCAGTGGAATGCCCTCTCAGATGACATAAAGAACTGTACCTCAGTTGGTAGTTCTTAAAATAAACTGAAAAAACTATTGAAGGACAATCAGAACTGTAACCATTAATGACGATATTAATTTGTATAGCTGTGTGAGTGTGAGTGCATGTCTGCACTTTTGAGAGTGTGTGTCGGGTGTAGTTTGTTTTATTGTGTCATGGATTGAATAGTTTTGACATGATCTGCGGTGACAGACCCAAAAGCAGGCAGCAAAGGGACCAAAGGTGAGTGAAACAATTATCTTTATCACAATAATAACGGTAATGAATGTGCCTCGAGAGCCTCACAGCCCTGTAGGAAGGAGAGAGGAGACAAGGGGTAAGTATGGAGCTAACAACAATTTGATCACGTTGTTTCTCTCTTACAGATTGTGGTGATCCTTCCACCGGGAAGCAGGGAGGTAGCAGGCTCTCGGCGTGGCAGAGTGATTCATACGGTGCATATTTATAACGTGGTGCACCTGTGCTGGGAATGAGGCGGAATAGGAAGGGTGTTAGTCCAGGAATGATTCACAGAGCTGGGCTGTTGTAGAGAAGATCCAGGAGGGGAGTTCCGCCAGATGGAAGTCCAGGTCCACGAGTCCGCACTTTCCTGAGGAGATACAAAGGGGATGATTGGAAGTAATTACCCTTATGTGTCCACAGTGTTGTGTGGGGTGTGTGTGTGTGTGTGTGTGTGTGTGTGTGTGTGTGTGTGTGTGTGTGTGTGTGTGTGTGGCCCGTGGGGCTTGCCGTACCCACCCTGGGAGTGACGTCAGGTGGGCTGCAGCACTTAGATATATTTCTGTGAGTGTTCAATAAAGGAGAGTTCGCTGCATGGCATAAGACAGACTCCAGACTCTGATTACCGACATAACATATTGGCGATGAGGAGAAACTATGGAGGCGTATAGGCTACCTCCACCTCTACCACAGCTTCTACAGTACCCGGGAGAGCCAGCGATTGTGTGGCCTAACTGGTTGGCCATGTTTGAGGGATACATCGCGGCATTGGGCCTCAGTAGATTCGACGGAACATGGAAACAAGCACTCCTGGTCCACCATCTCGGCGTAGAAGATCGGAAAATTCTCTGCATGTTGGGAGAGACGGAGTCTTGTGTGGATGCTGTCGGGCGTCTGGCCAAATATTCTGCTGAATATACGAGAAGCACGAAGCTGTGGGTGGTGAAGCTGTTGGTGTCAAAAGAAACTAAGTTAGCTAGCTCGGGGAAGGTAGCAGCCCAGTTAGTGGCAACCACGAAGTTACCCACGAAGCTAGGTGCACGTCAAAACCAAGCTACAAGCTACCAGCCAGATATCGAGGTGGGACCGGCGCCACAAGTGAGGGAGCCTCCGGTCATTGAAGACAGCAAGCCAGCCGAAGAGCTCAGCGCGGTGAGAGACCACAGCGCTGGTGGTGAGGGCGGCGCGGTGAGTGACAGCAGCACGGGAGGAGAGCAGCGACCAGACTCAGCTCAGTTTTCTCCACAGCTAGAGTCGGCGCAGTGGGAGGAGGGGTGTGAGCAGGCTGAGAGCCCCGGGAAGCAGCAACAACAGCCAGGCACAGAGACGGCACAGCGGAGCACCTCAGACGAGAGAGGGGAGGTGCTGGGTGCCACGGAGATCAGGCAGGACCTCAGTGCCAGAGCTCAAAGTGCCTTGGATGAGGGTGCTGAGTATAACGACAAGTGATGCCAACAAGTGAGCTTTGGTTTTCCCCGGAGCTCGGCTACAGGGGGTCGGAGTGTCTGGGGCTACAACGGCGGCGGCTGCAGTGGTTCCGAAGACGGTCGGGGGCAGACCGACAGGCACGGAGGGACTGCGTGCCAGGCAGCAGCACCACAGGTCGAGTGGGACCCCCCTTGAGTTGCGGACTGGGTTTGGGTCCATGAGGAGGTGTCGGATGGCGGGTCTGGACGAGATGTCTGTGCTGAACGATGGCTTTATTAAAAGAAAGCTAGTAGCATGTAGAGCAAACAGAACAGCTAATATGCTAACTATAAGGAGGTACAGGCTGGTGTTGCTCTAGAGGCGGCGTGCCAAAGAGAGCGGGCTGCTGCCAACAGTCCCCTATTATAGGCACGGCATGATGACGTCCCCCGTGCCTGCACCATCACGTCCGTGCTGAGTGTTATTATGAGACTACATAACATTCACCTCCCTCCTGGGAAAAACCAAAACCATGATGAATGTTATTGTAAGAGGTAATTTTGGAAAACAAGCAGTTCTTTATTTGAGAAGTAATTTTTATGATTATTCAAACTGATTAGTTTAAATGTTATACTTCAACATTTTAATGAATAATTTAGTTTGTTTATCCTGTTTTTGCTCTTTTGTGGTGTTTGTCTAGCAAGAGAGTACACAGAATGGAAAAGGCTTTTATTATGAAGGAGGAATGACGAAAGCGAAGTGGCGTGGTGTTTTTGTAAATAGAACGTTGGATGCAGCTATGGCTGGATATTAAAATTATGGGAAGAGCTCAAATGGTGTCGTTCTTGTGGCAGAAGGACTAACCTTCAGCTATCACCCACGCAAGCGGTGGTGGCAGCGGTGGTGGTTTTTTGAGGACTCTCCTCAACTTGGGGAGCCTATTTAACAATCCGACAGTTGGAGGCTAACTACAAGCTAAGCTAACGGCTCCGTACAGTGAGCTAGTTGCCGCCAATTCTGTTACATTGTTTTGTAGCTCAGTGTTTTTAGGCATCACCTACCTATTGCTTTCTCCTTCTGGAGTGTACACCACGCCACTATAGCCCCATTTCCACCAGTATCACCTGGGCTTTACTTTTTTTTACTTGGTTCGGTTTTTCACCATTTCCACCCAAGTCCTCACGGTTTAACCGTTACGATTTTCGTGCCTGTTCAGAGGCAGGGTATAGCCGAGCGAAAAGCGAGGTGTGATTTGACGTCAATCGACTGCTAAACGCTGATTGGTCAGGGCGTAACGTCACAAAACGCGTCCGTTTTCTGTTTTCTGTTGAAGCTACACGACAACCATTTGTAATTTCAGCGAGTAACCGCGGTGACTGGATTCACAATTGTGTTCTCATATAACGATGTCCACGTGCAAGTTTATTCCATGAACAAACGAGGAGGTGCGGACTTTTCTGTCCCTCGTAGCCGATGACTACATCCAGAGCGAGTTGGTGGGGCAACTCGCAATGAAAAAATATACCAGGAAGTGTCCGGCCTGCTAGCAATGGCAGAGAATTTGGACTCGACACGGCCACGCAATTGGAAAACGGTGACGGTGAGTGTTGTTTTGTTATTGTCCGTCTTCTTGCCTTTCGGTCAAAAGCGCACTTTATTTAAGCAATAAAGAAAGTTGTTTGATTGTGGGCAATTGTGGTGATGGCTAGCCCGCTAATAGCTAGCTACCTCTGTACCTTGTTGTTACCTCGCATCAAGCTGCTGAATCGCGCTTTTATTTCAGTATTCACGTGAACAAAACACTGACGTAAGCTTATTGTATCCTGGTTAAAAAGTTTTGTGTTTGCGGTACATGTTGCACTTTGTTTGTGAGCTTTATTGTGTGTTTTTTCCTTCTATACACAGTTTTCAAATCCCAGGGGTCTGCCTCACTGGACCGCCAGCTCCATCACTATCCGGCATCTCCCAGTCAAGTGCTGGTAAGGCACAACAAACTGAAAATTACCACCTGGTTGTTTTTATATGTGATTGTTATTTTCTATAGACGCATAATAAGGAATTTAAAATGTCTTTCTACGTTTATAAAAATACTAGATTCAGGGGTGTTCATAGCCACAGTGGCCCAGTGTTATAGGTGTGTTGATGGTGGAAATACTGTTGTATTTTCACAAAAAAAAAAAAAGGAGCACATGTACCGACTTCAAATCAACATGCTTGATTGAAATTCTTCAAGTCAGCTAACACTATTAACCCATTCTGATTTATGAGGCCACAGTACAAAGAAATTCTTTTAAAAATAACCCATTAAATCAAAATACTTTTTACAATTAATCCTTTTTGAAATGAAGGGGGGCCTAACCACATCACCACAGAAGTTGCATATAGTCCACTCTACTGAGGGGCAACAACATGACAGTTGAGCTTAAATACAGCAACGAAGCATCCTACCACAGGCTTTCAGCAGTTTAATTCCATAATATTTTTTCTGACATGTTTTGATCCGGTGTTATCTAAATACGATGACTTCTGTCTTTCATATAGGCAAGCTGAAAAGCAGCAACATTGCAGACCTTGCATCACTGATGGCCCAGAATCATGCTGAGGAGATGCGGATCCATGAAAGGATGCTCGAACAGCATCAACGGCAGCATGAACAGTGCGAAAGACACCTGCAGTTAGCCCATGAGCAGGAAGCCGCATTAAGAAGGGATGAGCTGACAGAGACGGCTTCCTTCCACGGAGCCTTCCTAAACCATTTTGGCAGTCTGGTCGAAGTACTGAAAGCTCCCCATTTGTAAACATGTTTTGGGAATATTTGTAATGTAATAAAATGTTAGTCTTTTGGATAAAAGTGTGGTTTGTATATTATAAAACTGGATGATAAAGGCGAATAATTACATACACATTCCATTGCCTCATATGACCCTAATCCTGCTGTTCAGCCATAAAGGTGTCAAGATTTTTAATGGTAATATAATTGTTTTTGTTAAATTTAATAAATATTACCACTGCTGTATCCATTGCTCTACATTGGGTACAGTTTTTAAGTAAAATTGTAAGCAGTTGCACAGGTGTAATTTACATTCAGCAGTAGACACTGATAAAGGTGAAAGTCGAATTAGGTAAAAGGTAAGTACATGTGAATTGAATGTTATATCGGCATTCCAAATTCTGAGAATTCCAATAAATTATAAGCAGTCTAGTATAATATAAAGCGAAAATACCCATACATGTAAACCCAAATATAACATTTTCGATGTTGTAAACGTTGACGTGAATATGATAAACCTACGCTATTGTGATTCAATAGATCCATAGTGATCTTTGGTTTGAAAAAGAAAATTATAATTTGGTGTTGGGCAGTGTGACAATGTCACAGTATTTAGTAGGAATAAAAAAAGTTTCATCATAAAATTTCTAGGTTCATTGGCAATTCCATCAAACCAAAAGTGAGTTGTCTAGCTGCAGCATTTTTTTAAGAGTCATTTCTACGTTGTTTTAGTGTGTAATTAGCCACCACTGAACAGATAACCCTTATAAAGAACAATAGATTGTAAAATGATACTCAAATGATACACAATACAAAAAATGGGCCTAGATTTGGATTGGCTTTTTTATAATATTTTTAATTATTTTGTAAGTTAAAGTTAACTGGAAGTATAACAAGTTTCCACATATAATTCCAAGGTCAATTGGCAATTCCATCAAACCAAAAGTGCGTTGTCTAGCTGCTGCTTTTTTTGGGAAGTCAGTTTATCATCAGTGTATCATTATTACACAATACACAAAATGGGTCTAGATTTGGATTGGCTTTTTTATAATATTATAAATTATTTGGTAAGTTAAAGGGGTTTAGGATTAAGCTTCTGCATTATTTTAAATTACCCCGGTGTTTCAGCATTTAATTAACCGTCTGTTAACATTTAACCGTTTTGAACAACAGAGGCGACGTAGTTTAAAAGTGCACAACATTTTATTTAAAAAACACGTTTGACATATGTATGCACATGAACACTGAACAAATGAAATGATCTCTGAATGATCTCTGCTTCATATGCAGCTGCTTCAGATTCCTCCTGGGCAACCGCTATTCTCCTCTCCTGCTCCAACGTGTGTTGTCTCAATCCACGTCGTCTTCTCCTGTAAAATTCTCTTGTCTCGTTAAAGATATTCATTGTGTTAAAAACCCACAGAAGAATAGTGACCACCGTGGAAATCCTCCGCTCGTAATCTGCTATTTTTTTCTTTGTTGTGGAGGAGTCGGTCGCGTCCTTTACTACGTCAGCAGAGTGTAGCGCCACCTCAATCCTGCCCACCCCCAGCAATACTCGGCTTTCCGCGGTTGTGATGGAGGCACAGCCACGGGAGAAACAAGTAAAAAAGAAAAGAAAAGAGTAGAGCAGAACTATATAGTGGAAATGTGGCATATGTCTGATGGGGAATCACCAGACACCAGTATCAGACAACGCAGCAGGCAGTCTGCCACGGTTTCACCTGCAGCAGTGCAGGGCCCACACAGAGGAATTTTGCTGCCCCCGCCATTCTGCAAAGATGGTCGGGAGTCCTTCCAATTATGGGCTCACCGCTATGAGGTAATTCAGGCCGCCCGGTACAAGGATTGCAGTGTTGATTTGGATGCAGTATTGGCATTGGAGCTCCCCACAAGACTGCCGCCTGAACTGTTCATTGTGTGGGACAACCTGCCTTCCACCACACAGCGTTCCTATGCAGATACAAAGAAACATCTTGAGGCTGCTTTTGGTCAAAAGGACATTATCGCTTCTTTTCAGACATTCTCAAATGTCTGCAGTAGAAAACCAAATGAGGCCATGGAGGTTTATGCTGCGGATGTGTGCAGACTTGTGAAGGAGGCTTTGCCTGATTTTGAATACAGTGCATCCGGGTACCTGAAAATTTCACACTCCATTGCTGGGTTGGATCAAGAGCTCCAAATTAAGTGTCATGAGAGAGAGGAGTGAAAAGTTTTCAAGAGGCTGTGGAAGTAGCCGCTCTAGCTGAGCTCGCCAGGCTGCAAGGTTAGTGACACCAGTCTGCCCACACAATGTCACTACCAGAGATGTTGGCAACACAACCCAGTCAGTTAATTCTGTGACTGATAATGACACGTATGTGAGAATGGCTGTCCAGGACCTCACAGCCACCGTCCAAAATTTGAGCAAAGATCTTGTTGCACTGAAGATAAAACTGGAAGAGCAAAGCAGAGCATACCAGCCAGAAACGCAGGGCTACAGACACTCTCACAGGTCTCCTTTATGTTATGGGCATAGTCCAGCTAGATACACTGAGACCCGCAATGCACGTCTCTCCTCAAGACACTCTCCCTCCTCCTCACCTGAATTTAACTATCGGCATTCACCAACCCACAGTTACAGAGCTGAAAAATACCAGCGCTCGTATAGGCCAAATGCAGCAACATATTCAGCGGACAAGTCACGGAGCCAAGAATCCTATTATTCTCCCGAACAGTATGATAACAGAAGTGGAATTCACCGCTCTCCTTCAGGGCCCCCTTTGAGTTTGCGTCAGAGGAGCCCAAGTCCCCGCTGTGAACATGTTTCATTCCAGGATCATCAGAGGGGCAGCCATGGATTCCAGCACCTGGTTCGTGGCCATCAGCAGCACTCAAACTATGACTACCTGGACCCACAAACCTTTCATCAGGGAAACGGGCGCTAGCTGAAGACGTGGGGCACTCTTCAGCTGGGCCCTTAGGAGCCCCAAACGAAATTGATAAATCTGCACCACACATCAGTACTGCTTTGCTGCCCTCTAGTGACAACAGGGGTACTACATTTTCCCCTACTGAAAATCAAAACACTGTTGCAGTGGTAAATGAGATCCCCTTTTCTTCATATGTAAATGGACTTGTTGAGAGTACAGATGCACCCATTCTGTTAGATTCAGGCTCCCATATCTCATTTATCAGTGAAGCAACCAGAATGTCCATTTCAGTACGAGCCAAAAAGCCTCTTATGAAGCACTACATTCTGTCTAAAGCAGTAACTGGGCACAGTTTAGATACTTTGGGCACCATTGATGTGGCTCTGAAACTAGGCTCCCATACGTTCCGTCATAACATGCAGGTGATAAGAAATGTTTCTCAAAGCACTCTGTTGGGCCTAGACTTTCTTCAGCTCCATAAGGTCGCCTTGGATATGGGCAAGGGTGTATGTAGTTTTTATGGGGAGGAACTGCCACTGTTAAAAACTACACAGCTGGCCCCTGATAACTGTACGGCAAAGGTTATGGAATGCACAACTGTACCCCCAAGTTGTGAAATGAACTGTAAGATCGCATTAACCCTCCTACAATGACTGCTGGCATCCCAGACAACTATGATGGCCGCCTAGAGCCACGCCAGATGGACATTGAGGGCATCGCAGTGGCGCGCACCTTGACAACGGCAGTAAATGGTGTGACTATAGTGCACCTTCTGATTCTGACGGATAGTCCCATCACCCTGCAGCCAAGTATGCACATACTGTAGGACAGTTCATCCCTGTGTCACAAGATGGCACAGTGTCAGAGTCTTCTCCTGTATGCAATGTATCCAACTGCCCTTTACAATCACACAAGGCAACAAACACAGCCCAAATCTCTGACAAATTGCCATTTGATGTTCAGTGTGGTGCTCTGACTGCCTCTGAGAGGTCTCAACTGACCGCACTGCTCCTGTGTTAGCACAATGTGTTCAGTAAAAGCCCTATAGATTTTGGCAGAACTGACATTGTCAAACACAAAATCCACACAAATGCTTCACCCCCCATTAGAAAACGTGCCTATCGCACCTCACCCCAGATGCAGGAGGTGATTCAGTCACAGGTGAACGAGATGTTAGACAAAGGACTTATTGAAATCAGCCATAGTCCCTGGGCAGCCCCTGTTGTAATGGTGCGAAAAAAGGATGGCTCATGGCGTTTCTGTGTTGATTATAGGGGTTTGAAGGCTGTGACCACGAAAGATGCTCATCCTTTTCCCAGAACAGATGATACCTTGGATGCATTACGGGGCTCATCAGTGTTCAGTACCACGGACCTTTCATCAGGGTATTGGCAGATGTAGTTGGATGAGCAAGACAAAGCCAAAACAGCTTTTACTACTGGTAGGGGTCTTTACCAGTTCTGTGTTATACCCATGGGTCTTGTGAATGCTCCACCCACATTTCAGCATTTGATGCAGCTGGTATTGGCCTCTTGTGGAAAATATGTCTTGTTTATTTAGATGACATTATCGTGTACAGCCCCAGTTTTTCCACACATTTGCAGCATCTTAGAGAGGTGTTTGATCGGCTAAGAGCAGCTAATTTAAAACTCAGGAAGGTAAGCTAATTTAAAACTTCAGCTGTTGAAGTTTTGTGTGCATCATCTGCCGTGTTGTCAGCCAGCCAATATTGCCAACACTATCACGACGTGTTAGCCACTCCACACAGCCGTGGTTCTGTTGCGCCCCTTGAAGCGATGTCGGCCCTGGGGCGCAACCGTGGTTAACACGTCTCCTCTCCATGTTTGCTGGGCGATGTCGGCCCCGAACGCCAACTGTAAGTGTTTCTGTTTATTTTTGTAAGTCTTCACCTTTTTTGGGAACTGTTGTCATCATTCTTATGTTCAATACATGTTCTGTGGTGAATTCTGCGCGTAAATCCGTTCATCATGACCCTCCACGTGCTCTTACACAGTGCACTGAGAGGGAGGATGAAATAACGAGGATTTACATGCAGGTTTCACCACAGCACATTTACAGTAATACAGAAAGACAGACAATTCCCAAAAAGATGAAGATGTACAAAAAACACAAGCACACTTATTGATGGCTTTTGGGGGCCGGCATCGCCTAGAGAACGAATGAGAGGAGATGTGTTAGCCACAGGTGCGCCCCAGAACCAACATCGCTTCAAGGACACACAAGAACCACGGTGAACATGGAGTGACTAACATGTCGTGAGAGTGCTGAAAATACTGGCAGACTAACAGCACAGATGACAATACTATGGACCAGCAGTGCGTGACTGGCAAACGGCCGCTAAGTACACGCACTGCTGGTGATGGTGGGATGAGAAGCACCTGGGCAAGGACCGGGAAACATGATCAGCGGGAGTTTGAATCAGTTGGTGATAATGAGAGAGGGAACGCGGCCGGACCAGCGAGCGTCAGCATGCGATCACAGAAAGTAGATCAAAGCTGCGCGTAAATCCATTAATCCTTCCCCTCCTCGTATGCTCCTCCTGCGTAAAAGCGCACAAGGAGCACACGAGGAGGCTTGACAGTTGGAGCTGAAGCGTGTGATGTGGTCTTTCACAGCCTGCTGTTTATCTAAGCCTGCAACACAACGCGAAGGCATAGCCGTAAAATTAAAACAAGAAACCAGAGAAACTGTGCTCTACAAAGCTGCTGTCATTCCATTCAACAACACCAGCATCCGTTCTGTCGCTTACGTCATGGTGGTGCCGCCCTTTATTCAGCAGACGGCACCACAGTCCAGTCAGCAGCTGCAGTTTTTTGATAACTAGTTTATGCAGGCGCAGTTGTAAATATTATATTGATCATCGACAATGACTTTTGGGTTTACACAACATGCTAAAAAATGTCAAATTTGTGTCATCAGACCTTTAAATTGTTCTTGTTTGATTTGTTTATTGTAAGCAGCTGCTAGTTTGTACATTTTTTCCAATAAACCTAATTTGCAGTGGTTGAGTAATTTTGATTGTTACTCTATCTGCCTTATTCCTGGGGGTGCCGCTGTAGGAACGATTATGGGCGGAGTTTCTAGTATTGGCTGACATAGTGTTACTGTAAACCAGTCATAAATGGTAAATGGCATTCACTTATAAAGCGCTTTTATTCTCATCTCTTGATGACCAAAGCGCTTTACAGATCCTGCTATCCACCCATTCACACACACATTCACACACTGATGGCGGCATGCTACCTAACATGGCGCTTCCAGACCCACCAGGAGCAATTGGGGGGGAAGTGTCTTGCCCAGGGACACAACGGCAGGATATCCGGGGAGAGCGGGATTCGAACCGCCAACCATGCAGTTATTGGACAACCTGCTGTACCTCCTGAACCACTGCCAGAGAGTGGAGTAGCTCAGTAGCAGAGTGGAGTAGCAGCGGCATTTAAAATAGCATTTTAAAAAGTTTTTCAAATTCATTTTAATGTATAGTCCACATACGTGTTTTGCACTCAAGTGGCAGCTAATTTCAGCTCTTCTAGTTTTTGTATTTTTTGAATGTTTTGGCGTAGTTCTGGCACTTGCTGGTGTTCCTGGTTGTGCCATAGACTGGCTAAATGGAGGCTTCTCACCACACAGTGACAGACGACATCCAAGCACAGTGTTGTGGCGTATGTCTGCTCTAAGGTAAATTTGATTATGTCCAACATATTTTAATAAAATCCAGCCAACTCAACTGCAGTGGAGACGTGCTGGTTGGAATGCTCCCAACGTCATTATGAGTACAGGCAGAGAAGTCAGAAATCATGACTCTTTGTTTGGTAGCGGCAAAGTCCTGGGAAAACCCCATGAGTGCCTGGTATCACTGGAAAGCTTAGAAATCATACTTTCTAAAAAATACCTATGTTTCTGCAGAAGACGTAACTCCTGACTGATCGAACACGAGTTTTCAACCTAGCTAAAATATAAACAAATCATCTTTTTCTGGGTCAGTTTTTGCGCACTTCCTACAAATTAAATTTCATTTTGAAGGTCTTTCAATACAGAATATGGAAATAACATTTCACCAGTTTTGAAAATGTTCTCAAAGTATGACTCATTTTGCCAGAACGGGTCATTTGTTTACAGCATTAGCATCTTAGCAGCGGCGCTAACAAATGGAGCTACTATCTAAGAAGCCACTTTTTAAGGTCATCTTCCCATCCCTCGACAGTCGTATGAAGTGGTATGATTATATTACTGTTTTGAGGTGCAAGAGGCCATGTTCCCGCATTTCTGATGCCGAAGTCCTTGTTTTTTAACAAGGAAAAGTGTCCCGTTTCAGTGACAACCATATGTTCTAAACTAGTACTGGAAGTTGCTACCATAATTCACGCAAGGCATCATGGAGCCTTGGAACAAGGTGGATATGTTTTTAAAGAAAGCAAGTTTAATTTGGGAATGTCCTGAAGTGAAATGTGATGATTTCTCCACACTTGTGTTTCAGACTTTGATCAATTCTGTGTTTTCAATGAGAGCTGCATGCTGCCATGTAAATATCAGCCTGTGGTCGAAGTCGTCCACTGGTTTAAGGGAGAAGACCATATTTACGCGTACTACGAAAATCAGGAGAGGCCAGAGAACCAGCAGTTTCAAGGTAGGTTGTCTCTGTTTAAGGACCAGATCTCCAGAGGAAACGCTTCACTTCAGCTCACAGTGGTTAAGGTTCAGGATGAGGGGAGATACAGATGCACCATCAGCACCAACAAAAAGGAAAATGGGAGACAGGACTTATTCATCAGCATGAAAGTAGAAGGTATGAGAAAAGCACGATTATGGTTTGTTTTCTGCAGTGTGTTTCAGTTATATTAAACTTGGGAATGTCTTTATTTAATGTCTGTAATTAGTATGGGAATACTGGATTTGTTTAGTTAAAGTGGTTATAGTCTACACTTGTATTATGTTTGACTATATTATACTTGCCAACAACAGATCTTTAGATGTGCAACATACTGTGACCTCATTTAACTGGACTGGCTTACCAGTCATGGTGACAAAAGGCACAAATATTTCTTTGCTTTTTTCTTTCATTACCATTGACTTTCTTTCTCACAGTTAACTGTTTTTTATTTGATCCTGAGATTACCAGTCATGAAGGATGCTAGGTGGTGCAAACCCTGTTTTCTTTCCTGCTTTTTGCAGCTCCAGTCCATAAAGTCACTATCAAACAGGAAGGAAACAGCATCACCTGCAGCTCAGACCTGATCTACCCTAAACCTGAACTCTCCTGGTCCATCAGTCCTCCATCAAACATCAGTTTTAAAAACACAACTGAAGTCCATCAAACTGAGGATCAGCGGTACAACATCAGAGCTTCTCTGGTACTTCCAGACAGTGATGATGATGGTGAAAGTCAGACCTACAGCTGCACCATCAAAACTCCCCGAAAAATGAAGAAAGCCACTTTGTTTAAACTGAGTAAGCAGCAGAGTGCAGTATAGTACCTCCCAGCCAGCATGCCCATGTGGGCCCCACCAAAGGTTAATTGGGCTGTCTTCTGGGTCCCATGTGGGTTAGTCCGCTGGTTCCATGTTGGCCCTATCTGTGTTTGCCCACATGGATTTTACCTACTGACCTAGTTTTAATTTATTTTCTCAAAAATTTGCTATTTTCTGATAAATTTGTGACTTTTTCCCTTAATTTGATACATTTTTCTTGAAAATATGAAACTCCCATAAATTTGCAACTTTTTTAGTAAATTTGTGACTTTCTTAGCCTTTTGTTTTTCTTATTAAAGACAAGGATAGAAAGGAGATGTTTTTACCTTTTACATGTTTCAACTGTCCACTGCAGTCTTCCTCAGAAGTGTCAGCTGATTGCTGCAAAGTGTCATTTATCAGCTGGCTTTCCAAGGCGGGGCCAGCCCAGCAGAACTGTCAGATCCACTGGGCTGGCCCCGCCGTCCATGGTCTCTGGAGAATGTAGTCCCAGGTGTGGGAAAGCATAAGTGCCCCATCATTTATGTTCCTGATTTCTATGGCCTCCTTGATCCAGCGTTTGATTCTGTTGCTCTCCGATCCAATGATTTCTGCTTTGTCCCAGTCCATGATGTGATTATTTCTTTTGCAGTGATCTGATATTGCTGATTTTAATATTGCTTGTTCTGCCTTTCTTTTTTGTGATCTTGTGAGCCGTCCTTGTGTTTCCTTCTCACATTCCTTCTGGTATTTTTTTTTCCTTGTGGTGAATGCTCCTCCTGTTTCTCCAATGTAGGTTTTCATACATAATCTGTATGATATTTCATATATTACATTGCATTTTTTGCTTTGTTCTATTTTGTCCTTGGGGTGTACTAATAACTGTCTTAATTTTTTGTGTGGTTTTACCGCTGTGTTTATTTTGTGTTTTTTCATGATCCTTTGGATTGGTTCTGTTATCCCTTGGATGTATGGTATGGTTATGATGTCCTTCTTTTTGATTTCAGCCTTTGGTCTGTGTCTTGTTTTCTGTTTTTCTTTGTTTTTGACTTGCTGTTTCCCTTTATTTATGGCCCATACTGGATATTGGCAACATGTGAGAGCATGTCTTATGTGGTTTACCTCCTCCTGTCTGTCTTCTTGGTTTGTGATGATGGTGGCCCATTCGTATAGTGTCCTGACAACTGATAGTTTGTGTGCTGTGGGGTGTTCTGATGTCCACAGTAGGTACTGATCCGTGTGGGTTGGTTTCCAGTAGACTGAGATTTTTACATAGCCGTCATCATTGTGGTGGATTTTCATGTCCAGAAAGGCTATGGTGTGGAAGATGGAAGCAGACGAGACAGCGAGCTGAACGACATGCGAGCTTTATTCACCTTCCAACATAAAACACAGAAAAGTGACTCCCATGAGTGCCTGAGCAAACTCCTTTATACACTTTAATTCCCACCTCCGACACACAGGGTAAACACATTAACATTCAGACTGCAAGACATGTACACACATTAACACTAGAAGACCCAAACATTAGCCCTCTTGTGGCCACTTGATGGTCCCCCTATGGGTTTTCTAGCCAAAAAGGCCAAATGGCCCCTCTCTGGGTCTTCTAGTGTTAATATAACTTGACATAAACGTCACAGAGCAGGTCTTGCTACAATACATTTGCACCCCTGCGTCCTGAGGTGTCAATCAGGTATGGCGGGGAACGAAAGGAACATCTTTGTTTGGTTGACTCCTCTCACCTTTCTCCATTAGCATCTCTATCTTGTCCCCATCAACCCCTTTGTCCTGGGTCGAGTGCCATATATATTGTATCCACCACACAGGAACCGTTTTCTTCCTCTTCGTGCATGAATTTTGTTCCCCGTGCTGTCCGTGTTGTTCAGATGGTCTGTGAGTTCTTGTGTGTGCGCTTTTTTTTTAAATTTTCTCCAATATGTTGTCCATGTATCTCTTCCAGAGTGTGGGTTTGCACTGTGTAGGTACTGTGTTGATGGCTTTATTTTCCACATCCTCCATGAAAAAGCTGCTCATGATGGCTGATAGTGGGTCTCCCATTGCAAATCCTTCTTTTTGTCCGTAGATTCTTTCTCTGTATTGAAAATAGGTGGATTTTACAACAAATTGCAATAGTCCAGATATGTTGTCAGCTGTGAGATTTTTAAGGGTTCTGACATTCTTGAGGCTTTCTTGCACGATGTATAGTGTGACATCAACGGGGGTCTTTGTGAATAGTGAAATGACATCATGTGAAATGAGGATCTCGTCTGATTGTATTTTCAAATTTTTGAGTTCTTGTGCCACTTCTTTTGAGTTTTTGCAGTAGTTCTGATAGTCCAAGGATGGATTTAATGATTTCACCCAGGGCTTTTGATAAATTATATGTGACTGATCCCATACTCTCTATTATTGGTCGCAGTGGGATGTCCTTCTTATGGATTTGTGACTTTATTCTTCATAAATTTGCATCTTTTTTTACTACAAACTTGCAACTTTTACTCATAAATTAGTGATTTTTTTTCTTGTAAATTTGCAACTTTTTTCTCATAAATTTGTTAGGTTTTCTTATAGAATTGTGACTTTTTTCTTGCAAATTTGCAAATTTTTTCTTGTAATTTTGGAACTTTCTGATAAATTTGCCACTTTTTAACTGTAATCTTGCAACTTTTTCTCATAAATGTTACTTTTTTCTTCATAAATTTGCAACTTTTTCTCATAAATGTGCTATTTTTTTTGTAAATTTTTTACTTTTTTCTTACACATTTTCACATTTTTCCTCATAAATTTGTGACTTTTTTCTAATAAATGTCTGACTTTTTTCTAATACATTTGCTACTTTTTTGTAAATCTGTCACATTTTTCTTATAATTTTTCTTTTTTTTTTCTCATACATTTGTGACTCCACATAATTTTTGGGAAATGCAGATAGGGCCAACATGGAACCTGCAGACAAGCCCACATGGGACCCATTAACCCCTTGCACTCTGGTCAATTTCCCTAAAAACGCCAAAAAATAATGTGCCCAAAGTAAATCAAAAGCTGTTCTTCAACCCTTTGCAGCATCTTCATGGGGTTGGTCTCATTTAAAAGAAAACACTTTGAGTTTTTTGGCAAAACAGTCATAATCTATCTAAGTGCTCCGGCCACTGAGTAACAGTCATCTAAACATACTGAACTTGAAGAAAATATATTTCGCCTGGGTGTTTTTTTGGATACAAATGCTTTCAAATAACACAAAGCTTCAGATCCGGGCTGGAAAATGCAACAGAAATGTAGAACCATGTATTATCCAGCTGAGGTCAAAATTTTGTAACAATACCACAAAAAATGAATATATTACACAGCTTTGTTCTCAGATAGTTCCCAGGCGTTTTTTAACTGTGCCAAATTGTGCCAAATGGCACAGTTTGGAAAAACGTCTGTAACTTTTGAATGATTCAATATAGAAGCTTCATCTTGGGCTCTAATGAAAGGTGACACTCAGGGCTGTGTGTGTGTGTGGGGGGGGTCCCCCCCCTCACTACAGAGGACGGACATCGCCCGTTGCGCCACAGTCTGTCATGTGGCGATGACGCACAGCTGTAATTTACCAATCGGTCAAAAGTCATTTTTGATTACAATTTTCAGGGATAAAGAATAATTTAGCTTATAACACTTACCTCTTCACAGCAGCAGCGTAGCTGGCGAACTTCTCTTCCTCATTGTCAGATGAATGTGACGCTGGTCTGCTTGTTACGGACTTGTGGTTCTGGTCTCGCAACCCGGTCAAAACATAATTCCATTTTTAATTTTGCGCTTCCATGATTGCAGTTTTGACACGCGTGTGTGTCACCCAGCCTTCGTCGTCGGCCTCCGTCGGTGTATGATGACCATGGAAGAGAATCCTAAACGTCTACTCTGCTGGAATAAAAAAAAAAAAAGCACCGCCTGTGGCTGAACAGGCCGATGCGCGATTGGCAGTCCCTGTCACACAGGTCGCACTTGTGGGTGGTCTCCGTGCTGCTGGGTCTGTGGCGGTTCTTCCTGCGGGTCCTTTTTTCATCTGCTGCAGCAGTCTGTCTTCACCCAGCCTTACACAAAACAGCTTTCGAACTTCTGTGCTTCAATTAGCTCGCTGCATTCGCAGCGTTGATAGGCGGGTCCTTCTTGCTAGGTTTTCAGTCATTGGTTCTTCAAAGTTTCAGAAACCCAATTCAAGGCTCTTATTAGTTGAATGAGAGGTCAATCATATCTAATCTGTTCGCTGCTGTGTCTGTAGTGGAAGAACAGAAATGCAGCTTTTTTTTTTTCAGTGCGCTCTAGAACGCAGCGCCCTCGTGCACCCTCGTGCGCTCTAGGACGCAGAGACGTGCCCGTCCGTGGTACACAGGAGTGCAACAGGTTAAAAGAAAAAGTTGCAAACAAAGCTGCAAAGCTTTCACAAAAATACTGTGTAGTTTTTACTTCATCACTTGAGTTAAAGTGATAGAATACAATCACATCACTATTGCAAACATCAAAAATCAAGCGTCAGCAGAAAACCTTTTACACATGCAAAAGAAGACACTGCAATAGAAAAATTTCATCTTCATTTTTCTATGTCACACAAGCACTTAAAGTAATAAAAAAGTCATAAAGATGCACTTAAAGTCATAATAAAAATATGTTGGTCTGCAAGTGTCAGTTGTGTCACAGCAAAACTATTAGCAAAATGTGGATCAGTGACTTTATGATAGTGCGCATGCTGGCATGTGGATGGACCTGTTTCTGTAGCTTTTGCAATGCCACTTTACACCTGGTCATTGTCAGGGTGATTTCTGTACTGTAGTAGCAGCACCGCAGTAGTAAAACAGGGCAATGGCTGGGTTAAATAACATCTTTGTGGTGGTGGTGCCGCTGACATTTTTGTGGACTGCTTCAGCAGCAGGTAAGTGGTGTGTTTACTGCTCATTAAGCTTAAACCACATTTGTGTTAGGTTGTGTTTTCATGACGGCTGTCCTTAGAGAAAAAGACAGACAGGAAACACGATGAATGGCACACAAGAGGTCAGAGATTATAAAGATCAGACTGTGGAGGAGATCAGATGGATTATCTCAGTGACCATGTGTGCATGGGTCTATTTACACTATAGTCAGAATATGAAATAATTAGTCATTTTATCTTTCGAGTAACACTGAAAACAGTATGGATGCCTTTACCATGTACTGTATGTAGGACCTCTGGGGGGAAAATGTGATCTGCATGAATTTGAAGTTAGATGAAGTTAGGCTGAACCTGCCTTATAAAGACTCACTAACAGGTCAGGCAGATCCATCCATCCATCTTCTTCTGCTTAATCCTTTCCGGGTCATGGGGGGGCTGGAGCCTATCCCAGCATCTTTGGGCTAGAGGCAGGGTCCACCCTAGACAGATCACCAGTCCATCACAGGGCCAACACAGAGACACAGACAACCATTCACTCTCACATCCATTCCTAAGGACAATGCCATACCTTGGTGGTTAAACATGTTCTATTTTAAGAGCCAGAAGTTCTTGTTTACAAGATAAGATAAGCCTTTATTCGTCCCACAATGGGGAAATTGCAGGATTGCAGCAGCAAAGGGATAGCAGCACTCAGAGCAATAGTAAATAAGATAAAAATCGGACTACCTCACTAACCGGCCACAGTTTGTGAGAACCCGGGACTGTGTGTCCGACACGATCATCGGTAGCACGGGGCCCCCCCAGGGAACGGTTTTGGCTCCCTTCCTGTTCACCCTTTATGCTGCGGACTTCTCACACAACACAACATACTGCCATCTACAGAAGTTCTCTGATGACTCTGCAATCGTTGGCCTCATCTCCAAAGGAGATGAAGCTGAGTACAGAGGGCTTATCCAGGACTTCATGGACTGGTGCCATCGGAACTGCCTCCAGATCAACGCAAAGAAAACTAAGGAGCTGGTGGTGGACTGCTGCAGGCGAGGACAGAATCAGAATCAGAATCAGAATCAGAATCAGAATCAGAATCAGGTTTATTGCCATTGTTCATGTAGTACACAAACTAGGAATTTGTCTCGGTACAATGCTGCAACATTAAACATGATAGGATAAGAGAAATAAACTATACATGTAATAAAGTGTAGGATAAGATTAGGTGCTGTGAGGGGTTGTCCCAGTAAATATACAGGGAACAGACATCGAGATGGTGACACCCTATAAGTACCTGGGTGTTCATCTGAACAATAAACTAGACTGGTCACACAATACTGACGCACTCTACAAGAAGGGACAGCGCAGGCTGTTCCTACTGAGGAGACTCAGGTCTTTTGGTGTACAAGGGGCACTGCTGAAGACATTCTATGACACGGTGGTGGCATCAGCCATCACTTTTGGAGTGGTCTGCTGGGGCAGTGGCATTACAGCAGCCGATAGGAAGAGACTGAACAAACTGATCAGGAAAGCTAGCTCTGTCCTGGGGCAGCGCCTTGACCCAGTGGAGGAGATAGGAAAGAGAATGATGGTGGCTAAACTGTCATCTCTGCTGGAGTCCGAGTTCCACCCTATGCAGGACACACTGAATGCACTGAGGAGCTCATTTAGCAGGAGACTACATCATCCTAGGTGCACAACCGAGAGGTTTCGCAGGTCCTTCCTACCTACGGCTGTCAGACTGTACAACCAAAGTAGAGCTGCTCGCAGAGATAGCAAAAAGACGTGATGACCTAATAGTATTGAATGCAAAAGACGCAATAGACTTACACAATGGTCCCCTCCAGTATACAACTAGGAAAATACCGGTCGCTATGGAGGGTGAGAATATGTATGGGTACATAATCATACCATGTAGGATAACTAAGTAGAAGGTTGTGCTGTTTCATTCCATCTAGCTACGATGCTCCTCACTGTGTGTTTTTATATATTTACATATTTATTCCATCTAGCTACAATGCTCCACACTGTGTGTTTATATACTCATATATTTATTCCATCCAGCTACAATGCTCCGCACTGTTTATATATTTATATATCTATCCCATCTAGCTACAATGCTCCGCACTGTGTGTCTATATATATATATATATATATATATATTTATTTTTATATTTATATGTACAGTACATATGTATATTTGCTGCTCTTGTTTTTTTCTCTTGCCTTCTGATTGTTGCTCTGAGTGTTGCTATCCCTGTGCTGTTGCAATCCTGGAATTTCCCCATTGTGGGACTAATAAAGGCTTATCTTATCTTAAATGCATAAAAAACATATCAGGATGCACATATTTACCTTGAAATGAAAGAGACTTCATAGCACGTCACAGAGCCTGTCAGGTTAGGCTTTCACTTTCTTTTTTAAAACTTGCATTTTCATGAACTGATCTCTGATGAACTCTTGTAATGTTTCAGATTCTGATGTTTTCTGTGTTTTCAATGAGAGCTGCATGCTGCCATGCAGTTTTGTTGGGGACGACCTTGTCATCCACTGGGAAAAGGTATCAGCGGGACACATTCCTGTCCACTCATTTTACTACAACCAGAACCAGCTCAGCCAGCAGAACCATTGGTTTAGAGGCAGAACGTCTCTGTTTGAGGACCAGATCTCCAGAGGAAATGCCTCACTTCTCCTGGCAGGGGTTAAAGTTCAGGATGAGGGGAGATACAGATGCTACACCAGTACTCTACGTGGGAATAAGGAGTCATTTATCAATCTGAAAGTGGACGGTACAGGAAAAGCACATTTACACAGTCAGCTTTCAGTCATGTTAATAATTATAAATGCTTGGTTATATTTAGTGCATGAGACACAACTAACATTTACATTATAGCTGAATATTTTGAACCATCAACAGAGCTATAGATTCCTTCCATGAAATGGAGCTTTTCCACATTTTTTTTTGATCATATCCACAGAAAATCAACCACTTAAATCTTTCACTCTGTGCTAAACTTTGAATGTCACATTTATCTTTATCATATAAAACCTTACTAAAGTAATGCATAACGCGAACCCTGAGTTCCATTCCCCTCTTGCAGCTCCAGTTGTTCAAGTTGAAATCAAACAGGAAGGAAAGAACATCACCTGCAGCTCAGATTTGATCTTCCCTAAACCTGAACTCATCTGGTCCATCAGACCTCCATCAAACATCAACAGTGAAAACACAACTCAAGTCCATCAGAACAAGGAATGGCAACTTTACAACATCCGTGGCTCTCTGAAACTCCCTGACAGTGATGATGATGACAGTGATGATTTGGTCTACAGCTGCACCATCAGCACTTCTAGAAACAGATGGACAGTATCTTTAATGAAACAGAGTGAGTATCATACAACACAAAACTCAGTCATGGAGTTCCACAGGGCTTTGTGCTGTGTCCAATTTGTTTAAGCATTTATAGTTCTGTTAGGTCATTTATTAGAAAACACAGCATGAATTTCCACAGTTAATGCAATGGAAATGTACTGTATACCAGAACTGTCTTTATGAGTTTACCATCTCTGCAGAGTGAAGCAGTCAACACAGAGGCCAGCAGTATTCTGAGAGAGAAGTTAGTCAGTTAGTTAGTTAGTTCAATCCTAACGATGCGTACATGGTTCATTAGGAACCAAAAGACTCTCCTGTGGCCTTGTTATTTCTGCTTAGTCAGATAGGAGCTTGCAGGAAGTTACAAATCAGTTCAAACTGGTCAAAACAGAGGACAGTGACTTATATATATACCGGAGTGGTGGCTCAGTTGGTAGAGCACCCGCCCCACACCCGGGAGGCAGGGGTTCAAATCCCAGCCAGGTCATGCCGAAGACCATATAAAAGTGGAACTTCCTGCCATCCAGCTTGGTGCTCAGCAATAATGGATGGAGGAGGGAAATCTATGGCAGCGGCCCTCTGATTCTACACTTGGGGTGTGTGTGATTGACACAGTAGATAGGTAAAAGCACAAGCTCGTTCTACTGTACATGATTGGTTGTACGGTTGAATGACAATAAGGGTGATTTAATTTAATTTAATTTAATATTTTCTGTAGGGAGATTCATTTCATGCATCACACATATATGATAATGCAGTCAGGCATAAGCATTAAATATGGAATATTCCCATCACTTTACGCAGATGAAACATCTTTCTATTTATCAGAGCAACACCCTGTGTTGATGGAGTGTGGTGGAACTTTGATTCTCCTTAAACTGGTATGAACGTGGGTTCGTTCTCCCAACTCCTTCATGGAACTAGGGCAGAACTGGAACCCCTGAAAGACAAAAGTTAAAAGTAAAATAAGAAAATGTGTATTTACAGTTGCTGTCTTGATGCTGATATTACTGATATTTTAACACAGCTTTTAGTTCTGAAACAACAATCCATTGCCCTGCCTCAACTTCTCAGAAGGGCTTCAGCCTCGCCTGGTGGTTTAACCACAGTCACATCATTGTGAGCCAGACTGGGACTGATGTCATCTACAGAGTTTCTAAGGAGTGGAAGAAGTATGTGAAGAAAGTGTCGGAGTCTGGAGACCTCACACTACAGGACTTATCATCCAGTCAGGAGGGAACATACACATGTAAACTTAGCAGTGCTAAGGAGACCATCAGCACTAATTTTGTTCTGAAAATTGAAGGTAAGATTGAGCAAAAGAAAAGAGAAGTATGTTAAGAAACACTAAATATTTGTTGCCAAATTGTAAACAGAATAGTGGTGTGGTGGTTAGAAGGACCCTATTCTAATTTTGTGACTTCAGTTTTTAGAGTAGAACCTTTTTGACTTCTATATTTGCAACTTTTTTCTTGTAGACTTCATATTGAGTTTTTCAGTCATACAGTGCATCGGGAAAGTATTCACAGCACTTCACTTTTTCCACATGTATGCCAGGGCACCATTGTAAAAGAGGTCCTTACCTCAGTTGGTTTTATCCCTGGTAAAATAAAGGTTGAACTGTAAAGAATGTGGAAGGACGAGGCTGAGTTTATTTCACAAGTCAGGTTTATTCACATTCTCCAACATCATCCAAAAACAGAAAAAGAGAGAATCCCCCAACATCTGTCCCCTTTATACCCAGGACATCAAACACACAGTCACATGGCACTTAATCCCCAGTAACAATGTAACTTCCTCCTGATCTTAACACCCCCCACCTTCAGTCTCTGGCCGCTGGGCGAAATCCCCCAAGGCTGTTTCTTTGCATGCCAAAGACTAAACTTTCACATCCTCGTGTTATCTCCAAAGTGGCTCAGTCCTTTGTTCCGTCTCAGATGTGAAGCCTAAGGTGGTATACGTATGAATCATACAGTGATATACATATGTGCATATATGTGTTCCACATGACCCCCCCCCCAAACGTCTAAGATGGAACAAGTAATAACAGTCTGCAAGTCATGGTAAAATTATTACACATCAGTCCACGTGTCGCTTGGGCCTCAATCTCCTCCCATATCTGTTGTAAGCGGGCTTTACCACTTTCACGGCGCCCTCCTGCTGGGGAGCTGCTGTCTGAGGATGAGAACTGTTAGTCAATCCCTGTGGGTGTTCTGGTGAATGCTCCTTAGGGGGTCTGCCGCGCCGAGGAGCCATAGCCAACAGCACATCCTCGGTGGCCAACACAAAGGCGGGTTTGAGTCTGTTTATGCCAATCTTTTCTTTCCTGCCCCCCAAATCTAGCAAAAATTGCTTATCCCCTGTTTCCAGCACTCTAAATGGTCCATCATAAGGCGGTTGCAATGGTGGGCGATGCGCATCCTGTCTGACAAAAACAAACTCCGCATTTTTAAGAGCCTTAGGCACAAAAACGCACGGAAAACTGTGGTGAACGGGGCCGGGCAGCATGCCCGCTTCTGTGCCACTCTGCAACCGCTGAGCCGGGAAAGATTCTGGCGCAGGATTATCTGGGAGAAATTCCCCGGGTAGCCGGAGTGGCTGTGCAAAAACTAACTCAGCTGGGGAGGCTTCTAAGTCCTCTTTAGGTGCAGAACGCAACCCCAATAAAACCTATGGTAGCCTGTCCACCCAATTTGCATCCGTAAGCGACGCTCTGAGGGCCGCCTTCAATGACCTATGGAAATGTTCGCATAACCCATTAGCCTGCGGGTTGTACGCGGTAGTGCGGTGGATCGTTACCCCCAGGCTGCGGGCCATCGCTGACCAAAGCTCGGAAACAAATTGAGGACCTCTGTCGGACATAATGTCCGACGGAACTCCAAAGCGCGCTACCCATGCCATTAAAAACGCGTGCGCCACCTCCTCGGCTGTGGTTGACGACAGTGGGACCACTTCCGGCCAGCGCGTGGTGCGGTCCACCATTGTCAGAAGGTGTGTGCACCCCTGTGATGGCGGGAGGGGGCCTACGAGGTCCACATGCACATGATCGAACCTCTTAGCCGGGATGTGAAACGGCTCCAAGGGAGCTCTCGTGTGTTTGTGTACTTTGGCTCGTTGACAAGCCATGCAGGCTGCTGCCCACTCTCTAACTTGCTTGCGCAGGCTCGGCCATACAAATTTCTCTCCTACTATTTTGACCGACGCACGCACCCCCGGGTGCGCCAGAGAATGAATCAAGTCAAAAACGCGGCGGCGACACGCGGTCGGCACCACCGGGCGCGGTCGTCCCATGGAGACATCGCAGATTAGGGGGGGGGCATACCATCTTGCAGCACCCTGTTCTCTAGCCTTAACCCTGTTGGGCCAGACTGGAGCTGTCCGCGTCGCTAACCTGATCCGCGGCCATGGCTGCGTAATCTATCCCTACGCGGACTGGGGCCGCGCACACTTCCGCGCCGCTAGCCTGCTCCGCGGCCATGGATGCACAATCTATCCCTACGCGGACTGGAGTCGCTACAGCGCGCAAGAGACAGTCTGCCACTACATTTAGTTTACCCGCTACATGCTGAATATCGGTAGTAAACTCTGAGATTGCAGCCAGCTGTCTCTGCTGCCGGCCTGACCATGGTTCTGAAACCTTGGCCATCGCGAAAGTCAGCGGCTTGTGGTCGATGAACGCGGTGAAACGGCGTCCCTCCAGCCAGAACTGGAAGTGGCGAATGGCCAAGTGGAGAGCTAACAACTCCCTGTCGAATGCGCTGTATTTTCGCTCGCTATCGCGCAAAGTCCTGCTGAAAAAGGCGAGTGGCTGCCAAGCCCCGGCAACATGCTGCTCCACGACCGCCCCTATGGCCACATCTGACGCGTCAGTAGTGAGCGCTATGCGGGCCGTTGGGTCTGGATGTGCTAACAACGCAGCATTTGCCAGGGCTGTTTTGACCTCCGAGAATGCTCGCTCCCGCTCCGGAGACCATTCGATTTTATTTGTGGGTTTTTGTTTTTTTAGCGCAGCATACAATGGTTGCATGAGCTGCGCCGCGCGGGGGAGGAAACGGTTATAAAAATTCACCATTCCCAAAAACTCCTGTAATGCTTTGACCGTTTGTCGCTGGGCAAAATTTGTTACTACGTGCACTTTGTCAGGCAGAGGAACCGCTCCTTCTGGAGAGACGCGGTGCCCCAAAAAATCAATCTGCGTCACCCCTAACTGACACTTCGCTGGGTTGATTATTAACCCATGCTCTCCCAACCTCCGGAAAACTGCCGTGAGGTGATTTTCGTGTTCGTCTTCGGACGCGCTGACTACCAAGATGTCGTCCAGGTAGACGAACACGAAGGGGAGATCACGCAACACCGCATCCATCATGCGTTGGAACGTCTGCGCAGCGCTTTTAAGCCCAAACGGCATGCGCAAAAACTCGAATAGACCGAACGGAGTTATTACCGCTGTTTTGGGTATGTCCTCAGCGCGCACTGGGACTTGGTGGTACCCGCGGACCAAATCTATCTTAGAAAAAACACACGCCCCCGCCAAATGGACGGAAAAATCTTGGATATGCAGGATTGGGTAGCGGTCGTGCGCTGTAGCGTTGTTCAACCTGCGGAAATCTCCGCAAGGTCGCCACGAGCCGTCAGCTTTAGGGACCATGTGAAACGGGGAAGCCCATGGGCTTTTCGAACGCCTGATGATGCCCAACTTTTCCAGGTTGGCGAACTCCTCGCGCGCTATGGTCAGTTTAGCTGCATCCAAGCGCCAAGCTTTTGCAAAAACGGGTGGTCTGGTGGTAGTAATAAAATGTTCCACTCCGTGTTTAGCGACGGCTGCTGAAAATGTGGGAACCGTGAGTGCTGGGAACTGAGTGAGTAGTGTGTGGAACTTACCTCGTGCCGTTGCGACGTTGGCTTGTGCTATGGGCGGGGTCACTCGGGCTGCATAGGGAATAGAATAAAAAGAAAGTGCATTAACCAGGCGCCTATTAGCAAGATCAACCAACAAACCATGTGAGCACAGAAAATCAGCCCCTAACATATTGAAGCTCACTGCAGCTATAACAAAAGTCCACTCAAATGTACGGCCGTGTAGGGACAGAAGCAGAGTCTTCTCACCGAAGGTCTTAATCCTTGAGCCGTTCGCTGCTGATGCTCCGTGACTCCCGGGGCCCGCCAGCCGGTCAGCATAGGTAGGCATGATGAAACTCACTTGGGAGCCTGTGTCCACAAGGAATTGCTTCCCCGAACGCGCATCCGTCAAGTAGAGTAGCTTGTTCTGTTCCCCGAGGGCCACGGCTGCTACCGACCCCCGGCTTTGGCGTTTCCCGAGCTCTTGAACTGGCACGGTGGTACACACTTGTGTACCCTCTCTGCGAAGCGGCGATGGTAGAAACAGAGGTCGTCTCCTCCGCGATCCCTGGCCCTCGCCGCCACCGTTGTCGGTGGGTCTGCTACCGCCGCCTCTGGCCCCCTGCCATCTCTGGCTGTCGCCCCGAGTTCCGTCGCTGCTGTGGTGGCCGCATGCTGTCTGCTGGCGTTGAGAATCCACTGTGCCTCCTGGGCCAGCGCGCGGAAGTCCTGCTGGGCCAACAACGGTGAACCGGCCAGGTTCGCTCTCATGGCCGACAGTAGGGTTCTCAGGAAAATGTGGGTGAAAAGGAAGTCTTTGTCATCTGAGCCCCTCAGCCTCAGCATGTCCTCCATCAGGTCGACGGGCGTGCTATCTCCCAAGTCGTTCAGGAGCCAGGAGCCTCTCCGCTCTCTCCTGGACTGAGGGAGTGAAATGCTGGATGAGCGCAGCCTTCAACCTGTCGTATCTGTCGTCGGCCGGTGGGCGCTCCAACAGGCTCTGCACATGTTGAGCCGTGCGGTTGTCGAGCTTGGCAATGACGTGGTAGAATTTCGTGTCATCTGCCGTTATCCCCCGGAGGGCGAACTTTGCTTCGACCAAGTGGAACCAGGAGCACGGGTTGTCTTGCCAGAAGTCTGGTAGCTTGACTGTGGCTGCGTTCGCCTGGCTGGCTCCTGACAAGTCCGGCTTGGGGGAATTTCTTCCGCTCATGATACGTCTTAGGGTCACCAGTGTAGAAAATGTGGAAGGACGAGGCTGAGTTTATTTCACAAGTCAGGTTTATTCACATTCTCCAACATCATCCAAAAACAGAAAAAGAGAGAATCCCCCAACATCTGTCCCCTTTATACCCAGGACATCAAACACACAGTCACATGGCACTTAATCCCCAGTAACAATGTAACTTCCCCCCGATCTTAACACTCCCCACCTTCAGTCTCTGGCCGCTGGGCGAAATCCCCCAAGGCTGTATCTTTGCATGCCAAAGACTAAACTTTCACATCCTCGTGTTATCTCCAAAGCGGCTCAGTCCTTTGTTCCGTCTCAGATGTGAAGCCTAAGGTGGTATACGTATGAATCACACAGCGATATACATATGTGCATATATGTGTCCCACAGAATAAAAATAAAATAAACATTTTGTTATGTTACAGCCTTATTCCAAAATGGATTAATCTTCCCCTCAAAATTCTACACACAATATCCTATAATAACAACATGAAAAAAGTTTTTTGAGAAAATAAATTTATTCCATTTTGGAAAAAGGCTGTAACATAACAAAACGTGGAAAAAGTGAAGCACTGTGAATATTTTCCGGATGTGCTGTACAGTAGAATTGCTAATTTTTAGCCATGGATTGTGGACTTTTTCCTCAAATTTGTGAATTCTTTACTTATAAATTTGCTAATTTGTTTCTGTTGTTTGTGTCCTTTTGGTTACAATTTGCATTTTTTTCAAGTCTTAAAGTTGAAATTTTTGAGCTATAAATTAACTGTTTTTATATGTTGTTTTTTTTTCACTATAAATGTTTCACTTCACTTCACTTTTTCCCCTGTAAAATTTGTGATTGTCCTTTTTGTAACTCAACGTCCCATGGAGCCTCTAGGATTAAGACCTAACCCCACACTAAAAAATCTACAATGTTATCAAAATGTATGCACAACAAATAAATTAACATTTACTGCACCAGAGTCCTTTAAAACACTGTTTTTCCAACCTTTTTTGAGCCACGACACCCTTCTTACATTGAAAAAAGTCCTGCATCACCCCACCAACCCACAATGTTATAAAACGACACATTGTAGCCTGTTGTGGTAAATGTAATGATGATTTAGTCTGGTAATTAGGCATGCAACCAGCAGGCGATTTGCTATTGGAGATATGAGGGGTTTTCACCAATTCAGCAAAAGGTACAAACAAATAAATGTAAATTAGCTACAAATTTGCAAGAATAAAGGTGCAAAGATATGATAAAAGATACCATCTTATAGTCACAAATTACAATTAAGTTACACAGAATAAAAATTTAAACACCATCCAGATAAATGATGCAAATTTACCAGAAAATTTTTACATTAAAAAAATTGCAAATTTATGGAAAAAAGTTTCAAGTTTTGAAAAAAGTCAGAAACATATTTTTTAAAATGTAGCAGATTTATGGGAAAAGGTTTCAAATTTATGAAAAAGTCACAGATCTACAAAAAATTTGGTAAATTTACAAGAAAAAGTTGCATATTTATGAGGAAGAAAATTATATATATTTTTTTTTTTAAAAAAAGTTGCAAAGTTATGAGAAAAAAAGATGAGAATTTACTTCCAGGAAAAAAGCACAAATTTGTGAGAAAAAAGTTACAAATTTATGAGAAAAAAAGTCAATTTTTTTTAAGGAAAAAGCGCCAAATCTATGAGAAAAAGTTGCAGATTTACATTTAAAAAAGTTGCAAATTTATGAGAACAAGTTTCAATATTTTTTCCAGTTCTGCTTAGAACTGGTGGTTCAAAGCCATTTTATTCAGTTATGGAACATGAAATAGAAAGGTTTATGATGATATTGGGGGAACAATTCTCTTTTTCCAGGTTGGGGGGGCACCCATGTATGGAGATGGAGGAGGGGGGTGCCAGGTTAGCAAGGGAGATGATTTGGGGTCATTTTGCCAACTCATTCTCCTTCAAATCACCCACTGACTACAACTATTAAAAAAAACTTGGTAGACAATAAATTTTTAATCGTACACTTTTCATTTATCACTGTCATGTTTTTTTTGTTTTTTGTTTTTTTTTTGTTACTTATTTGTACCCGTAGGTAGACTTGGTTTGCAGTCTGGTGACAAGCCACCGGCTGCTGGTCGCTGCGTGCGCGAGCGCCCTAAACCTACATGTTTTTGGTATGCGGGAGGAAACCGGAGAAATCCCGGAGTAAACCCGCGCAACACGGGGAGAACATGCAAACTCCACACAGCTCACTGTTGGTCGGGGGCTGGGATCGAACCCACGATCTCATGATCCCCGCGGTCCCCCGGCCGAGGGTAAAACTGTGCTGCCACAGTGCTAAACCACTGCGCTACCGTGCAGCCGTATATATATCTGCATTATATCTGCATTACTGGTCAAAGATTCCTTTATACCAGACTGTGGGGAAATGGAGGCTCTGTTTTTAATGCATTTTTCAGTTTTCATTACAACTGTTTTCAAATATAGGCTACATACCGGCTCACTGACATTACGGGGCTCTCCTCGCTTATGTGGCTCCCACACCGGAGCATTGGAATTCAGTTTTCTATTTGTTTTCCAAATTTCTGGAATTGTGCAGCTGTCGGGAAACAGCCATGAGCAGTTCTGCTGAGCTCTCATTGTAATTTATACTCATTGTGAAACATGATTACATACAAATCAGCAGTGATACTCCGCTGTTACCAAAAAATGAGACTTCTAGTGAAAATACCCGACATCAAGGTGAAGTTTCTGGAGGAGGTGGTGATGTTTTCCCAGCTAGTGTGTCCTTCCGGGTAATGTTGTGAACTCACACATGGCAGCATTTTTTATGGGGTTTTCTGCGGAGTGGCTGCAGAGGTTGTAGAAGAAGAAAAAGAAGAAAGATTACATTTATATTGCCACCAGGGCTTGACATTAACTTTTTTTGCTCACCGGCCACTGTGGCTAGTGATTTTCCAAAGTTACTATCCACTCAGCCTTTTCACTAGCCACAATTTTGTAGCTGAAAAATTATGTTTAATATGAAAAAATTTGACTATCGCATGCTAAAATTTAGTTGAATTAAATGTACAACCTTTTTAGATGTAAATGACCCTTATACATACATCAAAATAACAAAAGAAATACTGTCTGTTTAATTATTAACAGAAATAAATACTGTAAAACAGTCGAGAAAAATATTTGCAACGTAAGAGTGAAGTACAGGTAGATTTGGGGTCCACCGCAATTCTCATTTCTACCCATTCCCCTTCGCCTACCCCTCTATCCTTGGACTCAAGGGCCCCTTGTTCTAATCAGAAAAAAAGAAGACAAAGAAATCTGATGAGAAAAAAGTCTCATCTTAGGGAGAAAAATGTTTCAAATTTACATGAACAATTCTAATCATTAGAAAAAGTCAGAAATTTACTAGAAATAAAGCTGTAAATTCACAGAGAAAAATTTGGACCCCCTGGTGGGCCATTTTTGGCCTGGTTGACACCCCTAGACCAGCCCATTAAAAATACATATTTAGAGAATTTACTTCCATGAAATAGTTGTATTTGACAACAGCATGTAAATGAATAAGATAAAATAAAATGGAAAGCACAGATAAATTTTTGTATTTTTTTTTTTATTTTGTATACTTTATTAATCCCCAGAGGGGAAATTGAGGGCATCCACCTGGATGGATGAAGCAGCCATGGTACGGCACTATCCCTTCACCATTCACACACACATTCACACCTAGGGCCACTTTAGAGTCTCCAATTAATCTAACCTGCATGTTTTTGGCCTGTGGGAGGAAACCGGAGAAATTCTGGAGTAAACCCACGCAGATACGGGGAGAACATGCAAACTCCACACAGATCACTGTTGGTCAGGGGCTGGGATCGAACCAGAAATTCCATGGCCAAGGGTGAGTTGCTGTGCTGGTGCAGTGCTAACCACTGTGCCACCGCACCGCCCAGAAAATGAAAGTTCACCTGAGAAGCTTCATTTGTTCTTTACAGCAACAAATCAAAGTACAGTCACTTTTTTTCTGTGGTAAGAAAACTTACATTTGAACAGCTGTGGACATTAAAAAGGAGCTTCTTGCTCTAAAAATGCTCATGGTTAACCACAGAGGTAGGAGTTGATGTTGGGGGCTACTCCGCTCAGACAACAGGGGATCAGGGTTAGTTGCGCCATTGATCTGACCGCTGAGAGCAGGGACAGGTGTGTCCTGCCGGCTGCTGCCCGTTTGTCCACAGCAAGTTCACTTTGCAACCAGTCTGGAGAAACGGCAACAGAGTCCGGCTACAAATTTAAAGTAAAAAGTTACAAAAAAATTACTGGTTTGAGTAAAAAGTTTCCAATTTAAAGTCAAAAGTTACAAATTTGTCACAAAAAAGTTGCAAATTTATGATGAATTATTCATCATAAATGACTTTATGATGAATAATTTGGTTTGGCCCCTCCTCCACTGAACCAGTTTATTAAATCTCCATCACAAGAATCCTTCTCAGATGACATAAAGAACTGTACCTCAGTTGGTAGTTCTTAAAATAAACTGAAAAAAACTATTGGACAATCAGAACTGTAACCATTAATGACTATATTCATTTGTATAGCTGTGTGTGTCATGGGTGGCTCTCGCGAGCCACCATAAGACGCCACACAGTCACCAGTGAGTTCAGTGAGAGTTTTATTTACGGTGAAAAGGTACAACACAGGCGGCTGAGACAATGACACTTAGTCTTAACACAACAGGAGGCATAGGGCTATACAGCTCACTACAGGTCCAGAGGAGGAGACGGTCAGCACAGACAGGCAAGGTTGGTGAAATAATAATTACACTGGCTGCTAAGGCAGAGACTCACAGAGATCAATTCTCACCGGGAGGGGCAAGGCTACACAGCACACTCACCGGTCCAGGGGAACGACGGTTAAACCAAAAGCAGACGTGGTAGGAATTAATCCAAAGCTTCCGTAGCGTGACGGAGTGCGAACAGACACTGCTGCAGAGATGCTGTCGCCAGCGTGGGTTAAAATAGTCCGAGCACTAACGACCACAAATGCAGCACAGCTGTTCAGGGTTTGACAGCTGAGCGGAAGCCTCCCCGAGCACTGTCACAACAAGAGCTCGGAGAGCTAGAATAATAATGCCGCTGTCAAACCCTGACAAGAATAACCCGAGCACCATGACCTAGTGCTCGGGTCATGACAGTGTGAGTGTGAGTGCATGTCTGCACTTTTGAGAGTGTGTGTTGGGTGTAGTTTGTTTTATTGTGTCGTGGATTGAACAGTTTTGACAGGATTTGTAGTGACAGACCCAAAAGCAGGCAACAAAGAGCCCAAAGGTGAGTGAAACAATTATCTTTATCACAATAATAACAGTAATGAATGTGCCTGGAGAGCCTCGTAGCCCTGTAGGAAGGAGAGAGGAGACAAGGGGTAAGTATGGAGCTAACAACAATTTGATTATGTTGTTTGGCTCTCTTACAGATCGTGGTGATCCTTCTACCAGGAAACAGGGAAGTAGCAGGCTCTCGGCGTGGCAGAGTGATTCATACGGTGCATATTTATAACGTGGTGCACCTGTGCTGAGAATGAGGCGGAATAGGTAGGGTGTTAGTCCAGGAATGATTCACAGAACTGGGCTGTTGTAGAGGAGATCCAGGAGGGGAGTTCCGCCAGATGGAAGTCCAGGTCCACGAGTCCACACTTTCCTGAGGAGATACAAAGGGGATGATTGGAAGTAATTACCCTTATGTGTCCACAGTGTTGTGTGGTGTGTGTGGCCCGTGGGGCTTTCTGAACCCACCCTGGGAGTGACGTCAGGTGGGCTGCAGCAACTATATATATTTCTGTGAGTGTTCAATAAAGGAGAGCTCGCTGCATGGCATAAGACAGACTCCAGACTCTGATTACCGACATAACATATTGGCGACGAGGAGAAACTATGGAGGCGTATAGGCTACCTCCACCTCTACCACAGTTTCTACAGTACCCAGGAGAGCCAGCAATTGTGTGGCCTAACTGGTTGGCCATGTTTGAGGGATACATCGCGGCATTGGGCCTCAGTAGACTCGATGGAACATGGAGACGAGCACTCCTGGTCCACAATCTCGGCGTAGAAGATCAGAAAATTCTCTGCATGTTGGGAGAGACAGAGTCTTGTGCAGATGCTGTCGGGCGTCTGGCCAAATATTTTGCCGAACATATGAGATGCACGAAGCTGTGGATGGTGAAGCTGTTGGCGCAAAAGAAGCTAAGCTAGCTAGCTCGGGGAAGCTAGCAGCCCAGTTAGTGGCAACCGCCAAGTTAGCCACGAAGCTAGGTACCAAGCTACAAGCTACCAGCCAGATATCGAGGTGGGACAGGAGCCACAAGTGAGGGAGTCCCCGGTCACCGAAGACAGCAAGCCAGCCAAAGAGCTCAGCGCAGTCAGTGACCACAGCGCTGGTGGTGAGGGCAGCGCAGTGAGCGACGGCTGCAGGGGGGGACAGCAGCGACCACACTCAGCTCAATTTTCCCTGCAGCTAGAGTCGGAGCCGCGGGAGGAGGGGTGCGAGCAGGCTGAGAGCTCCGGGAAGCAGCAGCGACAGCCAGGCACAGAGACGGCACAGCGGAGCACCTCAGACGACAGAGAGGAGGTGCGGGGTGCCACGGATGTTGGGCAGAACCTCAGTGCCAGAGCTCAAAGCGCCTTGGATGAGGGTGCTGGACATAATGGCGAGGCGCCCAAGTTGACGAGTGATGCTGATGAGCGAGCTTTGGTTTTCCCTGGAGCTCAGCCACAGGGGGCCGGAGTGTCTGGCGCAACAACGCCGGCAGCTGCAGCTGTTCAGAAGACGGTCGGGGACGGACCGACAGGCACAGAGGGACTGAGTGCCAGGCAGCAGCATCACAGGTCTAGCGGGACACCTCTGAGAGTTGTGGACCGGGTTCGGGTCCGTGAGGAGGTGTCGGATTGCAGGTTCAGACGAGAGAAATGATCGAGGGTGAGGAGAAGAGACATTCTCACCGGGGAGGTCAGCTTCGACCCTGGGGGCAGGCAGCTTTCAGGGGCGTGTATGTCGTGGGGCTGCCCTGGGGCTCCGAGCCAGCTTTATCTTCGGCTGTCTGCGGAGTGTGGTACAACCTGAAGACTCTCATGTAAATATGTTTATATGGTGTTTAATAATAGTTAATGTTTGTGCATGTACACTACCATTCAAAAGTTTGGGGTCACCCAGACAATTATTTTGTGTTTTCCATGAAAAATCACACTTATTTACCACCATGAGTTGTAAAATGAATAGAAAATATAGTCAAGACATTGACAAGGTTAGAAATAATGATTTGTATTTGAAATAATAATTTTTTCCTTCAAACTTTGCTTTCGTCAAAGAATCCTCCATTTGCAGCAATTACAGCATTGCAGACCTAACATGATTGCACAAGGGTTTTCTAATCATCCATTAGCCTTCTGACGCAATGAGCAAACACATTGTACCATTAGAACACTGGAAATGGGCCTCTATACACCTATGTAGATATTGCACCAAAAACAAGACATTTGCAGCTAGAATAGTCATTTACCACATTAGCAATGTATAGAGTGAATTTCTGATTAGTTTAAAGTTATCTTCATTGAAAAAAAGTGTTTTTCTTTCAAAAATAAGGAAATTTCTAAGTGACCCCAAACTTTTGAACGGTAGTGTATATATGATAAAAAATAGTGTTGGATGTGAGTTTGGTGCGCATGTGAATATGTGTTGTTGTGGGATTATTTTATGTATTGTGTTTAGTTAGGAAACACAGCAGTTATTTTTTTCTTAGTTATAATGGACTGTTTTCTTTAGTACAGATGGCAGAATAATCCGTCTTGCCGTGTGGGGGGTGGGACAGCAGTCCACCTGTCCTCCCCTAGTTTTTAGTTATTTTGGGGTGAATGTATTGGGCCATTATAGTTCACTGTTCCCCGTTATTTTTTTAGTGCATGATTCGGCTCCTAAATTGGGGTGGGTCTGAATTGTGTGTATGTGTTTTGGACTTTTGGAAGGGGGAGGGGAATGTTGTGTGGTGTATATGTGTGTGACCCATGGGGCTTGCCGTACCGCCCTGGGAGTGACGTCAGGCCGGCTGCGGCACCTGTATAAATTTCTGTGAGTGTTCAATAAAGGAGAGTTTGCTGCATGGCATCAGACAGACTCTAAACTCTGATTACAGACATAACACACAGGTCAACTGGGGGCTGGAGGCAGTCTTCACAGAGGTGATGGTCAATGGGCTGCAGGCTGCACACTGGGAAAGAGCCTCCAGAGTCCAGGATGGAGGAAGTCTTGACGCGCTCCTGACAACCAGAAGGAGACTGACCCCATTTAAAGGGCTCCCTGAATGCCCACAGGTGGTAGGTGCAGCTGTAGGGAATGAGCGGTTAATTGGGATGAGAGAGAGAGTGTGCAGCCTGGGCCACTACAAGTTTAGCATTTTAACTGTCCTTTATTGTTGCATTGTCTTGTTTTATCATATTGTTTTAATATGTTATTATTGCTCATTGATGTTTTAATTGTGACCTGCCAAGGGACTGCAGATGTAAATTAGCTTAAAGCTAACTCTGGTACAATACATTAAATGGCAACATTTATGATTATTATTGTACATGGTTCCTTTTCAAATAAAAATGTGAAAAAAAAATGTGAACAGACATATTGGTGAGGAAAACCTGACAATGTTTATGAGAAAAAATTGGTAAATTTAGTTTCAGAGAAATTTTTTTGGTTCATACCTTCCTGCTTTTACTCAAGTAATTTCTTTGGCGACTACTGTTACTTTAGTAATTAATGTGATAAGAAAACACCATTTTCTTTTCTTTTTTTTGTTCAGTTTCTGGATTCTGTTGTGATGGAATTTTTTTTAATGTCTAATGGTTATTATCCCTGGCTGTAGAATTATAACTTGTGATACCTAATGGAAACTCGTTATCTATACAGGGCAGACAAGTGGGAAGGCATGATGACCTTCTCTAAAGCTGGCTAGAACTGTTCTGTGACTGTCTTTAGTGGCTCACGTTGCTCGGATTTTGAGCTTTCTCCCACTGCTGTTGTGTAATCACCCCTCTTTACAGATATTGTCTCAATAACCCCTTATGAAGAATCAAATAAGAATTAAGTCTTTCTTTCTAAATCAGATCATCCAGACATCGGAGGAGGCACCATAGGCATCATAGGAGGCATCATAGGAGGGGTCATTGGAGCTACTGTGGCAGCAGCAGCAATAATAACACTCATTTTATGGAAAAGAGGTAAAATCATGTTCTGTCTTTACATTTTAACTTTTTTCACATTGTCTATGCTGTTTGCACTGATTACATGTTTTCTTCTGAATTAAGGATGTTGCTCATGTCCATCAAGAAATGAGAGAAGAGAATCAAATGGTGGTCAAAGAGAGTAAGTTTGAGCAAACTTTATTGCTGTACTTTAACAAGTTTGTAAAGAAAAAGTCTGTGTGACATTCACAGAGGAACTCTTCCAGGAACTACATGCTTTGAACACCAATTTCTTGTTGCATTCCCAAGAGACAAAGTTCTGTTTGACGATATAATCACATAAAAATGGCAACGCTACAGTTTCCAAGATTATCCAAGTTTTGATCTTTTCTCCTGAATTTACAGTTCTTTCCAGAGCACTGAAAACAACCTAAAAATTTGTGTGGTAAAAAAATGACAAAAATGAAAAATATCATGCATATTTATGGGGGAAAGCTGCAAATTTACCATAAAAAGTTGGAAATTTATGATAGAAGAAGAGAAAAGTCTCAAATTCATAATAAAATTTACTAGAAAAGCTTCAGATTTATGTGGAAGAAGCCACAAATTTTCTGGAAGAAAAGTTTTAGGCAACCAAAAAAACCAAAAACAAAAAAACACTAATTTATAATAGTAAAGGTCACAAATACCCAACCATTCAAAAGTTTGGGGTCACTTAGAAATTTCCTTATTTTTGAAAGAAAAGCACTTTTTTTCAATGAAGATAACTTTAAACTAATCAGAAATACACTCTATACATTGCTAATGTGGTAAATGACTATTCTAGCTGCAAATGTCTGGTTTTTGGTGCAATATCTACATAGGTGTATAGAGGCCCATTTCCAGCAATTATCACTCCAGTGTTCTAATGGTACAATGTGTTTGCTCATTGCGTCAGAAGGCTAATGGATGATTAGAAAACCCTTGTGCAATCATGTTAGGTCTGCAATGCTGTAATTGCTGCAAATGGAGGATTCTTTGACGAAAGCAAAGTTTGAAGGAAAAATTATTATTTCAAATACAAATCATTATTTCTAACCTTGTCAATGTCTTGACTATATTTTCTATTCATTTTACAACTCATGGTGGTAAATAAGTGTGATTTTTCATGGAAAACACAATATAATTGTCTGGGTGACCCCAAACTTTTGAACGGTAGTGTATAAAATCAAGAATTTGGGGGGACGGCTGCAAATTTAATGAAAATAGAATTTTAAAATGACTTGCAATAGAAAGAATTTGTAATTTGCACAGAAAAAGTTGAAAATGTACAACAGAAAAATGTAAGAATTTAATGGGAGGCAGAAGCAAATTTACAATTTAAAAAGTGTCATTAAAATAGTCAGATTTATGAGCAAAAAATAAGTTAATGAAAAAATTGCAAATTTGAGAGAAAGACCTCACAGTTTGACAAGAGACAAATATTAGATTTAGAAGGAAAAGTAATAAATCTACAAATTTACAATTTGAGGAGAAAAGTGTCACAAAAAAGTTGCTTATTTATGAGTAAACAGTTACCAGTTTAAAGCAAAAAGTTACAAATTTATATAAAAAAAAGTTGCTAATTTGAATAAAAATTTACGATTTTAAAATAAAAAGTTGCTAATTTATGAGCAAAAAGTTACTAATTTAAAGTAAAAAGGTACCAGTTTTTTTAAGTTGCTAATTTATGAGTAAACAAATTCAAATTTATTTTAAAAATTCTAATTTATAAGTAATAAAATTTACTAGAAAAGCTTCACATTTATGGGGGAAAAAGTCAAATTTTCTGGAGAAAAAGTTTTAGGCACCCACAAAATATCACAAATTTATAGTAGCAAAGATTACAAATATATTAGCAAGAAGCAACAAATATGCATTAAAAAATTAAGAATTTAGGAAAAAAGATGCAAATTTAATGATAATAAAGTTTAAAAAGGACTTGCAATAGATGGAATTTGCAGTTTGCACAGAAAATGTGCAACAGAAAAATGTGCAAATTTAATGGGAAGGAGCAGCAAATTTACAATAAAAAAAATATCACGAAAAGATTCAGATTTATGAAAAAACTGCAAATTTGAGAGAAAGACCTCACAGTTCTACAAGAGACAAATATTTGATTTAGAAAAAAAAGTAATGCATGTACAAATTTGCAATTTGAGGGGAAAAGTCATATTTACAAGTATTATTAGTTGCAAACTTATGGCATAAATGCAAGAAATCTGACAAATCTGGGGACAAAATTAATACATTTTTAGGAAACCTCTTTGATTTTCTGAGAGAGAGAGAGAGAGAGAGAGAGAGAGAGAGAGATTGATTGATTTTTAAAAGATCTTTAATAAACACACTTGTCCATCATTCAATACAATTTCTATGCCATGCTATATTACAAAGAAAATTATTCCCCCAAAAAACGCCCAAACAAAAGCTGCCCATCACGAACTAAACAGAGGACATCCTCCAGGGACCAGAGGGTCCTAAAACCTTCCACATCCCCATTCCCCATAAAAAACTGAAAGTCCAGCCTGATTCTGGCTTTAAGTAGCCTCATAAATAAAATTTTGACATCAACATCATTCTCAACATTTTCAAGTTTTCTTCTCCGGCTTACATAGATAGCCAACTTTGCCTGCCCTAAAACAAAGTTCAGTAGTTGACACTTCTGCTTAAAACAACGATTGTACATAAAACCACAAATGAAAACCTGCTTAGAGAAAACTTCCTTAAAAATGTGAAAAAGTTCTGTGAGAAGTTCAAAGAGGCCACTCAGACGCTGACATTCAGTAAAACAATGAAAAACTGTCTCCCTAGAGGAACAAAAAACACACTGATCACTGACACTGCTGTTAATCACAGAAACAAAAGCATTGACAGCTATAATGCCATGCAGGACCCTCCACTGTAAGTCTCCATGCCTCTTAGGGAGAGGGGCTTTATAAAGAGCCCTCCAGGCAGGCCGATGCCCTTTTCCTAGTCTAAAATAGGCTCTCCATGGAGTGTCCACACAGGTGTTCAATCTGTCTTTGTTGAGAGCCATCACCACCAGTCTGTAGAGTGCCTTACCACTGGCTCCTCCAAAGTCCACACCAGTGGGAGCACAGAATGCCAGTAAGGAGCAAGGAGAGACGTCAAAGTCCATATAAAGCGTGAGAGAGGGAAAAGGGTCCGTGCTTTCTGGCTACAGCGTGCCATTGCTAAAGTCCATGAGTAGGGAGTGCTCAAGTCCATGAAGCTCCTGTTTCCAGTGTGCAAGAAGACCATCGATGAAACGATTTGATCTGACACCAAGATGAGCTGCTAAAGCTGAGGCGTTGTTGAGGCCAGGACCAGCCAGTTCCACCACTTGCTTCAGAGTGAGAACATTCCTGGAACACAGCCTATCAAGGAAGGTCCTTCCAACTCTCGGCAGGACACCAAGGCGGCCACCAAAAACCAGCGGCTCCCTCAACAACCAGTGGAGGGAATCGCATGGCCCTCTTTGTTTTTTAAAAAGAGTCCATACTGAAAAAAGACTGCGATAAAAACTGGGCAAAGACAGTACACTAGAGTTCTTAAAATCCATTAAAAACACAGGGAGGTCTAGCCCAAGCCCAAGGACTCTCTGTAAAATAACACAGGCCAAAGGCCTCCATACCAGGTCCTGGGGGCCCGTCAGAAGTCTCTGTATGAAAGCCAGTCTAAAGGCAGCACCTCTACTAGCTAAATGAACTACTCCTTGCCCCCCTTCCTCTTTGGGAAGAAATAACAGGGCTTGAGGGACCCAGTGGAGTCCACCCCCCAAAAAAAAATCCACCATAACAGACTGAATTTTTGACAACAAACCAGCAGGGGGGTCCATGCACATGAGGCGGTGCCACAGGGATGAGGAAACAAGATTATTTAAAATGAGCACTCTTCCTCTAAAAGATATTCTTGGCATTAGCCACTTCCACTTGTTTAGTCTCCCGTTGATTTTCTCTATGACCCCATCCCAATTTTTTTGCTCAAACTGTTGATTCCCAATAAAGACACCAAGATACTTAAACCCTCCTTTTTTCCAAATCAGCCCACCAGGCAGCGTAAGCTGATTTTCTAGTTTCTCCCCCACCATCAGAGCCTCGCTTTTTCCCCAGTTTATTTTTGCAGAAGAAAGTTGGCCAAAAAGATTAACACTCCTAACCAAAACATCAATGTCACTCTGCTTGTTTAGCAGAATGACTACATAATCTGCATAGGCCGACAGCTTGAACGTGGTGTCACAGCCAGGAAAAGTGACTCCTGACAGGCTCCTTCTCAAGCAGTGAAGCAAAGGCTCTATGGCGAGGGAGTACAGCATCCCTGACAGAGGGCAGCCCTGCCGAACCCCCCTCTGGACTTTTAAAGGGGCAGACAGTCCCCCATTTATCTTCAGCACACTCTCAATGTCACTGTACAAGGCCCGTATCAAGGCTATGAAGCCTGGGCTGAACCCAAAAGTTGCTAAAACTGTCCATAAATATTGGTGTTCAACCCGGTCAAACGCCTTTTCCTGGTCAATTGAAATCAAACCAGTTTCCACCGCCAATGAACCAGAGACCTCCAAAACATCCCGAATTAAAGTGACGTTGTCACTAATCAGCCTGCCAGGCACACAGTAAGTCTGGTCTACATGAATGAGCTCGCTCATCACCTTTCTCAGTCTTCGGGCCAGAGCTTTTGAAAGAATCTTATAGTGCCTGCAGAGCAGAGAGACTGGCCTCCAGTTCTTTAGGCTCTGCAGGTCCCCTTTTTTCAGCAACAGTGTGATGATGGCCCTCCTGCAGGTCGTGGGTAGGGTCCCCCTTTTCAAGCTATCTTGGAGAACCTCCAGCAGGTCTGGACCAAGCAGGGGCCAGAATTCCTTAAAAAAGTCCACAGAGAGACCATCTATGCCTGGTGATTTTCCATTCTGGAGGCTCATTAGCGCCGTATGCAGCTCAGACAGAGACAGTGGAGCATCCAAGCCGGCAACAAGGTCCTCTGAGAGCACTGGAAGACCATCAAGGAAAACCTGGCCCAGTGACGTGTCCTCCCTCCACTCTGCTCTAAACAATTCACTGTAGAAACTAGCAGCGTATTTCCTGATCTCTGCTGCTGTGGAGATTGTTCTCCCGTCATCGTCCAACAAGGAGTGAATGAGTTTTCTCTGTCCATTCTTCCCCTCCAGTCCAAAAAAGTACTGGGAGGGCAAGTCCATCAGAGCTACATCCATGTAGCGCGAGCGGACCAGAGCACCTTGTGTGGTGACCCCTAGCAAGCTAGCCAAGGCTGACCTTTTTGACTTAAGAGCCTCTAAGTGCTCTTGTTTTCCCGTAGAACTGAGCAACTCCTCTAGCTCTACCACCTCAGTCTCCAGAACTTTCAAGGATTGGGTCAAGCTACGAGTAACATTTTGAGTGTACTGTTGGCAGAGTTGTTTTATCTGTGCCTTACCAAAATCCCACCACATTTGGAGAGAACTAAAAGTGGTTTTTTGTTCCCTGTGGAACTTCCATACATCATGAAAAACTCCTTTAAAAATCACATCATTTAAAAGTGTATTATTAAAATGCCAAAAAGCACTCTTACACTTTACATTTTCAATAAACAGAGAACAAAACAGCAGGCAGTGATCAGTGAAACCAACAGGACAGATACAACTATTTTTGAAAACACTCATTTGATGTTTAAACCCATAAAAATGGTCTAACCTTGCCATAGATAAAAGGTTATCTTTAGCATGGCTCCAGGTGTACTGCCTCTGGTCCCCATGATGTGATCTCCACACATTGGCCATTTCGTGTGTCTTCACCAGTTCCCTCAGCCTATTGGCAGAAGCAGGGTGAGGCTCCTGATGGTTCCTGTCTAGTCTGTGGTTTAATGTACAGTTAAAATCACCCCCCAGAAATAAAAAACTACTTGGATTACAGGATCTAACCGTATCTGATAGCACATCAAGACCCTGATCCTCTCTGCTCTCTGTGTTGGCACATACACTTTTATAAAAACCAAGTTCACGTTTTCAAACTGTACCTTTAGTAAGAGTACATGTCCTTTCACCACCTCTTCTACCTCATAAGAGACAGGCACACAACCCCTAGAGAAAAGTACAGCCACCCCTCCACTGTTATTGGATTTGTGGCTAAAAAAAAATGCAGCCATCCCACTCTTTTCTCCACTGGCTCTCAATGTCTACAGTGCTGTGAGTCTCCTGGAGCATCAGCACGTCAAGTTTCATTAAATTAAAAAGCTTGTATAAAGAGGCCCTTTTTACATCATCCCTGGCCCCATTTATATTAAGAGTGCCAATTCTAAGGTGGGGCATTAAAAAGGATAAAAATAAGGTACAGTAAAAAAAACACACACATAGCATAAAAGGGAAGAAACAAACTAAGAGTCAACATGACTGTTAGTAATTTGTGATTTCAGTTTAACAACCAGTTTCTTTAAACGATATATTTCCTGATCAGTGAAAGTCTCATTCCAGTCATTCAGTTTCATAAACTTGCGAGCTGATGCCACGAATAACTCCAGATCTGGAAAGTAATTTTCCACTTTCACAGCTCTGCTCCCCTTAGTCACCTGGAGAAATTTCCTAATCTTGGTAAAACAATAGGAGCTTTGCTCCTCCTGCGTCTGCATCAGTTCAGACTCAGCTCTCACTTTTCTCAGAAGCGCTCTCATCCAGTATTTCCAAATTCCCAACCCTACTAGATTTAGCAGAGCTCTGCAAGTTTTCAGCACTTTTTCTTTTTTGTGCAGCTTTAAAAGGATCCTCCTCAACAAAATTACATTCCTGCATTTCGTCGTCAACTGCAACGTTTGTCGTGCAGTGTTTACTCTGAGTGTCCGTCACAGCCTCAATCCGCTCCTCCCCTGCCTGCAAAGTCTGTTCATTCACGTTCTGTCGTTTAACTGCACTCATTTCGCCCTCCACCTCTTTACTCCGGGTGACAGGCTCGTCACAATGATCAGAGCTGCCGCCAGACACAAATTCCCCACCATCACTGTTTGGGGGGCAACTACCACGCCCGCCGCGCCCGCCCCAGCACAAGCGGACGCGGACGCGGACACGGACGCCCCAGCAGAAGCGGACGCGGACGGGGCCGCCCCAGCAGAAGCGGACGCCGCAGCGGCATCCGCCACACCACATGTAGCGCTACCCTCCGGACCACCAGAAACAGCGGCGTCACCTTTCTTACTGCCACTGTTCTTTGTGTTCACCTTTTCAGGACATGATCTAATGAGATGGCCTTCTGCACCACACGCAAAACACTTCATGGTTTCAGATGTTGCTAAGACTAAGTAGCTAAAACCCTCAATCCTGAAATTAAAAGACACGTTCAGTTCAGCAGAGCTGTCTTTTAACACCATAAAACACTGCCTCCTGTGACACACGACATGCTTCAGCAGGGGTGATTTACTACCAAGAGAGACCATTCTGATGGGGGAAACAACTTGGCCAAAACGGGACAACTATCTTATCAGCTGATCAGTTTTAATGAAAGGAGTGTGGGACACATATGTTGGTTGCATATGCTCCACAAATATATTACTGTGTGTTTATTGTGTGCTGCACGTCTCAGGGGAACAAAGGGACTGAGCCTCCTAGAGGTAACGGGAGGGTGTGAGATTTGGCCTTTTGTTTCAAGGAGATGATCTTGAGAGATTTCCTGACCACCAGAGACTAGGGGGTGGATGGTGTTAAGATCGGGGGAAGTTACATTGTGACTGGGATTAAGTACCATGTGACTGTATGTTTGATTAAACACCATGTGACTGTAGTTTTGATGTCCGGGGTATAAAAGGACAGATGTGAGAAGATTCATCCTCTTTTTCCTGCTTTGAAATTGTTGGAGTATGTGATTGTGAATAAAGCTGAACCTGAGGAATAAACTCAGTCTCATCCTTCAACACATTCTCCACAGGAGGAGCGTTTGAGATGGTGATCCTCCTAGAAGGGTTCACCAGTGGTAGAACAGGAGTAAAAGTGTCATTTACGACAACTCCCTGTTCCACCACCTGATCAGCTTTTTCAGTTGAATCCAGAAAGATGACAATTGCACTGTTCATCCTCGATGCTGATTGTATGCTGTCATGCCCAACCACCTGTCCTACAGCGAGACCAGCCTCCTCCACAGAACAGGGAACTGTCGGCAGGATTCTCACGCCATGCCGCCGGGTCAAGCGCTCGAACTCCACACCACCGTCAAACACCGGCATGATGCCGGCCGGGAAAAACGGGCAGCTGAAGCTACCGTTCCCCGACACACTCACTCCAACACTCACACCCCAGCACACACACACTCAAACCACTATATACTAAACACACACACCTCAACACACACGATAGAGAAAAGTTAGAAAAAAACAAAGTTTAGAGTACTCACTCAACGCCACTCCACACCCCTGCTCCCACAAACGCTCATGCATGCGCACGAGAGAGAGAGAGAGAGAGAGAGAGACCTGAATAATTACTCTTTCAATTACAGTCTGCTTTTCTCATAAATTTGCCTGTTTTATAGAAATCCCCTGTTCTGCAGTAGAAACAGAAGTGTCTAAGAAACAAAGTCAGTCTGTCAACCAGCAGCGTGTCCGTGCTCTAACTCAAGAGGAAACGATGCCAGGGTGACCAAACTTGGCACTCAGGTTGACCACGGGAGCGCCATGCTTGGCTATGACTTTGGGATCAAAAGATCAAAAAAGGTCAAGGTCACAGGGTCATAAAAGGTCCAAATCAGTTCTGGCTTATAGTGACTATATTATGACAGACAGAATTACCATATGTTCACACAACCTAGAATAGTGTCTGGGACACCTCTTGAATGTCCAGTGACCTCGACCTTGCATTTCAATTCAATTCAATTCAACTTTATTTATATTGCGCCATTTCACAACAACAGTCATCTCATAGCACTTTCAACTGAGGGGGGACCCCCATAGTTGCAGAAAGACCCCAGCAATCAGGCGATCCCCTGTGAGCAAGCACTTGGCGAGGGTGGAGAGGAAAAACTCCCTTTTAACAGGAAGAAACATCCAGCAGAACCAGGCTCAGGGAGGGGCAGTCATCTGCTGCGACTGGCTGGGGGGTGAGGGGACAGAGATGAAAAGAACAGACATGTAGAGAGCAAACAGCACAATGGGGACTCAATCTATGGGAGAGAACAAACAGATGTTAATGACCAGCAAAAAAAAAAAAAATATTTCATCGAGTGTGAAGAAAGGAGTGAGGCCCAGTGCATTATTGGAGGTCCCCCGGCTGACTAAACCTATTAGCAGCATAACTAAGGGAGGGTTCAGAGACACATGATCCCTCCCTAATTGTAGGCTATATCGAAAAGGAAGGTTTTAACCCTATTCTTAAAAACGGAGCTCAAGTCTGACTCCCAAATCCAGATTGGCAGCTGGTTCCACAGGAGAGGAGCTTGATAACTGAAGGCTCTGCCTCCCATTGTACTTTTGGAGATTCTAGGTATTACAAGTAATCCTGCATTTTGGGAGCGTAGTGCTCTGTTAGGATAATATGGTAGTATCAGATCTTTTAAATAAAAAGGAGCCTGATTGTTTAGAGCTTTGTAAGTAAGAAGAAGGATTTTAAACTTAATTCTAAACTCTATGGGAAGCCAATGAAGGGAGGCCAGAACCAGAGAGATATGATCTCTCTTTCTAGTACCTGTTAAAACTCTTGCTGCAACATTTTGGATCAGCTGAAGACTTTTTAAAGACGTTTTAGGACAACCTGATAATACGCCAAGCTGCACGCTCACCTCGTCACGCCAAGTCACGGAGCGGACAGGAGTCTTGTGTGTTCCCAGGGTTGCCAGGTCACAGCGGGACTCGCTCAGCTCCAGCTGCCCATCAGCACCACACATCCACACACACAAATTACACATTGAGTTAATAAATAATTGTCAAACTATTCTAGTCGTGTCAGTGTCTGTCTCCTGGGTTAAGCAATCATGTCACTATGATGGATTTAGAGATTGGTCTATAGTTAGCTAAAGCTCCTGGATCTAGCATTGGCTTTTTGAGTAAGGGTTTAATTACAGCAATTTTAAAAGCCTGCGGCACATGGCCTAAAGTTAATGAAGAATTGATTATATGAAGAATAAAGCTACCAATAAGTGGGAAGACCTTCTTTAAATAACCTGGTAGGAATAGAGTCTAAAAGACAAGTTGAAGGTTTGGATGAGGAAACTATTTTGTCTAACTCACAAAGGTCAATTGGAGTAAACTCATCAAGACAGACATCGATTGAAGGAGTTATAGTAGTTACTGTATTTAAGTTAACTGTGGGAAGAATCTGATTGATTTTACCTCTGATGGATGAAATTTTATTATTGAAAAAGTTCATAAAGTCCTGACTAGTAAGCTCTAAGGGAATGCTAGGATTGACAGAGTCCTGACTCTTTGTCAACCTGGCTACAGTACTGAAAAGAAACCTGGGATTATTCTTGTTCTCTTCTATTAATGCAGAATAATAACTTGTTCTAGCTTTTCTAAGAAATTTTTTATAAATTAAAAAATGATTTCTGCAAGCTAAATAGATTTCATCTATATTAGTGGAACGCTATTTTCTTTCTAGCTGACGAGTCTTCTGTTTTAAGCTACGAGTTTCTGTGTTGAACCAAGGAGTTAGAAATCTCTGATTAGTCTTTTTCTTTTTTAAGGGGGCCACCAAGTCTAGAGTCTGATGCAGAGAAGTTGTAACACCATCTACCATGCTATCAATTACAGAAGGAGCAAGCTGTCTATAGCTTATTTCCGTTGTGTTGACACATGGCATAGAGGAAACAATCTGCATAAATTTGGTAACAGCATCATCTGAGAGGCATCTACTGTAGTAATATTTTTCTTTAGGAGCCAAATAGTCAGAAATAGTAAAATCAAAGGTTAGTAGACAATGGTCTGACAGTACAGGGTTATGAGGAGACACTACCAGATTTTCTATTTCTATGCCATATGTCAGAACAACGTATGGTGGAGATAATGAGTAGAATTTCCTACTTTCTGAGAAAACCCAATCGAGTCTAATATTGAATTAAATGCCACATTAAGGTAGTCACTATCTACATCTATATGTACACTACCGTTCAAAAGTTTGGGGTCATCCAGGCAATTATTTTGTGTTTTCCATGAAAAGTCACACTTATTTACCACCATGAGTTGTAAAATGAATAGAAAATATAGTCAAAACATTGACAAGGTTAAAAATAATGATTTGTATTTGAAATAATAATTTTTTCCAGATACTCAACCTGCTCAAAGGAAGGTCAGTTTTATAGCTTCTCTAACCAGCTAAACTGTTTTCAGCTGTGCTAACATGATTGCACAAGGGTTTTCTAATCATCCATTAGCCTTCTGACGCAATGAGCAAACACATTGTACCATTAGAACACTGGAGTGATAGTTGCTGGAAATGGGCCTCTATACACCTATGTAGATATTGCACCAAAAACCAGACATTTGCAGCTAGAATAGTCATTTGCCACATTAGCAATGTATATTAGATATTAGAGTGTATTTCTGATTAGTTTATCTTCATTGAAAAAAACAGTACTTTTCTTTCAAAAATAAGGAAATTTCTAAGTGACCCCAAACTTTTGAACGGTAGTGTATATTAAATTCAATTCAATTCAATTCAACTTTATTTATATAGTGCCATTTCACAACAACAGTCATCTCATAGCACTATCAACTGTAGGGGGAACCCCCACAGTTGCAGAAAAACCCCAGCAATCAGGCGATCCCCTGTGAGCAAGCACTTGGCGACGGTGGAGAGGAAAAACTCCCTTTTAACAGGAAGAAACCTCCAGCAGAACCAGGCTCAGGGAGGGGCAGTCATCTGCTGCGACTGGCTGGGGGGTGAGGGGATAGAGAAGAAGAAAAGAACAGACATGTAGAGAGCAAACAGCACGATGGGGACTCAATCTATGGGAGAGAACAAACAAATGTTAATGACCAGCAAAAAAAAATATTTCATTGAGAGTGAGGAAAGGAGTGAGGCCCAGTGCATTACTGGAGGTCCCCCAGCTGACTAAACCTATTAGCAGCATAACTAAGGGAGGGTTCAGAAACACATGATCGCTCCCTAATTGTAGGCTATATCAAAAAGGTAGGTTTTAACCCTATTCTTAAAAACAGAGATCGAGTCTGACTCCCGAATCCAGATTGGCAGCTGGTTCCACAGGAGAGGAGCTTGATAACTGAAGGCTCTGCCTCCCATTGTACTTTTGGAGATTCTAGGTGTTACAAGTAATCCTGCATTTTGGGAGCGTAGTGCTCTGTTAGGATAATACGGTAGTATTGAGGCGGCATGAAATAAAGCAGCGTTGGTGTAGGTTTTAAGTAGAGTTTATTAAATCATACCGCCGTCACGAGCTCTGCTCCCGGCGCCGTGCATGCGCGCCGGGAGCGAGCTCACCGGCTCTCGGCAGAGGGACACAAGATGTGTGTCTGCAGCAGTTGAAGGAATCAGAGCAATGAGAGGATGAGCATGGGTTACAGTGCAGTATATATACCCAACTACAACAATACATAAAAGAGCATTCCCCAGCAGTTGGTATGATCAAAGAGATAACAGAACAGGCATGAGACATTTGCATTTGAGAGACATATTGATCTCGGTCCCTAGGTCACAGTAAGGACAGGACGCATGAACACAATGCATGAAAGGCAACATTAACATCACAGAAGTGAGCCAGAAGAAGCGGGGCTGCCTGTAGACATTAATACACATTTCACTGTTCTGTTAATTGCTCTAGCCGAGCGCTGTGTCTGTCCAGTCTGTTGTGGGGGTTTACACCAAACCGCCACATGCTCCCTCCCAGAGGGCTCGGCAGGAGGCCGAGGTCTCGATCATTCATCTTGGGCAGCGAGCAGGAGAAGCTCTCTGCAGGAGGAGGGGGAGGGAGGAGGGGGGTAGTACGTGCCGGACGGGGACGCTGAAATCATCCGAGCCGCGCAAAAATTGCTTGCTGGTCCGCGACGTCGAGGGGCTGTCCCGTTGAACGTGCGGAGGTCCGCAAGAAGAAAAATTAGTCTCTGACTCCTCTCATGGCCATGAAGAAAAGCAGGAGCGGCTGTAAGAAAAAAAAAGACAAAAGCAGAGGGACTGGCGTGTTGACTTTAGGTTCAGGCGTAACCCTAAAGCCTCGGGAACCGCAGACAGCTGAATTCCCCTTGTGTGCTGTGGCTAAGACCATAAAATCCAGTGAGCAAGCTGCGGGCCTCAGGTGAACGAGCAAGCCTGAAGGGCGGTGTGCAGCAGAAGGAAGGCGATCAGTGTAGCCGTATGTGTCCTGTGCGTGGTGCGCCGTCCTCGTAACTCCCCGGTGCGTGCGCCGGGGTTCCGTGATGGGTGGGCCAGCTGGAGAGGAGAACCAGGGTCAGAAAACTTGGTGGAGATCGGCGCAGTCGGTGCCGATAAATCATCTATGATGAGCTGTGGCTGCAGATTAGTCATGGTGCGTTGGAGCGTTGAGGGGAGATAGACGATCTTTGTTCCTCAGGCTCGGGTAGATGAGTAGGATCGCTGAGAGGGAGGAGTAGCGGTGAGAGGGAGAAAACATTCTGTGTCCCTCGGCCGGTCCAGCGTGGACGTCCCGATCTCAGGCGAGGGTCGCGCCATGACGTTTTCTGCAGTTTTCCCGGTCGTGGGTGATGTCCGGAGACCAGCTCACCTGTGTTGGCTCCGCGTCAAGGTCTCCCTGAAGCAGAAGGGAGGGCGGATCGTTTGCGTCAGGCTGCTGTGTTCGCTGGCAGCGTGTTTTTTTCAGCGTCGAGTCGCCAGCTTGGCCGTCCAGACCAGAAGATTGCGTTGCACAAAGCGTGTGCATTCTTGGGGTTACCAGTGAAGCGGCATGATATAACAAGCAGCGACAGCTGAGGTTTTAAGTAGAGTTTATTAATCATACCGCTGTCACGAGCTCCGCTCCCGGCGCCGTGCATGCGCGCCGGGAGCGAGCTCACCGGCTCTCGGCAGAGGGACACAAGATGTGTGTCTGCAGCAGTTGAAGGAATCAGAGCAATGAGAGGATGAGCATGGGTTACAGTGCAGTATATATACCCAACTACAACAATACATAAAAGAGCATTCCCCAGCAGTTGGTATGATCAAAGAGATAACAGAACAGGCATGAGACATTTGCATTTGAGAGACATATTGATCTCGGTCCCTAGGTCACAGTAAGGACAGGACGCATGAACGCAATGCATGAAAGGCAACATTAACATCACAGAAGTGAACCAGAAGAAGCGGGGCTGCCTGTAGACATTAATACACATTTCACTGTTCTGTTAATTGCTCTAGCCGAGCGCTGTGTCTGTCCAGTCTGTTGTGGGGGTTACACCAAACCGCCACAGTATCAGATCTTTTAAATAAAAAGGAGCCTGATTGTTTAGAGCTTTGTAAGTAAGAAGAAGGATTTTAAACTTAATTCTAAACTCTATGGGAAGCCAATGAAGGAAGGCCAGAACCGGAGAGATATCGCTCTTTCTAGTACCTGTTAAAACTCTTGCTGCAGCATTTTGGATCAGCTGAAGACTTTTTAAAGATGTTTTAGGACAGCCTGATAATAAAGAATTACAATAATCTAATCTCGAGCTAACAAAAGCGTGGATCAGTTTCTCAGTATCATTCTGAAACAAGATGCTTCTAATCTTGGCAAAATTATGCAAATGATAGAAGGCAGTCTTACAAACAAATTTAATATGTGAATTGAAGGACAGATCCTGATCAAAAATAATTCCAAGGTTCCTCACAGAGCTATTAAGAGAGAGTAACCGCATCCAAACTGAAAGTTTGATTTGGAAAGGAATTTCTAAGGTTTTTTGGACCAACAAGAATGACTTCAGTCTTATCTGAATTTAATAGCAGGAAATTACAAGTCATCCAAGCTTTGATTTCCTTAAGACAGGCTTCTAACTTGGCTAATTGATTACTATCATCTGGCTTCATTGACAGGTATAATTGTGTATAAAGTCCCCTACTATAATTATTCTATCTGATTTCAGCAAATTCGGATAAAAATTCTGAGTAGGTCGATGGAGGAAGATAAACTATGGCAAATAAAATTGGGTTTAGCCTAAAATTGCTAAAGTGCCCAATACTGAGGACCAGGACCTCAAAGGAATTACGTATAACATGTTTTTTGCTTTACATTAACTAGTAATTTGGAATGGTAAATTGTTGCTACTCCTCCTCCACGACCAGAACTTCTGGGATTTTGACAGTTTAAATAACCAGAGGGAGTTGATTCATTTAAACCAACATAATCCTCTTGTCCTAACCAAGTCTCTGTAAGGGAAATTAAATCAATCTGATGATCAATTAACAGATCATGGACTAACAGAGACTTGGGAGTTAGAGACCTAATATTTAATAAACCACATTTAATTTTTAAATTATGAGGATGAACAGAGGCCAAATCATTCAGTTTAGAGGCTTCATGTTTGAGTTTTACCAACTTTTTGTTTAATCACTTTGGGATGCTTATACATTATATTTTTATTTACTTTGGAGGGAGCAGACAATGATTTTCTGATGGAGAAGACAGGGGCTAAGCTGAGGGGTGGCGGATGAAGAGGAGCTGCAGAGAGGCGTGTAAGACTGAGACTCTGCTTCCTGGTCCCAACTCTGAGTAGTCAAGGTTTTGGAAATTTGGATAAAAAAGATGCCAGATTGTTAGATAAATGAGAAGCACCATCCAAAGTGGGATGGACGCTGTCTCGTCTCATAAGACCAGGTTTTCCCCAAAATGAGCTCCAATTGTCAATGTAGCCCACGTTGTTTGCAGGACACCACACAGAGCCAGCGGTTGAAGGATGACGAGCGGCTAAACATGTCATCACTGGTCAGATTGGGGAGGGGCCCAGAGTATACTACAGAGGCAGACATCGTTTTGGCAAAGTCACGCACCAATTCTACATTAAGTTTCATGACTTCCGACTGCCGGAGACGGATGTCATTAATGCCAGCGTGGATAACAATTGTGGAGTATTTACAGTTACTTTTAGCCAGCATTTTCAAATTTGACTCAATGTCCCCTGCTCTGGCCCCAGGAATGCATTTGACTATGGCCGCTGGAGTCTCTAGGTTCACGTTTCTGACTACAGAGTCGCTAATGATCAGAGTTTTTTCCTCAGCGGGTGTGTCGCTGAGCGGGGAAAAACGATTAGAAACGTGAACAGGTTGGTGGTGAACCGGAGCTTTGCGGCTAGGCTTCCTTCTCACCGTCACCCACCCAGTCTCCTCGTTGCTGAGGAGGAAAGGAGGACCACTAACGGGTCGCCCTATGCTAGGAAGCTCCGCTGCAGCTAGGGCATGTCCGTCGAGAGTAACTGGCGCAGACGGTGTTTCAATGCAGTGGAGCCAGGATTCCAAATCAGACAACCTCGCCTCAAAAAGACAACATTTATTACATTTACCGTTATCACTAAAAGAGGCAGAGGTGTAGCTAAACATCTGACAGAGAGAGCACACCAGAGGAGGAGAGGAAGGAGAGCTAGTAGCCATAGCTAGTGGCTAACCCGAAGCTAACAAAAACACCGATGAAAGGTGAACAGAAGGCTAAAGAGGGTGATTAGGTGACAGAGTGCGCACACAGGTGCAAGAGGCTTGATAAACAGGAATGAGAACTAACGGTAGATGGAAAAAAGTGGTTAAAATACAATTAAAAGCAAAAACCTCAGGAGAGTGAGGAGAGCTAACCACACGGACAGACAGCAATACAGGAAGTGACGATACGTTACCACAAGTGACGTTCACCGATCAGAGATCACCAATCAGAGATCCCCCATTTGACCTTGAAGATCTGAAAACAGGTCATGGCGTCTCATGGGAGCTGAAGCAGAAAGTCAACCAGTCATGTTCACTCCTGTATAACATTCCAGCAGGGATCGGGCTGGAAGGCGTGGGCCTGCATCTCTGTTGAGTGCAATTCTAGTTTTATTGAGAACTGCTGCAGTGCTTTATTGCTTTGATGATGATCTTTATAGTGAATATATGGTTTTGAAACTTTTTTTTATTATGTTTGTAGAAGTGTTGCATTGGCTGACAATCCAGGAGCAGAAGCTGCTAGGAGGGATGAAGGCCGCCCAGATGCAGCTGACGCTTTGCTTGGTCCGGATGAATGAATCCACTCCAGACCCTGGGGACAGTGGTGACTCCTGAGGAGTGAGGAGTGAACCTGAAGGATTTAAAGACTCCAGCTGTTGATGTATAGAGTGATGTCTGAAGATAGAGTAGGTGGCGGTAATGCACCTGTAAGCTGGTTGCCAACCACCAATCAAATCTAAAAGAAGAAGGATTTAAAGACTGATATTCTGGGAAAATGAAGGACTACATGCATGATTTTTTTTTTTTTTTGGGGTGGGGGCTATCCCCCTTGTTTGCAAAATGACCAAAATATCCCCCTTGTTAAGATGCCATCATCCCACCCCCATTCATGTGGTAAATGAAGGGGTTGGGGGTGCATGGGAGACAATGGAAAAAAGAGAGAATTGCCACCCAATGTCATTAAAAACCTGAAATTATACAGCTGAATAACATGACTTTGAATGACCAACTCTAAGCAGAAATGTAATAATAATGGTAATTTTAAATTTTCAGCTTCAATTTTCAACTTTTTACTCATAGATTTGTAACATTTTTCTTCACAAATTTGCAGCTTTTTTTCTTGTGGATTTGCAACTTTTTCTCAAAAAATTGTGACTTTTTTTGTAAATTTGCAACTTTTTTTATTCAAAATTTGTGACTTTTTTCTCATAAATTAGCATTTTTTGGGGGGAGATTTGTAACTGTTTTCCTGTAAATTTTCTACTTTTTCTTCATCAATCTGCAACTTTTTTCTCATAAATTTCTGACTTTTATTGCTTAAATTTGTGACTTTTTCTCAAAAATTTTAACTTTTTTCATAAAGCTGCAGCTTTTTCCTTCATAAATTTATGGCTTTTTCGCAAAAATTTTTTTTTAACATTTTTCTCATAAGTCTGCAACCTTAAACTCCTCCACTTGGGGCAGGAGCCTGTCCCCAACCCGGAGAGGACAATCCACCTTTTTCTGGCTGAGGACCATGGACTTAGACTTGGAGAATCAGCACCTCCAAGTCCAAGTCCATGGTCCTGAGCCGGAAAAAGGTGGATTGTCCTCTCCGGGTTGGGGACAGGCTCCTGCCCCAAGTGGAGGAGTTTAAGTGTCTTGGGGTCTTATTCACGAGTGAGGGGAAAATGGAGCGAGAGATTGACAGACGGATTGGAGCAGCATCTGCAGTGATGCGGACGTTGTACCGGTCTGTTGTGGTGAAGAGGGAGCTGAGTTCTAAGGCAAAGCTGTCGATTTACCAGTCAGTCTACGTTCCTGCTCTCACCTATGGTCACGAGCTTTGGGTAATGACCGAAAGAACGAGGTTGCGGATACAAGCGGTTGAAATGAGCTTTCTTCGTAGGATTGCAGACTCACCCTCAGAGATAGGGTGAGGTGCAGAACCGCTGCTCCTCCACATTGAAAGGAGCCAGTTGAGGTGGTATGGACATCTGATCAGGATGCCTCCTGGACGCCTCCCACTCTAAGTGTTTCCAGCACGTCCCACTGGAAGGAGACCCCGGGGCAGACCCAGGACTTGCTGGAGAGACTATGTCTCCCAGCTGGTCTGGGAACGCCTTGGTATCCTCTCTGAAGGGCTGGAGCAGGTGGCTGGGGAGAAGGAAGTCTGGGCTTCTCGGCTTGAACTGCTGCCTCCGTGACCCGGACCTCCGGAAAAGCAGTAGAACATGGATGGATGGATATGCAACTTTTTTCCTCATCAATTTTTAATTTTTTCCTGTAAATTTTTAAAAAAAACTTCATGTAGATTTGCAACTTTTTCTCATAAATTTGCAACTTTTTTTCTCATAGATTTGTGATTTTTTTTCCTCTTAAATTTGCAACTTTTTCTCAAATTTGCAGATTTTTTCTCATAAATTTCTGTTTTCACTTAAATTAGTGACTTTTTTTTCAAAAATATTTAACTTTTTTCTCATAAATCTGCAACTTTTTCTCATAAATTTGTGACTTTTTTCTCATCAGTTTTTAATTTTTGCCTGTAAATTTTCAACTTTTTTCTTGTAGATTTGCAACTTTTTACTCATAAATCTGCAACTTTTTTCTCCTAAATTTTCAACTTTTTTCCTCATCAATTTTAAATTTTTGCCTGTAAATTTTCAACTTTTTCTCATAAATTTATAGCTTTTTCTTATAGATTTGCAACTTTTTTTCTCAAATTCACAGCTTTACAAATTAATCCTGTAAATTTTCTTTTTTTTTTCTTATAGCTTTGCAACTTTTTCTCACAAATTTACAACTTTTTCTCATAGATTTGCAACTTTTTTTTTCAAATTCACAGCTTTACAAATTATTTCTGTAAATTCTCTTTTTTTTTCTTATAGCTTTGCAACTTTTTTCTCAAAAGTTTGATTTTTTTTTCTCTATAAATTTGCAGTTTTTTCCTATAAATTTTTAACTTTTTCTGGTAAATTTGCAACGCTCATCTGGATGCTGGTTTAATTTTTATTTTGTGTAATTAAATTGCAATTTGTGACTTTTTAAATTTTTGAATTGTCATCTTTCTTCATATCTTTGCACCTTTATCCTTGCAAAGGTATACATTTGTACCTCATGCTAAACTGATGAACCCCTCACCCCCCTTGTTAAAAATAGCAACCTGCCCACTGACTCCTCCACTCTTTGATGCTACCTTTAAGTGCTGTGGAATCCATACATTTTATCACAGGTGTCTCACAGCAGGGTTGTGTTTTCTTCGTGGTGACAGCAAAGTCAAAACAGACAATCATAAAGATGGAAGCTGAAATTATCTTGGATGGATTAGGAATAATTCTATAAAAAAAAACATACCCAGAAAACTTTAGATGGGTTCCGTGCAAACTGTGAGGCTTTGAGCTACTACTTCTGCAATATGAAATATTTATACTGTTAAATTGTTTAAAATTGAAGCAGCTTTTCTTTTTCTGTGGAAAAACTCCAGACTTTTTTTTTTTTTTTTGTTACTTATTTGTACCCGTAGGTAGACTTGGTTTGCAGTCTGGTGACAAGCCACCGGCTGCTGGTCGCTGCGTGCGCGAGCGCCCTAAGCCTACATGTTTTTGGTATGCGGGAGGAAACCGGAGAAATCCCGAAGTAAACCCGCGCAACATGGAGAGAACATGCAAACTCCACACAGCTCACTGTTGGTCGGGGGCTGGGATCGAACTCACGATCTCATGATCCCCGCGATCCCCCGGCCGAGGGTAAAACTGTGCTGCTACAGTGCTAAACCACTGCGCCACCGTGCAGCCCCAGACTTGTATTTAATGGGCAGCTTAAAAAGTGACACGTGCATTTTTGCAGCTAAAGCCTATAATTTATTTCATCCATTGTCTGAAAAAAAGCTGTGTGTGTGTGTGTGTGTGTGTGTGTGTGTGTGTGTGTGTGTGTGTGTGTGTGTGTGTGTGTGTGTGTGTGTGTGTGAAATAACCGTATAGCCCATTAGTGATGTCAGGAAAGCAGCTTCAGGGTTGTTGAGTGTTTTGGGTTTTTTTACATATTGCAGCTCCAGGACTGATTTGTGTGAATTTTATTATTTTCTTATTAATGTATTGCATGTTGGATTTGTAGTGTCTTTTTTTGCATGCTTTGAAATATGATTGGGTTTGTTATTTTTCTTGTATTTGGTTTGGTTGTGAATGATTATCGTTTCCACCTGAGCTGACTGAGTCCAATCAGCAGGAGCCAATCAGTGAGCTCCAGCTGCAAACTCTTTCCCAGTGGGACCTATTAAAGGATGCTGCAGGACTGTGGTGGGGACAATCATTTATTGTTAAAAAGCTGCAGCAGGTAATTGATAAAGTTGAGGCTTGGGCAGTGGAATGGGGATTTAGGTTTTCTGTGGGGAAGACAAAGGCTGTGGTCTTCACTAGGAAGAGAGTAAACGATAGTGATGGCAGAAATGGAACGATCGAGAGATCGAATCATTTGGAACAATTGATTCAGAAAAAGAATTGATGTTTTGGACCATTGAAACATCTCCCCACAGCGACATCTGGTGGCCAAATGTTATAATACTACACTGAACCAGTCAAGTGTTTTCGGGTCTTTATCTTGTGGAGTGTGTAAATGAAGAGGCATATTCATTTCAGACGATTTATTACACACTCACATCTCACAAGCAAAGAACAGACTGACTGGTCACATCAAGCATTCCTCTCTCTATCAAGTCACACTTCACAAGGATCAAGGCACTTCCTCATCACAGCATGACATCAACACTACACTTCATTCAACCCCCTCTCACCCACTTGGGCATTGTTCTCCCATGTGTATTCATTGTCTCTGTCTAAGGTGTGAAATAACCTGAGGACCATACCCCCACCCCCCCAGCATCTTAGATAAAACAATAGAATATCAGTCCACGTGCTGTTTCGGCTTCAGTCTCCTCCCATATCTGCTGTAACTGGGGTTTACTACCTCCGTGACGCTGCTGTGCCGGTGGGGGGCTGCTGGGAGTGTGTCCGACTGCGGGTGAGCCGTGGGGGGGGGGTTTCACTCTGTCCGTGTGGCTGCTCTGATGAATCGTTCCCCTGGGGAGGTCTCCGTGGGGGTCTTCCACGCCGAGGGGCCCTCGCCAACAGCACTTGCTCATCTGCCACTACAAAGGCTGGTTTGAGTCTGTCTATGCCAATTTTCTCCTGTCTGCCCCCCAAGTCTAGCACAAAATGCTTATTCCCTGTTTCCAACACTCTGAATGGTCCATCATAGGGTGGGCGCAATGGGGGACAGTGGGCGTCGTGTCTGACGAACACGAACTCCGCGTTCTTCAAAGTTTTAGACACAAAGGCACGCGGAAAACTGTGGTGGGCAGGGCCCGGCAGCGTGCCTGTTTGCGCTACGCTGCAAAAGCTGAGACAGGCAGCTGCCCGGCGCGGGATTGTCCGGTAGAAATTCCCCTGGCAGCCGTAGGGGCTGCGCAAAAACAAGCTCTGCCGGGGAAGCTTCCAAATCCTCTTTTGGCGTGGAGCGCAACCCCAATAAAACCCACGGCAGCCTGTCTACCCAATTTGCATCCGTCAATGAAGCCCTGAGTGCTGCTTTCAATGATCTATGAAAATGCTCACATAACCCATTGGCCTGTGGGTTGTACGCGGTTGTGCGATGAATTGCAGAACCCAGGCTGCGGGCCATCGCGGACCAGAGGTCGGAAACAAATTGCGGGCCCCTGTCGGACGTAATGTCCAAGGGGACTCCAAAACGCACCACCCATGTTGTTAAAAAAGTGCATGCTACGTCCGCAGATGTGGTTGCTGCCAGCGGGACTGCCTCTGACCAGCGCGTGGTGCAGTCCACCACTGTCAGGAGGTGCATGCACCCCTGTGATGGCAGGAGGGGGCCCACGAGGTCCACGTGAACGTGGTCAAACCTCTTAGCCGGTACCGGAAACAGCTCCAAGGGAGCCTTCGTGTGCCTGTGTACCTTGGCTCGTTGGCACGCCACGCAGGCTGCAGCCCACTCTTTTACTTGTTTGTGTAGGCTCAGCCACACAAACTTCTCTCCCACCATTTTGACAGACGCGCGCACTCCTTGGGTGCGCCAGAGTGTGAACCGACTCAAACATGCGGCGGCGCCACGCGACCAGGACTACTGGACGCGGGCGTCCCGTGGAGACGTCGCAGATTGGGGGGGGGGCCGCCATCTTGCAGCACCCTGCTCTCTAGCCTTAACCCTGTTGGTCCAGACTGGAGCGCGCGCATGTCTGCATCGCTAATCTGCTCCGCGGCCATGGCTGCGTAATTTATCCCACATAGACCGGGGCCACCACAGCCTGCGAGAGGCAGTCCGCCACCACATTCAATTTACCCGACACATGCTGAATATCGGTAGTAAACTCCGAGATCGCGGCCAGCTGTCTCTGCTGCCGACCTGACCACGGTTCTGAAACCTTGGCCATTGCGAACATTAGTGGCTTGTGGTCTACGAACGCGGTGAAGTTGCGCCCTTCCAGCCAGAACTGGAAGTGGCATATGGCCAGGTGGAGAGCCAGCAACTCTCTTTTGAACGCGCTGTATTTACGTTCGCTGTCGCGCAAAGTTCTGCTGAAAAATGCGAGCGGCTGCCAAGCCCCAGCTACACGCTGCTCCACGACCGCCCCTATGGCCACGTCTGAAGCGTCGGTGGTGAGCACTATGCGGGCCGTCGGGTCTGGATGTGCCAGTAGTGCGGCATTTGCCAGGGCTGCTTTAACTTCCGAGAATGCCCGCTCTCGCTCTGGGGTCCATTCGACCCTATCCGCGGGTTTCTGTCTCTTGAGCGCGGCGTACAAGGGTTGCATGAAATTCCTGCAGCGCCCTGACCGTCTGAGGCCGGGGGAAATCTGCCACGGCGCGCACTTTGTCAGGCAATGGGATCGCTCCTTCCGGAGAGACGCGGTGCCCCAAAAAATCAATCTCCGTCACGCCAAACTGGCATTTTGCCGGTTTGATTATCAACCCGTGCTCCTCCAACTTCCGGAAAACCATCCTGAGGTGGGTTTCGTGTTCATCTTCGGACATACTGGCTACCAGGATATTGTCCAGGTAGACGAATACGAACGGGAGATCGTGCAGCACTGTATCCATCATGCGCTTGAACGTCTGTGCTGCACCTTTTAACCCGAATGGCATGCGCAGGAACTCGAATAAACCGAACGGAGTTATTACCACTGTTTTGGGTATGTCCTCCCCGCGCACTGGGACCTGGTGGTAACCGCGGACCAGGTCTATTTTAGAAAAAACGCGCGCTCCAGCGAGGAGAACGGAAAAATCCTGTATGTGGGGAATTGGGTAGCGGTCGTGTGCTGTGGCGTTGTTCAACCTGCGGAAATCACCGCACGGTCGCCACGCTCCCTCAGCCTTAGGGACCATGTGTAGCGGGGATGCCCATGGGCTGTTTGATCGCCTGATGATGCCCAACCTTTCCAGGTTGGCGAACTCCTCGCGCGCTATGGCCAGTTTAGCTGCGTCCAAGCGCCAAGGTCTTGCAAAAACGGGCGGCCCGATGGTGGTGATAAAGTGCTCCACCCCGTGTTTAGCGATGGCCACCGAAAACGTCGGGACCATGAGTGCTCGGAAGTGAGTGAACAGTGCGTGGAACTTACCGCCTGGAGCTGTGACGCTGGCTTGTGCTGTTGGCCGGGTCCCTCAAGCTATACAGGGGAGAGATTGAAAGGACAGTGCATTAACCAGGCACCTGTTAGCAACATCCACAAGTAAACCATGTGCACACAGAAAATCAGCGCCCAGGAGCGGGCAACACAGTGCTGCTATGATAAAAGTCCACTCATACGAGCGGCCATGTAGAGATAAGGCCAGTGTTCTCTCACCGAACGTCTTAATCTCCAAGCCGTTTACTGCCACGATTCCGGGGCCACTAGGTCCTGCCAGCCGGTCAGCGTAGGACGGCAGGATGACGCTCTTCTGGGCTCCGGTGTCGATGAGGAAGCGTCTCCCCGAGCGTGAGTCCGTCACATAGAGCAGCTTGTTCTCTTCACCGGCGGTTGCAGCTGCTACCGACTGCCGGCCTTGGCGTTTCCCGAGCCCTTGAAGTGGCACGGTGGCGCGCATCTGCGCGCGTTCTCTCCGAAGCGGCGGTGGTAGAAGCAGAGCGTGTCTTTCTGGTGTTCCTTGGCCCCCGTTGCCACTACCGTCGGTGGCTCCTCGCCTCCCCTGGTCGTCTCGCTGGGCTCCGCTGCCACCGCGTTGACTGTGCTCGCCCTGGTGGTGAGGATGATCCGGTCTGCCTCCTGGGCTAGCGCACGGTAGTCTCGCGTGGCCAGCAATGGCGAATTGGCCAGAACCGCTCTTGCTTTTGTTGGCAGGTTCCGGAGGAAAAGGTGGGCAAACAGAAAGTGCCCGTCGCCTGTGCCCATCAACGCCAGCATCTTCTCCATCAGGTCTACGGCCGACCCATCTCCTAACTCGGTCCACGCCAGGAGCCTCTCTGCTCTCTCACATTCTGAGGGCGTGTATCGTCGGATGAGCGCAGCCTTGAGCGCCTCATATTTGCTGCTGGTTGGTGGCTGATCGAGCAGGCTCACTACCTGCTGGGCTGTGCGGGAGTCCAGCATTGCTACCACATGGTAGAACTTGGTGTCGTCTGCTGTTACTCCCCGGAGGGCGAACTGGGCCTCAGTGTGGTGGAACCAAGAGTGCGGGTTGTGCTGCCAGAAATCCGGTAGCTTGACTGAAACTGCACATGCGTTGCTGGGGGTTCCAGTCCTGGCTGTCTACGGGTTGGCTTCAGCGTCTCTGGGGGTTCCCGACCGGGCCGGCTCCGGGGTTCTTGCCTCGTGTTCCATAATACATCTTGGGTCACCAGTGTGGAGTGTGTAAATGAAGAGGCAGATTCATTTCAAACGATTTACTACACACTCACATCTCACAAGCAAAGAACAGACTGACTGGTCACATCAATCATTCCTCTCTCTATATCAAGTCACACTTCACAAGGATCAAGGCACTTCCTCATCACAGCATGACATCTACACTACACTTCATTCAACCCCCTCTCATCCACTTGGGCATTGTTCTCCCATGTGTATTCATTGTCTCTGTCTAAGGTGTGAAATAACCTGAGGCCCATAATCTCAACGTTTTGTGTTTTGTTTGGGTTTCTAGTATTATTTGTCTGAAAATATATATTTTTTCAATTAGTATTTGTAGGGGGTGCTTGTTTACAAAATAGACATCAGTCACTGTTTTTAGGGGGTGCTTGTGTACATTCAGTTCTTTTTGTCTTCCTGTCAAGGAACAACAAAAAGACTGAGTTAGGAGGAATGCTGCCATGCAACTTCATATATTGTAAATATATGTAACTATATGTAAAATATATAACTGTATGTAAATGTACAACAATATGGCTTCTTTTAGTGATCAAATGCATAATTGTATTTATTGTAAATAATAATAAAGGTGTATAAATAATAAATGTATACTCGTATGTGTATTAAAAGAACATGAATGCATACCATAAACATTACGCTGGCCATGGCTTGATTCAGCACTCTGTTGTGTTGTGCTAGGAATGCAGGCGTTAGGATGTTTTGTCCGTAGGCGTCTCCACCTACTTGTTGTATTGTTACAAAATGCAAGATGTTGCATACAATGCATACATTTAACTTTTTTTCCCTCAAGAAGGTCATAGTGATCCCAGACAGTTGACCTGGGACGCTTTCTACCCCCATCCATTTCCAAATAATGTAAATCCAAAAGCAGCTCAGTACAAGACACTCAGAGAGGCAAGACTTCACAAACAAACTGCACTTCAGAGGAGCTTTGAAATGTTTCAGGCATGTGGGCTGATGAACCAGCAGCCAGTCAGGCAAGAACACGAGAAATTAGTATTTTACATATAAAGTATTTATATAATACATAAATTGTGCATAGAATAGGCAATTTAATATTGTGTAATGGCAGCATTTTATTATTCCATTTGAGAATCGGGACAACACAATCACTGCATAAAACAATGGTGAAGTTTGAAAACAGTTGGTGACGTAATGGAACGCGAAATGGAACAGTCACGTGACATCCTCTTTCTGATACAGACCTCGGAACAATGATTTTTATTTATTTATTTCGGATAGATTAAAAGTAAAGCTTAAAAAGAAACAGAGTGTAGCGAACTCAATATGAGCACCCTACTTGGCTTGCCAAGTGGGTTGACCCTATTGGCGACACAGGTAGGGTGCGGGACTCCGGAGCGGGAGGCGTGAGTTCGAATCTCCCGGTGGGACGTCGCCATGTCAAGCAGCACGTTACACTGGTGTCAGAAGTGGGATGTAACGTGCTGCTCGACATGGCGACGTCCCACCGGGAGATTCGAACTCACGCCTCCCGCTCCGGAGTCCCGCACCCTACCTGTGTCGCCAATAGGGTCAACCCACTTGGCAAGCCAAGTAGGGTGCTCATATTGAGTTCGCTACAAGAATAATATAACAAAGGGGAAAAAATCCAACAGGGTCAAATTAGACAATAACTCCTCTGATTATACAGTTCAACATAAGTTATCCGAAATGGGTGATGGCTGAAGCTGCAGCTTATATTGCAATTCAATTGCTTATATTGATTCAATTCAGAAGTTCCACCTAGGTTTTGGTTCGCACTAAAACACTGTTTTGACTTTGCCATCACTAGTTTTCATATACAGTGGGGCAAAAAAGTATTTAGTCAGCCACCAATTGTGCAAGTTCTCCCACTTAAAAGATGAGAGAAGTCTCCAATTTTCATCATAGGGATACCTCAACTATGAGAGACAAAATGAGAAAAAAAAATCCAGAAAATCACATTGAATGAGTTTTAATGAATTAATTGGTAAATTCCTCGGTAAAATAAGTATTTGGTCAATAACAAAAGTTCATCTCAATACTTTATGTACCCTTCGTTGGCATTGACAGAGGTCAAACATTTTCTGTAAGTTTTCACAAGGTTTTCACACACTGTTGCTGGTATTTTGGCCCATTCCTCCATGCAGATCTCCTCTAGAGCAGTGATGTTTTGGGGCTGTTGCTGGGCAACACCTGACTTTCAACTCCCTCCAAAGATTTTCTATGGGGTTGAGATCTGGAGACTGGCTAGGCCACTCCAGGACCTTGAAATGCTTCTTATGAAGCCACTCCTTCGTTGCCCGGACGGTGTGTTTGGGATCATTGTCATGCTGAAAGATCCAGCCACGTTTCATCTTCAATGCCCTTGCTGATGGAAGGAGGTTTTCACTCAAAATCTCACGATACATGGCCCCATTCATTCTTTCCTTTACACGGATCAGTCGTCCTGGTCCCTTTGCAGAAAAACAGCCCCAAAGTATGATGTTTTCACCCCCATGCTTCACAGTAGGTATGGTGTTCTTTCTCCTCCAAACACGACAAGTTGAGTTTTTACCAAAAAGTTCTATTTTGGTTTCATCTGACCATATGACATTCTCCCAATCCTCTTCTGGATCATCCAAATGCTCTCTAGCAAACTTCAGATGGGCCTGGACATGTACTGGCTTAAGCAGGGGGACATGTCTGGCACTGCAGGATTTGAGTCCCTGGCGGCATAGTGTGTTACTGATGTAGCCTTTGTTACTTTGGTCCCAGCTCTCTGCAGGTCATTCACTAGGTCCCCCCGTGTAGTTCTGGGATTTTTGCTGACCGTTCTCGTGATAATTTTGACCCCACGGGGTGAGATCTTGCGTGGAGCCCCAGATCGAGGGAGATTATCAGTGGTCTTGTATGTCTTCCATTTTCCAATAATTGCTCCCACAGTTGATTTCTTCACACCAAGCTGCTTACCTATTGCAGATTCAGTCTTCCCAGCCTGGTGCAGGTCTACAATTTTGTTTCTGGTGTCCTTTGACAGCTCTTTGGTCTTGGCCATAGTGGAGTTTGGAGTCTGACTGTTTGAGGTTGTGGACAGATGTCTTTTATACTGATAACGAGTTCAAACAGGTGCCATTAATACAGGTAACGAGTGGAGGACAGAGGAGCCTCTTAAAGAAGACGTTAGAGGTCTGTGAGAGCCAGAAATCTTGCTTGTTTGTAGGTGACCAAATACTTATTTTACCGAGGAATTTACCAATTAATTCATTAAAAATCCTTCAATGTGATTTTCTGGATTTTTTTTTCTCATTTTGTCTCTCATAGTTGAGGTATACCTATGATGAAAATTGGAGACCTCTCTCATCTTTTAAGTGGGAGAACTTGCACAATTGGTGGCTGACTAAATACTTTTTTGCCCCACTGTAATAGGCATTTTAATTTTGTGTAATGGAGGTCAGACATCATAGATAAAACTAGAGACACTTTAAATAACTGATTAAACTCATCACCTACACTAACACTAACACTTCCGGTGTCGCAAAATAATAAACCAAAATAATAACTTAATATTTTTGTTTTGACTATAAAACAATAAGAGCAAAATTAAACACAGGTATGTCCAAAAATTTGATAATATATTTTTTCTACCTAAGTTTAGAAATGGACAAAACAAAAATGAGACCAAAAATTTGTTTTTTCTGATTTTATTTTGAATTGGAATTACAAATGAAGGAACCACACACGGATTTGTATTCACTTGCTGAAACAAAAACGACTGTGACGTTTCAAAACAATTGGGGCGGAATGGAACGCGATATGGAACAGTCACGTGACACCGTCATTCTGATACAGACCTCAGAACAGCGTTTCGAATCACAAGTTCCGCCTAGGTTCCGGTACGTTCCAAAACACTGTTTCGATTTTGCCATCACTACAGTCGAGTGCTTCAAGTATTTGGGTGTGTGGTTTGATAAGGGTTGTTCTTGGAATATTCATGTTGAGAAAATTGTGGCAAAATCTAAGGTTTTAAATATTAGATGTTTGAGGGGAAGAGAATGGGGAGCAAATAGAAGTGCTTTAAAAACATATGTGGCTTTAATTAGGTCAGTGTGTTATGTATGGATCAGCTTCAGAAACACGATTGAAAAAGTTGGATATAATTCAATACCAAGCTCTGAGGTTGTACTGTGGGGCCATAAAAACTGCTCCAGTGGCAGCGCTCCAGGTGGAGATGGGCGAGATGCCTCTGGAGTTAAGAAGAACTCAGATAGCAGCTCCATACTGGACCAACATCAGAGGATTTAGTGACAGTCACCCAGTACACAGTGTGCTGAAGCCTTGCCAAAAGAAGGAAAAGAGGCAAATGAGAAGTTTTGGATGGACAGTAGAGAATAAAGTCAGGGAGCTAAGGGTTGACGATAAAGAAGTATGTCCAACAGTCTCTCTTTCTGCAGATCCACCATGGTGTCTGGAAGAAGTAAAGGTGGATTTTAGACTTTTAACAAAAGACAAAAGAGGGAGGATAAACAAGAATGAGGTCAGTAACTATTTAGACAGTAATTATCCTGACTTTATAAAGATTTATACAGATGCATCTAAATCAACAAAGAATATTGGGGGAATAGCATTCATCATTCCAGAATTGGATGTCATGAAGAAGGAAAGGGTTAATGATGACTTAGCTGGGTATACTGGTGAGCTTTTGGCAATCGTTTTGGCACTGGGTTGAGTGAAAGAAGTAAAGCCCAGAAAGGTTTTGATAGGGTCTGACTCTAGCAGCGCAATGGAGAGTATTGGGCAAATGCATTCAGAATCAAGACAGGATTTGGTCATGGAAATTGTACATTCAGTAATGAGAATTTCAAAGGCCGGTGTAAATATTGGATTCATTTGGATCCCGGCACACATTGGAGTGGAGGGGAATGAGCTAGCAGATAAATATGCAAAAAAGTGCAACTAGGAAGAGTCAAGTTAGTAGAAATGTGAACTATAGCAAGGCAGAGGTCAAGAGCATGTATGGCCATATTTTCTTGACTTTTAATTTGCCACAATTCTGAGATAAGGCTTTGCTTTTGAAATAAACACAATTTTAACTCACCTTTAACGTCAATGAAGCTGAGGGAAAAGGTATTGTATTAACTATGCTAGGCCACTAGAGGTGGCAGTGTGAATTTTTTTTTTTTTACAACGCAACACTTTTTTTTATGGCGCTGAAGTGTTATAAAATAGCAGTTACTGGGGAAAAAAAACGCATTCAGCAATTACACGATTTATTCATCACATCGATTGTTTTCACACTGGTTTTGCTGTTTAGTTTTGCAGAGGAAGGACAAGGTAAAACTTGATTTAAAAACTCAGTCATTACTCAAGTTTTTAAGTGGGTGCTTTTTGCATCCTTAACTCTACTAGAAATTCTTGGTTGACTAATATTTGTAACGGAATGTGTAGTTATAAAAAGAGGTTCCTACTCACACATGTGGTGATTTAAAACAAAACAAACCACAATAGTGGATGTGCAACGTTTGTTAATGTTATCGATCGTTTCTTGGGGGTTTTGTGCACTGACGTGTTTGACAGTTCTTTTTTTTTTCATCTAAATGCACTTTGTGATGTGGCAAGGTCAGTTATGACCAGCATGTGGTATATTTTATTTCAAAAGGGAAACAAATGTTAATGCTACTAACAGTGCGCATTGAGTTTTTATGTACTTTGAGATCTGCCTCGGTAAGATGTGACCAAAAGGGTTATTTGCAGAATTTTATTTTTTTCATTCTATTTATTTGTTGTTCAAGAGGAAAATATTTCTACTACTTCAAGTTCTGCTCAACCCCAACACTGTTATTGTTTTTATGCACTGTTGATGTTCAGGTTCAGGTTACTTTATTTGTACCCGTAGGTAGATTTGTTTTGCAGTCAGGTGACATCCATATTTACAAACCACAATTACATTCAACAGCACAGCAACTCACTCTTGGCCGGGGGATCCTGGGATCGATCCCAGCCCCCGACCAACAGTGATCTGTGTGGAGTTTGCATGTTCTCCCCGTGTCTGCGCGGGTTTACTCCGGGTTTTCTCCGGTTTCCTCCCACATGCCAAAAACATGCATGTTAGGTTAATTGGCATCAAAACTGGGGATTCTAAATTGTCCTTAGGTATGACTGTGACAGTGAATGGTTGTCTGTCTCTCTGTGTTGGCCCTGCGATGGACTGGCGATCTGTCCAGGGTGTACCCTGCCTCTCGCCCAAAGATCCAAAGATGCTGGGATAGGCTCCAGCCCCCCCGCGGCCCGAAAAGGATTAAGCAGAAGGAGAGGAATGAATGAATGAACACAAACACAGGCACACATGAAGCTGGCTATAAACATGATAAAAGTACTCAAGGCTCCACCAATCAGGACAGAAGACAAAGAGATAAGAGAAAAAAAACAAGGAGATAAGAGAGAAGGGTCATATTAAAAAGTTAAAGACTCGTCAAAGAGGTTAAAAACTCAAAAGTCTAAAACCCAATAAAAGATTTAGAACCCCAATAATAAAACCTACAAAAATAAGTAAATATAAAATCAAATTAATAAATAAGTAACTAAATTATGTGCAATATATTGTTACATCTTGTTCAACTCTTTAACAGCAGCAGGAACAAAGCTGTTTTTGTAGCGCTGGGTTTTACTTTATGGGACAGCAAACCTCCGTCTGGAGGGAAGAAGCTGAAAGTGGCAGTGCAAAGGGTGGGAGTCATCATTTAAAATGGAGGTAGCAATCCTCTGTACTTGTCTGGTGTACAGCGATGTCAGGCTCAGCTGTGACTCACCAAGCAAATGACTGGACCATCTAACTACTTGGTCTAAGGATTTCCTCTGTTTCAGTTTTATCTGACCAAACCATGACACTAAAGAAAAGGATAAAACAGATTCAATAAAAGCCAGATAAAACACTGTCATTACGGTTTGGTCAATTTGGAAGAGTGCAAGTTTCCTTAAACAATGCAAATGCTGCAGACCCTTTTTGCACACCCTTTCACAGTTCTCTTCAAAGTTTAAGTTACAATCAATAATCGTCCCAAGATATTTGTAGGATTGTACACATTCAGTGGTCTGACCTTTTAGTACGGTGACTTTGTGCCTGGGAGTTTTCCTCCTAAAGTCAATAATCATATTTTTAGTTTTTGTTGTATTCAGCTGCAGGTAGGAATCCTCACACCAGTGAACAAAATCATCAACTACTGGGCCGTGGCCACTCTCACCATCCTGGAGGAGACTGACAATAACTGAATCATCAGCATACTTTATAATGTGTCTGTCATGTCTGCTCCAACACATGTTTGTGTACAGGATGAAGAGTAGTGGTGAAAGAACACTTTTGGTCAGACAATGTACCATTGACCCTTACTCTCTGTGTCCTGTTGGTTAAAAAGTCAAGAATCCAACCCACCAGATTATTGCTCAAATCAAATTGTTGCAGGAGCCTTTCAACTAAAATATGAGATTGGATTGTATTAAAGGCGGAAGAAAAGTCCACAAATAAAAGCCTGGCATGTGTCACATTAAAATCCAGATGTTCAAAAAGCATGTTAAACAGAGTGACAGTGGCGTCCTCCACTCCACTGTGAGGCCTATAGGCAAACTGCAAAGGATCCAATGCATGTTCAGTCTGCTTTAGGACCTCAAATTTGACCAGTTTTTCAAAAATTTTCATTAAAATTGAGGTCAAAGCAACTGGTCTAAAATCATTTACCATTTTAGGACAGCTGGATTTTGGAATGGGGACAACCACAGCATCTTTCCAGATCTTAGGCACATGTTGTGTCTGTAAGGACTTATTGAAAATGTAATGAAATATAGGACTCAGTTCATGTGCACAGGACTTTACCAAGTGCCCACATATATTATCAGGGCCCTGACTTTTTTTCACTTTTACAGCACATAACACCCTTTTAACATCCTGTACCTCAATATTAAAGTGCTGATTGTCTTTGAGTTTCTGTTTCAAATCTTGGGTTTCTGTGCTAAAATCAAAGGAGTCAAAACGACCATAAAAACAATTAAGAGCATTAGCCAGCTCTGTGTCTGAATTAAAACCATCTAAAAACACACGATTACTGCGCTCTGTGCTCTGAAGGCCTGCAATAGTTTTCATACTGGCCCAGGCTGAATCAAGCTTGTTTGTTGCCATCTTGCTTTCCAACTCTGATTTATAATTCTGTTTTGCTCTTAAAATTTCAGCCTTCAGCTCTTTTGTGGCAACCTGTAGCTCAGAAACAACCCCTTGTTTAAAGGCAAGTGCTTTCCTCTGTGAGCAGGATTTAACTGATTTTGGAGCCCATGGCTTGTTGTTGGGATATAATTTTGACACGTTTACGTGGAACGATCATGTCTCTGCAGAAAGCCATGTATGAGCATGTCACGTCCACTAAAGAGTCCAAATCATCTCCGCAGGACAGTGTGAACACCTCCCAGTCTGTACAGTTAAAGCATTCCTGGAGGCAGTGCACTGAATCCTCTGTCCACATGTTTATGTCTCTGGTCTTCGCCTTGTCTCTTCTGAGAGCAGTTTTATATGTGGGCAGCAAATGTACACAGTTGTGATCTGAGGATCCTAAAGCAGGAAGGGGAAGAGATTTATAGGCCTTTGTTGTGATGTGCCTTTATCGTGTGCCAAACGCACATTTAAAACCAAGATAATGAATAAAAAGTGCATTTTTTTTCATCATACTGATCTGTGTTGGTTTGAAATTTGTCATATTCAACAAATTGCTGAACATGTGCAGCCCAGTTACATGTGTTGATTTCAAACTGTGGCCCAACTGATTTTGTAAGTGAATAGCCCTGTCCTAAAGCCTCAAAAAAAAGCCTTTTCTGTCTAAATGTTTGGGAAATTGTTATATGAAAACGATAAGGTTTATAAATTAATTTGCATTTGAACGAGGGAAATAAGTATTTGATCCCCTACCAAACAGCAAGAATTCTGACCCACACAAACTAGTTATGTATCCATGAGGCCCATAAATTAGTCCTGTCCCTTTACAGTGCATCCAGAAAGTATTCACAGCACTTCACTTTTTGCACATTTTATGTTATAGCCTTATTCCAAAATGGATTAAATTAATTTCTTTTCCTCAAAATGTTACACATAACACCCCATAAAGACAAGGTAAAAAAAAAATTTTTTTTGAGATTTTTGCAAATTTATTAAAAATAAAAAAAACTAAGAAATCACACGTACAAAAGTATTCACAGCCTTTGCTCAATACTTTGTTGATGCACCTTTGACAGCAATTACAGCCTCAAGTCTTTTTGACTATGATGCCACAAGCTTGGCACACCTATCTTTGGGCAGTCTGGCCCATTCCTCTTTGCAGCACCTCAAGCTCCACCAGGTTGGATGGGAAGTGTCGGTGCAAAGTCATTTTCAGATCTCTTTTGGATTGGATGTGAGCTCATTCTGTCATGACCCGAGCGCTGATCTCGTTCACGCTCAGGCTATGCATCATCTCTGCCGGCCTTGACAGCTGTGGATTACATTCTGGCTCCACCGGGCTCTTATTGTGACAGTGCTCAGTGGGGTTTCCGGCTGTCAAGATCGATCAGTTGTTCTGCATCACTGCTTGTTAGTCGCCAGCTTTATTAGCGGGCGCTGACAGCTGGTTGATGCTGGAGTATCATCACAACACCCTGAGAGATCCCTGGTGTGTCAGCACGCTCATGTCAGGTTCATGTCTTGTCCATGTCTTAGTTAAGGTCGTAATAGCTGGGGTTAGCCCTACAATCCCTTGTATCCTGTGTAGTGTATTTTGGCCCACAGTGGCTCATAGCTTTATGTCTCTTCTCGTCTTGTTAAAATAAACATCTAATGCAAAACTCACTGGTGACTTTTGGCGTCTTATGGTGGCCCGCGAGGGTCACCACATGACACATTCTTTCTGTCATTACCCAAAGCTCATGACCATAGGTGAGGAACGTACATTGACTGGTAAATCGACAGCTTTGCCTTAAAGCTCATCTCCTTCTTCACCACGACAGACCAGTACAACGTCCACACCTGCAGATGCTGCTGTAATTTCTGTCAATCTCCCACTCCATTCTCCCCTCACTCGTGAATGAAACCCCGAGATGCAGGAGCTCGTCCCTGACCCAGAGAGGACAATCCACCTTTTTCTGGCTGAGGACCATGGACTCGGACTTGGAGATGCCAATTCTCATCCCAGCCGCTTCACACTCAGTAATAAACCATCCCCATAAGACCTGTAGGTCATTGTTCGATAAAGCCAACAGGACATCTGCAAACAGCAGAGATGAGATCTGTGGTCGCCAAACATGACACCCTCCTCAAGGAGGGACGGCATCTTCATGAAGAAATAAAACACAGGTGAGGGAGCTATCAGAGATGACTGTGCAAAGTAAAGTTTTATTATAGAAATTTAAAAAATAGCCTCAGTTTCCTTTCTTTAACATTGTTAACAAGTGAGCAGCTTTGGCCTCATGGTGATCCAACGGCCTGCTCATGGGCCATCTTACTGCTGCCACACAGCAGTGTGGGTTTTTTTTTAATTGCTCACCAATTAAAATTGCTGCTTAGTTGAATTATCGCCTTTCACCCAAAACAGGTATATCCACAGTTCCTTCCTTACTTCTCTCCGCTCTGCGTCGAGCCCGTCTTTTCTCTTAAGCTATCACTCTCTTTGTATTATGCGCCCTGCAAACTTTCCTCATGAGGTTCTTCCATTCCACTTTATCATGTACTACCAATTGCCATTGATCTAAAACATCGGCACACTTCAATGCATTTTTGCATGTGTCCTTAAAACGGAGTTTGGGTCGACCTACTTTGCGAGAACCATGAGCCAGCTCACAATACAGGAGTTCCTTCACCGGCCTATCATCATTCATTCGACAAACATGACCTAACCAGTGCAGGCGACTCATTACAAGCTTGATCTCGATGTCTTCGACGTGTGCCCGCTGCAGCACCTCCTCATTGCTGATGAAATCATCCCACTTGATGTTTAGTATCAGGCGAAGGTGACACTGTTGGATTATGAGAAGCTGCCTGACTTCGTGCTGGTATAGGGTCCAGGTTTCGCTGCCATACATCAGGAGGGGCATAAGGCACTGATTGTAAACTGCGACTTTGGTAGAGACTGTGAGGTCATGCGAATCAAACACCCTCTTGCGCAGATGGCCAAAAGCACACGATGCTGCTTGAATGTGAGATGCAAGTTCCTCCTTCATAGAGCAGTCACTGCTGACATAACTGTCGAGATACTTGAAGCGAGTAACGTTGGCCAATTTGATGTCGTCAATAAAGAACTCAGCTGTATTGCCAATTGACATAACGCACGGCTCAGGAGACGCACACACACAGGCTCAGAGAAGTTCAAATAGTTTATTAGCAACAGGAGTGAATGGATGTGTGTCTGCGGGATGTAAATGTATTGGTGGCGGCGTCTGCTTCGGGCACAGAGGCAGGAGACCGTACAGCCGGCAACCCTATGGGAGAGAGCACAAGGAGAAAGGGTGACGGGCACACACCAACACAGGAGAAGAATGAGCGAGAGAGGAGCTTACTTGGAAGAGACAGATGACTGGCACCACAAGGACGGGACCCGGTAGACAGCCACCTGCAGGACTCGGTGCAGCAGCGAGGAATGGGCGAGGGAGGGATGTCGTCCGCCGCCGAGGAATCCACCTGTGCACAGGGGAGCAGACTGGGAAGGAAAGGAGGTAAGGACTTCTTACCAAAATGTTGCGCTGAAGAAGAGGTTTGACTCACGATGATGAGTGACGAAGTCTGACGGCTTCAGGCCGAAGCTCAGGGCGAGGCGGCTTATATCCCTCGCCGCTGATGACGAGCAGGTGTGTGAGCAGGTGGCGCCGCTGATGAGCGGTGCGGCGTGACAGTACTCCCCCCTCTAGCAGCGCCTCCTGGCGATGGCTTCTCTGGGTGCGCTCAGTGGAAGTCAGCGATGAGCGATGGGTCCAACATGAACGACGAGGGTACCCACTGTCGATGCTCGGGCCCATAGCCCTCCCAGTCCACCAAGTACTGCAATCCACGACCCCGGCGCCGGGAGTCCAGGATGGAGGCGATGGACCAGGCCGGATGGCCATCAATCATCCGGGGCGCGGGTTGCACAGCAGAAGGAGGGCAAAGGGGGTCGGAGACTGCCAGCTTCACCTTGGACACGTGGAAGGTGGGATGGATGCGGAGGGAGGGGGGAATAGCCACACGCACAGCTACCGGGTTGATGATCCGGGTGATGGGGTAGGGTCCCATAAAGCGCTGTGCCAGCTTCCTCCTCTCGCCTTTCAATGTCACGTCCTGGGTTGACACGTAGACTCGTTGCCCAACTCTGTACGCCGGGGCAGGTCTTCTGTGCCAGTCCGCCACAGTTCTGTTGCGCTCCGCCGTGCGTAAAAGCGCATTACGCGCTGATGCCCAGATGGAGCGGAACTGCCTGAGATGCGCCCTAACTGAGGGGACAGTTACCTCACTCTCCTGCGCCGGGAACAGCGGGGGGTCATAATCCAGGGACGCCTTGAAGGGGGACATCCCTGTAGCAGAAGAGCGAGCGGTGTTGTGGGCGTATTCAACCCAGGCAAGATGGTTACTCCAGGACGTGGGTTTGGATGCTGTTACACAGCGGAGCGCAGCCTCCAGCTCCTGGTTGGTCCGCTCACACTGCCCGTTGGATTGGGGGTGATGGCCGGAGGAGAGGCTCACCTTGGCTCCGATGGCGTTACAAAACAATCTCCAAACCTCAGAGGAAAATTGGGGCCCCCGGTCCGAGACCACGTCCACCGGAATCCCGTGCAGCCTGACCACGTGTTGGATGAGGAGATCCGCCGTCTCCAGGGCAGTTGGAAGACCTTGTAGGGGGATGAAGTGCACAGCCTTGGAGAAGCGGTCCACGATGGTCAGGATGGTGTCGTAGGAATTGGAGACTGGGAGTCCGGTGACGAAATCCAAAGCGATGTGCGACCAGGGCCTGCCAGGGACGGGCAGGGGCTGGAGCAGACCCGCTGGAGGGGCGTTTCCCGACTTGTTGGTGGCACAAATTGGACAAGCCCGGGCGTAGCGGGCCGCATCCCTCCGCAGGCCCGGCCACCAAAAGGACCGCTGGAGGAGGTTTATCATCCGGGAGGAGCCAGGGTGACAGGTGAGCTTGGAGGTGTGTAGCCAGTGGATGACCTCTCCTCGAACCGCAGATGGCACGAACAGCCTCCCCTCCGGTCCGCCGCCAGGGTCTGGTTCCACTTCCTGCGCCTTCCGGATCTTGCCCTCAATGTCCCAGGAGATGGCTCCCATGACGTACGACCTGGGCAGGATGGTGTGGAGCGTGTCCTCCGACTCCTCGGGGGCGAACTGCCTAGAGAGGGCGTCGGGCAGGCCGTTCTTGGAGCCAGGCCTGAAGGTGATGGAAAACTGGAACCTGGCGAAGAACAAGGACCAGCACGCCTGGCGGGCGTTCAGGCGCTTGGCAGATCGAAGGTACTCCAAGTTCTTGAGATCCGTCAGGACCACGAACGGCAGGTCCGCCCCCTCTAGCCAGTGGCGCCATTCTTGCAGCGCGAGCTTGATGGCCAGGAGCTCTCTGTCCCCCACGTCGTAGTTTCTCTCTGCCGGGGACAAGCGCCGGGAGAAGAAGGCGCAGGGCCTTTTGGCGCCGTCGTCAGGCGACTGCTGAGATAGCACCGCCCCCACTCCCGTGTCCGAGGCGTCCACCTCCACGATGCACTGCAGCGCGGGGTCGACCTGGCGAAGGACCCGGGAGGAGGAGAACTCCGCCTTCAGCGCCAGCCTCTTCGGTCCACCGGAACGGGACCTTAGGGGACGTGAGGTGGGTCAGTGGTCCGACGATGGAGCTGAAGTTAGGGACAAAGCGGCGGTAGAAGTTCACGAAACCAACGAACTGTTGCACCTGTTTCCTCGATGCAGGTGTAGGCCATTCTACCACCGCCTTCACCTTCTCTGAGTCTGGACGCACCTGGTCGTGTGAGATGATGAATCCCAGGAAGGATGTAGTCTTAGCATAAAATTCACACTTTTCAGCCTTCACGTATAGCCGGTTCTCCAGCAGTCTTTGGAGGACCCGCCTCACATCGTCCCTGGACTTGGAGAAGATGAGTATATCGTCCAGGTAGACAAACACAAAGAGGCCGATGAAGTCCCGGAGGACGTCATTGATGAGGCGCTGAAAGACGGCAGGAGCGTTGGTCAACCTGAACGGCATTACCAGGTATTCAAAGTGGCCGTTCGGGGTACGGAAGGCTGTCTTCCACTCATCTCCCTCCCGGATCCGGACGAGGTGGTATGTGCTGCGTAGATCCAGCTTGGTGAACCAGGTCGCCCCCTGGAGGGAGTGGAAAGCAGTGTCCATGAGGGGCAGGTTGTAACGATCCTTCTCCGTGATGTCATTTAGAGCCCAATAGTCTATGCAAGGGCGGAGGGATCCGTCCTTCTTTCCAACGAAGAAGAACCCTGCCCCCACGGGTGATGACGATGGGCGGATTATCCCCGCGCTCAACGACTCCTTAAGGTAGGCGTTCATCGTCTCCTTCTCCAGCGCCGACAGACCGTAGAGCCGACCAGAAGGTAAGGGTGCCCCCTGGCGGAGGTTGATGGCGCAGTCATAGGGCCGATGAGGAGGGAGAGACATAGCTTTGGTCTTGCTAAATACCATACCCAGGTCGTGAAATTCCAGAGGCACCAGGGACAGGTCCGGGGGTGCAGCGTCCGTAGCAGGGGAAGAAGCGGACGGAGAGCAGGCAGCGGACTGAAGACAGGTGCCCATGCAGAACGTGCTCCATGCCGACACCCCAGCTGACTTCCAATCCAGGACAGGGTTGTGGAGGCGTAGCCAGGGATACCCCAGGATGACGGGCGACACAGAGTTGGGCAGGATGAGAAAGGTTATCTCCTCCCGGTGGTTACCAGAGATGATCACCGGGACCGGGATGGTCTGGTGCGTGACTCTCCCAAGGGAAGCACGGGAGAGGTTGACCAGGGAGATGGGGTTTTTGAGCGCCTGGCAGCGGATGCCCAATCGGGTTGCCAGGCTTTGTGAAATAAAGCTGCCTTCTGCGCCCGAATCCACCAGTGCGTGGGTGAGATGCCCAATGGGGTTGTGGCAGAAACGGATGGGCAGCTTTAATTGAGTGAGGGGATTTAACCGATTGACGTCCGCGAGGCCCCCTACAGTGACTCGCGGACCCCACCGTTTGGCTTCTGTGGACAAAGCTCTACCGTGTGTTGACTATCTCCGCAATACATGCAGAGATTCAACGCACGGCGGCGTTGTCTCTCCGCCGGGGAGAGCTTTGTCCAACCCGTCACCATCGGCTCCGACTCCTCGGGGTGCGATGGTGGCGGCGTCACCAGGGGGCGAGCTTGGGGCTGGCGCGACGAGGCTCCGCGAGGGCGAGAAGATGACGACTTCCGCCCCGAGGAGCGCTCGCGCAGCCTGTTGTCCAAGCTGATGGCAAGGGAAGACAGCTCCGCTAGCGTCTCAGGGAGGTCCCGCCCAGCCAGTTCATCCCTCAGATCGTCATTGAGGCTGCGGAGGAAAAGACCGCAGAGGGAGCGTTCCTCCCAGCCTACTTCCTCCGCTGCTACCCGGAAGTCGACCGCATAGTCCGCGGCCAACCGGCTTCCCTGCTGGAGGGCGAGAAGCCGATCGACCTGGACCGTCTTGGTACGCGAGTGGTCAAAGACCTCCAGGAAGCGCCTCACGAACTGGTCATAAGTGAGGGTGGCGTAACTGGGCCTCGCCATTACGGCGTAGGTCCAAGTCAACGCTCGCCCCTCCAGGAGATTCCCGATATAACCAATCCGACTATGATCCGAGGGGAAGTCTCCGGGCACGCGATGGAACACGGACTCACACTGCATGATGAACCCCCGCGCTCCGCCGAGCTTTCCGCTAAAGCGGGCGGGGGTCGGAATGGGTGTGAGCCGCACCGGTGCTGCCGGAGCCTGCTGGACGGCCACTGGAGCGGCAGGAGCCACGCCACCCTGATGAGCCGGGGGGAACGGCTGCTGGGGGTCCAGGCGGTCCAATTGGTTATTTATGATAATCAATTGATTTAGGATAACCTGTTGCTGATAGGCTATCTGATCCACCCGAGCCTCGAGATTGGTAAGCCGGTGTGCGAGCCCGCCGTCTGCCGAGCCGCTCTGCTGAAGCCGTACTGACATAACGCACGGCTCAGGAGACGCACACACACAGGCTCAGAGAAGTTCAAATAGTTTATTAGCAACAGGAGTGAATGGATGTGTGTCTGCGGGATGTAAATGTATTGGTGGCGGCGTCTGCTTCGGGCACAGAGGCAGGAGACCGTACAGCCGGCAACCCTATGGGAGAGAGCACAAGGAGAAAGGGTGACGGGCACACACCAACACAGGAGGAGAATGAGGGAGAGAGGAGCTTACTTGGAAGAGACAGATGACTGGCACCACAAGGACGGGACCCGGTAGACAGCCACCTGCAGGACTCGATGCAGCAGCGAGGAATGGGCGAGGGAGGGATGTCGTCCGCCGCCGAGGAATCCACCTGTGCACAGGGGAGCAGACTGGGAAGGAAAGGAGGTAAGGACTTCTTACCAAAATGTTGCGCTGAAGAAGAGGTTTGACTCACGATGATGAGTGACGAAGTCTGACGGCTTCAGGCCGAAGCTCAGGGCGAGGCGGCTTATATCCCTCGCCACTGATGACGAGCAGGTGTGCGAGCAGGTGGCGCCGCTGATGAGCGGCGCGGCGTGACACCAATACACATGGTCTCCGTTTTGACTGTGTTGATGCAGAGACCCATTCTCTTAGCGACGTCATTGTAGGAGGATAATAACGTCTGCAGGCCCTCTGGTGTATCACTGAAAATTGCGATATCGTCAGCATACTGAGCTTCTCTAATATAATCTGTGAGGACTCTGGATTTCGCTTTTAATCTGCGGAGGTCAAAAAGATCGCCATTGTAACGCAGTCTGATCTGTACACTGCAGGTGTGCTTGATTTCTTTGAAAGCGAGCCAAAGTAGGACTGCTGCGTACATGCCAAAGAGTGTTGAAGCTAGTTTACACCCCTGCTTGACCCCGCTGTTGTATTCAAGGGATTGGGTGAGTTCACCATTGATAGCAAGTCGGGCGTGCACGTCCGTGTATAGTCTCTTGATGATTCTTATAAACTTTGGAGGACAGCCAAGTTTGCCAAGGATGATGAAGAGGAGCTTGCGATTAACCATGTCAAACGCCTTCACAAAATCCACGAAAGCTATGTACAAACATCTGCGCTGCTCTCTTGTTTTTTCCATCAGCTGGCGAAGGGTGAAAATCCCATCTATTGTACTTCTACCGTTACCGCTTAGTTGAAACTAACTATATATTTAAATATTTTCCATTATGTCGTGCTGGGCAATGATTCCAAATATTAATTGTGATTAATTGCCAAAATTTTTCTTTTATTCACGATTAATCATTAAAATTAGAAAAAGGCTGCAAATTTACAAGAAAAAATTGCAATTTTTTTAAGGAAAGCATAACGAATTTATGAGAAAAACATTGCAAATTTATCAGAAAAAGTAGCAAATTCATGTGAAAAGGTAGCAAGAAAAAAGTTGCAACTTTACAACCAAAAAGTAGTAAATTTATGAGAAAAATGTGCAGATTTAAAAAAAAAAGTTGCAAACAAAGCTGCAAAGAAAGCTTTCACAAAAATACTGTCTAGTTTTTACTTCATCACTTGTGCTAAAGTGACAGAATACAATCACATCACTATTGCAAACATCAAAAATCAAGAGTCAGCAGAAAACCTTTTACACATGCAAAAGAAGTCACTGCAATAGAAAAAAGTTTCATCTTCATTTTTCTATGTCACACAAGCGGTGCATTTAAAGTCATAAAAATATGTTGGTCTGCAAGTGTCAGGTGTGTCACAGCAAAACTATTAGCAAAATGTGGATCAGTGACTTTATGACAGTGCGCATGTGGATGGACCTGTTTCTGTAGCTTTTGCAACGCCACTGTACACCTGGTCATTGTCAGGGTGATTTCTGTACTGTAGTAGCAGCACCGCAGTAGTCAAACAGGGCAATGGCTGGGTTAAATAACATCTTTGTGGTGGTGGTGCCGCTGACATTTTTGTGGACTCCTTCAGCAGCAGGTAAGTGGTGCGTTTACTGTTCATTAAGCTTAAACCACATGTGTGTTAGGTTGTGTTTTCATGACGGTTGTCCTTAAAGACAAACAGGAAACACGATGAATGGCACACAAGAGGTCAGAGTTTATAAAGATCGGACTGTGGAGGAGATCAAATCGATTATCTCAGTGATCATGTGTGCATATGTCTATTTACACTATAGTCAGAATCATGAAATAATTAGTCATTTTATCTTTTGAGTAACACTGAAAACAGTATGGATGCCTTTACCATATACAGACGTGGACAAAATTGTTGGTACCCTTCTGTTAATGAAAGAAAAACCCACACTGGTCACAGAAATAACTTGAATCTGACAAAAGTGAAAATAAATAAAAATTCTATGAAAAATAACCAATGAAAATCTGTCAGGAATCTGAAACTCAAGACTCATAGAAATGATAGTACTCTGTTAGGTTCGTACCTTAATCAGACTCGAGACATAAATATGATCAAAAGTTTAACTTGCAAGGAGCAAACACAAACACACCTCTGGTTACAGACGGGAGTGAATGCTGCTGCCCAAAGTCAGCACCTCCCTTTTATACATGACAGAAAAAGCATCTGCTGCTCTCACACTGGGAGGAACAGAGAGCACAAAATCACATAACAAGTTCTCATCTTGCGAGACAGAAAAAGGGAAACAACTCCATATAAGGTATAAGCATAAGTTTGGTCAAGAGATGACTTCCAGTCCGTCCGGTGAGGCTGTTGCAGGTCAGATTACATTCCTGCACAAGCAAGTGCTGTGCAGGGGTTGTAACATAAGTCCTTCCAGTTGTGTCAAAGGTGAAGCAACAGCTGTTTAAGCGCAATGCATTATGAAATGGTAACATGTATATACATATGTAAAATTTCTTGACAAAATCAGACAATGCTTTTGAATTGTGGTTCAACAGAATTATTTTAAAAAAACAAACTCGTGAAACAGGCCTGGACAAAAATGATGGTACCCTTAACTTAATATTTTGTTGCACAACCTTTTGAGGCAATCACTGTAATCAAACGATTTCTGTAACTGTCAATGAGACTTCTGCACCTCTCAGTAGGTATTTTGGCCCACTCCTCATGAGCAAACTGCTCCAGTTGTCTCAGGTTTGAAGGGTGCCTTCTCCAAACGGCATGTTTCAGCTCCTTCCACAGATGTTCAATAGGATTTAGATTAGGGCTCATAGAAGGCCACTTTAGAATAGTCCACTGTTTCGCTCTTAGCCATTCTTGGGTGTTTTTAGCTGTGTGTTTTGGGTCATTATCCTGTTGCAAGACCCATGACCTGCGACTGAGACCAAGCTGTCTGACACTGGGCAGCACATTTCTCTCTAGAATACCTTGATAGTCTTGAGATTTCATTGTACCCTGCACAGATTCAAGACACCCTGTGCCAGATGCAGCAAAGCAGCCCCAGAACGTAACAGAACCTCCTCCATGTTTCACAGTAGGGACAGTGTTCTTTTCTTGGTATGCTTCATTTTTGTGTCTGTGAACATAGAGCTGATGTGCCTTGCCAAAAAGTTCCAGTTTTGTCTCGTCTGTCCATAGGACATTCTCCCAGAAGCTTTGTGGCTTGTCAACATGCAGTTTGGCAAATTCCAGTCTGGCTTTTTTATGATTTGTTTTCAACAGTGGTGTCCTCCTTGGTCGTCTCCCATGAAGTCCCCTTTGGCTCAAACAATGACTGATGGTGCGATCTGACACTGATGTACCTTGACCTTGGAGTTCACCATGAATGTGTTTAGAGGTTCTTCTGGGCTCTTTTGTTACCATTCGTATTCTCCGTCTCTTCCATTTTTCATCAAGTTTCCTCCTGCAGCCACGTCCAGGGAGGTTGGCTACAGTCCCGTGGATCTTAAATTTCTGAATAATATGTGCAGCTGCAGTCACAGGAACATCAAGCTGCTTGGAGATGGTCTTATAGCCTTTACCTTTAACATGCTTGTCTATAATTTTCTTTCTAATCTCCTGAGACAACTCTCTCCTTTGCTTCCTCTGGTCCATGTTTAGTGTGGTACACACCATGTCACCAAACAGCACAGTGACTACTTGTCACCCTTTAAATAGGCCAACTGACTGATTACAAGTTTGTAGACACCTGTGATGTTAATTAGAGGACACATCTTGGTTGAACATGTCCCTATGGTCACATTATTTTCAATCTTTTCTAGGGATACCATCATTTTTGTCCAGGCCTGTTTCATGAGTTTGTTTTTTAAAATAATTCTTTTGAACCACAATTCAAAAGCATTGTCTGATTTTCACTGGTTAATTTTCAAAGAATTTTTATTTATTACCACTTTCGTCAGATTCAAGTTATTTCTGTGACAGTTGTAGGTTTTTCTTTCATTAACAGAGGGGTACCAACAATTTTGTCCACGTCTGTACTGTATGTAGGACTTTTGGGGGGAAAATGTGATCTGCATGAATTTGAAGTTAGATGAAGTTAGGCTGAACCTGCCTTATAAAGACTCACTAACAGGTCAGGCAGATCCATCCATCCATCTTCTTCTGCTTAATCCTTTTAAGGCGGCAGGGGTTGGGGGGGGCTGGAGCCTATCCCAGTATCGTTGGGCTAGAGGCAGGGTCCACCCTGGACAGATCACCAGTCCATCACAGGGCCAACACAGAGACACAGACAACCATTCACTCTCACATCCATACCTAAGGACAATGCCACACCTTGATGGTTAAACATGATTATTTTTAGAGCCAGAAGTTCTTGTTTACAAGATAAGATAAGCCTTTATTAGTCCCACAATGGGGAAATTACAGGATTGCAGCAGGAAAGGGATAGCAGCACTCAGAGCAATAGTAAATAAGATAAAAATTGCTTAGCCAAAGCAATAAATAAATATACATAAGTAAGTACATGGTTATATACACAGTACAGGAGCATTGCAGCTAGATGGTATCAACAACATTACGATTAGTTAAATTCATTCATTCATTCATTCATTCATTCATTCATCTTCTTCCGCTTAATCCTTTTCGGGTCGCGGGGGGCTGGAGCCTATCCCAACATCTTTGGGCGAGAGGCAGGGTACACCCTGGACAGATTGCCAGTCCATCGCAGGGCCAACACAGAGAGACAGACAACCATTCACTCTCACAGTCATACCTAAGGACAATTTAGAATCCCCAGTTTTGATGCCAATTAACCTAACTTGCATGTTTTTGGCATGTGGGAGGAAACCGGAGAAATCCCGGAGGAAACCCATGCAGACACGGGGAGAACATGCAAACTCCACACAGATCACTGTTGGTCAGGGGCTGGGATCGAACCCAGGATCCTCCGGCCAAGGGTGAGTTGCTGTGCTGGCGCAGTGCTAACCACTCTTCCACCGTGCCGCCCGATTAGTTAAATTACCCGCCAAAATATAAATATTGACCCAGACAGTATATTTCACATTGAATGAATAGTGTTGGTGCCACCCTCGACAATAATTGTAATTGTCTTAGTTGTGTATTGAAGGGGACGATCTCTATTGTGCAGAGTTGTGATGTTTAACGCGGCCTCTATGAGCAGTATTTAGATTATTAAGTCTGAGAGCTGTAGGTAGGAAGAATCTATGGAATCTCTCCCTCGAGCACTAAGGATGGAACAGCTACAGCTAAATGAGCTCCTCAGGGCATTCAGTGTGTCCCGCAAGGGGTAGGACTCCGACTCAAGCAGAGATGCCAGCTTAGCCATCATCCTCCTCTCTCCCATCTGTGATGGCCTGAGCACTGATTCTGTCCGCGCTCGGGTTGTCCAGTATTTTCCCAGTTCTTCTGTGTTGTTGTCATATGGCCTTCCAGGGCTTTTGTTTTGACAGCGTCACAGCGGGACTTCCGGCTGTCAGAGCTGGCCGCACCGTGACAGCTGGATTTCATTTAACTGATTTCATTCCCCTTTTCCTGATTGGTCCTTAGTGTTCATTTAAGGGAGCAGCTGAGGCTTACTCCTGGCTGTGACCTCACACAACATTGACCTCACACAGCGATGGACTGGAGTTCCTACCCCCGACTCCAGTCTTCCTTTTGATTCATCGTCTCAGTAAGTGTTTTTTCCTCAGTCTGTTATCTAGTGTCTATAGCCTTAGTCAATGTTCGTGTTTTTGCCCCACGTGGCTATTTAGTTTATCATTTTACCTTTCGTTAGTAAAACATAGAAACTCACTGGTTGACCTATAGCGTCTTAATGATATCCCACAAGGGACACCCATAACACCATCTCCCCCACTGGGTTGAGGCGTCGCCCCAGAACAGAGATAGCTTTTTTGATCAGCCTGTTCAGTCTCTTCCTGTCAGCTGCGGTGACGCCGCTGCTCCAGCAGACCACTCCATACATAGTGGCTGATGCCAAAACAGAATCATAGAAGATCTTCAGGAGTGCCCCCCACACTCCAAAAGACCTGAGTCTCCTCAGGAGGAACAGCCTGCGCTGGCCCTTCTTGGAGAGCATATTGGTGTTGTGTGACCAGTCTAGTTTATTGTTCAGGTGAACACCCAGGTACTTGTAAGATGTCATCATCTCAATGTCTGTTCCCTGGATGTTTACCGGTGCTGTGGGGAGTTGTTCACCACATTATTCTCTATCCACGATATTCTCCGCAGTTGTACAAATATGTTACAACTTTTGGTAAGACAGAAAAAAGTAACTGCAGCACTCATGCTTTTTTCTTGAAAATATATACATTTTTTCCATAAAATTTTAATATTTTTCCTCAAATTTACAGATTTTTTTTCCTAGTAAATTTCTAACTTTTCCCACTTATAATTTATTTCATCTAAATCTGAGATTTTTTCTCATCAATTTTCTTTTTTTTCTGGCAAAAGGCTGTCGATTTTCCTTAAGGCCATCAACTGCTAATCTAATGCAGCCCTGAAGGGGTGTCCCATGACGTCAAGGTAGTTTTCAACCACTTCCTCTTGTAACGTGAATTCAAAGGCCAACGGTAAAATTTACCAGAAAATGAGCACCATGAGCGCTCGTGCTCTCTCTCTCTCTCTCTCTCTCTCTCTCTTGCTGGTGATTTCAACTGTACCTTGGACTTCACTGTAGATCGCACTAATGCAGAACCTCATCTGCAGTCTTCTAGAATCTTGGAAAATTTCACTGTGCAGTTCGACTTAGTGGACACGTGGAGGTCTAAAAATGCAAATGCGAGACAGTATACCTGGGTCAGGGTCACTGACGGTGTTGTCAATGCTGCTAGATTAGATAGGATATATGTTTCTAGAACCTTTAGCCCCGGACTCCTTCACAGTAACATAAGTCCCGTCGGTTTCACGGATCATCACCTGGCTACTGCGGTGTTATTGAACTCACCAGGGAAACGGGCAAAATCTTATTGGCACTTCAATAACAAGCTCCTACAGGACAACGCCTTTTGTCAGTATTTTGTGTGCTTCTGGGAACACTGGAGGACCACAAAGGCTCGTTTTAGTTCCCTCGAACAGTGGTGGGGCGTTGGCAAAGTGCAAATTCGCCTTTTTTGTCAACGGTACGCTGCGAACTCAACTGCCATCATCACGGCCAAGGTCAGTGAACTTGAGGATGCTGTCAAGAGGCTGGAGGCCAGCTTGGTTACGGGTCGGGATTCTACCGCTGGTCCTTTGCTGCAGGAGAAGAGATCGGCCCTGCGCACATTCATGCAGGAAAGAGTGGAGGGGGCGCTAGTGAGGTCACGCTTCACTCGCCTGCAGGACATGGATGCACCAACGTCTTTCTTCAATTTGGAGAAGTCTACTGCGAAAAAGAAGTTGATGGCTTGCTTGACACTCCCAGATGGTCGGCTGACTACGGACCCATCCGAGATGTAGCGCCATGCAGTGGATTACTACGGGGCCCTGTTTGCTGCGGGAATGTGTTGCAAGGAATCTCAAACTCAGCTCTTTGAAGCCCTTCCGGTGCTCGGCCCAGAGGACAGGGCCGCTCTGGACTGTGCCCTGACTTTGGATGAGTTGACTGTGGCTGGAAATCAGTTGGCTCTGGGACGCGCGCCTGGACTTGATGGCCTTTCTTCAGAATTTTTTAAGCATTTTTGGAATATTATTGGATCAGACTTCTATGACGTTCTGACTGCCTGTTACAGGAAGGGAACATTACCTGTCTCCTGCCGCCGTGCAGTGCTGTCTCTGTTGCCTAAGCAGGGGGACTTGGCCCTGCTGAAAAACTGGAGGCCCGTGGCTCTTCTTTACACGGACTACAAGGTGCTTTCTAAAGCCCTGGCAAACAGACTGAACACTGTCTTGGGTTTGATCGTAGATAAGGATCAAACATATTGTATTCCTGACTGAAACATTATGGACAATGTTTTCCTCATACGTGACGTTCTCCAGCTCAGTAAATGTCATGACTTACAGTTCGGGATTGTGTCTTTGGACCAACAAAAGGCTTTTGATAGGGTTGACCATTCCTATTTGTTTTCCACCCTGAGGGGGTTTGGTTTTGGCAATATGTTTTTGAGGTGGGTCAATCTGCTATATACTAGAGCTGAGTGTTTGGTAAAGATGGGGGCAGGCCTGAGTCACCCAATCCCTGTACACCGGGGAATATGCCAGGGGTGTCCACTCTCGGGTCAGCTGTACAGCTTGGCTATTGAGCCTTTGCTGTGCAGGTTGCGCGCTCGGCTGGGTGGTCTGGTTCTGCCGGGGCCATCAAGCTGTTGCCGCCCGATCGTCTTGTCTGCTTATGCGGATGACATCAACGTTTTCATCACCTCCCACAGGGATGTGCAGCGTCTGGTGGACACTTTGTCAGTTTATGAAAGGGCATCTTCTGCACGGATGAATTGGGCCAAGAGTGAGGGTCTATTGGTGGGTCACTGGTCGCGTCAAGGCGTCCCTCGCCTACCCGGCGGTCTTCAGTGGTGGACGGCCGGTCTCAAAGTGTTGGGGGTTTTTCTGGGTTTGGAGGCTTTTGAACGAAAGAACTGGGAGGGTGTTAAGGACAAGGTGTGTGCTCGCTTTTCTAAATGGAAATGGTTGCTACCACAGCTGTCATATAGGGGCAGGGTTCTGGTCGCAAGTAATCTGGTCGCCTCGGCTCTTTGGCATAGGCTGGTGGCTTTGACACCGCCCAGGAGCCTCGTGGAGGAGATTCAGAAGATCATCTTTTGGTCTGGTCACCACTGGGTCCGTGTGCCTGTTCTCTACCTGCCTGTGGCCGAGGGGGGACAGGGCCTGGTGGACATACATTCCAAGATCGCCTGCTTCAGGCTTCGAACTGCACAATGCCTCCTTTACGGATGCGGACCCTGCTGGATGGACACTGCTAAACTGTTCTTGAGGAGAGTTGGTTGCTTGGGCTATGATAAGCAGCTCTTCCTCGTGACATCTGGGGAGGTGGACCTTACTGGACTATCTGCTTTTTACACGTCCGTCTTGCATGCATGGCGAGTCTTCACCGTGGCCCGCTTCCATGACGAGACACCGGGAATGTGGCTGTTCGAGGAACCACTGTTTTTCAATCGATTCATCGACACTGAGGTGCTGCAGTCTGTCAGCCTGCGGACTTGTTTGCGGGAGGCACGCTGTACCAAGCTTGGTCATCTTATAAAGATGTCGACCACATCGATGGATACGCTGAGGCGGAGTGCCAACATTACATCTGTCAGACTGCTGCAAAGGGTGGTGGGGGACGTGTGCGCCGCCCTGCCACAACCGCTTCGAGCGTTTGCAACAAACCGCACTCTTTCCAGTCAATGGGATGACGACGCTGTGTCCACCTTTCCTGCAATTTCCATAACTCCAGCTGTGGGGGAGTGGCAGGGAGGAGAGGATCACCTGCTGACCTTCAGAATTCCTCGCCTGGGCAAGTTCCAGTTTGTCAGGACAAGGGCAGTGTATCACATCTGTGTGAAGGTTCTGAATCTGCGCTCTCTGATGGATGTCACGGAGTCGAGGTGGGCGGGTTTTTTGGGGCCAGAGGTTTCCCCGAAAGGCAGCTGGCGGTGCATGTACAAGCTACCTATTGAGAAACGGACAGCAGATCTCCAGTGGAGGATTGTGCATGGGGCAATAGCTACGAATAAATACAGAGCATGCCTTGATCCGACTGTGGGGGGGGAATGTTTGTTTTGTTCCCAAGTTGTCATAACCCGAGTGTCGGTTCCGTCCACACTCGGGTCTTATATCATCTTTTCCCTGGCTTTGACAGCAGAGGGTTCCTTCTAGCTCCCCGGGCTCTTATTGTGACAGCGCCCGGGGGAGCTCCCTGCTGTCAGAGTCAACAGCTGTGCTGCTGTCAGAGTCAACAGCTGTGCTGCATCGGGGTCATTAGTGACCAGGGTTAAAAGCAGGTGCTGAATGCTCCCCGATGCAGCAGTCTCTGTTAACCTCCGTTAACCAACCTGTTACGTTCCCGTTTATCGTCTTATAAGGTACGTTCTGTGAGACTTTACCTTCATTGTTACTTCATCTGGCGTATTGGGTGTTCCCCGGCTCAGACGTTACCCATTCATCGTTTGTTATCCTACCTGCACTGTCATGTGTGTTACCCTCTGTTCCTGCACCTGTCAATAAACATCACTGCAACTCACTGGTGACTGCTGGCGTCTTATGGTGGCTCGTGAGGGCCACCGTGACATTAGACTGCTGCCAGAACGCCCGGAGAAGGGGCGTCGCACTGAGACGCCGTTTCACCGTAAGTTTGCAGTATTGGACTTGTTCTTCCCTGTCTGGGTGTCAGCCCTTGAACATGCCGTCTCCCCGGAGTCACGTTCGGCTCCAGGGCAGAGAGCTGACGGCCATTTTGGAGGAAGTCGATGGGACGCTCTTCACTGCTACCCTGTACGACGACCCCAATGAAAGACGCTGGCACCTAGAGTTTGCTGAGAATCTCCTGGACAGTCTCCCTCGCCATATCACACATCCTGAGGTCTGTGCCAGGAGGAACGCCATCGCTGCGCAGCGAGAGGAGCTCCGTGGGTTGGAGGGAAATCCCGGCAGGAAGCTGAAGAGGAGGAGACGTCACCCTTCTCTTCGGGATCCCGTTCCTGCCTCCACTCCGGCCCGGGAGTTCGCGCCACCCAGAGGGCTTTCCCCGTCCTGCAAGACGTCACTCAGGATTCCCCCGGAGGATCTGCAGCTGACGGCAATTAAGGTCCGAGACCGAGTGGCTGCTGCTCGTTCCGCTGTGCACCCGTCCGCCATTATGAGGCATGTGGCGGCCGCCGTTAGACTGGTGGAGAGGAGTCCGGGGCTACGTGACTTCCCAGAGTTCGACGCCCTCCTCGCCTCTGTCTCTGCCCAGGAGCAGCGATTTCCGAATCTTTCCTTCGCTTCGCCCCCTGTGAGTAGCCGTCACCACACAGCCTCATCTTCTCAGCATAAACCCCGTCCGGATCCAGTTCCGGGTCGCCGCAAGGTTTCTTCCTCCCACGCAGCTGTCTCCCCTGCACCTCTCCAGAGAGGAGATCTCTCAGCCTCTTTTCCCGAGCCACTTCCTTCCGCTGTCACGCCAGCGCTTCAGGTCCAGCTCACCTCGGCTGTGCCCCCTCCTCCTCGACGCGCTCCCCGACTGCTGTGTGCATCCTGGATCCAGACCTGGCGAACTCCATCCCGGAATCCACGCGAGCGGCTCCCCGACGTCCTCCCAGGGGGTCCTCCGTCACCACCCGGCGGGGAGAGGGAGGAGCAGAGTCCATGACAGCAGGCACCATCCAGCCTCCAGGAGACAGGCAAGTCTCTTTTTTTTCACATTTATCTGATTATTTGCTCTGTCAAGCTCCTGGAGGTGGAGCTCAGGGTTCGCAGCTCCCCGAACTCCCACCACCTGCTGTAGCTGAAAACATTAATCCTGCATCCTCTGTGTCTCCCTCTGCTGAGCGGTCCCCGGTGCCAGGCCAACATCGTGGGATAAGGAGGGGGCCTGCGGTTCTGGACAGCCTGGTTCCAGTCCTGCAGCTACGCCGTGGACAGAGGAGGAGGGCGGATTGCTACGTGGAGCCTGCGCCAACGACCAAGTGTCCCCGGGTCTCCATGGAGGAGCGGTCCGGTCCAGCGGGATGAGGTTCTCCTGCCACCGCGCTGTGTGGGCTGTCGGCTTGGACACCGGGGCCGGAGGACTCACAAGCTGCGTGGTCCATCATGCCAGCTGCGGAGCCCGACGCAGCTGAGTGGGAGCCTGAGGACGACCTCCTGACTCTGGATCCCGGATCGTCGCAGTCCTGGACAGCGTCAGAACCTGAGTTCAGGCAAGTGCTCTGCTTTGACTTTCTCCTTTATCTCTTAGAGCATTTTTGCCTGTCTCAAGGGGAGATGAGCCGGGTGCAGCCGCCCGCTGCATCCGAGCTTGTCTCGCCGGGATCTGGCGCTGCCGGTGATCCTGATCCGGGTTCTGTTCTTTCTCCTGAGCCTTCTCCCAGGGTTGCCGGCGAGGAGCTGCTGTCGCCTGCTGTGCCAGAGGTTCCATGTTCGGGGTTGGAGGTCGATTCTGGTGCGACGCCGACCCAGTCGGGGTCCGACGCGGGTCCCACCAAGGCCCAATCGGGGTCCTTCGCGGGAGCAACCGCGACCCAATCGGGGTCCGACGTGGGTGCAGCACCAGCAGGTTCCAAGTTCGGTGAGGGAGCTGCAGATCCCCTGCCGCCGGATGCTGGACAGGCTCATCTCCTTCTTCATCCTCTTCACCATCGTCACCCTCCTCGTCCTCCTGAGTAGCGCAACCCATCTCCACCTGGGGCCGTTGGGGTTCCGAACGCTCCGCCCGGTTGTCCCTCATCTCTCCCTTCTTCAGCGAGACTGCTGGCTACTTCTCCCCTGCGGTTCTGGTGGGCTAGCGATGCGGGTCGGCCGCCTGAAAGACTGCCGCGCCAATTTGGCTCTCTGGGTCGGCCTCCCGACACATTGGACCCCCTGTTTGGTGACCTGGTCCGGCCGCCTGAAACTTACTGCCTCCAAGCTTGAGACCGGGGTAGGCCGCCCGAACTGTCCTTTTTTCCCCTGCCTGTTTTGTGGCCGCTTGATGCCGGACGGCCCCCCGAACTCTCTGCCTCCATCCCTCAGGGTCAGAACTGCACTCTCCCCGGGGTTTCTCATTATGTCTGTGAAACTGTTGGGGTGTGCGGGGTGGGGGGTGGGGGGGGGGTTGATTTGTGATTTTTGTGGCTCACTCCTTTTTCGTAGCTGTATTTGGTAGTTCTTTTTTCCTCCTCCATCTAATGTCAATTTGTTGTTTACCCATATATGTATTGCCTGTTGGGTTCTGTTCATGTTTCCCACATTTTAGGGATTATGGGGTTTTTTTTCCTATCTACCTGTCTCTATAGCCTTGTTGGTCCCCTGTTATTGTCTCGTCCTTTTTTGTCTCTCTCCCTCCTGCCAGCGCCCCATCCGCCCACCCTGGGGGGGGGGGGCACTTGGGTGTTACTTGGGCCGCTCAGGGGCTCGGCCTAGAGGGGGAGGTACTGTCATAACCCGAGTGTCGGTTCCGTCCGCACTCGGGTCTTATATCATCTTTTCCCTGGCTTTGACAGCAGAGGGTTCCTTCTAGCTCCCCGGGCTCTTATTGTGACAGCGCCCGGGGGAGCTCCCTGCTGTCAGAGTCAACAGCTGTGCTGCAACGGGGTCATTAGTGACCAAGGTTAAAAGCAGGTGCTGAATGCTCCCCGATGCAGCAGTCTCTGTTAACCTCCGTTAACCAACCTGTTACGTTCCCGTTTATCGTCTTATAAGGTACGTTCTGTGAGACTTTACCTTCATTGTTACTTCGTCTGGCGCATTGGGTGTTCCCCGGCTCAGACGTTACCCATTCATCGTTTGTTATCCTACCTGCACTGTCATGTGTGTTACCCTCTGTTCCTGCACCTGTCAATAAACATCACTGCAACTCACTGGTGACTGCTGGCGTCTTATGGTGGCTCGTGAGGGCCACCATGACACAAGTTGAGACCCTGGAGCATTTGTTTGTCCAATGTTTTCGTTTATCTGGACTTTTTGATATTTTGCGCGAGTGGTTTCAGGCTTTGGGTGAACGTTTCTCTTTTGGTCTGTTCATTTACGGTCCAAAGTATAAAGTGGCAAGGAAGGCTGCCCACACTTTGATGAACTTCCTATCTGGTACTGCTAAACTTGCCATCTGGCTGATGAGGAAAAATCGGGCTAGCAACGCTGGCAATGTGGATCCTGTGTCTGCTTTCAAGGTCTTGTTGAAAGTCAGACTCCAGTTGGAGTTTGCTTACTATCAAATGGTGGACAATTTGGAGGCATTCATCCATAGATGGACTGTAGGGAACATTTTGTGTTCTGTGGGTCAGGGGGATGAGTTATGTTTGCACTTTTGAAATGTGACACACTTGGGCCAGTGATATTGGTCTTTTTGCATTTTTGGAATGTACAATAAAGCCTTTTTTAAAAGTCAAAGTCTCTCTCTCTCTCTCTCTCTCTCTCTCTCTCTCTCTCTCTCTTTTGAAATGTGAGACACCTGGTGGAATGATGGTATCATGGTGATCTTACATTTGTGAACTGTACAATAAAGGAATTTTTTAAACCTCAAAAAAAAAAACCTCTCTCTCTGAGTGGGCGTGGTCGTGAGTGCGAGCTGGGAGCGTGTGACAGCGTGAGTGAATTGTCTCAAACCTTTCTCTATCTTTTTGTGTTTAAGGTGGGTTTTTTTTGTTTGTTTTTTTTGCTAAATAATCTTAATTTTTGTTGTTTTCTGTAGCTGGGGTGGGGTAGGCGTTCTGGGAGGGGGGTTTCTGCTGCCAGCTCTGCTGGTCAGCATGGTTTTGGAGCGAGGCTCCGGGTTCGAGAAGCTGATACGCCGGCATGCTGTCAAACTGACTCCGGCTGTCAGCTGCTCAGTGGAGGAGTGTAGTCTGGCTGTGGGGGAGCTGGTCGGTTATGAAAGCGTTAGGTCTGCTTCTAGAATGAATAGTGCCATGGTAATCTTCCTAGATAGTGTTGAAAAAGTTAACCAGGTGGTGGAGAGCGGGGTTGTAATTAAAGACACACTGGTTCCTGTTCTGTCTCTGGTAAATCCCGCGAAGAGAATTACAATATCAAATGTCCCACTATTTTTAAAGAATGAGCTGTTGGAGAAGGAGCTGTCGAGACACGGGCAGCTTTTGTCCCCCATTAAGCGCATCCCTCTCGGTTGTAAGTCCCCGCATTTAAAGCATGTCATGTCTTTTAGGCGACAGGTGCTCATGATTTTAAAGAATAGCGAGGAAAGCTTCAACCTCGTATTTAGGTACCGGATTGACAGCTTTGATTACACCATCCACGTTACCTCTGATAATATGAAGTGTTTCGGCTGCGGAATGGAGGGACGCTTGATTCGATCATGCCCTCAGGGAGTGGGGGGTGATCACTCAGGGGAGGCCGCTAGTGCGGCCTCGCAGTCGGGCGCCACGGCCGTGGGGCCGTCCGGCAACGGAGCGGCTTCGCCGTCCTCCGAGGCTGCTGGCGCTGCCGCGCCATCGGGCGCTTCGACCGAGGCTACGAGGCCGTCTGGCGGCGGGGCGGCTTCGCCGCCCTCCGCAGCCAGCCTGTCAATCATAAATGGAACAGCAACAAAAGTTAAAGCACATCGCAGGGCTGCTGCACAGACCAACATTGTGGACAAGGGTGAGATTACCGAGAGGGATCACGCTGAGGGTGAGATGAGCCAAATGAGGCCCAGGTAGATGGTGGGACTAGAAAGATGAATATAAAACCACAGCACAGGGTGAGCGAAAAGCAAGAAGAGACAGCTACCAGGGTGGCTGAGTCAGTGTTGGAGGATGAGGATGACATTGAAATACATGAAGAGTTATCTAAAATCTCAATCAAACGGAAGACTTTGGAAAACAAACAGCAGAAGAGCAAAGTAAAAAGGGTTGTCAAAGACAGTTCTGAGGTTTCTCTATCTCAACCAGATTCTTATGCTGGGTCTGAGATAGAGAGTGATGGTGAAAGCAGTGATGATGTGGCCAGTGGAGGCGGTTACCCCTTCACAAAAATACAGAAATTTTTGCAGGACACTCATACCTGTCAAGGCATACCTCATGCCTCCCTTATTGGGGGGGCTTTCACACCTGTACTGAGCACTTAAAAACTGTATTTATCGGCAGATGAAAGAAAACTGAAGCAAAAAAAAACCCCAAACAAACAAAAACCAAACAAACAACAACAGTTGCAACATGAACTATTTCAAACATATTTATTCAAATGTACACTTACATGGACACAATCTTGAGCCATAACTTTTTGGTAATGTGAAAATAATAAGCCAAGTAGCACAAAAAAATAAATTAAAAAAAATAAATAATAAATTTAAAAAATGATAATATTAATAATAAATAAATAAAAATAAATAAATAAATAAAAAACAATATTTTTCAAATTTACATTAGCACAAGGTAGATTGCTTAATTTGAAAGTACACAATAAGAACAATTCTGAATATAGTTCTTATTTGTCAGCTAGATATATACACTTGGAATTAAATAGTTTTTAATTGTCAGCTTTGTTACACTAATGCACTTGGATGAACTTGGTTAGGTGCGCTCAATTTCGCCAGGCATCAAATTACTGTTCAGTTGATTTTAGGTTCTCTTGTGGAGGAACAAAATAAGTGCAGGCGGACACGGCGAACTGAAGTTTAAAAGGGTGCTTTATTCATCCTCCACGAGGCTCACCCAGCGCTGTGGCAGCGTGCTGGAGCGAGCCCTGCGTCTCAAAGTCAGCACCAAGCAATGCGAGTGATCAAAAAGAGAGAGAGCAAGAGATATGCAGTCAACTTATATACCCAGCTCAGACAATGCATGCATGGCACATTAGCATCACAGTATACAGCAGGAAAGCATGGACATTTGCATTAGAGTCACACATATCAGCCACAGGATTACTGGCGCCGGGATTCCTCTCTGTTCCGGAGCTGCAGGATAACAGAAGGTGCGAGGAGCATCTGCATAATGATAAGATAAGATAAGATAAGATAAGCCTTTATTAGTCCCACAATGGGGAAATTCCAGGATTGCAACAGCACAGGGATAGCAACACTCAGAGCAACAATCAGAAGGCAAGAAAAAACAAGAACATCTAGTAAACATATGTACATATTACTATAAATATATATATAGACACACAGTACGGAGCATTGTGGTTGGTGAATGTGCAGCAGAAAGTCTAAGCTCTCTCTCCGCGGATGCGGCGGGCCAGCTGGAAGTCTTTGGGCATGATGGTGACCCTCTTGGCGAAGAAGAGACCCACCAGGTAGGCCTCGCTGGTCTCCTGCAGAGCCATGACGGCGAAGCTCAGGAAGCGCAGGTCGGTCTTGAAGTCCTGAGCAATCTCCCTCACCAGGCGCTGGACGGGCAGCTTACGGATGAGCAGCTCCATGGATTTCTGGTAGTGACGGATCTCTCTCAGAGCCACGGGCCTGTAACGGCGAGGCCTCTTCACTCCGCCGGTGGCCGAAGTGCCTCTCCGAGCAGCCCTGGTGGATAGCTGCCTCCTGGGGGGCTTCTTCCTCCAGTAGATGTTACGGGCGGTCTGCTTGGTTCTTGCCATCGCTCTTTATTATTCTGTCTTATATTTCTTGCACGCCGCCTAAACTCCAGCCCGTCACCATCGTTTTCGCTACAGCTCCCGGTATGTCGAGTTTCCCATTAGCACCGGGCGGCGGCCAAGTGCTAGCTAGCACCAGCTCCTCCCCGCTGCAACGTCTCCTGCTGCAAACAGTGGTTCCGTCCGCTGACCCGGGAGACCCCCGGGGCGATCCATGCGTCCGTGATATATATACAGAGTGAAAGGTGTAGAAAGAAGAAGGAAGATAAAAAAAAAGGCTGTTGCAACGGGCAGCCGACTCATGTGGCGCCACCGGTCCGGCGGAACCGGAACCTGATCAGTCCATACCTCTCACTGTTCTGATAATTGCTCACGCTGAGCGCTCTGCCAGCCCCGTAGGCTGTGGGGGTCACCACATGAGGTGTTCCTCCACACTCTCAATAATTTTTTTTTTCTGTATATTTTTCTTTTTGGCGTACAGAAATGGCAATACGCCCGTATTTGCTAAAATTGCATTTTCCCCGTATTAAAATATGGCAAAACCGTATCACTTGACAGGTATGGACACTAAGGGATCCAGAATGGATAGAGTTGAAAACTTCTTCCCCGATCTAAAACGTTTTGTTGACTCTGCTCGGGCCTACATGAAAAATAGGGGAGAGCTTGAGCAGGAAAGTTTTACTGATCAGGAGGTCTACAGACTAAAAAAGCTTGTACTAAAAGTTAAGAACCAAATTGCCCAGGATGATTAGTCTTTTATTGCTCATTCTTTCTTTTCTGTTTTTGTATTGGCTTTGCCCTCTTATATGCATGTGTGTGGTCTATATTAATCATATATTCCATAACCTACATATGTTTAAGCATGTGAGAATGTTTGGGATTACATATGTAAGGCGACTTCACACCTCAGAACAGGACAAAGAGTCTCAACCGCCAGTGAAGAGCAAAGAGCATCCAAGGCACTGCGGTGGAGACCGGATGGGTTGCCCTGACCCCCCAGGGCCAGGCGGAGGAGTACTAAGACAATGGGGGGATTAAGATAATGAGGGATGTCAGCTTTTGATATGCATGTCTTTTGTTATGTGCAAGTATAAGTTCGTAGAGCCGAAGGTGTTCGCTCTCTTTCCTTCTTCTGCTGCTGCACCTAGATGAGATTTGTTAGAGGAGCTGATAATAAACTTGGGTTTATATATCACACCGCCTCGTTCTTTCAAGCTCTTCTACACTGGTGACCCTGACGCGAGCATGGACCAGAGGCGTTCCCCCGCGATCAACTCATCTGTGGCGACCCAGGCAGACGCCGGCGCCCACGCAGACAGGGGAACCGATGGACGACGTTCCCCCTCGGCAGAAGTGATAGAGAGGGCTCAACCGAGCACCAGCGCCGCTGAGACAGCCGAGGCAAGGCACTCTCACCCTGCGGACACATCAATGACGGTCCACACAAACGCCGTCACTGTCAAGCTGCTGGACTTCTGGCAGGAAGACCCCGCCTCGTGGTTTCAGCAAGCTGAAGCCCAGTTTACACTGGCGGGCATCACGGCTGACGATATGAAGTTCTATCACATCATCGCCAAACTCGACGCCGCCACTTCGAGGTGTGTGCGGAGCATTATCCAGCAGCCGCCGGCCCAAGACAAATATAAAGAACTGAAAGCAACCATCGTGGCAAATTACGTCCCCTCAGCCGAAGAGAGAGCCGAGAGGATCCTGGCGGTCTACGGCCACAGAGGATGCAGACCCAAGGCCCTCATGGAGGACTTGCTGCAGCTTAAAGAAGAGGACAATGACAACTTCCTCTTCCAATTTATATTCCTCAGTACGCTGCCGCCACACATGAGAGGGACGCTTGCCAACATGCGATGCAGCACCCAGCAAGACTTCCGCGTGCTAGCTCACGAAGCTCAACGGCTCGTCAACGCCTGCAAGGAGCAGACACCCACAGCAGCATCCACAGACTTCAACGCTGATGCCCGGAGCCAAGGGGAGCCACAAACCACCGAGCAGAACCAGCCCGCGGTGACAGCAACACGGCCAAAACGTAACAGATGGAGCGACGTTTGTTATTACCACCACCGCTTCGCAGAGAAGGCTCACAAATGCGTCCCCCCCTGCAAATTCATGATTTCGGGAAAACGGCAAAGCCGAGAGCCGTTAACAGCAGCGGTTCTCGGCGAAAAAGCAAGCTGTTATATGTGACAGACGGACACACCGGCAAGCAGTTCCTTATTGACACGGGAGCGCAACTAAGTTTTGTCATGCCCTCCCAAGCAGATCGGGCCATGGGCACCCGGGGCAACGGAGCGGTGGCAGCCAACGGCTCCAGCATCGACACTTTTGGCGAAAAGAGCCTGCACCTCCGCATCCACGGCCACAACTACTGATGGACATTTGTTGTAGCGGCGGTGAGTTTTAACTTGTTGGGCGCAGATTTTTTGTGTGCACATGGGTTATTAGTTGATCTAGCGAACAGACGCTTGGTTAATGCACTGTCCTTTGCTTCTATTCCCTGCTCAGTTCGAGTTTCTCCACCACCCGTGCAGGCCAGCGTCACCACAGCAGGAGGTAAGTTTGATCAACTCCTCACCCAATTTCCAGCACTCACAATTCCCAAATTCTCAGCCACAGTGGCTAAACACGGGGTCGAACACTTCATTCCCACAACGGGCCCACCCGTTTTCGCCAAAGCTCGGCGCTTAGACGCGGCCAAGCTCGCCATAGCTCGGGACGAGTTTACTACCCTCGAAAAATTAGGCATTATCAGACGCTCGAAAAGCCCCTGGGCGTCACCACTTTACATGATCCCGAAATCCGACGGTTCTTGGAGACCGTGCGGCGATTACCGCAGATTAAACAATGCGACAGCGCATGACCGCTACCCAATTCCTCACATTCAAGATTTTTCACTACATCTGGCGGGTGCGTGCATTTTTTCAAAAATAGACCTGGTCCGCGGTTATCATCAAGTCCCAGTTCGAGCAGAGGACATTCCTAAAACAGCTGTAATAACCCCCTTCGGTCTTTTTGAATTTTTGCAGATGCCTTTCGGCCTCAAAGGCGCTGCTCAAACCTTTCAGCGGATGATGGACGCAGTATTACGCGACCTCCCTTTTGTTTTCGTCTACCTCGACGATATGCTGGTAGCCAGTCCGTCTGAGGAAGAACACGAGCGGCATCTCATTATGGTTTTTCAGAGACTAGAAGAGCACGGGTTAATAATCAATCCAGCAAAATGCAAATTCGGCGTGTCACAAATTGATTTTTTAGGACACAGAGTTTCTCCGAAGGGGGCAGTCCCACTGCCAGACAAAGTTCACGCGATAAAAAGTTTCCCACGGCCACAAACGGTCAAATCGCTGCAAGAATTTTTAGGAATGGTTAATTTTTACAACCGTTTCCTCCCCCACGCAGCTCAGCTCATGCAGCCCCTATATGACGCGCTCAGAAAACAAAAAGCTTCCAACGCGGTCGAATGGACCCCGGAGCGCGAACGCGCCTTCGTGGAAGTAAAAAGTGCCCTAGCTAACGCCACTTTGTTGGTTCACCCCGATCCCTTGACCCGCATTGCACTAACCACAGACGCTTCGGACCTGGCCATAGGGGCAGTTGTAGAACAACACGTCAGCGGAATCTGGCAACCTTTGGCATTCTTCAGCAAATCGCTAAACCAAACTGAGCGTAAATACAGCACTTTTGACAGGGAGCTGCTAGCGCTTCATTTATCCATCCGCCACTTCCAGTTCTGGTTAGAAGGGCGGCGTTTCACGGCTTTTGTAGACCACAAACCGCTCACCTTTGCCATGGCTAAAATTTCCGAACCGTGGTCAGGCAGGCAGCAAAGACAGCTAGCTGCGATTTCAGAGTTCACCACAGACATTCGACATGTGGCAGGCAAACTTAACGTGGTAGCAGACTGCCTCTCTCGCGCTGTGACATCGCCAGAGTGCGAGGAGACAGATTATACTACCGCAGCCGCAGAGCTTTTCACCAACACGGACACATACGCAGCACCAATCCACGCAGGGATAGATTATGCAGCCATGGCAGAGGAGCAAAGTAGTGACGCGGACGTGCGCGCACTCCTGTCTGGACCAACAGGGTTAAGGCTGGAGGAAAGGGGTTTACGCGACGGTGTGCCCCCCCTAATATGCGACATCTCAACCGGCCGACCTCGCCCGTTAGTCCCAGCTGCATGGCGCCGCCGTATTTTCGACTCGATTCACTCCCTTGCGCACCCAGGTGTGTGCGCTTCGGTTAAAATGGTCGCCGAAAAGTTTGTGTGGCCAGGCCTGCGCAAAAACGTAAAAGAATGGGCAAAAACTTGCATTTCTTGTCAGCGCGCCAAAATACACAAACACACAAAAGCTCCTCTGGAGCCTTTTCCAATCCCTGCTAGAAGGTTTGACCACGTTCATGTCAACCTCGTGGGGCCGCTACCTTCCTCCCAAGGTTTCACACATCTGTTAACAATGATAGACCGCACCACGCGCTGGCCAGAGGCAGTCCCTCTGGCGTCAACCACAGCGGAGGAAGTCGCTCGCGTTTTTTTGACAAACTGGGTGGCACGTTTCGGCATCCCATCGGACATCACGTCCGATAGGGGGCCTCAATTTGTCTCGGAGCTTTGGTCAGCCATGGCCAGCAGCTTAGGAGCGACAATTCACCGCACCACCGCTTATCACCCTCAGGCTAATGGGTTATGCGAGTGTTTTCACACATCTTTAAAGGCCGCCCTCAGAGCCTCACTAACGGATACAAATTGGGTAAATAAACTTCCCTGGGTTTTATTGGGGTTGCGTGCTGCGCCCAAAGAGGATCTAGACGCCTCTCCAGCAGAATTAGTTTTCGCACAACCTCTCAGGCTCCCGGGTGAATTTTTACCAGAGAACCCAGAGCCAGGGCATCTCCCGGCCCCGAGGTTTTTAGGCAGCAACGGACCGGACTCTCTCCCCGGACCGGCACATCACTCTTTTCCATGGGTTTTTGTCCCACAAGCTTTAAAGAACGTTGAATTCATTTTTGTTAGGCATGAAGCTTTAAAACCAACTTTCCGCCCACCATACGATGGGCCATTCAGAGTGCTGGAACCTGGTGATAAACACTTTGTGCTTGATTTTGGGGATAGAAAAGAAACAGTCAGCATTGACAGACTTAAACCTGCCTTCTTGTTGAGAGACGAGCCTGCACGGTTGGCAAGAGCACCTCGGTGGGGTAGACCCCCCAAGAGAAAAGACTCAGCCCCCCTGCAGGGAACAAATAATCACCCTCCTCCCCAAGCTGCAGATTCCTTACAGGAAGGTCCCAGCAGGACGCCCAGGCGGACCCACAGCAGATTCGGGAGAAGATTAAAACCCAGACGGTACAGAGACTGATGCGAACTACTCAACAGTTGTTCACTAATTGTGCTGTAACAGTTTAGGACTGACTTGTGATTTTACTATGCTGTTATGATTACCACTGAACTCTCTTAGGAGCATAGCTGCTGGAAAGTTTCTTCTGTGGCAAGAGGTGTAGCAGTTAGTACGTCATAATAATTATCTTAAACTGTGAATTTTTCTATTGTCCTTTTCTTAGTCGTTTGGGGAGGGGGCTGTGGTCTATATTAATCATATATTCCATAACCTACATATGTTTAAGCATGTGAGAATATTTGGGATTACATATGTAAGGCGACTTCACACCTCAGAACAGGACAAAGAGTCTCAACCGCCAGTGAAGAGCAAAGAGCATCCAAGGCACTGCGGTGGAGACCGGATGGGTTGCCCTGACCCCCCAGGGCCAGGCGGAGGAGTACTAAGACAATGGGGGGATTAAGATAATGAGGGATGTCAGCTTTTGATATGCATGTCTTTTGTTATGTGCAAGTATAAGTTCGTAGAGCCGAAGGTGTTCGCTCTCTTTCCTTCTTCTGCTGCTGCACCTAGATGAGACTTGTTAGAGGAGCTGATAATAAACTTGGGTTTATATATCACACCGCCTCGTTCTTTCAAGCTCTTCTACAATGTGCAGTTTTAATTTTGGCACACTCAACATCAATGGAGCAAGAGAAATGTCCAAGCGAGCGTGTGTTTTTACTCTTGCAGAATGCAAGAAAATTAATGTTCTGTTTGTTCAGGAGACTCATAGTTCTGAGGACAATGCTGCTGACTGGAGGAGGGAATTTCAAGGGGAAATTATTCTCAGTCACAAAAGTAGCAGCAGTGGTGGAGTGGGTATTTTATTTTCTCGAGATTTTATTCCACTTTCTTATGACATTGATGAGATAATTGCAGGCCACATTTTAAAAGTTCGAGCTGTTTTTGAGAATGTGAAAGTTGTTTTTATAAATGTGTATGCTCCAACTGTAGGCACAGAAAGATTGGCCTTTTTAAATATTTTAGATGACACGATCAACTAGAAAAGCACTCATAGAACGCAAACCTCCGCCAAGGCTCCTTCCGTTTGTCATGGATCAACTCCAAAATGTAATAGGTTTGTGTGTAGGCCTATAGCCACTTGTGGTGAAAATTGCATCAAAGTCTGTCCATCAGTTTTGGAGTATTGTTGCTAACACAGTGTGAGAAGATAAGCGCCTTGGCTGAGGTATGCATTCTCAGATCATCACCAAAATATAATGGGTTCCTCTGTAGCCCAAGAACCACCTCTGGTGAAAATTCCATCCAAATCCATCCAGTAGTTTTTGTGTAATTCTGCTGCACAAATACAAACAAAGCCCTTGGTGGAGGTATACACTCTAAGATCATCACCAATATCTAATCATCTGTTCCCCGTGCCATTACACACCTTTCCTGAAAATTTCATGAAAATCCGTCCAAAACTTTTTAAGTTATCTTGCTAACAAACAGACAGACAGACAAACCAACGCCGATGAAAACATAACCTCCTTGGCGGAGGTAAAAAATTGCAGTAATGATGACTTTTTATTTGTGGGAGGTGATTTTAATTGTACAGAAAATCCTCTTATGGTCAGGAATCACCCAGAGCCACATGCTGCATCCAAGAGAAGTTTAAAAGGTCTCATAGAAGCTCATGATCTGTGTGATGTGTGGAGGAATTTTCATGGCAAGGCTAGACAGTACACGTGGAGCCATAGAAAGGACAATACTCTGTCCTTAGCTAGACTGGATAGGGTTTACAGTTTTAAGCACCATTTTAGCATTTTTAAAAGTGCTTTTATAGTCCCTGTTGGCTTTACAGATCACTCTCTGGTTCAGTGTTGTGTTTTTATCAAGAATATAAAGTGCAGTAGTGCATACTGGCATTTTAACACATCACTTTTATCGGATAACAGTTTTAAAACTGCTTTTATGTTTTTTGGAGTAATTTTAAATTAACAAAATCAAATTTTAGTTCTTTGCAGCAGTGGTGGGATGTAGGGAAGAGCCAAATAAATAATTTGTGCCTACAGTATACTCGCAATGTCTCTGGAGACTTGGCCAGGTCTGTCAGGGACCTGGAGAGAGAAGTAGTGGAGCTGCAGTCTTTGGCAGGCTCCACAGGAGAAAGAGAACATTTTGAGGCCCTCAATGGCAAAAAGTCTGTTTTAACTGACTTACTGGGCGTGGCTGCTAGGGGCGCTGTAGTACGCAGTAGGTTCCGGAACATCGCACTAATGAACACTCCATCTCATTTTTTCTTTGGTTTGGAGAGGAAGAATGGTCAGAGGAGGATGATCCATTCTCTCAGCTCCGAGGACGGGCGGCTGATCCATGAGTCTGCGGAGATCCGTCGCTTTGCAGCTGTTTTCTACAAAGATCTCTTTAAGAAAGAATTTGTTGAGAATCCACATGCGCTGAGTCATTTTTTGACAGACTTGCCAAAGGTGATGGCTAGCATGAATGCAGAGCTGGAAAGCGGGATCACTCTGCAAGAACTAGCAGTGGCTGTCCAGTCTCTTCAGTGTGGAAAAGCCCCAGGGATAGATGGTCTGCCATCGGAGTCCTACAGGGCGTTCTGGTGTGAGATCTGTGAGGACTTGCTGGAAGTACTGTCTGACAGTCTGCGGAAGGGTCACCTGCCCCTAAGTTGTAGGAGAGCAGTCCTCACCCTCCTTCCCAAGAAAGGCGACTTGAAAGACATTAAAAACTGGCATCCGGTGGCCCTCCTCTGCACTGACTACAAAATTCTCTCCAAAGTGTTGGCTACCAGACTGAGGAAGGTGATGGAGCAGGTCATACATGTAGACCAGACCTACTGTGTACCTGGTAGGTTGGTTACAGACAACATTTTTTTAATTTGTGATGTTTTGGACCTCTCCAGTTCATTGGTCAAAGAACTTGGTCTTATTTCAATAGACCAAGAAAAGGCGTTCGACCGAGTTGAACATCCATACCTTTGGCAGACACTAGAGGCCTTTGGTTTCAGCTCAGGGTTCATCGCCAAGATCCAGGCCTTGTATAGAGACATTGAGAAACGGTACAAATGGTACAAACAGTTTATTAAATGCCCCACCAGAGGAGAGAACACACTGGATCACTGTTACACTACAGTTAAGGACGTGTATCGTGCTGTTCCCCGCGCTGCGCTCGGACTATCTGATCACGTGATGGTCCACCTGATTTCCACATACAGACAGAGACTGAAGCTCACAAAACCTGTTGTGAGCACTACGAGGAAATGGACCAGTGAAGCTGTGGAGGAGCTGTGCACGTGCTTGGAAATAACTGACTGGGACATTTTTAAAGGAGCCACGCATGATCTGGATGAGTACACGGACACTGTGACCTCATATATCCACTTTTGTGAGGAGTGCATTATTCCATCGCGCACCAGGGTGAGTTACTCCAACGACAAGCCCTGGTTCACAGCTAAGCTCAGACAGATCAGGAAGGAGAAGGAAGCAGCATTGAAAAGTGGAGACAGGGACTGCTACAAGGAGGCCAAATACCGGTTTAGCAGAGAGCTGAGGAGAGCTAAATCTGTGTATTCTGAGAGACTCCAGCAGCAGTTCATTGCTAACGACTCTGCTTCTGTGTGGAGAGGACTGAGGCAAATCACCAACTATCGGCCTCAGGCTTCTAAGGGACAGGATGACAAAGCCCTTTGTCAAAGACTGTCCCAACACTATGCCCGTTTTGACACCTCGTCAGCTGTGTCCAACTCCCCCCCTCCCCCCAGCGCCACTGCCTCCATGGTCCCCACTTCATCAAAGGCGGCCCCCCCTCTCCCCCCCGCCCTTGCCATCAGTGAGCAGGACGTGCACAGACAGTTCTCCAGACTGAACCCGCGCAAGGCCCCCGGTCCGGACGGCGTGTCTCCCTCCACCCTGAGACACTGTGCGGAGGAGCTGACTCCTGTCTTCACAGACATTTTTAACACCTCCCTGAAGTCATGCCACGTGCCGGCCTGCCTCAAAACCTCTACCATCGTCCCTGTCCCCAAGAAGCCACGGATCACTGGACTTAACGACTACAGACCTGTAGCGCTCACCTCTGTAGTCATGAAGTCCTTTGAGCGCCTGGTCCTGCCCCACCTCAAGACCATCACCACTCCCCTCCTGGACCCGCTGCAGTTCGCCTACAGAGCCAACAGGTCTGTGGACAACGCAGTCAACCTGGCCCTCCACTCCATCCTGCAGCACCTGGACTCCCCGGGAACCTACGTCAGGATCCTGTTTGTGGACTTCAGCTCTGCATTCAATACCATCCGCCCCGCTCTGCTCCAGGACAAGCTGTCCCTGCTCAACGTGCCTGACTCCCTCTGCAGGTGGATCACCGACTTCCTGACGGACCGGAGGCAGCATGTGCAGCTGGGAAAGACTGTCTCGGACTCTGTAAGCATCAGCACCGGATCACCCCAGGGCTGTGTACTTTCCCCCCTACTCTTCTCCCTGTACACCAACTCCTGCACCTCCAGCCACCAGTCTGTCAAGCTGATCAAGTTTGCGGACGACACCACCCTCATCGGGCTCATCTCCAACGGCGACGAGTCTGTCTACAGGAGAGAGGTGGCCCGGCTGGCGTCCTGGTGCAGCCACAACAACCTGCAGCTGAACGCTCTGAAGACAGTGGAGATGATCGTGGACTTCAGAAAAGTCACAGCCCCTCTGCCCCCCCTTACCCTCACAGACTCTCCCATCACAACTGCGGATTCCTTCCGCTTCCTGGGCCCCACCATCACCCGGGACCTCAAGTGGGAGCCGACCATCAGCTCCCTCATCAAAAAGGCCCAGCAGAGGATGTTCTTCCTGCAGCAGCTGAGGAAGCTCAAGCTGCCCACCAAGATGTTGGTGCAGTTCTACACGGCCGTCATCGAGTCCCTCCTCACCACCTCCATCACTGTGTGGTACGCAGGAGCCACCGCCAGAGACAGACTAAGACTGCAGCGTGTTGTGCGCGCTGCTGAGAAGGTGATCGGCTGCAAGCTCCCATCCCTCCAGGACCTGTACATCTCCAGGACCCGGAGGCATGCAGGTCGGATCATAGCCGACCCTTCACACCCTGGACACGCACTGTTTGCCCCCCTCCCCTCAGGCAGAAGACTTCGGTCCATTCAGACTAAAACCTCCCACTACATGAACAGCTTCTTCCCCTCTGCCATCAGACTGCTGAACACTAAGTGACTTATTAGTCTCTCATGCACTATGTACAGCAGCTCAACCGGACTCATGACAATTATCACTGTTTTCTTTTTCCACTACCGACTGCACTATGTGGAACTCCACAATATCTGCTGCTTGTTAATATATTTAAAAATTGCATAGATTAGTATTACTTATTCTTATTCTACCTTTTATTGCATGCATAGTTTTTTATCTTTAGTGCTACTCCATGTTTAATGCAGCAGCATTGCACCGAGACAAATTCCTAGTTTGTGTACTACATGAACAATGGCAATAAATCTCATTCTGATTCTGATTCTGATTGAGAGTATTCTTAAGATTAATGGTGGTTTGAGTGCTCCTTTCAAAGTTGAGAGGGGTGTCCAACAGGGCTGCCCCCTCTCAGGTATGCTGTACTCTCTTGCCATCGAGCCCCTCCTTTGTAAACTAAGGCAAAGCCTCACTGGTTTTAAAGTCCCCAACTCTGACTCTGTTTTTAAAGTGTCTGCATATGCTGATGATGTTGTTCTTACAAGAAATCAAAATGATGTAGACTACCTTTTAAGAACTGTTAATCTTTTTGGTGAGTGCTCCTCAGCGAGAGTGAATTGGGGTAAGAGTGAAGCTGTTGTGGTGGGGGGGAGACGACAAAAAATTGCCCTACCTGGTGGCCTTTCGTGGACACAAGGTGGTTTTAAATATCTTGGTGTGTTTTTAGGAAATCAGACTTTTACTGGGAAAAATTGGGAGTGTTTTTTGGAAAAAGTCGAAGGAAGACTAAAAAAATGGAAATGGATTCTGACAAACTTGTCCTTCAGAGGTTGTGTTTTAATTATCAACAACTTGATTGCTTCAGTGCTGTGGCATCGACTGTCTTGTTTGGACCCTCCACCCAATTTGCTGGCCAGAGTGCAATCTATAGTCATGGACTTTTTCTGGGACCGTCTTCACTGGGTTCCACAGAGCATCCTGTTCTTACCGAGGGAAGAAGGTGGTCAAGGGCTCATCCATCTGGCCAGCAGGGGGGCCGTCTTTCGCCTGCAGTTCATTCAGCGACTGCTGAGTGGCCCTCTCGACCTTGTGTGGAGACCTATTGCCAGGGCTGTCCTGGCTCGCTGTGGAGGGCTGGGACTAGAGGAGTCACTGTTTTTAATGGACTTAAGGAGCCAAAATCTCCCAGAACTTCCCCAGTTTTACCAAAGTGCTTTTAAAATCTGGGGACTTTTTAAAAAGAACTCTCCCCAGGCTTCCTTGTCCCCCTTTTGGCTTTTAAAGGAACCACTTGTGTTCGGGACCCATTTTGATGTGGGCAATGCTTTAGGACCTTCTGTTTTAAAAAAGTTCCTTTCTGCAAAAGTTACAACGCTGGGACATTTGGTGAATTTATGTGGTCCTAACTTGGGCAATGCTGTTGCCCTGTGCTCGGCTCTTGGGATTTCTTCAGTCAGAATTATAATGAACTTGCTGAAAGATTGGAGAGACTGCCTGTCCACAGAAGAACACTCTGCTATTGTTTTATACTGCAAAAACTCTGTGCGAACTGCTGATGAGCCTTTTCCTTTTAGTGTTTTATCTCCTGATTTTAAAGATGGCACTGGTGTGTTTTTAAACTCTGAACACATTAACATTTGTGACTCTCCTGGTAAAAAAATGTATGGACTTTTGGTGAAAGTTCTAAATGTGAATAAGTTAAAAGGTTGAGCTGATACACCATGGAGGAAACACTTGGGTTTGGGTTCAGAGGTGAGGCCTGCCTGGAGAGCACTCTATGAACCACCATTAACTAAGAAGGTTGGAGACCTACAATGGCGAGTTTTACATGGTGCTGTGGCTGTAAATGCTTTTATCTCTATTTTAAACCCAAATGTTGTTGAGGTTTGTCCATAGAAAGAGACTGTGTTCCATTGTTTTCTGGACTGTAACAGACTGCAATTGTTGTCTGTTTTTTGGGGGAAGCTGTTTTATCTGTTTGGAGAAGTCTTTTCCCTGCAGATTTTTATCTTGGGTTTTCCATATTGACAGAGAAGTAAGAAAAAGAGTGAACTTTTAAATTTCATCCTGAGTCAGGCTAAAATGGCTATTTATGTTCGTAGGAAAAGAAAAATTGAACAAATGCTGGATTGTAATGTAAAAGACATGCTGGTTGACATGATCAAGACTCGAATAATGATTGATTACAATTACTATCATCTGATGCAAAATATTGAAACTTTTGAGGCTATGTGGTGCTTTAAGCACATCCTGTGTTGTGTTAAGGAGGGGAAAATTACCTATGGTATGGTCCTGATGTAAGAAGCCAGTTTTTGTTTTAGTTTTCCTGGTTCAGTTACTTGTCTTTAATTTCTTGTCAGTGAGTCATTTTACTTTTCCATTGCTTCTTTTAGTTGTTTTAGTTGTTGTGTTTTTCTGTTGAACTTGTGACAATTAAATTGTGTTGAAAAATCAAATCAAAATCTCTCTTTCTCTCTCTCTCTCTCTCTCTCTCTCTCTCTCTCTCTCTCTCTCTCTCTGAGGGCAGAAATGGGGAACTCCGTGGTTTGTTTGGACTTTTTTTTTCGATTTTCTACTACTGGCCGCATTTTCAGTTTTTGTTTTTTTGGGTGCAGGATGGCGACCTTGGAAAAGCCACCTCCGTCTATCCACCAGGGGGTGCGGATCGTTCCCCCGGACAGCACTGTTACTGTCGAGGAGGTGCTTCTGGCTGTGGCCGAGCAGGTGGGCCATGATGCGATCTGCTTTGTGTCCCGAATGAATAGAGCTATAGTTGTGTTTCTGGCTGCTGAAGAGGATGTCCACACATTGGTTGCAAGCGGTGTTGTTATCGGGGAAATGTATGTACAGGTGTCCCCCTTATCTGTCCCATCAACGCGTATCACCATCTCAGGTGTTCCACCTTTCATCACTGACGAGCAGTTGGCGACGGAGCTCCGCAGATTTGGGAAGTTTGCAGGCCCGTTTAGAACTCTGACTTTGGGATGCAAGGAGACCAAGTTAAACCATGTGAAATCACTCAGGCGACAGGTGTTCATGTTTTTGGACTCGCCAACTGCGACTCTGGAAGTGTCCTTCCGGGTCAAACACAGGGACGGCTCCTATACGGTGTATGCGAGCTCAGGACAGATGAAGTGTTTTGAATGTGGAGACGTGGGCCATAAACGGTTCGCTTGTCCGCACAGGCAGCGGGCGGGGAGTTCTGATGGAGCCGCGGCTGGTGCCGGCGGTGCGCCCTCCGCTCACACTGCTGCTGTGGACGGCGTGGCGGGGCCTTCTGCTGCAGCTGAGGCTGCCGGCGCGGCCTCCGCTCCTGCCGCTACTAAGGACGACGTTGCGGGGCCTTCTACCGGTCCTGCTCTGGAGCCTGCCGCTGTGTCTGTGGACAGCCCAGCTGTGGGGCCCGCAGCCCAGCTTACGGCCGGGAGCGTCGCTGGTGATGGTGCCCAAACTGTCACTGATGGTGCGTCAGAATCTCGCTGTGTGACATCAGCGGCTGCGCTTCCGGAGGCTGCTACCGTTTCACAGCAGGGGACGGAACAGCGACAGTCAGCTGCTGTGGGTGGCGTCCAGGAAAATGTGGCCCATGATGAATCCACTGGCCCAAAAGAACAAAACAGTCAGCTGAGTTGTGCTGACGAGGAAATGGAATCTGATCCCGACACTGTGTCTAATCCTGAGTCTATTGAGGCAAAATGCAGTACAAACACGAGTTTGTATTCACTGGAAGAAATAAATGCTTTTCTGGATGAAACCTATAACAAGGCCATTAAAGTCACTGACTACTTCAGTGACACTGATAAATTCATTAAGTCTGTTAATGTGCTAAGAAGGCAGGTTGGTCTTGACCTCCTGGATGAAAGGAAACATTTTCACCTCAAGAAACACCTGACAGCCCTGCGTAAAGCAGCAGGGGGAACAGGGGTCAAGCGCGCCCGACGGGAGGAATAAATGGCGGTCGTTCCTCTGCCTGTTTTACACATTTTTGGGATATTGTTTGATCAGACTTTTATATGACGTTTCTAATTGACTGTAATTGACTGTCACGGAACTGGATCTTTACCTGCAGGGCATGGATGCCCCAACGTTTTCTTTCTACAATCTGGACGAGCCTGCTGCAAAGATGACTTGCTTGAAAATCCCGCCTGGTCTAAGGACTACAATCCATCTGAGATGAGGAAAATGTCTCTGGGACGTACAACGGAACTGGCTGCGGCCGCACAGCGCTATCTCTGCTGCCGGAGGAAGGGGAATTGGCCTTGCTTAAGAACTGGAGGCCTCTGGCTCGTCTTTGCACGGACTACGAGGAAGACTCGCACTACTGCCACTGGCAATGTGGACTGGGTGGACTGCAAGGAATACTCTGTGTTGTGTGTGGGGGGGACTTATGTTTGCACTTTTCCAATGTGAGACACTTGGTGGAATGATATTGGTGCTCTTACATTTTCTTGAATTGTGCAATAAAGGCATTTTTTAAAAGTCTCTCTCTCTCTCGTTCCCCCGGACAGCGCTGTTACTGTGGAGGAGGTCCTGGAGGCTGTGGCCGAGCAGGTGGGCCCTGACGCGGTCTGCTTTACTTCCCGAATGAATAGAGCTGTGGTTGTGTTTCTGGCAGCTGAAGACGATGTCCACACCCTGATTGTAAGTGGTGTGGTTATCGGGGAAACGTATGTACAGGTGTCCCCCTTATCTGTCCCATCAACAAGAATCACCGTCTCAGGTGTCACACCTTTCATCACTGACAAGCAGTTGGCGACGGAGCTCCGCAGATTTGGGAAGTTTGTGGGCCTGTTTACGACTCTGCCTTTGGGATGCAAGGCCACCAAGTTCAAACATGTGAAATCACTCAGGCGACAGGTGTTCATGTTTCTCGACTCGCCCACTCAGACTCTGGAAGTCTCCTTCAGGGTCAAGCACGGGGACGGATCTTATATGGTGTATGCGAGCTCGGGACCGATGAAGTGTTTTGAATGTGGAGACGTGGGCCATAAACGTTTCGCTTGTCCGCACAGGCAGCGGGCGGAGGGCCCTGATGGGGCCGCGGATGGTGCCGGCGGCGAGCCCTCCACTCACGCCGCAGCTGCGGACGCCGGCGCGGCCTCCGCTCCGGCTACCCCTGCTCCGGAGCCTGCCGCTGTGTCTGTGGACGGCCCGGCTGTGCCGCCCGCGGCCCAGCTTGCGGCCGGGAGCGTTGATGGCGATGGCGCCACAAGGGTCGCTGATGGTGCATCACAATCATCTCGCTGTGTGACGTCAACAGCTGGGCCTCCGGCAGCTACTACCGCTTCGGAGGAGGGGACGGAGCACCGACCTGATGGTGCGTCAGAATCTCGCTGTGTGACATCAGCGGCTGTGCTTCCGGAGGCTGCTACCATTACACAGCGGGGGATGGAACAGCGACAGTCAGCTGCTGAGGGTGGCGTCCAGGGAAATGTGGCCCATGATCAATTCACTGGCCCGGGAGAACCAAGCAGTCAGCTGAGTTGTGCTGCCGAGGAAATGGCATCTGATAACGACGCTGTGTCTAGTATTGGGTCTATTGAGGCAAAATGCAGTACAAACACGAGTTTGTACTCACTGGACGAAATCAATGCTTTTCTGGATGAAACCTATAACAAAGCCATTAGGGTCGCCGACTACTTCAGTGACACTGATAAATTCATTAAGTCTGTGGATGTGCTAAGAAGGCAGGTTGGTCTGGACCTCCTGGATGAAAGTAAACGTTATCGCCTCAAGAAACACCTGACAGCCCTGCGTAAAGCAGCAGGGGGAACGCCGGTCAAGTGCGCCCGACAGGAGGAATGAATGGCGGTCGTTCCTCTGCCTGTTTCACACGTTTTTGGGATATTGTTTGAACAGACTCGTATATGACATTTAACTGACTGTAATTGACTGTCACAGAACTGGATCTTTGACTAGGTGGGCTACAAGGAATGCTCTGTGTGGTGTGGGGGGGGGCACATTTCAGTTTGCACTTTTTCCAATGTGACACACTTGGTGGAATGATGTTGGTGTGCTTACATTTTTTTGAAGTGTGCAATAAAGGCTTATTTTAAAAGGTCAAAAGGTGTCTCTCTCTCTCTCTCTCTCTCTCGTGCGCATGCGTGAGCGTTTGTGGGAGCAGGGGTGTGGAGTGGTGTCGAGTGAGTACTTTAAACTTTGTTTTTTCTAACTTTTTTCTATCGTGTGTGTTTGAGGTGTGTGTGTTTAATATAGTGGGTTGAGTGTGTGTGTGTGCTGGGGTGTGAGTGTTGGTGTGTGTGTGTCGGGGAACGGTAGCTTCTGCTGCCTGTTTTTCCCGGCCGGCCATCATGCCGGTGATTGATGGTGGTGTGGAGTTTGAGCGCTTAACCCGGCGTCATGGCATGAGAATCCTCCTGACAGTTCCCTGTTCTGTGGAGGAGGCCAGCCTCGCTGTAGGACAGGTGGTTGGGCATGACGGTATAAAATCAGCATCGAGGATGAACAGCGCAATTGTGATCTTTCTGGATTCGACTGAAAAAGCTGATCAGGTGGTGGCACAGGGAGTGGTCATAAGTGACACTTTTACTCCCGTTTTACCGCTGGCTAACCCGTCTAGGAGGATCACCATCTCAAACGCTCCTCCTTTCGTTAAAAATGATCATCTGATAAGAGAGTTGTCCCGTTTTGGCCAGGTTGTTTCCCCTATCAGAATGGTCTCTCTGGGTAGCAAGTCCCCCCTGCTGAAGCATGTTATATGTCACAGGAGGCAGTGTTTCATGGTGTTGAAAGACAGCTCTGCTGAACTGAACGCGTCTTTTAATTTCAGGATTGACGGCTTTAGCTACTTGGTGTTTGCAACTTCTGAAACCATGAGGTGTTTTGCGTGTGGTGCAGAAGGCCATCTTATTAGGTCATGTCCTGAAAAGGCGAACACAAAGAGCACTGGCGGTAAGAAAGGTGACGCCGCTGTTTCTGGTGGTCCGGAGGGTAGCGCTACATGTGGTGCGGCGGATGCCGCTGCGGCGCCCGCTTGCGCGGGGGCGGTCGCGGCCGCATCCGCGTCCGCATCCGCTTGTGCTGGGGCGGCCGCGGCCGCCTCTGCTGGGGTGGCCGCGGCGGGCGCGGTAGTTGCCCCCCCAAACAGTGATGGTGAGGAATTTCTGTCTGGCGGCAGCTCTGATCATTGTGACGAGCCTGTCGCCCGGGGTAAACAGGTTGAGGGTGTAAGTAAAAGTGCAGTTAAACGAAGGAACGTGAATGAACAGACTTTGCAGGCGGGGGAGGAGCGGTTTGAGGCTGTAGCGGACACACAGAGCAAACACTGCATGACAAACGTTGCGTTTCATGAAGAAATGCAGGAATGTAGTTTTGTTGAAGAGGATCCTTTTAAAGCTGCACAAAAAAGGAAAAGTGCGGAAAACTTGCAGAGCTCTGCTAAATCTAGTAGGGTTGGGAATTTAGATTTACTGAATGAGAGCGCTTCTGACGAAAGTGGAGATGAGTCTGAACTGATGCAGACGCAGACGCAGGAGGAGCAAAGCTCCTATTGTTTTACTAAAATTAGGCAATTTCTCCAGGTGACTAAGGGGAGCAGAGCTGTGAAAGTGGAAAATTACTTTCCAGATCTGGAGTTATTCGTGGCATCAGCTCGCAAATTTATGAAACTGAATGATGGGAATGAGACTTTCACTGATCAGGAAATTTATCATTTAAAGAAACTGGTTGCTAAACTGAAATTGCAAATTACTAACAGTCATGTTGACTCTTAGTTTGTTTCTTCCCTTTTATGCTATGTGTGTGTTTTTTTTACTGTACCCTATTTTTATCCTTTTTAATGCCCCACCTTAGAATTGGCACTCTCAATATTAATGGGGCCAGGGATGATGTAAAAAGGGCCTCTTTATACAAGCTTTTTAATTTTAAGAAACTTGACGTGCTGATGGTCCAGGAGACTCACAGCACTGTGGACATTGAGAGCCATTGGAGAAAAGAGTGGGATGGCTGCATTTTTTTTAGCCACAAATCCAGTAGCAGTGGGGGGGTGGCTGTACTTTTCTCTCGGGGTTGTGTGCCTGTCTCTTATGAGGTAGAAGAGGTGGTGAAAGGACATGTACTCTTGCTAAAGGTACAGTTTGAAAACGTGAACTTCGTTTTTATAAACGTGTATGTGCCAACCCAGAGAGCAGAAAGGATCAGGGTCTTTAATATGCTATCAGATACGGTTAGATCCTGTAATCCAAATAGTTTTTTATTTCTGGGGGGTGATTTTAACTGTACATTAAACCACAGACTGGACAGGAACCATCAGGAACCTCACCCTGCTTCTGCCAATAGGCTGAGGGAACTAGTGAAGGCACATGAAATGGCCGATGTGTGGAGATCACATCATGGGGACCAGAGGCAGTACACCTGGAGCCATGCTAAAGATAACCTCTTATCTATGGCTAGGTTAGACCGTTTCTATGGTTTTAAACACCAAATGAGTGTTTTTAAAAATAGTTGTATCTGTCCTGTTGGTTTCACTGATCACTGCCTGCTGATTTGTTCTGTTTTCATTGAAAATGTAAAGTGTAAGAGTGCTTTTTGGCATTTTAATAATACACTTTTAAATGATGTGTTTTTTAAGGGAGTTTTTCATGATGTATGGAAGTCACACAGGGAACAAAAATCTTCTTTTAGTTCTCTCCAAATGTGGTGGGATTTTGGTAAGGCACAGATAAAACAATTCTGCCAACAGTACACTCAAAATGTCACTCGTAGCTTGACCCAATCCTTGAAAGTTCTGGAGACTGAGGTGGTAGAGCTAGAGGAGTTACTCAGTTCTACCGGAAAACAGGAGCACTTAGAGGCTCTTAAGTCAAAAAGGTCAGCCTTGGCTAGCTTGCTAGGGGTCACCGCACAGGGTGCTCTGGTCCGCTCGCGCTACATGGATGTAGCTCTGATGGACTCGCCCTCCCAGTACTTTTTTGGACTGGAGGGGAAAAATGGACAGAGAAAGCTCATTCACTCCTTGTTGGGCGATGACGGGAGAACAATCTCCACAGCAGCAGAGATCAGGAAACACGCTGCTAGCTTTTACAGTGAATTGTTTAGAGCAGAGTGGAGGGAGGACACGTCACTGGGCCAGGTTTTCCTTGATGGTCTTCCAGTGCTCTCAGAGGACCTTGTTGCCGGCTTGGATGCTCCACTGTCTCTGTCTGAGCTGCATACGGCGCTAATGAGCCTCCAGAATGGAAAATCACCAGGCATAGATGGTCTCTCTGTGGACTTTTTTAAGGAATTCTGGCCCCTGCTTGGTCCAGACCTGCTGGAGGTTCTCCAAGATAGCTTGGAAAGGGGGACCCTACCCACGACCTGCAGGAGGGCCATCATCACACTGTTGCCGAAAAAGGGGGACCTCCAGAGCCTAAAGAACTGGAGGCCAGTCTCTCTGCTCTGCACAGACTACAAGATTCTCTCAAAAGCTCTGGCCCGAAGACTGAGAAAGGTGATGAGCGAGCTCATTCATGTAGACCAGACTTACTGTGTGCCTGGCAGGCTGATTAGTGACAACGTCACTTTAATTAGGGATATTTTGGAGGTCTCTGGTTCATTGGCGGTAGAAACTGGTTTGATTTCAATTGACCAGGAAAAGGCGTTTGATCGGGTTGAACACCAATATTTATGGACAGTTTTAACAGCTTTTGGGTTCAGCCCAGGCTTCATAGCCAGGATACGGGTCTTGTACAGTGACATTGAGAGTGTGCTGAAGATAAATGGGGGCCTGTCTGCCCCTTTAAAAGTCCAGAGGGGGGTTCGGCAGGGCTGCCCTCTCTCAGGGATGCTGTACTCCCTCGCCATAGAGCCTTTGCTTCACTGCCTGAGAAGGGATCTATCAGGAGTTACTTTTCCTGGCTGTGACACCACGTTCAAGCTGTCGGCCTATGCAGATGATGTAGTCATTCTGCTAAACAAGCAGAGTGACATTGACGTTCTGGTTAGGAGTGTCAATCTTTTTGGCCAACTTTCCTCTGCAAAGATAAACTGGGGAAAAAGCGAGGCTCTGATGGTGGGGGAGAAACTAGAAAATCAGCTTATGCTGCCGGGTGGGTTGATTTGGAAAAAAGGAGGTTTTAAGTATCTTGGTGTCTTTATTGGAAATCAGCAGTTTGAGCAAAGAAATTGGGATGGGGTCATAGAGAAGATTAACGGGAGACTAAACAAGTGGAAGTGGCTAATGCCGAGAATATCTTTTAGAGGAAGAGTGCTCATTTTAAATAATCTTGTTTCCTCATCCCTGTGGCACCGCCTCATGTGCATGGACCCCCCTGCTGGTTTGTTGTCCAAAATTCAGTCTGTTTTGGTGGACTTTTTTTGGGGGGGTGGACTCCACTGGGTTCCTCAAGCCCTGTTATTTCTTCCCAAAGAGGAGGGGGGGCAAGGAGTGATTCATTTAGCTAGTAGAGGTGCTGCTTTTAGACTGACTTTCATACAGAGACTGCTGACGGGCCCCCAGGACCTGGTATGGAGGCCTTTGGCCTGTGTTATTTTACAGAGAGTCCTTGGGCTTGGGCTAGACCTCCCTGTGTTTTTAATGGATTTTAAGAACTCTAATGCACTGTCTTTACCCAGTTTTTACCGCAGTCTCTTTTCAGTGTGGACTCTTTTTAAAAAACAAAGAGGGCCATGCGATTCCCTCTACTGGTTGTTGAGGGAGCCGCTGGTTTTTGGTGGTCGCCTTGGTGTCCTGCCGGGAGTTGGAAGGACCTTCCTTGATAGGCTGTGTTCCAGGAACATTCTCACTCTGAAGCAAGTGGTGGAACTGGCTGGTCCTGGCCTCAACAACGCCTCAGCTTTAGCAGCTCATCTTGGTGTCAGGTCGAATCGTTTCATCGATGGTCTTCTTGCACACTGGAAACAGGAGCTTCATGGACTTGAGCACTCCCTACTCTTGGACTTTAGCAATGGCACGCTGCAGCCAGAAAGCACTGACCCCTTTCCCTCTCTCATGCTCTATATGGACTTTGACGTCGCTCCTTGCTCCTTACTGGCATTCTGTGCTCCCACTGGTGTGGACTTTGGAGGAGCCAGTGGTAAGGCACTCTACAGACTGGTGGTGATGGCACTCAACAAGGACCGATTGAACACCTGTGTGGACACTCCTTGGAGAGCCTATTTTAAACTAGGAAAAGGGCATCGGCCTGCCTGGAGGGCTCTTTACAAAGCCCCTCTCCCTAAGAGGCATGGAGACTTACAGTGGAGGGTCCTGCATGGTATTATAGCAGTCAATGCTTTTGTTTCTGTGATTAACAGCAGTGTCAGTGATCAGTGTGTTTTTTGTTCCTCTAGGGAGACTGTTTTTCATTGTTTTATTGAATGTCAGCGCCTGAGTGGCCTCTTTGAACTTCTCACAAAACTTTTTCATATTTTTAAGGAAGTTTTCTCTAAGCAGGTTTTCATTTGTGGTTTTATGTACAATCGTCGTTTTAAGCAGAAGTGTCAACTACTGAACTTTGTTTTAGGGCAGGCAAAGTTGGCTATCTATGTAAGCCGGAGAAGAAAACTTGAAAATGTTGAGAATGATGTTGATGTCAAAATTTTATTTGTGAGGCTACTTAAAGCCAGAATCAGGCTGGACTTTCAGTTTTTTATGGGGAATGGGGATGTGGAAGGTTTCAGGACCCTCTGGTCCCTGGAGAATGTCCTCTGTTCAGTTCATGATGGACAGCTTTTTTTGGGGCGTTTTTTGGGGGATTAATTTTCTGTGTAACATAGCATGATATAGAAATTGTATTGACTGATGGACAAGTGTGTTTATTAAAGATCTTTTAAAAATCAAAATCTCTCTCTCTCTCTCTCTCTCTCTCTCTCTCTCTCTCTCTCTCTCTCTCTCTCTCTCTCTCTCTCTCTCTCTCTCTCTCTCTCTCTCTCTCTTTCTTTTTTTTACTGGCCATACCAGTTCTGCAGTCCATGCTCTGTTGCTTCAATGGCCTTTCATTTGATGAAAACTGCATGACAACTCCTCTGTGACTCAAAACTCAAAGTATTGAGACTTGCCACTTGTCAGACATGACTTGGAACATGACTCTGGACTTGTTGGTCTTCACTTAGGACTTGACCCTAGACTTAAGAAGAAAGACTTGAGAATTACTTGTGACTTGCAAAATAATTATTTTTGGTGCCACCTCTGCCAAATTGTCTTGTTTGTTCTACTGAGCACAGAAATTCCTTCAGAAAGTATTCATAAAAATATCCCAAAGGCCCAGATCAGATAGACGTGATTACAACCACAACTCAGCAAGATTAGCCTGGTGAATAGTTGAAGACGTTAACAACAGTGAAAACTTTAACCTTTTTCTATTGTCTAAAATCAGTCATTTGTTTATATGCACATCTATTTTACTGTATATGTAGGAACAAACCTTTAAATGCATGAAAAACATATCAGGATGCACATATTTACCTTGAAATGAAAGAAAGACTTCATAGCAAGTCACAGAACCTGTCAGGTTAGGCTTTCACTTTCTTTTTTAAAACTTACATTTTCATGAACTGATCTCTGATGAGCTCTTGTAATGTTTCAGATTCTGATGTATTCTGTGTTTTCAACGAGAGCTGCGTGCTGCCATGCAGTTATGTTGGGGACGAGCTTGTCATCCACTGGCAAAAGGTGTCGGCGGGACACATTCGTGTCCACTCATTTTACTACAACCAGAACCAGCTCAGCCTGCAGAACCATTGGTTTAGAGGCAGAACGTCTCTGTTTGAGGACCAGCTCTCCAGAGGAAATGCCTCACTTCTCCTGACAGGGGTTAAAGTTCAGGATGAGGGGAGATACAGATGCTACACCAGTACTCTACGTGGGAATAAGGAGTCATTTATCAATCTGAAAGTGGACGGTACAGGAAAAGCACATTTACACAGTCAGCTTTCAGTCATGTTAATAATTATAAATGCTTGGTTATATTTAGTGCATGAGACACAGCTAATTTTGAATGATCAACAACAGAGCTATACCTAGATCCCCTCCATGAAATATATAAAAGCTTTTTCCACATTTTTTGATCATATCCACAGAAAATCAACCACTTAAATCTTTCACTATGTGCTAAACTTTGAATGTCACATTTATCTTTATCATATAAAACCTTACTAAAGTAATGCATAACGCGAACCCTGGGTTCCATTCCCCTCTTGCAGCTCCAGTTGTTCAAGTTGAAATCAAACAGGAAGGAAAGGACATCACCTGCACCTCAGATTTGATCTTCCCTAAACCTGAACTCACCTGGTCCATCAGACCTCCATCGAACATCAACAGTGAAAACACAACTCAAGTCCATCAGAACAAGAAATGGCAACTTTACAACATCCGTGGCTCTCTGAAACTCCCTGACTGTGACGATGATGACAGTGATGATTTGGTCTACAGCTGCACCATCAGCACTTCTAGAAACAGATGGACAGTATCTTTAATGAAACAGAGTGAGTATCATACAACACAAAACTCAGTCATGGAGTTCCACAGGGCTTTGTGCTGTGTCCAATTCATTTAAGCATTTATGGTTCTGTTAGGTCATTTATTAGAAAACACAGCATGAATTTCCACAGTTAATGCAATGGAAGTGTATGCCAGAACTGTCTTTATGAGTTTACCATCTCTGCAGAGTAAAGCAGGCAACACAGAGGCCAGCAGTATTCTGAGAGAAAAGTTAGTTAGTTAGTTCAATCCTAACGATGCGTACATGGTTCATCAGGAACCAACAGACTCTCCTGTGGCCTTGTTATTTCTGCTTAGTCAGATAGGAGCTTGCAGGAAGTTACAAATCAGTTCAAACTGGTCAAAACAGAGGACAGTGACTTATCTTTTCTGTAGGGAGATTCATTTCATGCATCACACATATATGATAATGCAGTCAGGCATAAGCATTAAATATGGAATATTCCCATCACTTTACGCAGATGAAACATCTTTCTATTTATCAGAGCAACACCTTGTGTTGATGGAGTGTGGTGGAACTTTGATTCTCCTTAAACTGGTATGAACGTGAGTTTGTTCACCCGACTCCTTCATGGAACTAGGGCAGAACTTGAACCCCTGAAAGACAAAAGTTAAAAGTAAAATAAGAAAATGTGTATTTATAGTTGCTGTCTTGATGCTGATATTAATTATATTTTAACACAGCTTTTAGTTCTGAAACAACAATCCATTGCCCTGCCTCAACTTCTCTGAAGGGCTTCAGCCTCGCCTGGTGGTTTAACCACAGTCACATCATTGTGAGCCAGACTGGGACTGATGTCACCTACAGAGTTTCTAAGGAGTGGAAGAAGTATGTGAAGAAAGTGTCGGAGTCTGGAGACCTCACACTACAGGACTTATCATCCAGTCAGGAGGGAACATACACATGTAAACTTAGCAGTGCTAAGGAGACCATCAGCACTAATTTTGTTCTGAAAACTGAAGGTAAGATTGAGCAAAAGAAAAGAGAAGTATGTTAAGAAACGCTAAATATTTGTTGCCAAATTGGAAACAGAATAGTGGTGTGGTGGTTAGAAGGACCCTATTCTAATTTTGTGACTTCAGTTTTTAAAGTAGGACCTTTTTGACTTTTATATTTGCAACTTTTTTCTTGTAGACTTCATACTGAGTTTTTCAGTCATACAGTGCATCCAGAAAGTATTCACAGCACTTCACTTTTTCCACATGTATGCCAGGGCACCATTGTAAAAGAGGTCCTTACCTCAGTTGGTTTTATCCCTGGTAAAATAAAGGTTGAATAAAAATAAAATAAACATTTTGTTATGTTACAGCCTTATTCCAAAATGGATTAATTTTTCTCCTCAAAATTCTACACACAATATCCCATAATAACAACATGAAAAAAGTTTTTTGAGAAAATAAATTTATTCCATTTTGGAAAAAGGCTGTAACATAACAAAATGTGGAAAAAGTGAAGCACTGTGAATATTTTCCGGATGTGCTGTACAGTAGAATTGCTAATTTTTAGCCATGGATTGTGGGACTTCTCCTCAAATTTGTTTATTCTTTACTTATAAATTTGCTAATTTGTTTTTGTTGTTTGTGTCCTTTTGGTTACAATTTGCATTTTTTCAAGTTTAAAGTTGAAATTTTTGAGGTATAAATTAACTGTTTTTTATGTTGTTGTTTTTTTCCCACTATAAATGTGACTTTTTCCCCTGTAAAATTTGTGATTGTCCTTTTTTTTTAACTCAACGTCCCATGGAGCCTCTAGGATTAAGACCTAACCCCACACTAAAAAATCTACAATGTTATCAAAATGTATGCACAACAAATAAGTTAACATTTACTGCACCAGAGTCCTTTAAAACACTGTTTTTCCAACCTTTTTTGAGCCACGACACCCTTCTTACATTGAAACAAGTCCTGCATCACCCCACCAACCCAAAATGTTATAAAACGAGACATTGTAGCCTGTTGTGGTAAATGTAATGATGATTTAGTCTGGTAATTAGGCATGCAACCAGCAGCCGATTTGCTATTGGAGATATGAGGGGTTTTCACCAATTCAGCAAAAGGTACAAACATATAAATGTAAATTAGCTACAAATTTGGAAGAATAAAGGTGCAAAGATATGATAAAAGATGCCATCTTTATAGTCACAAATTACAGTTTAGTTACACAGAATAAAAATTTAAACACCATCCAGATAAATGATGCAAATTTACCAGAAAAAAATTACATTAAAAAAAATTGCAACTTTATGGAAAAAAGTTTCAAGTTTTGAAAAAGAAAGTCAGAAATATATTTTTTAAAATGTAGCAGATTTATGGGAAAAGGTTTAAAATTTATGAAAAAGTCACAGATCTACAAAAAATTTGGTAAATTTACAAGAAAAAGTAGCATATTTATGAGAATAAAAGGATAATTTTTTTGAGAAAAAGTTGCAAAGTTATGAGAAGAAAAGGCACTAATCTATGAAAAATTTGCAAATGTTTGAGAAAAAAAGATGAGAATTTACTTCCACGAAAAAAAGCACAAATTTGTGAGAAAAAAGTTTCATATTTATGAGAAAAAAGTCAATTTTTTTAGGAAAAAGCTCCAAATCTATGACAAAAAGTTACAGATTTACATTTAAAAAAAGTTGCAAATTTGTGAAAAAGTTTCAGTATTTTTTCCAGTTCTGCTTAGAACTGGTGGTTCAAAGCCATTTTATTCAGTTATGGAACATGAAATAGGTTTATGATGATAATGGGGGAACAATTCTCTTTTTCCAGGTTGGGGGGGCACCCATGTATGGAGATGGAGGATGGGGGTGCCAGGTTAGCAAGGGAGATGATTTGGGGTCATTTTGCCAACTCATTCTCCTTCAAATCACCCACTGACTACAACTATTAAAAAAAACTTGGTAGGCAATAAATTTTTAATCGTACACTTTTCATTTATCACTGTCATGTTTGTATCTGCATTACTGGTCAAAGACTCATTTATACCAGACTGTGGGGAAATGGAGGCTCTGTTTTTAATGCATTTTTCAGTTTTCATTACAACTGTTTTCAAATATAGGCTACATACCGGCTCACTGACATTACGGGGCTCTCCTCGCTTATGTGGCTCCCACACCGGAGCATTGGAATTCAGTTTTCTAGTTGTTTTCCAAATTTCTGGAATTGTGCAGCTGTCAGGAAAGAGCCATGAGCGGTTTTGTGGCGCTCTCATTGTAATTTATACTCATTGTGAAACACGATTACATACAAATCAGCAGTGATTCTCCGCCGTTACCAAAAAATGAGACTTACTGGAGACGGACGGATGGACAGATGGGCCGGCGGAGCTCCGTGACAGTTTTGTCCACTGCTCGTTTGATAGTGAAAATACCCGACATCAAGATGAAGTTTCTGGAGGAGGTGGTGATGTTTTCCCAGCTGGTGTGTCCTTCCAGATAAAGTTATGAACTCACCCATGGCAGCATTTTTTATGGGGTTTTCTGCAGAGTGGCTGCAGAGGTTGTAGAAGAAGAAAAAGAAGAAAGATTACATTTATATTGCCACCAGGGCTTGACATTAACTTTTTCCTCACCGGCCACTGTGGCTAGTGATTTTCCAAAGTTACTATCCACTCAGCCTTTTCACTAGCCACAATTTTGTAGTTGAAAAATTATGTTTAATATGAAAAAATTTCACTATCGCATGCTAAAATGTAGTTGAATTAAATGTACAACTTTTTTAGATGGAAATGACCCTTATACATACAGGTCACCGGCCATATATTTTGATGTATTGCTATTTACATCAAAATAGCAAGAGAAATACTGTCTGTTTAATTATTAACAGCAATAAATACTGTAAAACAGTGGAGAAAAATATTTGCAATGTAAGAGTGAAGTACAGGTAGATTTGGGGTCCACTGCAATTCTCATTTCTACCCATTCCCCTTCGCCTACCCTTCTACCCTTGAACTCAAGGGCCCCTTGTTCTAATCAGAAAAAAGAAGACAAAGAAATCTGATGAGAAAAAAGTCTCATCTTAGGGAGAAAAATGTCTCAAATTTACATGAACAATTCTAATCAGTAGAAAAAGTCATAAATTTACTAGAAATAAAGCTGCAAATTCATAGAGAAAAATTTGGACCCCCTGGTGGGCTGTTTTTGGCCCGTTTGACACCCCGAGACCAGCCCATTAAAAATACATATTTAGAGGATTTACTTCCATGAAATAGTTGTATTTCACAACAGCATGTAAATGAATAAGATAAAATAAAATAGAAAGCACAGATAAATGAAAGTTCACCTGAGAAGCTTCATTTGTTCTTTACAGCAACAAATCAAAGTACAGTCACTTTTTCTCTGTGTGGTAAGAAAACTTACATTTGCACAGCTGTGGACATTAAACAAGAGCTTCTTGCTCTAAAAATGCTCATGGTTAACCACAGAGGTAGGAGCTGATGTTGGGGGCTACTCCGCTCAGACAACAGAGGATCAGGGTTAGTTGCCCCATTGATCTGACCGCTGAGAGCAGGGACAGGTGTGTTCTGCCGGCTGCTGCCCGTTTGTCCACAGCAAGTTCACTTTGCAACCAGTCTGGAGAAACGGCAACAGAGTCCGGCTACAAATTTAAAGTAAAAAGTTACAAAAAAACTGCTGGTTTGAGTAAAAAGTTTCCAATTTAAAGTCAAAAGCTACAAATTTGTCACAAAAAAGTTGCAAATTTATGATGAATTATTCATCATAAATGACTTTATGATGAATAATTTGGTTTGGCCCCTCCTCCACTGAGCCAGTTTATTAAATCTCGATCACAAGAATCCATCAGATCTACAAGGATCTCTTCCACCAGTAACTGGGAACTTTTCCCTGCAGTGCCTTTGGACAGTCAGCTTTTTCTGGAAAAGCTATGTTTCAGTGGAATGCCGTCTCAGATGACATAAAGAACTGTACCTCAGTTGGTAGTTCTTAAAATAAACTGAAAAAAACTAATGAAGGACAATCAGAACTGTCATCATTAATGACTATATTAATTTGTATAGCTGTGTGAGTGTGAGTGCATGTCTTCACTTTTGAGAGTGTGTGTCGGGTGTAGTTTGTTTTATTGTGTCATGGATTGAATAGTTTTGACATGATTTGCCATGACAGACCCAAAAGCAGGCAACAAAGAGACCAAAGGTGAGTGAAACAATTATCTTTATTCCAATAATAACGGTAATGAATGTGTCCGGAGAGTCTCGCAGCCCTGTAGGAAGGAGAGAGGAGACAAGGGGTAAGTATTGAGCTAACAACAATTTGATCACGTTATTTGTCTCTCTTACAGATTGTGGTGATCCTTCCACCGGGAAGCAGGGAGGTAGCAGCCTCTCGGCGTGGCAAAGTGATTCATACGGTGCATATTTATACCGTGGTGCACCTGTGCTGGGAATGAGGTGGAATAGGAAGGGTGTTAGTCCAGGAATGATTCCTAGAGCTGTGAGCTGATTCACAGAGCTGAAACCACAGTTTCTACAGTACCCAGGGGAGCCAGCGATTGTGTGGCCTAACTGGTTGGCCATGTTTGAGGGATACATTGCGGCACTGGGCCTCAGTAGACTCGATGGAACATGGAGACGAGCACTCCTGGTCCACCACCTCGGCGTAGATCGGAAAATTCTCTGCATGTTGGGAGAGACGGAGTCTTGTGCGGATGCTGTCGGGTGTCTGGCCAAATATTTTGCGAACATACGAGATGCACAAAGCTGTTGATGGTGAAGCTGTTGGCGCAAAAGAAGCTAAGCTAGCTAGCTCGGGGAAGCTAGCAGCCCAGTTAGTGGCAACCGCCAAGTTAGCCACGAAGCTAGGTACCAAGCTACAAGCTACCAGCCAGATATCGAGGTGGGACAGGAGCCACAAGTGAGGGAATCCCCTGTCACCGAAGACAGCAAGCCAGCCGAAGAGCTCAGCGCGGTGAGTGACCACAGCGCTGGTGGTGAGGGCAGCGCAGTGAGCGAAGGCAGTATGGGGGGAGAGCAGCGACCTGACTCAGCTCAGTTTTCCCCACAGCTAGAGTCAGAGCCGCGGGAGGAGGGGTGCGAGCAGGCTGAGAGCTCTGGGAAGCAGCAGTGACAGCCAGGCACAGAGACGGCACAGCGGAGCACCTCGGACGACAGAGAGGAGGTGCAGGGTGCCACGGAGGTCGGGCAGGACCTCAGTGCCGGAGCTCATAGCGCCTTGGATGAGGGTGCTGGACGTAATGGCAAGGCACTCAAGTCGACGAGTGATGCTGATGAGCGAGCTTTGGTTTTCCTTGGAGCTCAGCCACAGGGGGCCGGATTGTCTGGCACAACAATGGCGGCAGCTGCAGCTGTTCCAAAGACAGTAGGGGGCAGACCAACAGGCACAAAGGGACTGCATGCCAGGCAGCAGCATCACAGGTCAAGTGGGACCCCCCTGAGAGTTGTGGACCGGGTTCAGGTCCCTAAGGAGGTGTCGGATGGCGGGTCCAGACAAAAGAAGTAATCGATGGTGAGGAGAAGAGACATTCTCGCTGGGGAGGTCAGCTTCGACCCCGGGGGCAGGCGGCTTCCAGGGGCGTGCATGTCATGGGGCTGCCCTGGGCCTCCAAGCCAGCTTTATCTTTGGCTGCCCGCGGAGTGTAGTATAACCTGAAGACTCGAATGTAAATATGTTTATATGGTGTTTAATAATAGTTAATGTTTGTGCATGTATATATGTTAAAAAATAGTGTTGGATGTGAGTTTGGTGCACATGTGAATATGTGTTGTTGTGGGATTATTTTATGTATTGTGTTTAGTTAGGAAACACGGCAGTTATTTTTTCTTAGTTATAAATGGGCTGTTTTCTTTAGTACAGACAGTAGAATAATCCGTTTTGCTGTGTGGGGGGTGGGACAGCAGTCCACCTGTCCTCCCCTAGTTTTTAGTTGTTTTGGGGTGAATGTATTGGGCCATTATAGTTCACTGTTCCCCGTTATTTTCTTAGTGCATGATTCGGGTCCTTAATTGGGGTGGGTCTGAATTGTGTGTATGTGTTTTGGACTTTTGGAAGGGGGAGGGGAATGTTGTGTGGTGTATGTGTGTGAGGCCCGTGGGGCTTGTGGTACCCGCCCTGGGAGTGACGTCAGGCCAGCTGCGGCACCTGTTGTAGAAGAGCTTGGAATAACGAGGCGATGTGACTTATAAACCAAAGTTTATTATCAGCTTCGCTCCTCTAACAAGTCTCATCTCAGTGCAGAAGCAGAAGTAGAATAAGAGGCCGAACACATTCAGCTCTACATACTTATACCTACACATAACAAAAGACATTGCATATCAAAGCTGACATCCCGCATTAGCTTAATCCCCCCTCCTTTGTCTTCCTACTCCTCCACCTGACCCTGGGTGGTCAGGGCGATCGATTTGGTCTCCACCGCAGCGCCTCGGATGCTCTTTGATCTTCGCTGGCGGTTGAGACCTCTTGTCCTGTTCTGAGGTGTGAAGTCGTTGTACATATGTAATCACCAAACATTCTCACACGCTTATACATATGTAGGTTATGGGATATATGATTAATATAAACCACAGCCCCCACCAAACGACTAAGAAAAGGACAATAATAAAAAAATTCACAGTTTAAGATAATTACTATGACATACTAACTGTTAAACCTCTTGACAAGGAAGAAACTTTCCAGCAGCTATGCTCCTGTAGAGAATTCAGTGGTAATCATAACAGCGTAGTAATATCACAAGTCAGTCTTAAACTGTCACAGCACAATCTGATAAATTAGTGAACAACTTTTGATTAGTTTGCATCAGTCCTTGTGCCGTCTGGGTTTTAATCTTCTCCCGAATCTGCTGTGGGTCCGCTTGGGCGTCCTGGTGGGATCTTCCTGAAAGGAATCTGCAGCTTGGGGAGGAGAGTGATTATTTGTTCCCTGCAGGGGGGCTGAGTCTTTTCTCTTGGGGGGTCTACCCCGCCAAGGTGCTCTCGCCAACCGTGCAGGTTCGTCTCTCAACAAGAAGGCAGGTTTAAGTCTGTCAATGCTGACTGTTTCTTTTCTGTCCCCTAAATCAAGCACAAAATGCTTATCACCAGGTTCCAGCACTCTGAATGGTCCATCGTATGGTGGGCAGAGGGTTGGTTTTAAAGCTTCATGCCTAACAAAAACGAATTTGGCGTTTTTTAAAGCTTGGGGGACAAAAACCCGTGGAAAAGAGTAATGTGCCGGTCCGGGGAGAGTGTCAGGTCCGTTGCTGCCTAAAAGCCTCAGGGCTGGAAGATGCCCTGGCTCTGGGTTCTCTGGTAAAAATTCACCTGGGAGTCTGAGAGGTTGTGCAAAAACTAATTCTGCTGGGGAGGCGTCTAGATTCTCTTTGGGCGCAGCACGCAACCCCAATAAAACCCAGGGAAGTTTATTCACCCAATTTGTATCCGTTAGTGAGGCTCTGAGGGCGGCCTTTAAAGATCTGTGAAAACGCTCGCATAACCCATTAGCCTGAGGGTGATAAGCTGTGGTGCGGTGAATTGTCGCCCCTAAGTTGCTGGCCATGGCTGACCAAAGCTCCGAGACAAATTGAGGCCCCCTATCGGACGTGATGTCCGATGGGACGCCGAAACGTGCCACCCAGTTTGTCAAAAAAACGCGAGCGACTTCCTCCGCTGTGGTTGACGCCAGAGGGACCGCCTCAGGCCAGCGCGTAGTACGGTCTATCATTGTTAACAGGTGTGTGAAACCTTGAGAGGAAGGTAGTGGTCCCACAAGGTCGACATGAACGTGGTCGAACCTTCTAGCTGGGATTCGAAAAGGCTCTAGAGGGGCTTTTGTGTGTTTGTGTATTTTGGCGCGCTGACAAGACATGCAAGTTTTTGCCCATTCCTTTACGTTTTTGCGCAGGCCGGGCCACACAAACTTTTCGGCGACCATTTTAACCGAGGCGCGCACACCCGGGTGTGCAAGGGAGTGAATTGAGTCGAAAATACGGCGGCGCCATGCAGCTGGGACTACCGGGCGAGGTCGGCCGGTTGAGATGTCGCAGATTAGGGGGGGTACACCGTCGCGTAAACCCCTTTCCTCCAGCCTTAACCCTGTTGGTCCAGACAGGAGTGCGTGCACATCTGCGTCACTACTTTGCTCCTCCGCCATGGCTGCGTAATCTATCCCTACGTGGATTGGGGCCGCGTATGTGTCCGCGTTGGCGAAGAGTTCTGCGGCTGAGGTAGTATAATCTGTCTCCTCGCGCTCTGGCGATGTCACAGCGCGAGAGAGGCAGTCTGTTACCACGTTAAGTTTGTCTGCCACATGTCGAATGTCTGTGGTGAACTCTGAAATTGCAGCTAGCTGTCTTTGTTGCCTGCCTGACCATGGTTCTGAAATTTTAGCCATTGCAAAGGTGAGCGGTTTGTGGTCTACAAAAGCCGTGAAGCGCCACCCCTCTAACCAGAACTGGAAGTGGCGGATGGATAAATGAAGCGCTAGCAGCTCCCTGTCAAAAGTGCTGTATTTACGCTCAGTTTGGTTTAACGATTTGCTGAAAAATGCCAAAGGTTGCCAGGTTCCGCCAACATGTTGTTCCACAACTGCCCCTATGGCCAGGTCTGAAGCGTCTGTGGTTAGCGCAATGCGGGCCGAGGGATCAGGGTGAACTAACAATGTGGCGTTAGCTAGGGAACTTTTTACTTCCGCAAAGGCGCGTTCGCGCTCCGGGGTCCATTTGACCGCGTTGGAAGGCTTTTGTTTTCTGAGCGCGTCATATAGGGGCTGCATGAGTTGAGCTGCACGGGGGAGGAAACGGTTGTAAAAATTAACCATTCCCAAAAATTCTTGCAGCGATTTGACCGTTTGTGGCCGTGGAAAATTTTTTACTGCGCGAACTTTGTCTGGCAGTGGGACTGCCCCCTTCGGTGAAACTCTGTGTCCCAAAAAATCAATTTGTGACACGCCGAATTTGCATTTGGCTGGATTGATTATTAACCCGTGCTCTTCTAGTCTCTGAAAAACCATGGTGAGATGTTGTTCGTGTTCTTCCTCCGACGAGCTGGCTACCAGCATATCTTCGAGGTAGACGAACACGAAAGGGAGATCGCGTAATACCACGTCCATCATCCGCTGAAAGGTTTGAGCAGCGCCTTTGAGGCCAAAAGGCATCCGCAAAAATTCGAAAAGACCAAAGGGGGTTATTACAGCTGTTTTAGGAATGTCTTCCGCTCGAACGGGGACTTGGTGATAGCCACGGACAAGGTCTATTTTAGAAAAAATGCACGCACCCGCCAGATGTAGTGAAAAATCTTGGATGTGAGGAATTGGGTAGCGGTCATGCGCTGTCGCATTGCTTAATCTGCGGTAATCTCCGCACGGTCTCCAAGAACCGTCGGTTTTCGGGACCATGTGTAGTGGCGATGCCCAGGGGCTTTTTGAGCGTCTGATAATGCCTAGTTTTTCAAGGGTGGTAAACTCGTCCCGAGCTATGGCGAGCTTGGTCGCGTCTAAGCGCCGAGCTTTGGCAAATATGGGTGGGCCCGTTGTGGGAATAAAGTGTTCAACCCCGTGCTTAGCCACTGTAGCTGAGAATTTGGGAATTGTGAGTGCTGGAAATTGGGTGAGGAGTTGATCAAACTTACCTCCTGCTGTAGTGACGTTGGCCTGCACGGGTGGTGGAGAAACTCGAGCTGAGCAGGGAATAGAAGCAAATGACAATGCATTAACCAAGCGCCTATTTGCTAGATCGACTAACAGCCCATGTGCACACAAAAAATCAGCGCCCAGCAAGTTAAAACTCACCGCCGCTACAATAAATGTCCATCTGTAGTTGCGGCCATGAATGCAGAGGGGCAGGCTCCTTTCACCATAAGTGTCGATGATGGAGCTCTTGGCTGCCATCGCTCCATTGCCCCGGGGGCCCATGGCCCGGTCTGCGTGGGAGGGCATGATAAAACTCAGTTGAGCTCCAGTGTCAATTAGGAACTGTTTGCCGGTGTGTCCGTCAGTCACATAAAGAAGTTTATTTTTTTCGCCGAGAACCGCAGCCGTTAACGGCTCTCGGCTTTGGCTTTTTCCCGTACTTTTGAACTTGCAGGGGGGAACGCATTTGTACGCCCTCTTGGCGAAATGGTGGTGGTAATGGCAGCTGTCTTTCCGCTTGCTGCGTCTTGGTCGTGTTGCCGCCATGGTGGGCGGGCTCTGCTCGGTTGTCTGAGGTTCTCCGCTGCTCTGGGCATCCGTGCTGAGATCTACAGATGCTGCTGTGGCCGTCTGTTCCCCGCAGGCGTTGATGAGCCGCTGCGCCTCTCGGGCCAGCGCGCGGAAGTCCTGCTGGGTGCTGCATCGCATGTTGACCAGCGTCCCTCTCATGTGTGGCGGCAGAGTGCTGAGGAAGATATATCGGAAAAGGAAGTTGTCGTTGTCCTCTTCCTTAAGTTGCAGCATGTCCTCCATGAGGGCCTTGGGTCTGCATCCTCTGTGGCCATAGATCACCAGGATCCTCTCTGCTCTCTCCTCGGCAGAGGGGACGAAATTCTCCACGATGGTCGCCTTCAGTTCTCTATATTTGTCCTGGGCCGGCAGCCGCTGGATTATGCTCCGCGCACATCTCGAAGTGGCAGCGTCGAGTTTGGCGACGATGTGATAAAATTTTGTGTCGTCAGCCGTTATGCCCGCCAGTGCAAACTGAGCCTCAGCTTGCTGGAACCACGAGCTCGGGTCTTCCTGCCAGAAGTCCGGCAGCTTGACGGTGACGGCGCTTGTGTGGGCCGTCCCTGATGTGTCCGCAGGGTGAGAGCGCCTTCCTTCGGCTCTCGCAGCGGAGCTGGTGCTCGGTTGAGCCCTCTCTGTAGCTTCTGCCGTGGGGGAACATCGTTCATCTGTTCCCCTGTCTGCATGGGTGGCGGCGTCTGCCTGGGTCACTTCTGATGAGTCAATCGCGGGAGAACGCCTCTTTTCCATCCTCGCGTCGGGGTCACCAGTGTAGAAGAGCTTGGAATAACGAGGCGATGTGACTTATAAACCAAAGTTTATTATCAGCTTCGCTCCTCTAACAAGTCTCATCTCAGTGCAGAAGCAGAAGTAGAATAAGAGGCCGAACACATTCAGCTCTACATACTTATACCTACACATAACAAAAGACATTGCATATCAAAGCTGACATCCCGCATTAGCTTAATCCCCCCTCCTTTGTCTTCCTACTCCTCCACCTGACCCTGGGTGGTCAGGGCGATCGATCTGGTCTCCACCGCAGCGCCTCGGATGCTCTTTGATCTTCGCTGGCGGTTGAGACCTCTTGTCCTGTTCTGAGGTGTGAAGTCGTTGTACATATGTAATCACCAAACATTCTCACATGCTTATACATATGTAGGTTATGGGATATATGATTAATATAAACCACACCTGTATAAATTTCTGTGAGTGTTCAATAAAGGAGGGTTTGCTGCATGGCATCAGACAGACTCCAAACTCTGATTACAGACATAACACACAAGTCAACTGGGGGCTGGAGGCAGTCTTCACAGAGGGGGTGGTCAATGGGCTGCAGGCTGCACACTGGGAAAGAGCCTCCAGAGTCCAGCATGGAGGAAGTCTTGACGCGCTCCTGACAACCAGAAGGAGACTGACCCCATTTAAAAGGCTCCCTGAATGTCCACAGGTGGTAGGTGCAGCTGTAGGGAATGAGCGGTTAATTGGGATGAGAGAGAGAGTGTGCAGCCTGGACCACTACAAGTTTAGCATTTTAACTATCCTTTATTGTTGCATTGTCTTGTTTTATCATATTGTTTTAATATGTTTTTATTGCTCATGACGATGTTTTAATTGTGACCTGCCAAGGGACTGCAGATGTAAATTAGCTTAAAGCTAACTCTGGTACAATACATTAAATGGCAACATTTATGATTATTATTGTTCATGGTTACTTTTCAAATAGAAATGTGAAAAAAAAATGTGAAAAGACATATTGGTGAGGAAAACTAGACAATGTTTATGAGAAAAAATTGGTAAACTTAGTTTCGGAGAAACTTTTTTTGGTTCATACCTTCCAGCTTTTACTCAAGTAATTTCTTTGGTGACTACTATTACTTGAGTAATTAATTCATTCATTCATCTTCTTCCGCTTAATCCTTTTCGGGTCGCGGGGGGGCTGGAGCCTATCCCAGCATCTTTGGGCGAGAGGCAGGGTACACCCTGGACAGATCGCCAGTCCATCACAGGGCCAACACAGAGAGACAGACAACCATTCACTCTCACAGTCATACCTAAGGACAATTTAGAATCCCCAGTTTGATGCCAATTAACCTAACTTGCATGTTTTTGGCATGTGGGAGGAAACCAGAGAAATCCCGGAGTAAACCCATGCAGACACGGGGAGAACATACAAACTCTACACAGATCACTGTTGGTTGGGGGCTGGGATCGAACCCAGGATCCCCTGGCCAAGGGTGAGTTACTGTGCTGCCGCAGTGCTAACCACTCCGCCGCCATGCCACCAATATGATAAGAAAACACCATTTTCTCTCTCTTTTTTTTTTTTTTTTTTGTTCAGTTTCTGGATTCTGTTGTGATGGAATTTTTTTAATGTGTAATGGTTATTATCCCTGGCTGTAGAATTATAACTTATGATACCCAATGGAAACTCGTTATCTATACAGGGCAGATAAGTGGGAAGGCATGATGACCTTCTCTAAAGCTCACTATAACTGTTCTGTGACTGTCTTTAGTGGCTCACATTGCTCAGATTTTGAGCTTTCTCCCACTGCTGCTGCTGTTGTGTAATCGCCCCTCTTTATAGATATTGTCTCAATAACCCCTTATGAAGAATCAAAAAAGAATTAAGTCTTTCTTTCTAAATCAGATCATCCAGCCATCAGAGGAGACATCGGAGGAGGGGTCATTGGAGCTATTATGGCAGCAGCAATAATAACACTCATTTTATGGAAAAAAGGTAAAATCATAGTTCTGTCTTTACATTTTAACTTTTTAACTTTGTCTGTGTTGTTTGCACTGATTGCTTTTTTTTCCTGGATTAAGGATGTTTCTCATGTCCATCAAGAAATGAGAGAAGAGAATCAAATGGTGGTCAAAGAGAGTAAGTTTGAGCAAACTTTATTGCTGTACTTTAACAAGTTTGTCAAGAAAAAATCTGTGTGACATTCACAGAGGAACTCTTCCAGGAACTACATGCTTTGAGCACCAATTTCTTGTTGCATTCCCAAGAGACAAAGTGCTGTTTGATGATATAATCACATAAAAATGGCAACGCTACAGTTTCCAAGGTTATCCAAGTTTTGATCTTTTCTCCTGAATTTACAATTCTTTGCAGAGCACTGAAAACAATCTAAAAAAAATTCTATGGTAAAAAAAAAGGACAAAAATGAAAAAAATCTTACAAATTTATGGGGGAAAGCTGCAGATTTACCATAAAAAGTTGGAAATTTATGATAGAAGAAGAGAAAAGTCTCAAATTCATAATAAAATTTACTAGAAAAGTTTCAAATTTATGTGGAAGAAGTCACAAATTTTCTGGAAGAAAAGTTTTCGGCAACCAAAAAAAAACAAACAAAACACGAATTTATAATAGCAAAGGTTACAAATATAAAATCAAGAATTTGGGGGGATGGCTGCAAATTTAATGAGAATAGAATTTTAAAAATTGCAATAGAAAGAATTTGTAATTTGCACAGAAAAAGTTGAAAATGTACAACAGAAAAAAGTAAGAATTTAATGGGAGGCAGAAGCAAATTTCCAATTTAAAAAGTGTCATTAAAATAGTCAGATTTATGAGCAAAAAATAAGTTTATGAAAAAATTGCAAATTTGAGAGAAAGACCTCACATTTCGACAAGAGACAAATATTAGAGTTAGAAGGAAAAGTAATAAATCTACAAATTTACAATTTGAGGGAAAAAGTGTCACAAAAAAGTTGCTTATTTATGAGTAAAAAGTTACCAATTTGAAGCAAAAAGTTACAAATTTATTTTAAAAAGTTGCTAATTTGAGTAAAAATTTATGATTTTAAAATAAAAAGTTGCTAATTTATGAGTAAAAAGTTACAAATTTAAAGTAAAAAGTTACCAGTTTTTTAAGTTGCTAATTTATGAGTAAACAGATTCACGTTTATTTAAAAAAAAATGCTAATTTATAAGTAATAAAATTTACTAGAAAAGCTTCACATTTATGGGGAAAAAGTCAAATTTTCTGGAGAAAAAAGTTTTAGGCACCCACAAAATATCACAAATTTATAGTAGTAAAGATTACAAATATATTAGCAAGAAGCAACAAATATGCATTAAAAAAATTAAGAATTTAGGAAAAAAGATGCAAATTTAATGATAATAAAGTTTAAAAAGGGCTTGCAATAGATGGAATTTGCAGTTTGCACAGAAAATGTGCAACAGAAAAATGTACAAATTTAATGGGAAGGAGCAGCAAATTTACAATAAAAAAATGTCATGAAAAGATTCAGATTTATGAAAAAACTGCAAATTTGAGAGAAAGACCTCACAGTTCTACAAGAGACAAATATTTGATTTAGAAAAAAAGTAATGGATGTACAAATTTACAATTTGAGGGGAAAAGTCATATTTATAAGTATTATTAGTAGCAAACTCATGGCATAAATGCAAGAAATTTGATAAATCTGAAGACAAAATTAATACATTTTTAAGAAACCTCTTTGATTTTCTGAGAGAGAGAGAGAGAGAGAGAGAGAGAACTGAATAATTACTCTTTCAATTACAGTCTGCTTTTCTCATAAATTTGCCTGTTTTATAGAAATCCCCTGTTCAGCAGTAGAAACAGAAGTGTCTAAGTAACAAAGTCAGTCTGTCAACCAGCTGCGTCTCCGTGCTCTAACTCAAGAGGAAACGATGCCAGGGTGACCAAACTTGGCACTCAGGTTGACCATGGGAGTGCCATGCTTGGCTATGACTTTGAGATCAAAAGGTCAAAAAAGGTCAAGGTCACAGGGCCATAAAAGGTCCAAATCAGTTCTGGCTTATAGTGACTATATTATGACAGACAGAATTACCACATGTTCACACAACCTAGAATGGTGTCTGGGACACCTCTTGAATATCCACTGATCTCGACCTTGCATTTGACCTTGAAGATCTGAAAACAGGTCATGGCGTCTCATGGGAGCTGAAGCAGAAAGTCAACCAGTCATTTTCACTCCTGTATGACACTCCAGCAGGGATTGGGCTGGAAGGCATGGGCCTGCATCTCTGTTGAGTGCAATTCTAGTTTTATTGAGAACTGCTGCAGTGCTTTATTGCTTTGATGATGATCTTTATAGTGAACATATGGGTTTGAAACTTTTTTATTATGTTTGTAGAAGTGTTGCATTGGCTGACAATCCAGGAGCAGAAGCTGCTAGGAGGGATGAAGGCCACCCAGATGCAGCTGACGCTTTGCTTGGTCCGGATGAATCCACTCCAGACCCTGGGGACAGTGGTGACTCCTTTTTCTTGTAGATTTGCAACTTTTTACTCCACAAATCTGCGACTTTTTTCCTCATCAATTTTTAATTTTTTCCTGTAAATTTTAAATTATTTTTCTTGTAGATTTGCAACTTTTTCTCATAAATTTGCAACTTTTTTCTCATAGATTTGTAATTTTTTTCTCTTAAATTTGCAACTTTTTCTCAAAAATTTGCAGATTTTTTCTCATAAATTTCAGTTTTCACTTAAATTTGTGACCTTTATGCTCAAAAAATTTACTTTTTTCTCATAAATCTGCAACTTTTTCTCATAAATTTGTGACTGTTTCCTCAATTTTTATTTTTGACTGTAAATTTTCAACTTTTTTCTTGTAGATTTGTAACTTTTTCTTATAAATTTGCAACTTTTCCCTCATAGCTTTGTGACTTTTTTTTCTTAAATTTGTGACGTTTTTCTCATAAATCTGCAACTTTTTTCTCATAAATTTGTGACTTTTCTCATCGATTTTTAATTTTTGCCTGTAAATTTTCAACTTTTTTCTTGTAGATTTGCAACTTTTTCTCATAAATTTGCAACTTTTTTCTCAAATTCACAGCTTTACAAATTATTTCTGTAAATTCCCTGTTTGTTTTTTTCTTATAGCTTTGCAACTTTTTTCTCAAAAGTTTGATTTTTTTCTCAATAAATTTGCAATTTTTTCCTATAAATTTTCAACTTTTTTTCTGGTAAATTTGCAACGCTCATCTAGATGCTGGTTTAATTTTTATTTTGTGAAATTAAATTGTAATTCGTGACTTTTTAAATTTTTGAATTGCCATCTTTCTTCGTATCTTTGCACCTTTATCCTTGCAAAGGTATACATTTGTACCTCATGCTAAACTGATGAACCCCTCACCCCCCTTGTTAAAAATAGCAACCTGCCCACTGACTCCTCCACTCTTTGATGCTACCTTTAAGTGCTGTGGAATCCATACATTTTATCACAGGTGTCTCACAACAGGATCGTGTTTTCTTCATGATGACAGCAAAGTCAAAACAGACAATCATAAAGATTTAAGCTGAAATTATCTTGGATGGATTAGGAATAATTTTTTTAAAAAAAAACATACCCAGAAAACTTTAGATGGGTTCCGTGCAAACTGTGAGGCTTTGAGCTACTACTTCTGCTATATGAAATATTTATACTGTTAAATTGTTTAAAATTGAAGCAGCTTTTCTTTTTCTGTGGAAAAACTCCACAGACTTGTATTTAATAGGCAGCTTAAAAAGTGACACGTGCATTTTTGCAGCTAAATCCTATAATTTATTTCATCCATTGTTTGAAAAAAAGGTGTGTGTGTGTGTGTGTGTGTGTGTGTGTGTGTGTGTGTGTGTGTGTGTGTGTGTGTGTGTGTGTGTGTGTGTGTGTGTGTGTGTGTGTGTGAAATAACCGTATAGCCCGTTAGTGATGTCAGGAAAGCAGCTTCAAGGTTGTTGAGTGTTTTGGGTTTTTTTACAGATTGCAGCTCCAGGACTGATTTGTGTGAATTTTATTATTTTCTTATTAATGTATTGCATGTTGGATTTGTAGTGTCTTTTTTTGCATGCTTTGAAATGTGATTGGGTTTGTTATTTTTCTTGTATTTGGTTTGGTTGTGAATGATTATCGTTTCCACCTGAGCTGACTGAGTCCAATCAGCAGGAGCCAATCAGTGAGCTCCAGCTGCAAACTCTTTCCCAGTGGGACCTATTAAAGGATGGTGCAGGACTGTGGTGGGGACAATCATTTATTGTTAAAAAGCTGCAGCAGATGATTGATAAAGTTGAAGCTTGGGCAGTGGAATGGGGATTTAGGTTTTCTGTGGGGAAGGCAAAGGCTGTGGTCTTCACTGGGAAGAGAGTAAACGATCAAGTCAATCTTAAAATATACCAACAAAACATGAATGAATGAATGAATGAATGAATGAATGAATTTATTTCGGATAGTACATTACAGGTTAAAAGAAACTGTATAATATAACAACAAGGTCAAATTAGACAAAGACTCCTTCTACTATACAATTCCACGTGAGTTATCCGAAATGGGTGATGGCTGAAGCCGCAGCTTATATTGCCCACCCATATTCCATCCAAGAATTCAAAGGAGAAAAAACAGAAAACAAGACAAGAGCGATTACAATTTAAAACAAGGCTAAGACAAAATATGACTGAGAGAAAAAGAAAACTGAGCTAGTCTAAGTTAAGTGGTTACTATTCAAAAACAAATCTAAGACATAGTGTCACAGAGAAAAAAGAAAAACTAAGCTATAACACAACACAGGCTGGAAATGTCAGTCCTTATGTGAGTTTACATGTCGTCTTGTAAATATGTTTGGAGTATTTCTTCCTTTAGTTTTTGTTTAAATTGTCCAAGCTTTGTACATGATTTTAATTCAGGTCCAAAATCGTTCCATAATCTGACACCTTGCACTGAAATACAGTGTTGCTTGGTAGTTGTTCTCACTGTAGGCTTTTGAAATATACATGTTCCTCTGAAGTGATATCGTTTCTCCCTTGTTTGGAACAACTTTTGGATGTTTGCGGGCAGTGATAGATTCTTCACTTTGAACATTATTATTGCGGTTTTAAAGTCGATCAGATCTTTCAACTTGAGAGTTTTTTGTTTAAGAAAAAGTGGGTTTGTTGGTTCCCTGTAAGCTGCTTTGTTGATTATTCTAATAGCTCTCTTTTGAAGCATAAAGAGTGGATATATGTTTGTTTTATATGTATTTCCCCATACTTCATTACAATATGTCATGTATGGGAGTATTAATGAATGATACAAGGTGTATAGTGTGGGTTGATTCAGCAAATTTTTCACTCTGTGTAATATTGCAATTGATTTGGATACTTTACCTTTTATATAATTAATATGTGGCTTCCAACACAGTTTGTTATCAATTATTACTCCAAGGAATTTAGTTTCGGATACCCTTTCAATCTCTACACCATTTACACTGAGTTTGGGTACTGGGTAGTTGTGATGGTTGTTAAAGACTATAAATTTTGTCTTGCTTAAATTGAGCGTTAATTTGTTTGAATCAAACCACAGTTTCAGCTTTCCTAATTCCTTTCCGAGTGTATCCAGAAGTTGTTCCAAATTGTTTCCACTGCATAGCAGGTTAGTGTCATCAGCAAACAATATTAAGTCCATTTTTTCTGAAACTTTACATATATCATTTATATACATATTGAATAATAATGGTCCCAAAACTGAACCCTGTGGGACTCCACAGGTGACCTTCAGTAGCTCTGAGTTTTTGTTGTTAACACATACAAACTGATATCTATTCTTTAAGTAACTTCTTAACCAGGACAGTGCTACCCCTCTAATACCACAATTTTGTAGTTTCTTTAATAGTAGATTGTGATCTACTGTATCAAATGCTTTTTTAAGATCCAGGAATACTCCAACTGAATACTCTTTATTTTCAATGGCTGTTGATATTTTTTCTGTAAATTCCATTAAGGCATATGCTGTTGTCCTTTTGTGTCTGAACCCATATTGCTGCTCACACAATAAATCATTCTTCAGTATGAAGTTGTCAATTCTCTCATAGAATATTTTTTCAAGTATCTTGGAAAATTGCGGTAATAGTGAAATTGGTCTGTAGTTGGAGAGTTCCCCTCTGTCGCCTGTCTTGTAAATCGGAATTACTTTAGCTATTTTCATTGCATTGGGAAATATACCTGATTGGAGAGACAGGTTACAGATATACGTCAGTGGTTTCACTATGCATTTGATAACAGTTTTGACTAGTAGCATATCAATACCATCGCAGTCAGTAGATGTTTTACTTTTGAACGATTTAACAATTTCAATGACCTCTCTTTCGTCTGTGTTCTTTATGAAGATGGTGTCTTTTACAGCAGTGTTATTGCATATTGAATCACCTGTTGGCACCGTAGTGGGTATTTCTCGGGCCAGTTTAGGTCCAATGTTAACAAAAAAATTATTAAATTCATCTGCAGGTGAAGCTATATTCACATTCGGAGTCGATTTATTATTTTTTGGAATGTTAGTTGGGTAGCTGGTATTTCTGCTTTTATTTCCAAGGATACTGTTGATTATTGTCCATGTATTTTTAATATTGTCTTTGTTTTTTTCCAGTTCTTTACTGTAATAGTCTCTTTTACTACATCTTATTATATATGTTAACTTATTTTTGTATGTTTTATACCGCTGCTCTGCTTCTTTTGTCCTTTTCTTTATGAAAGCTTTATATAATAAATTTTTCTTTTTACACGCCTTTTGTAGTCCTTTGGTTAGCCATGGTTTGTCAGTAAATTTGTGTTTAAGATTTTTTTTAACTAATGGGCAGTTTTTTTCATAAAGAGTGGTTACAATGTTTATAAATGTGTCATAGGCTTCATTTACATCTGATACATAGACTTCTGTCCAGTCTTGCTTCAGCAAGTCCTCTTTAAAAGAACTGATTGCGTTTGGTGATTTGTGTCTGAACGATTTTGAGATTTTTTCTGGGTTGGGCCCCGTGTGGCCATGGATAAGTGCAAAGATTGGCAAGTGGTCGCTTATATCATTTATCAATAATCCTAAATCCTAAATCCTAAACATAGAAACAGTCGAGTGCTTCAAGTATTTGGGTGTGTGGTTTGATAAGGGTTGTTCTTGGAATATTCATGTTGAGAAAACTGTGGCAAAGTCTAAGAAGGTTAAATATTATTAGATGTTTGAGGGGAAGAGAATGGGGAGCAAATAGAGGTGCTTTAAAAACATATGCGGTGTGGTGACACACATTCGTGACCTGCTTTTGGACTCACATTTTAGACCAGAGCAAGGGCAGAGCTTCTGTGGTTATTACAGGAAGCTGCAGGAGGGTTAGCTTTGGTATGCAAAGCTTGAGACTTTGGGATATAATTAAAGGATTAATGAGGGGATGCATTGTAGAGAGTGGTGTGATATCATGCAGAGAGGATGCATTGTTGCTGTCTTTATAATGCAATGGTTTTGTGAGACATGTGACCTGTTAACTGTAAGAGTCCTGGTATTTAAGGACGAGAGTTCCCTTTGTTGTTCTCTTTTATTCTGCTTCGTGATGTTGGAGATGTGAATAAAACTGACTCGAGAGAAAACTCTGCCTCGTCATTCTCACATTTCCACACTGGTGACCCCAAGACGTATCATGCATGAGGAGAATTCCCCCGGGCCAGCCTCGTCAGGAGCCCTCAGCCAAGCGAATGCCGCTACAGTCCAGCTACCAGACTTCTGGCAGAACAATCCACGCTCCTGGTTCAACGCGGTTGAGGCGCAGTTCAACCTCCGGGGGATATTGGTAGATGCCACAAGATTCTACCACGTAGTCGCAAAGCTGGACAACAACACGGCCCAGCATGTGGAGAGCCTGATTGACCAGCCACCGGACAATGACAAATACGACGCGTTGAAGGCTGCACTCATCCAGCAATTCACCCCCTCGGCGGAGGAGCGAGCAGAGAGACTCCTGGGGCTGACGGAGTCGGAAAATGACATGCTCGCGAACCTGATGGAGAAGTTGTTGAGGTTGAAAGACTCTGACGACGATCACTTCATTTTCACCCACCTCTTCCTCAGGACTATACCGTCAGCAGCGAGAGTGACCCTGGCCAGTTCGCCACTGTTGGCCCAACAGGACTACCACGCGCTGGGTCGAGAAGTGCAGCGGATTGTCAACGCCACCAAGCGGCGCGCAGCCGCAGACGCGGCAGCAGAACTCAGCGCGGCGACCGGAGACGACAGGAGGCCAGAGGCAGCGGTACCAGACGCACCGACGACGGCGGCGGCAGGGGCCAGGGAACGCGGATCGGACGTCCTTTGTTTCTACCATCGCCGCTTCGCAGAGAGGGCACGCAAATGTGTACCACCGTGCCAGTTCGGGCGTTCGGGAAACGCCAAGACCGGGGGTCGGTAGCAGCCGCGGCCCTCGGGGAGGAGAACAAGCTGCTCTACTTGTCGGACGCACGCTCGGGGAGGCAGTTCCTCGTCGACACAGGCTCCCAGTTGAGTTTCATCACGCCTTCCTACGCAGACAGACTAGCTGGTTCCGGAGGTCCCCGGGTGTCAGCAGCGAACGGCTCGGAGATTAAGACCTTCGGTGAGAAGACTCTCCTTCTGTCTCTACACGGCCGTACATTTGAGTGGACTTTTGTTGTAGCAGCAGTAAATTTCAATATGTTGGGGGCTGATTTTCTGTGCTCACATGGTTTGTTGGTTGATCTCGCCAACAGGCACTTGGTTAATGCACTTTCTTTTGATTCTATCCCCTGCACAGCGCGAGTGGCCCCGCCTACAGCACAAGCCAACGTCACAGCTGCAAGCGGTAAGTTCCACACACTGCTCACTCAGTTCCCAGCACTCACGGTCCTCACATTTTCGGCAACAGTCGCTAAGCACGGGGTGGAGCATTTTATTACCACCACCGGACCGCCCGTTTTTGCAAAAGCTCGGCGCTTGGACGCAGCTAAACTAGCCATAGCGCACGAGGAATTCGCCAACCTGGAGAGGTTGTGCATTATCAGACGTTCAAACAGTCCGTGGGCTTCCCCGCTGCACATGGTCCCGAAAGCCGACGGATCATGGCGACCTTGCGGGGATTTCCGCAGGTTAAACAATGCTACAGCTCATGACCGCTACCCAATCCCGCATATCCAAGATTTTTCCGTTCCTTTGGCAGGGGCGCGCGTTTTTTCTAAAATAGACTTGGTCCTCGGTTACCACCAAGTCCCAGTGCGCGCTGAGGACATACCCAAAACAGCGGTAATAACTCCGTTTGGCCTCTTCGAGTTTTTACGCATGCCATTCGGACTTAAAGGGGCGGCTCAGACGTTCCAACGCATGATGGACGCGGTGCTTCGCGATCTCCCTTTCGTGTTCGTCCACTTGGACGATATTTTAGTAGCCAGCGCGTCCGAAGACGAACACGAAAAACACCTGGCCACAGTTTTCCGAAGGTTGGGAGATCACGGGTTAATAATCAACCCAGCGAAGTGTCAGTTCGGGGTGGCGCAGATCGATTTTGTTAGGACACCACGTCTCCCCCGAAGGAGCAGTTCCGCTTCCTGATAAAGTGCGCGTGGTGGCAGATTTTCCCCAGCCACAGACGGTCAGGGCGTTGCAGGAGTTTTTGGGAATGGTGAATTTTTATAACCGTTTTCTCCCCCCGCGCGGCGCAACTCATGCAGCCGCTGTATGCCGCGCTCATAAAAAAGAAACCCGCGGATAAGGTCGAATGGTCCCCGGAGCGGGACCAAGCGTTCTCGTAGGTGAAAGCAGCTTTGGCAAGGGCTGCATTGTTGGCACACCCAGACCCAACGGCCCGCATAACGCTCACCACTGACGCTTCAGAGGTGGCCATGGGGCGGTCGTGGAGCAACATGTAGCCGGGGTTTGGCAGCCCCTCGCTTTTTTCAGCAGGACCTTGCGCGATAGCGAATGTAAATACAGCGCGTTCGACAGGGAGCTGCTCGCTCTCCATTTGGCCATTCGCCACTTTCAGTTCTGGCTGGAGGGACGCTCTTTCACCGCGTTCGTTAACCACGAACCGCTCACATTTGCGATGGCCAAGGTTTCCGAACCGTGGTCAGGCCGGCAGCAGAGACAGCTGGCCGCGATATCAGAGTTTACCACTGATATCCAGCATGTGGCGGGCAAACTCAATGTAGTGGCAGATTGCCTCTCGCATGCCGTAGCGGCCCCAGTCAGCGTAGGAATAGATTACGCAGCCATGGCCGCGGAGAAGGGTAGTGACGCGGATGTGCGCGCGCTCCAGTCTGGACCAACAGGGTTAAGGCTGGAAAACAGGGTGCTGCAAGACGGTATGTCCCCCCTAATCTGCGATGTCTCCACGGGTCGGCCGCGTCCAGTAGTACCAGCTGCGTGGCGCCACCGCGTTTTTGACTCGATTCATTCTTTGGCGCACCCGGGAGTGCGCGCATCGGTCAAAATGGTATGAGAAAAATTTGTGTGGCCGAGCCTCCACAAGCAAGTGAAAGTGTGGGCAGCAGCCTGCACGACGTGTCAACGAGCCAAAGTACACAGGCACACGAGAGCTCCTTTGGAGCCGTTTCACATTCCGGCCAAGAGGTTCGACCACGTTCATGTGGACCTCGTGGGCCCCCTCCCGCTGTCACAAGGGTGCACACACCTTCTGACAATGGTGGACCGCACCACGCGGTGGCCTGAAGTGGTCCTGCTGGCATCAACCACGGCCGAGGAGGTTGCGCGCGTGTTTTAAACAGCTTGGGTGACGCGCTTCGGCGTTCCATCGGATGTTACGTCCGACAGAGGCCCTCAATTTGTGTCCGAGCTTTGGTCGACAATGGCCCGCAGCCTGGGTGTCACAATTCACCGCACAACCGCGTACAATCCGCAGGCTAACGGGTTATGCGAACGTTTTCATAGGTCATTGAAAGCAGCTCTCAGGGCATCACTGATGGGTGCAAATTGGGTAGACAAGTTACCGTGGGTGTTATTGGGGTTGCGTTCTGCGCCTAAAGAGGACTTAGAAGCCTCCCCAGCAGAGCTCGTGTTTGCGCAGCCACTCCGGCTCCCTGGGGAGTTTCTCCCAGATAACCCTGCGCCAGACACCTCCCCGTCTCAGCTGTTGCGGAGTGACATAGAATCAAACACGCTGCCCAGCCCCGCGCACCACAGTTTTCCACGCGTTTTTGTTCCTAAAACTTTGAAGAACGCAGAGTTTGTTTTTGTCAGACACGATGTGCACTGAACCCCGCTGCGACCGCCTTATGACGGACCCTTCAGAGTGCTGGAAACAGGGGACAAGCAGTTTTTGCTAGATATGGGGGGTAGGGAAGAGAAAGTTGGCATAAACAGACTCAAACCCGCTTTTGTGGTGGCAGATAAGCAAGTGCTGTTGGCGAGGACCCCGCGGCGAGGTAGACCCCCGCGGAGGGCTTCACAGAGTAATGTTTCCCCAGAACCCCCACAGGTGCTGACAAAAGGTTTCCACCCCCAGACGGCAAACCCCCAGCGTGACAGCGCCGCGGAGACGTCCAACCCCAGCTACAGCAGATACGGCAGGAGACAGAAGCCCAGACAGCTTGTGGACTAATGTGTATTGATACTATCACGGCATGCATGCTGTTTTTCCCTTGTTTGTTCTAAAATGCTGGGGGGGCTTTGTGTGGTGGACACACATTCGTGACCTGCTTTTGGACTCACATTTTAGACCAGAGCAAGGGCAGAGCTTCTATGGTTATTACAGGAAGCTGCAGGAGGGTTAGCTTTGGTATGCAAAGCTTGAGACTGTGGGATATAATTAAAGGATTAAGGAGGGGATGCATTGTAGATAGTGGTGTGATATCATGCAGAGAGGATGCATTGTTGCTGTCTTTATAATGCAATGGTTTTGTGAGACATGTGACCTGTTAACTGTAAGAGTCCTGGTATTTAAGGACGAGAGTTCCCTTTGTCGTTCTCTTTTATTCTGCTTCGTGATGTTGGAGATGTGAATAAAACTGACTCGAGAGAAAACTCTGCCTCGTCATTCTCACATTTCCACAGTGGCTTTAATTAGGTCAGTGTTTGATTATGGGTGTGTTATGTATGGATCAGCTTCAGAAACATGATTGAAAAAGTTGGATATAATTCAATACCAAGCTCTGAGGTTGTGCTGTGGGGACATAAAAACTGCTCCAGTGGCAACGCTCCAGGTGGAGATGGGCGAGATGCCTCTGGAGTTAAGAAGAAGTCAGATAGCAGCTCCATACTGGACCAACATCAGAGGATTTAGTGACAGTCACCCAGTACACAATGTGCTGAAGCCTTGCTCAGAGAAGGAAAAGAGGCAAATGAGAAGTTTTGGATGGACAGTAGAGAATAAAGTCAGGGAGCTAAGGGTTGCCGATAAAGAAGTATGTCCAACAGTCCCTCTTTCTGCAGATCCACCATGGTGTCTGGAAGAAGTAAAGGTGGATTTTAGACTTTTAATAAAAGACAAAAGAGGCTAAACAAGAATTAGGTCAATAACTATTTAGACAGTAATTATCCTGACTTTATAAAGATTTATACAGATGCATCTAAATCAACAAAGAATATTGGGGGAATAGCATTCATCATTCCAGAATTGGATGTCATGAAGAAGGAAAGGGTTAATGAGGACTTAGCTGGGTATACTGGTGAGCTTTTGGCAATCTTTTTTGCATTGGGTTGGGTGGAAGAAGTAAAGCCCAGAAAGGTTTTGATAGGGTCTGACTCTAGCAGCGCAATGGAGAGTATTGGGCAAATGCATTCAGAATCAAGACAGGATTTGGTCATGGAAATTGTACATTCAGTAATGAGAATTTCAAAGGCAGGTGTGGATATTAGATTCATTTGGATCCCGGCACACATTAGAGTGAAGGGGAATGAGCTAGCAGATAAATATGCAAAAAAGTGCAACTAGGAAGAGTCAAGTTAGTAGGAATGTGAAATATTGCAAGGCAGAGGTCAAGAGCATTATTAAAACAAAAATTAAAAAGAAGTGGCAGGAAGAGTGGGATAGAGGAAGTAAAGGTCTGAGCCCGTATGGCATACAAAAGAAAGTAGGGGAAGCTAGAGAAGTTCACAGGAGTAGAAAGGAGGAGGGCATCATATCCAGGTTAAGATTAGGTCACACAGGGCTGAATAGTACATTAGTTATAATGAAAAAACACCCAAATGGAAAACGTGATTATTGTGGAAATGACGAAACAGTTGAACATATATTTATGCACTGTCCAAAGTATCAGTTTGCACAGTTAGCATTGGTGGACAGTCTATACAGGAACAAAACCAGCTCAATATTACAGAGATTTTGCAGAGAAGTTCAGGGGATGTGGTCTATAAGGCAGTTTTTAGGTTCATTAGGACAACAGGTCTAATTTCAAGGACATAGGAGGGTAATGCCACTTTAAATCACACTCCATTCCAGAAGGTGGCGGTAAAACAGAAGAAGTGGCAGGGACAGGAGACGGAAAAGCTTTTCTGATCAGGAGAAAGAGGAGGATGGACTTCGACAGGTGGACAGTTGAGACGGCACTTACGTCTGTGTTCGATTGGCGGTAGGAGGGGTTTGTGGTGGATAGCATAAACTGTAGTGATGGCAGAAATGGAACGATCAAGAGATCGAATCATTTGGAACAACTGATTCAAAAACGGAACGTTCGAAACATCTCCCCACAGCGACATCTGGTGGCCAAATGTTATAATACTACACTGAACCAGTCGAGTGTTTTCAGGTCTTTATCTCAACGTTTCTTTTTTTGTTTGGGTTTCTAGTATTATTTGTCTGAAAATATATATTTTTTCAGTTAGTATTTGTAGGGGGTGCTTGTTTACAAAATAGACATCAGTCACTGTTTTTAGGGGGTGCTTGTGTACATTCAGTTCTTTTTGCCTTCCTGTCAAGGAACAACAAAAAGACTGAGTTAGGAGGAATGCTGCCATGCAACTTCATATATTGTAAATATATGTAACTATATGTAAAATATATAACTGTATGTAAATGTACAACAATATGGCTTATTTTAGTGATCAAATGCATAATTATATTCATCCATCCATCCATCCATCTTCTACCGCTTTTCCGGAGGTCCGGGTCGCGGAGGCAGCAGTTCAAGCAGAGAAGCCCAGACTTCCCTCTCCCCAGCCACCTGCTCCAGCTCTTCAGAGGGGATACCAAGGCGTTCCCAGACCTCCTCATGGATCGTCACCTTATCGTGGTGGGGGGGTTTGCGTGCCCCAGTGATCCCAGGAGCTATGTTGTCCGGGGGCAATTTGCCTCTGATAGGGTCTCCCAAGACAAACTGGTCCTGGGTGAAGGGCCAGACTAAGAACGATCCAACAGACTCTCATGATAAATTGTATATCAAGGATTCAGTGTACCCCGCCCGGTATGGGGTTACCGGGGCCCCACCCTGGAGCCAGGCCTGGGGGAGGGGCTCGAAGGCTAGCGTCTGGTGGCCGGGTTTCCACCCATGGGACCCGGCCGGGCTCAGCCCGAAGGAGTTACATGGGTCCGCCCTCCAGTGGGTCCACCACCTGCAGGAGGGATCATGGGGGTCCGGTGCTATGTGGATTAGGTGGCGGTCAAAGGCGGAGACCTTGGCGGACTGATCCCAAGCTTTCTAAACTGGCTTTTGGTATAATTATATTTATTGTAAATAATAATAAAGGTGTATAAATAATAAATGTATACTCGTATGTGTATTAAAAGAACATGAATACATGCCATAAACATTACGCTGGCCATGGTTTGATTCAACACTCGGTTGTGTTGTGCTAGGAATGCAGGCGTCAGGATGTTTTGTCTGTAGGCGTCTCCACCTACTTGTTGTATTGTTACAAAATGCAAGATGTTGAATACAGTGCATACAACCGAGGGCACAAACTAACTGGTGACGTCCCACCGGGAGGTTCGAACTCACAACCTCCCGCTTCAGAGTCCCGCACTCTACCTGTGTCGCCAATAGGGTCAACCCATTTAACATTTTTCCCTCAAGAAGGTCATAGTGATCCCAAACAGCTGACCTGGAACGCTTTCTACCCCCATCCATTTCCAAATAATGTAAATCCAAAAGCAGCTCAGTACAAGACAGAGAGGCAAGACTTCACAACCAAACTGCACTTCAGAGGAGCTTTGAAATGTTTCAGGCATGTGGGCTGATGAACCAGCAGCCAGTCAGGCAAGGACACGAGAAATTAGTATTTTACATATAAAGTATTTATATAATACATAAATTGTGCAAAGAATAGGCAATTTAATATTGTGTAATGGCAGCATTTTATTCATTTGAGAAACGGGATAACACAATCACTGCATAAAACAACGGTGAAGTTTGAAAACTTCACCGTTCACTTCACTCCAGCATTTGGAAGTGGTGGCGCTCCATTTTATACTGAGCCCATTGTGGGCTATATTAATCATATATTCCATAACCTACATATGTTGAAGCATGTGGAAATGTTTGGTAATTACATATGTAAAGCAACTTCACACCTCTGAAAGGACAAAGACTCTCAACCGCCAAGCGAAGAACAAAGACGTTCCCAGACACTGCGGTGGAGACCGGAGGAGCTACCCTCACCCCCCTAGGGCGAAGAGAGGAAGTACCAAGACAATGGGGGGATTAAGATAATGAGGGATGTCAGCCTTTGTTATGCATGTCTTTTGTTATGTGCAAGTATAAAGTCAGTGAGCCGGAGATATTCGGCCTCTTTTTCCTTCTGCTACCTCTGCACTAGATGAGACTTGTTAGGAGAGCTGATAAATAAACTTTGGTTTATATATCAAATCGCCTCATCATTTCAAGCTCTTCTACACTGGTGACCCCTGATGCGAGTATGGACCTGAGGCGTTCCCCCGCAATCGACTCATCCGTGGCGACCCAGGCAGACGCCAGCGCCCACGCAGACAGGGGAACAGATGGACGTCTTTCCCCCCCAGCAGAAGGGATTGAGAGGGCTCAACCGAGCACCAGCACCGCTGTGAGAGCCGAAGCAAGGCACTCTCACCCTGCGGACACAGCAGTGATGGTATACACGAATGCCGTCGCTGTCAAGCTGCCAGACTTCTGGCAAGAAGACCCCGCCTCGTGGTTTCAGCAAGCTGAAGCCCAGTTTACACTGGCGGGCATCACGGCTGACGATACCAAATTCTATCATATCGTCTCCAAACTCAACGCCGCCACTTCGAGGTGTGTGCGGAGCATGATCCGGCGGCCGCCTGCCCAAGACAAATATGAAACGCTGAAAGCAACCATCATGGCAAATTACGTCCCCTCAGCTGAAGAGAGAGCCGAGAAGATCCTGGCGGTCTATGGCCACAGAGGGTGCAAACCTAAAGCCCTCATGGAGGATTTGCTACAGCTTAAAGAAGAAGACAATGACAACTTCCTCTTCCAATTCATATTCCTCAGCACGCTGCCGCCACATATGAGAGGGACACTCGCCAACATGAGATGCAGCACCCAGCAAGACTTCCGCGTGCTCGCCAACGAAGCTCAACGGCTCGTCAACGCCTGCAGGGAGCAGACACCCACATCAGCATCCGCAGACCTCAACGCTGATGCCCAGAACCACGAAGAACCACAGCCCACTGAGCAGATTCAGCCCGCGGTGACAGCGACACGGCCAAAACGTAACAGACGGAGCAACGTCTGTTATTATCACCACCGCTTCGCCGAGAAGGCCCACAAATGCGTTCCCCCCTGCAAATTTACGATTTCGGGAAAACGCCAAAGCCGAGAGCCGTTAACGGCAGCGGTTCTCAGCCAGAAGAGTAAGCTGTTATATGTGACGGATGGACACACCGGCAAGCAGTTCCTCATTGACACAGGAGCTCAGCTGAGTTTCGTCATGCCCTCCCAACCAGATCGAGCCATGGGCAACCGGGGCAACGGAGCGGTGGCAGCCAATGGCTCCAACATCGACACTTTCGGCGAAAGAGCCTGCACCTCCACATCCACGGCCGCAACTACAGATGGACATTTGTTATAGCGGCGGTGAGCTTTATCTTGTTAGGCGCAGATTTTTTGTGTGCACATGGGTTATTAGTGGATCTAGCGAATAGACGCTTGGTTAATGCACTGTCTTTTGCTTCTATTCCCTGCTCAGCCCGAGTTTCTCCACCACCTGTGCAGGCTAGCGTCACCACGGCAGGAGGTAAGTTTGAGCAACTCCTCACCCATTTTCCAGCACTCACAATTCCCAAATTCTCAGCTACAGTGGCTAAACATGGGGTTGAACACTTTATTCCCACAACGGGCCCACCCGTATTTGCCAAAGCTCGCCGCTTAGACGCGGCCAAACTCAACATAGCTCGGGACGAGTTTACTACCCTTGAAAAATTAGGCATTGTTAGACGCTCGAAGAGCCCTTGGGCCTCACCACTTCACATGGTTCCGAAATCCGACGGTTCTTGGAGACCGTGTGGAGATTACCGCAGATTAAACAATGCGACAGCGCATGACCGCTACCCAATTCCTCACATTCAGGATTTTTCACCACATCTAGCGGGTGCGCGCATTTTTTCAAAAATAGACCTGGTCCCCGGTTATCATCAAGTCCCAGTTCGAGCAGAGGACATTCCTAAAACAGCTGTAATAACCCCTTTCGGCCTTTTTGAATTTCTGCGAATGCCTTTCGGCCTCAAAGGCGCTGCTCAAACTTTTCAGCGGATGATGGACGCGGTCTTACGCGACCTTCCTTTTGTTTTCGTCTACCTCGACGACATGCTGGTAGCCAGCTCGTCTGAGGAAGAACACGAGCAGCACCTCACTACGGTTTTTCAGAGACTAGAAGAGCACGGGTTAATAATCAATCCAGCAAAATGCAAATTCGGCGTGTCACAAATTGATTTTTTAGGACACAAAGTCTCTCCGAAAGGGGCAGTCCCACTTCCAGACAAAGTTCACGCGATAAAAAGTTTCCCACGGCCACAAACGGTCAAATCGCTGCAAGAATTTTTAGGAATGGTTAATTTTTACAACCGTTTCCTCCCCCATGCAGCTCAGCTCATGCAGCCCCTATATGACGCGCTCAGAAAAAAGAAAGCTTCCAATGCGGTCGAATGGACCCCGGAGCGCGAACGCGCCTTCTCGGAAGTAAAGAGCGCTCTAGCTAACGCCACATTGTTAGTTCACCCCGATCCCTCGGCCCGCATTGCGCTAACCACAGACGCTTCGGACCTGGCTATAGGGGCAGTTGTAGAACAACATGTCAGCGGGATCTGGCAACCTTTAGCATTCTTCAGCAAATCGCTAAACCAAACTGAGCGTAAGTACAGCACTTTTGACAGGGAGCTGCTAGCGCTTCATTTATCCATCCGCCACTTCCAGTTCTGGTTAGAAGGGCGGAGTTTCACGGCTTTTGTAGACCATAAACCGCTCACCTTTGCTATGGCTAAAATTTCAGAACCATGGTCAGGCAGGCAACAAAGACATCTGGCTGCGATTTCAGAGTTCACCACAGACATTCGACATGTGGCAGGCAAACTTAACGTGGTAGCAGACTGCCTCTCTCGCGCTGTGACATCACCAGAGCGAGAGGAGACAGATTATACTGCCTCAGCCGCAGAACTTTTCACTAACGCGGACACATACGCAGCACCTATCCATGCAGGGATAGATTATGCAGCCATGGCAGAGGAACAAAGCAGTGACGCGGACGTGCGCGCACTCCTGTCTGGACCAACAGGGTTAAGGCTGGAGGGAAAGGGTTTACGCGACGGCGTGCCCCCCCTAATATGCGATATTTCAACCGGCCGACCTCACCCGTTAGTCCCAGCCACATGGCGCCGCCGTATTTTTGACTCAATTCACTCCCTCGCGCACCCAGGTGTGCGCGCCTCGGTTAAAATGGTCGCCAAAAAGTTTGTGTGGCCAGGCCTGCGCAAAAACGTAAAAGAATGGGCAAAAACTTGCATTTCTTGTCAGCGCGCCAAAATACACAAACACACAAAAGCCCCTCTGGAGCCTTTTCCAATCCCTGCTAGAAGGTTCGACCACGTTCATGTCGACCTCGTGGGGCCACTACCTTCCTCCCAAGGTTTCACACACCTGTTAACAATGATAGACCGCACCACGCGCTGGCCAGAAGCAGTCCCTCTGGCGTCAACTACAGCGGAGGAAGTCGCTCACGTTTTTTTGACAAACTGGGTGGCACGTTTCGGCGTCCCATCGGACATCACGTCTGATAGGGGGCCTCAATTTGTCTCAGAGCTTTGGTCAGCCATGTCCAGCAGCTTAGGGGCAACAATTCACCGCACCACCGCTTATCACCCTCAGGCTAATGGGTTATGCGAGCGTTTTCACAGATCTTTAAAGGCCGCCCTCAGAGCCTCACTAACGGATACAAATTGGGTAAATAAACTTCCCTGGGTTTTATTGGGGTTGCATGCTGTGCCTAAAGAGGATCTAGACGCCTCTCCGGCAGAATTAGTTTTTGCACAACCTCTTAGGCTCCCAGGTGAATTTTTACCAGAGAATCCAGAGCCAGGGCATCTTCCAGTCCCAAGGTTTTTAGGCAGCAACGGACCAGACTCTTTCCCCTGTCCAGCTCATCACTCCTTCCCACGGGTTTTTGTCCCTCAAGCTCTAAAGAACGCTGAATTTGTTTTTGTCAGACATGAAGCTTTAAAACCAACTTTCCGCCCAGCATACGATGGGCCATTCAGAGTGCTGGAACATGGTGATAAACACTTTGTGCTTGATTTTGGGGATAGAAAAGAAACAGTCAGCATTGACAGACTTAAACCTGCCTTCTTGTTGAAAGACGAGCCTGCACAATTGGCGAGAGCACCTCGGCGGGGTAGACCCCCCAAGAGAAAAGACTCAGCCCCCCTGCAGGGAACAATTAACCACTCTCCTTCCCACGCTGCAGATTCCTCACAAGAAGGTCCCAGCAGGACGCCTAAACGAACCCACAGCAGTTTTGGGAGAAGATTAAAACCCTGACAGCACAGGGACTGATGCAAACTACTCCACAATTGTTCACTAATTGTGCTGCAACAGTTTAGGACTGACTTATGATTTTACTATGCTGTTATGATTACCACTGAACTCTCTTAGGGGCATGGCTGCTGGAAAGTTTCTTCTGTGGCAAGAGATGTAACACTTAGTATGTCATAGTAATTATCTTAGACTGTGAATTTTTCTATTGTCCTTTCTTAGTCGTTTGGGGGGGGGGCTGTGGGCTATATTAATCATATATTCCATAACCCACATATGTTGAAGCATGTGGAAATGTTTGGTAATTACATATGTAAAGCAACTTCACACCTCTGAAAGGACAAAGACTCTCAACCGCCAAGCGAAGAGCAAAGACGTTTCCAGACACTGTGGTGGAGACCGGAGTTGCTCCCCTCACCCCCCTAGGGCGAAGAGAGGAAGTACCAAGACAATGGGGGGATTAAGATAATGAGGGATGTCAGCCTTTGTTATGCATGTCTTTTGTTATGTGCAAGTATAAAGTCAGTGAGCCGGAGATATTCGGCCTCTTTTTCCTTCTGCTACCTCTGCACTAGATGAGACTTGTTAGGAGAACTGATAAATAAACTTTGGTTTATATATCAAATCGCCTCATCATTTCAAGCTCTTCTACACCCATTACTGTATGTTATTGTTGTTACAAGAGCGCTGAGTGTCTGCTGATCTGTATATACTTTTATTTACTTGTTTATCTTTTTTTTTCTCTACTCGTTCTGGTTTTGCTCTTGATATGAACCCTGAGTTTGAAATAAACGTTTGAAAACAGTTTCTGATACAGACCTCGGAACAATTATTTTTATTTATTTATTTCGGATAGATTAAAAGTAAAGATTAAAAAGAAACAGAATAATATAACAAAGGGGAAAAAATCCAACAAGGTCAAATTAAACAATAACTCCTCTGATTATACAGTTCAACATAAGTTATCTGAAATGGGTCATGGCTGAAGCCGCAGCTTATATTGCGATTCAATTGCTTATATTGATTCAATTCAGAAGTTCCGCCTAGGTTTCGGTATGCACTAAAACACTGTTTTGACTTTGCCATCACTAGTTTTCATATAATAGGCATTTTAATTTTGTGTAATGGAGGTCAGACATCATAGATAAAACTAGACACTTTAAATAACTGATTAAACTCATCACCTATACTAACACTAACACTTCCGGTGTCGCAAAATAATAAACCAAAATAATAACTTAATATTTTTGTTTTGACTATAAAACAATAAGAGCAAAACAGGTATGTCCCAAAATTTGATAATATATATTTTTTCTACCTAAGTTTAGAAAAGGACAAAACAAAAATGAGACCAAAAATTTGTTTTTTTCTGATTTTATTTTGAAGTGGAATTACAAATGAAGGAACCATACACGGATTTGTATTCACTTGCTGAAACAAAAACGACTGTGACGTTTCAAAACAACTGGGGGCGGAATAGAACGCGGATATGGAACAGTCACGTGACACCGTCCTTCTGATACAGACCTCGGAACAGCGTTTCGAATCACAAGTTCCACCTAGGTTACGGAACGTTCCAAAACACTGTTTCGATTTTGCCATCACTAATAAACTGTACTTTCACTGTAACATTATGTCATCTAGCTCTGATGGACTCAATAAAAATGAGATGGAGTGGATGGTATCCAGGTCAGCGAGGCAGGAAAGAGCAGTTAGGGAGGCAGAAAGAATAGCAAGGCCACATGCTCTGCTAGCTGGTTGCAGATCATCTCCTCCTCCAAGGCCCCGAACCTCCACTCACCCGCCAGCTGCCGAAGGTCCGCCACGAACTGCTGAACCGACTCTCTGGGCTGCTGGTGCTGCTGTCTGAACTGGATGTTCCGCATTATGGTGTTCTCAGGGGCGCAAAAGTAGCCCGCCATGAGCCTCACAACGTCTCCAAATGTTTCAGGTTCAGGTTACTTTATTTGTACCCGTAGGTAGATTTGTTTTGCAGTCTGGTGACATCCATATTTACAAGCCACAATTACATTCAACATAAACACAAACACAGGCACACATGAAGCTGACTATAAACATGATAAAAATACTCAAGGCTCCATCAATCAGGATATAAAGACAAAGAGATGAGAGAAAAACCAGAGATAAGAGAGAAGGGTCATTTTAAAAAGTTAAAGACTAGTCAAAGAGGTTAAAGACTCAAAGGTCTAAAGCCCAATAAAAGATTTAGAACCCAAATAAAATCCTACAAAAACAAGTAAATATAAAATGGAGTTAATAAATAGGTACCTAAATTATGTGCAATATATTGTTACAGCTTGTTCAACTCTTTGACAGCAGCAGGAACAAAGCTGTTTTTGTAGCGCTGGGTTTTGCTTTTTGGGACAGCAAACCTCCGTCTTGAGGGAAGAAGCTGAAAGTTGCAGTGCAAAGGGTGGGAGTCATCATTTAAAATGGAGGTAGCCATCTTCTGTACTTGTCTGGTGTACAAGGATGTCAGGCTCAGCTGAGACTCACCAAGCAAACGACTGGACCATCTAACTACCTGATCCAAGGATTTCCTCTGTTTCAGTTTTATCTGACCAAACCATGACACTAAAGAAAAGGATAAAACAGATTCAATAAAAGCCCGATAAAACATTGTCATTATGGTTCGGTCAATTTGGAAGCGTGCAAGTTTCCTCAAGCAATGCAAATGTTGCTGACCCTTTTTGCACACCCTTTCACGGTTCTCTTCAAATGTTTCACCTCCTCCTAGCGTGCTCAGGATCCTCTGGTCCTCCATACCAAGGTTGTGGACCAGAATAGCCCTCGCACGAAGTTTGTCTAGATCGCCGAGGTCCAGCGCTGCAAGATATTTCTCGAAGGCCGCGTACCGCCTGGCCCAAGGGACCAGTGGCTCACCCGGAGCCTCCAAAAATGGACGAAATGTGGTAGCAGCCCTCTCCATTTCCGTGTATCCTTGTTGCCAAATGTTGTGTCTCTAATTAATAAGGAGTCTAGGTGACATTTTATAGTTCTATTGAGAACACAAGCCAGGAACACAGGAGTCACTGCCGCTAGTCTGAGAGCCACAGCGAAGAGACGAGATGGCTCCCACTGTGGCCTCTTACACCCCAGGTGACACCACCCCCCAAAGGCGGGGCGTCACCCTCTATATTACAGGGCACCGCCATCCTGTATATATATATATATATATATATATATATATATATAATATACTATCCAACAGACACACTGTCTGTGATGATTCAGTTTGAGGAAACACTCCCTAAATCAGTTCAAATAGGATACCTGTATTATAGTGTCAGAGAATATGTCCCAAAACCACTCAGGTGCTACAAATGTCAAAAGGATGGGTCACACTGCTCAGCAATGTAAGGGAAAATTAAAATGTGCTAGATGTGGAGGGGAGCATGAATATGGTAAATGTGAGAAGGATGCCAAAGTAAAGTGTTGCAACTGCGGGGGTGAGCACAGTGCTGCATATGGAGGATGTGTTGTGCAGAGGGAAGCTAGAGAAGTCCAGGAAATTAGAATAAGTAAGAAAACTCATATGCGGAAGCTCTAAAGAAAGTTAGAGAGGCAGGAATGGTCAGAAACACAACAGGCCTTCCTCAAAGAAGTTCAGTTCAAAGGGAAGTACATCCATCGAGAAATCCCACACAAACACAAGATCATGCCACTGCAAGGAATTTTTGCATTCACAAATGCAAAATAGATGATAACACTGATAGTTAAAAGGACAAACTTTGAAGCTTTTATCTGCCACACCATTAATGTTGCAGTGCAGCTTAAGAAGAAAAGTGATGGAATCAAAACCACTGTGGAAGCAGTAGGAAGAGTCCTAGATATGAAAGGTGTCAAAGCCGACCAAATTCATGTTATATTGACAGCTGAAACTGGGGAGAATGCACATGGTGAAACTTAAGATCTTAATTATGGTACTGTGGAAATGTGAAAATGGCGAGGCAGAGTTTATCTCTCTCGTCAGTTTTATTCACATCTTCCAACATCACGAAGCAGAATAAAAGAGAACGACAAAGGGAACTCTCGTCCTTAAATACCAGGACTCTTACAGTTAAAAGGTCACATGTCTCACAAAACCGTTGCATTATAAAGACAGCAACAATGCATCCTCTCTGCATGATATCACACCACTATCTACAATGCATCCCTTCATTAATCCTTTAATTATATCCCACAGTCTCAAGCTTTGCATACCAAAGCTAACTCTCCTGCAGCTTCCTGTAATAACCACAGAAGCTCTGCCCTTGCTCTGGTCTAAAATGTGAGTCCAAAAGCAGGTCACGAATGTGTGTCCCCATACAAAGCCCCCCCAGCATTTTAGAACAAACAAGGAAAAAACAACATGCATGCCGTGATAGTATCAATACACATTAGTCCACATGCTGTCTGGGCTTCCGTCTCCTGCCATATCTGCTGTAGCTGGGGTTGGACGTCTCCGCGGCGCTGTCACGCTGGGGGTTTGCCGTCTGGGGGTGGAAACCTTTTGTCAGCACCTGTGGGGGTTCTGGGGAAACATTACTCTGTGAAGCCCTCCGCGGGGGTCTGCCTCGTCGCGGGGCCCTCGCCAACAGCACTTGCTCATCTGCCACCACAAAAGCGGGTTTGAGTCTGTTTATGCCAACTTTCTCTTCCCTACCCCCCAAATCTAGCAAAAACTGCTTGTCCCCTGTTTCCAGCACTCTGAAGGGTCCGTCATAAGGCGGTCGCAGTGGGGTTCAGTGCACATCGTGTCTGACAAAAACAAACTCTGCGTTCTTCAAAGTTTTAGGCACAAAAACGCGCGGAAAACTGTGGTGCGCGGGGCTGGGCAGCGTGTTTGATTCTATGTCACTCCGCAACAGCTGAGACGGGGAGGTGTCTGGCGCAGGGTTATCTGGGAGAAACTCCCCAGGGAGCCGGAGTGGCTGCGCAAACATGAGCTCTGCTGGGGAGGCTTCTAAGTCCTCTTTAGGCGCAGAAGCAACCCCAACAACACCCACGGTAACTTGTCTACCCAATTTGCACCCATCAGTGACGCCCTGAGAGCTGCTTTCAATGACCTATGAAAACGTTCGCATAACCCGTTAGCCTGCGGATCGTACGCGGTTGTGCGGTGAATTGTGACACCCAGGCTGTGGGCCATTGTCGACCAAAGCTCGGAAACAAATTGAGGGCCTCTGTCGGACGTAACATCCGATGGAACGCCGAAGCGTGCCACCCAAGCTGTTAAAAACGCGCGCGCAACCTCCTCGGCCGTGGTTGATGCCAGCGGGACCACTTAAGGCCAGCGCGTGGTGCGGTCCATCATTGTGAGAAGGTGTGTGCACCCTTGTGACAGCGGGAGGGGGCCCACGAGGTCCACATGAACGTGGTCGAACCTCTTGGCCGGAATGTGAAACGGCTCCAAAGGAGCTCTCGTGTGCCTGTGTACTTTGGCTCGTTGACACGTCGTGCAGGCTGCTGCCCACACTTTCACTTGCTTGCGGAGGCTCGGCCACACAAATTTTTCTCGTACCATTTTGACCGACGTGCGCACTCCTGGGTGCGCCAAAGAATGAATCGAGTCAAAAACGTGGCGGCGCCACGCAGCTGGTACTACTGGCCGCGGCCGACCCATGGAGACATCGCAGATTAGGGGGGGCATACCGTCTTGCAACACCCTGTTCTCCAGCCTTAACCCTGTTGGTCCAGACTGGAGCGCGCGCACATCCGCGTCACTACCCTGCTCCGCGTCCATGGCTGCGTAATCTATTCCCACGCTGACTGGGGCCGCTACGGCGCGAGAGGCAATCTGCCACTACATTGAGTTTGCCCGCCACATGCTGGATATCAGTGGTAAACTCTGATATCGCGGCCAGCTGTCTCTGCTGCCAGCCTGACCACGGTTCAGAAACCTTGGCCATCGTGAATGTGAGCGGTTTGTGGTCAACGAACGTGGTGAAAGAGCGTCCCTCCAGCCAGAACTGAAAGTGGCGAATGGCCAAATGGAGAGTGAGCAGCTCCCTGTCGAACGCGCTGTATTTACATTCGCTATCGCGCAAGGTTCTGCTGAAAAAAGCGAGGGGCTGCCAAACCCCGGCTACATGTTGCTCCACGACCGCCCCTATGGCCACCTCTGAAGGGTCAGTGGTGAGTGCTATGTGGGCAGTTGGGTCTGGGTGTGCCAACAATGCAGCCCGTGCCAAAGCTGCTTTCATCTCCGAGAACGCTTGGTCCCGCTCCGGGGACCATTCGACCTTATCTGCGGGTTTCTTTTTTTTGAGCGCGGCATACAGCAGCTGCATGAGTTGCGCTGCGCGGGGGAGAAAACGGTTATAAAAATTCACCATTCCCAAAAACTCCTGGAACACCCTGACCGTCTGTGGCCGGGGTAAATCTGCCACCGCGCGCACTTTATCAGGAAGCGGAACTGCTCCTTCGGGGGAGGCGCGGTGTCCTAAAAAATCGATCTGCGCCACCCCGAACTGACACTTCGCTGGGTTGATTATTAACACGTGATCTCCCAACCTTCGGAAAACTGTGGCCAGGTGTTTTTCGTGTTCGTCTTCGGACGCGCTGGCTACTAAAATATCATCCAAGTGGACGAACACGAAAGGGAGATTGCGAAGCACCGCGTCCATCATGCGTTGGAACGTCTGAGCCGCCCCTTTAAGTCCGAATGGCATGCGTAAAAACTCGAAGAGGCCAAACGGAGTTATTACCGCTGTTTTGGGTATGTCCTCAGCGCGCACTGGGACTTGATGGTAACCACGGACCAAGTCTATTTTAGAAAAAATGCGTGCCCCTGCCAAATGAACGGAAAAATCTTGGATATGCGGGATTGGGTAGCGGTCATGAGCTGTAGCGTTGTTTAACCTGCGGAAATCCCCGCAAGGTCGCCATGATCCATCGGCTTTCGGGACCATGTGCAGCGGAGAAGCCCACGGACTGTTTGAACGTCTGATAATGCCCAACCTCTGCAGGTTGGCAAATTCCTCACGCGCTATGGCTAGTTTAGCTGCGTCCAAGCGCCGAGCTTTTGCAAAAACGGGCGGTCCGGTAGTGGTAATAAAATGCTCCACCCCGTGCTTAGCGACTGTTGCCGAAAAAGTGGGGACCGTGAGTGCTGGGAACTGAGTGAGCAGTGTGTGGAACTTACCGCTTACAGCTGTGACGCTGGCTCGTGCTGTAGGCGGGGCCACTCGCGCTGTGCAGGGGATAGAATCAAAAGAAAGTGCATTAACCAAGCGCCTCTTAGCGAGATCAACCAACAAACCATGTGAGCACAGAAAATCAGCCCCCAACATATTGAAATTTACTGCTGCTACAACAAAAGTCCACTCAAATGTACAACCGTGTAGAGACAGAAGCAGAGTCTTCTCACCGAAGGTCTTAATCTCCGAGCCATTCACTGCTGACACCCGGGGACCTCCGGAACCAGCTAGTCTGTCTGCGTAGGAAGGCGTGATGAAACTCAACTGGGAGCCTGTGTCGACGAGGAACTGCCTCCCCGGGCGTGCGTCCGACAAGTAGAGCAGCTTGTTCTCCTCCCCGAGGGCCGCGGCTGCTACCGACCCCCAGTCTTGGCATTTCCCGAACGCCCGAACTGGCACGGTGGTACACATTTGCGTGCCCTCTCTGCGAAGCGGCGATGGTAGAAACAAAGGACGTCCGATCCGCGTTCCCTGGCCCCTGCCGCCGCCGTCGTCGGTGCGTCTGGTACCGCTGCCTCTGGCCTCCTGTCGTCTCCGGTCGCCGCGCTGAGTTCTGCTGCCGCGTCTGCGGCTGCGCGCCGCTTGGTGGCGTTGACAATCCGCTGCACTTCTCGACCCAGCGCGTGGTAGTCCTGTTGGGCCAACAGTGGCGAACTGGCCAGGGTCACTCTCGCTGCTGACGGTATAGTCCTGAGGAAGAGGTGGGTGAAAATGAAGTGATCGTCGTCAGAGTCTTTCAACCTCATAAATATGTGTTAAAATTTTGTAATCATTATTAAGTAAAGTAATTGGTCTGAGATTATCAATCAATTTTGGGTCCTTGCCAGGTTTGGGAATTAGTGTGATGACTCCTTGTTTCATAGTATTTGATAAAACTGATGTGACACGGATTTCCTTTAACATATTAAAAAATAAGTCTTTTAGGTTAATCCAGAAGTGCCTGTAAAAATTGGCTGTCAAACCGTCTGAGCCAGGTGATTTGTCTAGAGCTAAGGATTTTAAAGCTTTCTCAACTTCCTCCATTTGGATCTCTGCGTCACATGATTTTCTAAAATATTCATCAATTTTCGGTATCCGTCCTGAAATGGATTCAAAGAAACCCTCTGCATTAGTGTGTGAGTAAGAGGAGGAGTATAATTCACTGTAAAATTTAAATATTTCTTTAGAGATCCTCACAGAATCAGTACATTCTTTACCATCAATTATAAGAGACTTAATGGCATTTCGTTCTTGTCTTCTTTTCTCAAGCCTACAGAAGTATGTTGAGCTTCTCTCTCCCTCCTCTATCCATTTCGCTCTTGACCTAATATATGCTCCTTTGGCTTTATTAATATAGATGTTATCTAGGGAAGAGTGCAATAAAATCAGTTTTTGTTTGTCCTCTTCACATAAGGAGTGTTTGTTGCATATTAAATGGATCTCTTTTACAATATCCATTTCTTTTTGTTTATTGGCTCGGCTTATGACTTTGCTGTATGAAATGGAAATCTGACGGATTTTAAATTTAAGAAATTCCCATTTCTCCCTGTAAGTTGACAATAATGTATCTTTAGTTATACTGTCGATTGTCCTTTTAACATCCTGACAGAAAGGGTCATGTTTTAGAAGATTTGAATTAAATTTCCAGTAGCCTTTATTTCTTCTGATTGCACTAGTGGGAGTTATGGTTAACTTGATCATACAATGATCTGTAAGCGGAGCTGCAGAAACTGAGGTATTTATGTCTATATTAGGTTGGAATTCAGAAATAAGCCAGTAGTCTAATCGCGATTTAATGGTGCCATCAGGTTTAAACCAAGTAAAGGTTTGAGTATCTGGATTTAACGCACGCCATATGTCACTAAGCTGAAACGTGTTACAGAAGTCTAGTAAAGTGGTATTATACTGATGATTAGGAAATCTTGAAGGTTGCCGATCAAGCCATTCATCCATAACCATATTGTAGTCGCCACCCAACACAAAAACAGGATTGATATATATTTGGGATAATTCCTTCAATATGTTAGTCACGTCTGTAATTAATTGTTTGTTCTGACTGCGGTTAATAAATCCATAAATGTTAACAAGAATCAAGAATTGTTTGTGTATTTCAAAAACGCAAATAATCCAGTGTCCTGTGTCATCTCTTTTGGTTGCAACTACTTTCCCAGGAAAGTTATTTAGGAGTATAGCGACCCCTGCTGATCTATTTGTGCCATGACTATAGTATATTTTTTCTCCCCATTGGTTTGTCCACATTTTTTCATCTGTATTGTTGCTGTGAGTCTCCTGAATAAGATAACAATGTGCTTTTTCATTTTTAAGGAATAGAAATGTAGCCTTTCTTTTTATAGAGTCTCGTAAACCCCTAGCATTAAGTGATGCAAAAGAAAAGGTTGTAATAAAAGACATAAAGGATGAAATAGAATAAGGAAAAAATTAAAATAATAATAAAATAAAAATAACAAGTAGATAAACGGCTTAGGTTGTTACTTTGGACCAAGTACACTTGAAGAAAGCCCCTGATTAAATTGCTAAATATATGTTTTAACTCATAACTTTTTTCCCCTTTTTTTTCCTTCCCTTTTTTCTTTTTCTTCCTCTTTTTTCCTTCTCCTTCTTTTCCTTTTTTCCCTTTTCTTTCCCCTTTCCCTTCCTCCTTTTCCCCCAAGCTGCACGCTTGTTATGACAGAATCCAAAAACCTAATCTATAAAATTATCGAAAGTATGTAATGCAAATTATCAAAATGGCATTGAAAAGGAGCTGCCTTATAAATCTACCCTTCAAAAAAAAAGATTCAGGAACCTGAATAAAAGTAGCATGTAAACATTTCCAAATGACAGCTGCCAGGAACACAGCGTACTTCAAAAGGGGACTATGAAATGACTCCATATAAAGTAAACATTGAAGTAGCTTAGCAACATGTACAGAACATAAGAGTCAAAGTGCTTGTTCAGCCATAGTTGTGAACCAGACCCTTAGACACTGACTCTTCTACCATCGATGTATCCCACATGGCCTTTGTACCAGACGTTTTTCCCAGCTGCACGGGCTTGCTCCATCTGTGGCCATGCTGCTGCGCGGGCATCCCTGTCGGCTTTACAGAAATCTTGCTTGAATCGGATCCCGGCTATTCTGCAGAATTTGGAGTTTTTGGTCAGCCTCCAAATTTCTTCACAGTGGTATCTCATGACAAACTGAAGAATAACCTGGCGGTTTCTCCCATTTTCACGTTTTCCCAGGCGGTGGACATTATCAACAATAGTGCCCATGGTCGTTGCCCACTGCGGTGCAATTTCTGACAGAATGTGGATTACCTCTTCACGGATCATTTCGTTATCCTTTTCTTTGATCCCGTGTATTTTAAGGTTCCAGCGCCTCTTGTACCTCTCCAGCTCAGTAATCCTTTCCTTTAGCTCTTCGTTTTCTTGTATAAGCTTGGGGATGTCTCTCTCAAAGCTCTGTAGTTTGGTCTGGCAATTTTTGATGTCAGCAGTATTAATTTCAACAAGACGGGTGATGCTGGCTACCATTGTGGCGGTCTCCCTTAACTGCGCTCCAAAATCATCAACTTTGGTGGTTAGTTTTGTGATAGCATCTACCAAGTTGTCGTAAGATTGCTCTTGGGCGGTTTTCATCTTGGAAAGTGGCGGAGCCGAGGACTTAGTTGGAGTGACGGGAGAACTTTTTCTCTTACCAGGACCGCTACTAACAGAGGTTTCCATCAGGGTGTAGTCGTGGTCAGTAGTAGTTGTTGTTAGCTTAGCGTTTGTTTTCCCGCCGGACATATTAGTCGGATTTGAATAGTTTCCTGTGACAGAAACTTGCGTTCAAAATCACCAATTGAACTTACTTGCTTTGAAGCTGTCAGCTCTGAAAATGTTTTCAGTCTGAATATGAGTTATTGTCCAAGTTTCGGGGCTGGAGAATGCGGGTTTAGAAGAGCGAACTGGTCCGGATCGCCATCTTCCGGAAGTCATTTTTCATTCGTATGGTGTTTAGTGATCTCACTGCAAAAGACGAGCGAATATCGCCCATAGATATAAAAGGCTAGATTGGCAGCGCTGGCCAGTCCGTGGTCGCGGGAGCGTGACGCGCGTCCGCCATCTTGGTACAGAATATCTGTAGCACATCCCTGTGGTCCAGTGCAGACACCTGCTTGGGTCATTCTCCTTTGTTAAACGTTTGACAGGCTTCAGTGAACATGTTTACAACACAGCGCATAGTGGTTTACTTTCAGCATAATCTGCATAAATATTAGGTGTTTAAGAGCTTCATAATTATTAAAGCGTACCTGTGGTGGTCGTGAAGACGCATTTGACTTGAAAACATTATGAAAAAGTATTTCTTATTTTGGTAAATAATTTTTGCCAGCCATATACCACCAGACATATATTCAAATAGGACCTTGGCCATGGGCAGCCAATGAAAACTGTGGGCGCAGCCATGACACATGCGGATGTGACGTCACTTCGTTGATACTCAACAGTCAATGCCCGCCTGTATGAGAGACTAGGGTGCTGTTGTGAGTGTTTTTATTCTATTATGGCTGAATTGTCGGACTCTGAGGAAGAATTTGTCCAACATGGCTACAGGTTTGAGCCAGAAAGGTCTTCTGAGGGTGAAAGTGACAAAGTGGTCCTCACACACAACGCAATTTTGTCTGAAATTATTCGTCTGTGCCGTTTCCGCTCCGATCTTCTGACAAGGTGAGCTGGGTTTGGGTACACAAAAAAAGTGTTTCTTTGTTTTTTTTCGCTTATTATTCAGACATCCAAAGGCTTTACATTCCGCCATGTTGCGATATCCATATCGCATTGTATGTTTTTGTTTTTACAAGAGCACCGAGTGTCTGCTGCTCTGTATAATATCCCCGAAGCCGCTGCACATCCGGGTACTCAGATCGCAGTTTTATAATCATCGTCATTTACGAGCTCAGATCAGAAAAGACGGCTCGCTGAATTTAAACATTTATTTATTTATTTTCTACTCGTTTTAGTTCTGCATTTAATATGAACCCTGAGTTTGAAATAAACGTTTGAATTTGAATATCCCCGAAGCCGCTGCACATCCGGGTACTCGAGGCTCAGCCAATACTGATCCAGATCGCGGTGTCAACGAAATTACATCACAGGAAGCGTCCTGGAAGTCCCTGTAGCCGCTAGTATGGCTGTACCCATGTTTTGCTGACATAGCTGAACCAGCAGATCAGCAATGGATTTATATCAAATTGCTTTGAACGTGAATTTCAACTTAAACTTGAACTAGAACGTGAGACAGGGACTCAATATAATATCTTTTTTTTCACGACCACCACAGGTACGCTTTAAATTATGGCATTTTGAAGTGTCTCAATCAAGAACTGTCAAATGAGCTGAAAAAGAAGTTACCATACCCCCTGATTAATAATTAAGGCTAGTTCTTTCATTGTGGCCATTTATGCATAAATATATGGCCGAAATTGATTAATTCATACTTTGTCCTGGGCTGTATTTGTTATATTTGCCACCCCAGGCAACCAGCTTATTGCGCCCCCCCCCCCATTGTCAAAAATGTTTATCAAAGAAATATTTCAGCCTGTGCTATACAAATTGGCCTACATATGTAAATTTTGAAATAAATAAAGAATAAAAAATTACAAATCAATTATTCAAGTTTCTTCATTTAACTAGACAGACATTATACACTCCCCCGCCCCCATCTACCTGGATCTGTATAGCAGTTGTTTAAAATCAATTTGAAATTCTTATTGATTTTAGGCCCACATAACAAATTTATACAATACACCAATGTTCATTACAAATTTATTAAATTTATTGCATAGAATAATGCACTCAACATGAAAGCAGCAAGCTCATATTAATCAATTGCAAAGTGAGGTGAAGTGTTAATTGAATCAAAACCCAGTTTAAAGCAGTAGATGTAGGCTTTATTAATTTAACCCAGAGCCAGGTCAAGAATTCGGGCAATATAGAACATGTATATAGGCTTATATATTAATGCGGTAGACATGTACATTTATTTGCATACATACATGAAGGGCTAGGCCTATAGGCCCTATTGATTTAAAAGTACTAGTGCTGAAAAAATTGAAGCTGAAAAATTGATATAATATATACCTTGTAGCTGAACACAGACCTGTTGCTCACTCTTCTGAGAATGCCACAGATCAACTTTAAAGACCACTGTTATATAATTCTTCCTCTTGTAGTGGAAACTAAGGTGATATGCGTAACAACAATAGTAAGTTAACATACATAATAGATGTTTGTACACATATATGTGTGTAATTATTATGTAAAGATGGTTTGATAAACCTAAATCTGACATAATGTCTGGCCCAGGAAACACGCACGCAGGCTCAGGATAGATTTAACAGCTTTATTCAACAAGCAGGTGTGTATGGATGGATGTATGCGGTATGGGTATGTGCTGGGGTGAACACCGATGCGCAGGCAGCAGAGCAGCGCGCTGTTCAGCCGGACAACCCTATGGAGAAAGAGCAGAGGACAAGGGTAACGGGCACCACACCGAGACAGGGATTATCAGTGATAGTGTTGCTTACTTGCAGGGACAGGTGGTTGGCGTCGGCAGGTGATGAGCCCGGGAGACAGCGTCCTGCAGGGCCTGCGCGGATGGTGGAGATGATACGGCGATGACGGGGGAAATCCGCCGCCGGGAAGGTCCACCTGTGCACAGCGGTGAAAACTTGGGAGACAAGGTAAGGAGTTCTTACGTGTCGTAGAATCTTGCTGGTGATCTGAGATAGAATCACGAGCCTCGGAGGCACCGACGAGAACAGACGGCTCCAGACCGCAGCAGAGGGCCGAGTGGGCTAAATAGCCCGCTGCTGACGAGGCGCAGGTGTGCACGCAGCTGAAGCCGCTGATGAGCGGCGAGTCGTGACAAAATCTTTCATTAGGTCAAGTGTATACAGGAAAAAGAAAAACTATCCTCACGCTATTTGAGTAACTACCAAACTAGTTACAAGAACCCAAAGTTCATTGTTGATAATATTGGCTGCCAATAATGACCCAGTAACAAAGAACACAATGCAACACTGTATACTAATATTACATGAGAAATATTGCCATAAGTATCGATACTGAATTACAATATATATTACACTCATGGCAGTCATGCATGTACAGAAATCAGTGACCTCCCAAATGAAAATCAGAGTTTTTACCTTTATTTTTGACAACACGCCATTAAATTATTTAAAAACAAATACTCAACACTTACCTGATCGTTTAGACACCAGTTACACACTGTGTAAACAAACGAGAACCTTGGAAATGAAGACTTAATCAGAGTGTTGTGCGTTGAGCTGTGGATTTGTTGTGATTCCTGTACCAATATGGCAGCCCGAAATCACGCGCTCCAGTGACCTACTGCCAATCTAGGGTTCTATATCTATGATATCGCCCTTTTCACATTCCCCACAATGCAATGCGCAACCGGCAACATCCGGTAGTTTGTTTACACTGGCTCACATGCATACACAGAGACAGAGTTCAAGATACGTCGAAATAAAGCCACAAATCAGGGTTCCAGATGCGTAGTACCTTTCTGTAGTAATCGCCAGATTTTGCTCTCCCAAATTCGCCGAAGATCTGCGTTTTTTTCACCGCTGGGAAACCTATAGTATGATCTTATGCCCTGTTCCTTGTCTGTACCCTGGCGATTACTAAAGAAAGGTACTACGCATCTGGAACCCTGATTTGTGGCTTTATTTCGACGTGTATGCATGTGAGCCAGTGTAAACAAACTACCGTTTGTTGCCGGTTGCGCATTGCATTGTGGGGAATGTGAAAAGGGCGAATTGACAGCACTTCCCATGAAAGAACAGACACGAGGAGAGGACATATTTCAGACGTTTAAAAACTTTATCGAGAAAACTCAGCTCCCAGTGTACAAATTGGTGTCTATCACCACAGATGGAGCACCTGCAATGATTGGGCATGTGAATGGATTTATTGCCAAGTGCAGGCAGGACGATGCGAGTCAGCCTTTTCCTACATGAAGATCATTAAGTCCAAATACCGTTCCACCATGACTGATGAACATTTGGAAATGTGCTTGAGGCTTGCTGTCAGCAGCTACTGTCCGGACTATGCATCCCTGGCTAATTCAATTCAGTGCAAGTCATCAAAGTAAACTCAGGTAATTACAAAAAATGTTAATAGTTATTTATTATGTGTGTTGTGCAATATTGGCTTATTCAGTTATGCAAGGTACATCAACATACATTGTACATACAAAGAATCCTGAATACATTTGAAATGTATACATTTATATATAATACATTATATATAAATAATTATATGTTTTGCATTTTTGTAGTGGGTAGATCATTTTGACTTGGTTGTTTTATAAGTAGCTCGCATGCTGAAAAAGTGTGAGCACCCCTGGTATAGATAAAAAAAAGTTTGCTGTAGGAGTATTTATAGATTTAAAGAAAGCTTTTGACACCATTGATCATAGAATTTCACTGAGGAAATTGGAAAGGTATGGGATGAAAGGGGTCGGACTGAGCTGGGTGGAAAGTTATTTGAGTAACAGACAACAATTTGAACAAATAGGTGAGCACAAATCACCCTTCATGGACATCAATTGTGGTGTGCCCTGGGGGTCAGTTTTGGGACCCAAACTCTTTATCTTGTATATAAATGACATATTCCAAGTATCAAAAATTCTGAAATTTATTTTGTTTGCGGATGAGACAAATATCATTTGCACTGGTGAGAATTTTCAGCAGGTTTTAGAGGAGGTCACAACTGAAATGAAAAAGTTAACGCAGTGGTTCAACAAAAATAAATTATCTCTAAATCTGAAAAAAACAAAGATTATGTTGTTTGGAAATTATAAAATAAATCAGGAAATAATGATGGATGATACCAGAATTGAAATGGTACAGGAAAATAAGTTTCTGGGGTGATACTAGACAATAAAATCTGCTGGAGACCTCACATCAGTCACATCCAGACCAAGTTGGCAAAATGTATAGGGATACTTGTCATATGTGTGCCTCTACGCGGTGCACGGAGGGAAAAAACAACCCAGTCGCTGGACTGTGAGTTTGTGAGTTTATTTAGCAAAAACAGAAACAAGTGCAAAGTCAACAAATTATGAAATAATGATGGAACAACTTACAAAGAAGGCACACCAGAGCGAGATTGCGCTCTGGCAGAGACAAGGGAGAACAGTCCTTTCAACGATGATGAGACGGCGACAAAGAACATGGAAAACAGTCTACTTTAAATAGGGATCCATCCATCCATCTTCTACCACTTTTCCGGAGGTTTGGTTCGCAGAGGCAGCAGTTCAAGCAGAGAAGCCCAGACTTCCCTCTCCCCAGCCACCTGCTCCAGCTCTTCAGAGAGGATACCAAGGCGTTCCCAGACCAGCTTGGAGATATAGTCTCTCCACCCAGTCCTGGGTCTGCCCCGGGGTCTCCTCCCAGTGGGACGTGCCCGAAACACCTCAAGTGGGAGGCGTCCAGGAGGCATCCTAATCAGATGCCCATACCACCTCAACTGACTCCTTTCAATATGGGGAAGCAGCGGTTCTGCTCTGAGCCTCTCCCAGATGACTGAGCTCCTCACCCTATCTCTGAGGGAGAGTCCAGCAATCCTACGGAGAAAGCTTATTTCAGCTGCTTGTATCTGCGATCTCGTTCTTTCGGTCATTACCCAAAGCTTGTGATCATAGGTGAGAGTAGGAACGTAGATTGACTGGTAAATCGACAGCTTTGCCTTAGAACTCAGCTCTCTCTTCACCACAACAGACCGGTACAACGCCCACATCACTGCAGATGCTGCTCCGATCTGTCTGTCAATCTCTCGCTCCATTCTCCCCTCACTCGTGAATAAGACCCCAAGATACTTAAACTCCTCTACTTGGGGCAAGAGCCTACTTGGGGCAGGAGCCTGTCCCCAACCCAGACAGGACAATCCACCTTTTTCCAGCTGAGGACCATGGACTTAGACTTGGAGGTGTTGATTCTCATCCCAGCCGCTTCACACTCAGCGGCAAACCGTCCCAGCAAGAACTGTAGGTCATGGATGAAGCCAACAGGACAACATCATCTGCAAACAACAGAGATGAGATCCTGTGGTCACCAAGCCTGACACCCTCCATTCCCTGGCTGCGCCTAGAAATCCTGTCCACAAAAACTATGAATAGGATCGGTGACAAAGGGCAGCCCTGGCGGAGTCCAGCTCTCATTGGGAATGAGTCTGACCGAGTGTTGGCAATATGAACCAAACTCTCACAACGGTCGTACACAGACCGAATAGCTCGTAATAACAAGCCCGATACCCCATACTCCCAAAGCACCCCCCACAAAAAAATATGAGGGACGCAGTCGAATGCCTTCTCCAAGTCCACAAAACACATGTAAACTGGTTGGGCAAACTCCCACAAACCCTCGAGAATTCTCGAGAGGGTAAAGAGCTGGTCCGATGTGCCACGGCCAGGACAAAAACCACATTGCTCCTCCTGAATCCGAGGTTCGACCAATGGCCAGACTCTCCTCTCCAGTACCTTGGCATAGACCTTTCCAGGGAGGCTGAGAAGTGTGATCCCTCTAAAGTTGGAGTACACCCTCCGGTCCCCTTTTTTGAAGAGAGAAACCACCACCCCGGTTTGCCATGCCAAAGGCACTGCCCCCGACCTCCACGCAATGTTGCAGAGGCATGTCAACCATGACAGCCCTACAACATCCAGGGCCTTGAGGTACTCAGGGCGAATCTCGTCCACCTCCGGGGCCCAGCCACCAAGGAGATTTTTAACCACCTTGGCGACCTCAGCCCCTGTGATAGGTGAGTTATCCCCCTCGACCACAAGCCCTGCTTCCTCTGTGGAAGGCGTATCAGTGGGATTGAGGAGCTCCTCAAAGTATTCCTTCCACTGCCCGATGATATCCCCAGTCTAAGTCAACAGTGCCCCATCCGCACCATACACAGTGTGGACAGGGAGCTGCTTTCCCTTCCTGAGCCACCGGACAGTTTGCCAGAATCTCTTCGAGGTCGACCGAAAGTCTTGTTCCATGGCCTCACCAAACTCCTCCCATACCCAGGTTTTTGCTTCAGTGACCACCCTAGCTGCCCTCTGCTTGGCCTGCTGGTACACCTCAGCTGCTTCGGGAGTCCCACAAACCAACCAAGCCTGATAGGACTCCTTCTTCAGCTTAATGGCCTCCCTCACCACTGGTGTCCACCACTTTGTTCGGGGGTTGCCACCACGAGATGCACCGACCACCTTGTGGCCGCAGCTCTGGGCCGCTGCTTCAACAATAGAGGTGGAGAACATGGCCCATTCAGACTCCATGTCTCCAGACTCCCTCGGAATGTGGTCAGATAGGTTAAATAGGGATCCAACTGATTATAATAATAGGCAGATGTGGCCTGACCTGAGTAAGGGAAGGCAGTAATGACTAACAATAGAGAACAGCTGGTAATCATAATGAGGAAGAGCAGCTGTAAGACTGGTGAGGGAGGGGCAACTGGCAGTTTGACAGGTGGCAGGGCATGCCCACACGAGTCTGACAACCCTGACCACTTGTCAAAAGAGAAAAGGGAAACACAGGAAAAAACAAAAATAAAAGGACATTAAAAGGGCATAAAAGGACACAATAAAAGGATCTTCAGGTCGGGGAACAGGGAGATGCTGAAGTCCGTACAGAGGGAGCAGAGGAGAAAGATCAGAGAAGGCAAGGACAGCTTCAGGAGGAAGATGGAGGACAAGCTGCAACAGAGCGACATCAGCGGGGTCTGGTGAAACCTCAAAACCATCTCTGGGCTCCAGAATACCTCCCCCCGGCCACGGGGGGGCAGGGAGTGGGCGAACAATCTGAATTTGTTTTTCAATAGGTTTGACCAACCGCCCTCCCCCCTGACTGCACAACAACCACTGCTGCCTGTAAAGACATCAAGTCCTGCTGCCCACTCCCCACTCCACCAACACCCCCCCACTCCCAACACACAGCCCCCCATCCTGACCCTGACCAGGACCCAGGTGAGGACGGAGCTGAGGAAGATCAAGGCGAGGAAGGCGTCGGGACTGGACGGCATCAGCGCAAAGCTCCTCAAGTCCTGTGCAGACCAGCTGTGTGGGATTGTGATGTACATCTTCAACCTGAGTCTGAAGCTGGGGAGGGTACCACAGCTGTGGAAAACATCTTGTGTGGTACCTGTACCAAAAACTTCCCACCCCAAAGACCTGAACAGCTACAGACCGGTGGCCTTGACATCCCACTTGATGAAGACCCTGGAGAGACTGCTCCTTGCTCACCTCCGCCCCCTGGTGGAACCAGCGATGGATCCACTCCAGTTCGCCTACCAGCATGGCATTGGGGTGGAGGATGCAGTGATCTTCCTCCTTCACCGTTCTCTGTCCCACCTGGAGAAGCCCGGGAATGTGGTGAGGATCATGTTCTTTGACTTCTCCAGTGCTTTCAACACCATCCAACCGATGATCCTGAAGGACAAGCTGCTGCGCGCAGGGGTGGACCAGCACCTGTCATCATGGATCCTGGACTACCTCACGAACCGGCCTCAGTTTGTGAGAACCCGGGACTGTGTGTCCGACACGATCATCGGTAGCACGGGGGCCCCCCAGGGAACGGTGTTGGCTCCCTTCCTGTTCACTCTTTATACTGCGGACTTCTCACACAACACAACACACTGCCAACTACAGAAGTTCTCTGATGACTCTGTGATCGTTGGCCTCATCTCCAATGGAGATGAAGCTGAGTACAGAGGGCTTATCCAGGACTTCGTGGACTGGTGCCATCGGAACTGCCTCCAGATCAACACGAGGAAAACTAAGGAGCTGGTGGTGGACTGCCGCAGGCAAGGACAACCCCTCACAGCACCAGTAAATATACAGGGAACAGACATTGAGATGGTGACATCCTACAAGTACCTGGGTGTTCATCTGAACAATAAACTAGACTGGTCACACAATACTGACACACTCTACAAGAAGGGACAGCGCAGGTTGTTCCTACTGAGGAGACTCAGGTCTTTTGGTGTACAAGGGGCGCTGCTGAAGACATTCTATGACACGGTGGTGGCATCAGCCATCACTTTTGGAGTGGTCTGCTGGGGCAGTGGCATTACAGCAGCCGATAGGAAGAGACTGAACAAACTGATCAAGAAAGCTAGCTCCGTCCTGGGGCAGTGCCTTGATCCGGTGGAGGAGATAGGAGAGAGAAGGACGGTGGCTAAACTGTCATCTCTGCTGGAGTCCGAGTTCCACCCTATGCAGGACATACTGAATGCACTGAGGAGCTCATTTAGCAGCAGACTACATCATCCAGGTGCACAACCGAGAGGTTTCGCAGGTCCTTCCTACCAACGGCTGTCAGACTGTACAACCTAAGCAGGGCTGCTTGCAGAGATAGCAAAAAGACGTAACAACCTAATAGTTTTTTTGAATGCAAAAGATGCAATAGACTTACACAATGGTCCCCTCCGGCATACAACTAGGAAAATACCGGTCACTATGGAGGGTGAGAATATGTATGGGCACATAATCATACCATGTAGGATAACTAAGTAGACGGTTGTGCTGTTTCATCCCATCTAGCAACAATGCTCTGCACTGTGTGTGTTTATACATTTACATATTTATTCCATCTAGCTACAATGCTCCGCACTGGGTGTGTTTATGTTTATGTTTATATTTATATATCTATATATTCATTCCATCTAGCTACAATGCTCCGCACTGTGTGTTTATATATCTTCATATTATTCCATCTAGCTACATTGCTCTGCAATGTGTGTGTTTATATATTTACATATTTTTTCCACCTAGCTGCAATGCTCCATACTGTGTGTTTATATACTCATATATTTATCCCATCCAGCTACAATGCTCTACACTGTGTGTCTGTGTGTACAGTGATCCCTCACTTATCGCGGTTAATGGGTTCCAGAACCGACCGCGAAAAGTGAAAAACCGCGAAGTAGCGTCATCCCTAATGACGTCATCCATAAATAATACGTACGTTCATTCTCTCACTCTCTCTCTCTCATACACGTACACACACACACGTGTGTGTGTGTGTACGTGTACATACATACGTAGATGTAAACAAAGTGTACATAAATATGTTTTTAGAACTCTTTTATTCTTATAACAAGATACGTAACTCAAGATGAAAATGATTTACTGCACAGGTTAATGAGAGCTTTACTGCTCCTCAGGTGATGCCTCATCGTGAGGTGCTAGAGGCGCAGGATCATCGAGGGCAGCTTCCGGTAGAGCTGGAGGAGGCGGCGTAGTGGCTCGACGGGAAGACTATTTCGCACAAAATGGCACAAGAGAACAGCAAAAAGTTCCACGCGGCGAGACTAAGTAACACGAGCGATAAAAAGCAATGAATGCGGTCTTCCTTCCCTTCATGGGTGCTCGGCAGGGAGAGGAGGTGGGTGAAACGTCTCGGCCAATCAGCTTGCGGGGTGAAACGTCTCGGCCAATCAGCTTGTGAGATTTCCGAGCCGAGCTAACACGAGAACAGCGAACAGAGAGTTGTGCGGCTCTCCGTGTTGACACGTGATGGTCTAATGTAGTCTCCCTGCCTTCTGCTAGCGCCCGCCCATTATTTCTCAATTTTGAATTTTTGATGAATATTTTTGAAAAATCCGCGATGCACTGAGGGCGCGAAAGGTGAAGCGCGAAGTAGCGAGGGATCACTGTATATATATATATATATATTTATAGTAATATGTACATATGTATATTAGCTGCTCTTGCTTGCTTGCTTTTTTTTTCTTGCCTTCTGATTGTTGCTCTGAGTGTTGCTATCCCTGTGCTGTTGCAATCCTGGAATTTCCCTGTTGTGGGACTAACAAAGGCTTATCTTATCTTATCTTACATCCAAAATAATACATATCAACCACTGCAGAAATCAAACAACAGGAAAATAGCCACAGAAACTAAATGCAGGAAACAGATACTGATCAATACAAAGACAGCAGAGGGCGGTAAAGAACACACAAGACATAACAGCATGGTAGACCAATATGTAGTGATGGGATGATGATACCTCAAGGAGTGTATTGGCACATTACCCAAACTGTGTTGGCACTGTATTGACACTGTGTTGGTCATGATGTTAGTGCAGTTCTACACGGCCATCATCGAGTCCATCCTCACCTCCTCCATAACTGTGTGGTATGCAGGAGCCACTGCCAGGGACAGACTAAGGCTGCAGCGCGTCGTGCGCACTGCTGAGAAGGTGATAGGCTGCGAGCTCCCATCTCTCCAGGACCTGTACATCTCCAGGACCCGGAGGCGTGCTGGCCGGATCATAGCCGATCCTTCACATCCTGGTCACGTGCTGTTTGCCCCCCTCCCCTCAGGTAGAAGGCTTCGGTCCATTCGGACTAAAACCTCCCGGCACATGAACAGCTTTTTTCCCTCTGCCATCAGACTGCTGAACATTAAGTGACTTTTGACTCTCGTGCACTCTGTACAGCAGCTCAACCAGACTCACGTCATTCATCACTGTTTTTCTGTTGCATTATCGACTGCACTATGTGGTACTTCACATTATCTGCTACTTGCTAATTTTTTAAAACTGCCTTGACTAGTACTACTCATTATTACTAGTATTATTATTATTATTACTTATTATTGCTTATTTTTCTACACTTATTGCACGTTTCTAGTCCTTTAGTTTTTTAGTTTATCCCTTTTTCTCATTATGTTTTTAATGTTGCAGCATGGCACCGAGACAAATTCCTAGTTTGTGTACTACATGAACAATGGCAATAAATCTGATTCTGATTCTGATTCTGATTCACTCAATAGTGACCTCTGCAGTAGTTCTAAAATCATTACAGGTAGACAAAATGAAAATAAGATGGAAAAGCTTACATGCTGCAAACCCAACATCAGCCTGTGAAATAATATTTAATCTTTATCTAATTGCTAGTCTTTTACTTAAAATATGATCTCATCATTGTATAATTTCATTTGCTCATTTTGTTTGCTGAGTTAAGCTGTTTATTAGAAAAGTTTAAAATTTGCTTAAAACCTTGTTTGTGTAAATGCTAAAATGAGTTGGTATGTAAAATATAGCAAATTTGTCTATTATAAAATTCAGAGTTAAAATTTTTAATTTATGTATGGAATTTTTTTTTACTTAAATGTTCAATCATACGAAATAACAGACTAAAAATGGATTCATTCATACATTTTTATTGAGGAACAAAAGTTTTTGTAGTGTCTTTGCTCCAAGGCGATTTCTCTTCTTAGACACCAGTTCCCCTGCCTTAGAAAAAACTCTTTCACAGGGTACAGATGAAGATGGTGTGCATAAAAATTTAAGTGCGAGTTGATAAAGGTGTGGATATGTTTTCTGGTTATTTTTCCAATATTGTAACAGGTCTTGTGTTCTGGGTGTGTTGGTTTCAGCCAGGTAGCGTTGGACTTCAATTATGGAATCGGTTGTAGTATTCGAGTTCATCTTGTTCTCCTCAACCTCCATATCAAGAGGTTTCCAGAGATTGTGCCCTAACAAATATTTTAGAAATAATTCTTTGTTAGTCATTAGTTTATTCTCACATGACAAACTGCAACAGAAATATACAAATAAACACAAAAAAAATGTGTTTTCATACCTGAACTGGGTTCTGATCCATGTGAAGAGCTAGGCTCTTCTTCTGCTGGGTCAGGCTCATGGCTCCTCATTTCAGCAGCACACTCCAACTTCAGTCTCTTAACAGCTTCAGTTGCTTTTAGTGGACTAAAAAAGCCAACTGTTTTAAACCTGGGGTCCAACAGTGTTGCCAGTGTCATCACACTGAGCGATTCCAGGTTGCAGATAGACTCAGCCGCTTTCTCAGATTTTCAGCCAGCTGTTGAGCAGCTGTTTTTGTCACTGTTGAGGCTTGATGTTGAAGCTCAATGTGGATCATTCTCATCAATGGAATAACCTTTGACCCTGAGACTCTTTTTTTCCTCAGAGAGTTCTATTGTGGCTTGGTTAAAAGGAGCGAGCACCCTGAGCATTTCTTCAATGATTTCAAATTCTTCAGGAGTCAGTGGAGTGATATCAGTTTTTAATGAGGCCATTGACACCCAGACTGCCTCCTTCTGCTCAGTCATTCTTTCCAGCATGTGGTAGGTGCTGTTCCATCGTGTTGGCCCCTCATTTATTAATTTATGGAATGGTGTTCCCAGCTGTTGCTGCATTTGAGTGAGCTTTTCTTTGGCTGTGGTGCTCGATCAAAAGTATGTCACAATTTGCCGTGTTTTGTTGCGTATTTCTGTTAGTGTGGTTATTTGATCACATGATTTTTTTACAATTAAATTCATGGAATGGGCAATACAAATGGTTTGCCGTATTTGCAGCATTCAAGCACATGAAATCATGTTTGCTGCTGCATCAGTGACAAGACACCTGACCTTGCCCATTATGCCCCACTCCTCCATGAGGCTCCTTTTAACTGTGGCCATGTTTTCTGCAGTGTGTTTCTGAGGAAAATGCTGCACTCCCAAGACTGATGAACCGAGTTCATGGCTTTCTTTGTCCACATAGTGGCAAGTAACAGCAAGATATGCCTCCATATTAATGGACGTCCACATGTCAGCTGTTAAACTAACAGCAACAATGCTCTGGAGGTCCTTTTTTGTTTTCTCCTTTTCCTCCTGATATTTCTGGCTCACCAAGTCCTTGATGGCCTAAAAATAACCATACAAATACTGTAATACATTATGAATACATATATATATATATATATATATATAGATATAGATATAGATATATATATATATGACATGACAGTACTCATTAATTAATTCAACCATACATTTCCTACACATACTGTACCTTCCTGTTTGGTAGAACATATGAGGGTGCAATAAGCGTCGGGAGCTCCCTGAATCCCTCATTTTCAACAATGGTGAGTGGCTGACAGTCTTTGATGATCATGTTGACCACAGCCTCATCCACTGCTTGCTTGTTAGGAACTGCAAGCCAAAAGGAAATATTTTGTTTAAAGCTTGTTAAAGGACTGTAATTTTTACAAACAATATTACAGAGTCACACAAAGCCTTTTGTGTGTAATAAACTATTTTTGAAAATTCAAATTTTTTGAGAATTTCAACATACCTGGGCTACTCACACGAGTATCTGCCAATTCTTCATTGCCATGCCGAGCTCTATAATGCCTCAGCATTGATGAAGTGCTCTTATTGATGTAAGATAGTTCTGTGGAGCAGAGCAGACACTTCACCTACAATAAAATAAAAAGTTAATTTATCTGAAAACAATTCAAACCTCTTACAGAAAAGAGTAGAAACATATTTAATTCAAAAACTAACAGTAAACAATGCCCAAAGGAGAAAAAGATTTACTTTATTTGCCGTCAAAAGATCAAAATGATTCCAGACTGGGGAAAACTTCTTCTTATTGGAACGATCCACGAAGTCAGAAGTTGAACAAGGTGAGGGCAAGCACAAATCCAAATCCAAATCCCAATCCATCAACAAATCCACAACAATACATGTCAATACAGTTTGTTTCCTTATAAACACAATTTGGCGCGGCACATCCAAATGACACACTTCCTGTATCGGTCACATGATTTTTTTTCTTAAAGCGATACACGCACCAATACGGGGTTTCACTCTTGTGCGCTCGGCACAGTGCTGATGCACCAGTGTTGTTCGTCCATTAACTACCAATATGAATAAACAGGGAAGTCATGAAACTGAGTTTGGAGGGAAAATCGCAAACTCAGTACATGATAGAGGCCCCCCTCCCAAGAGGTGGAAACCAGACACCCAACGTAACATCAAGGTAAAGAAAAAACCTGCCTCCCCCCTCCCCCCAGCAGGCACTACCACAAACTACCCAGGGAGGGTGGGGGACAGGCCAGGAGGGAACAAAAAGCAACCTTACTCAAGGCCCACACCGGAAAAAACACACAATTAGCCCCCCATGTCCAGAGGCTAAAAGGCTCGGGAGGCAGCCCAGAGTCCCAGGTCCAGTTGATGGTATGGTGCACCCAGTCAGGTGGCCTACCAAAGTCCCAAGCCAGCCGGACAGCCCGGTGGAAGGAGTCAGGTGGCCTGCCAGGAAAAACTGGCCACCCAACCCAACGGCACAGTTTATTGGGTGGCCGGCCTGAGTTCTTCAGCCACCAGCATAGGCAAGGAGGCCTGGGAGGCGGCTCCCCTACAGGGAAACTCACAACGGAGAAGAGGAGCTGAGGATGGGGAGCTTCGGCATCAACTGGCAGCAAGGAGAAGGAGGGAACCACAACGGCATCCAGTAACGAAGAGGAAGGAACCCTGAAGGCATCTGGCAGCAAGGAGGGAGGAACCACAATGGCGTCCGGCAGCAAGGAGGGAGGAACCACGACGGCATCTGGCAGCGGAGGAGACAGACCCACATCGGCATCTGACCTCGAAGGGATGGCGCCTTCACTGGTCTCAGGGAGGAGAACGGTTGCACCTGTGGGGATCCCGGCCTGGGGCATAGTTGCACCCACGGGGGTCCCGGCCTGGGACGGTGTATAGGTCGAGAACAATGGCGACTGTCCAGGTAGTGGTGACTACTGCGGGATCCAACATTATGGGATGTGACATGTTCTATGGCCTGGGCTTTTCCATCGCCAACGACACCGGAGAAGAGTGGTCGAGCTGCGGTTTATGGGACCGACCTGCTCCGCATGCAAAGGATGGTGAAGTCTGGGACTATGACTGGGCTGGCATCACAGGAGAAACGCAACCGGAGCACCACAGAACGCCACCTCGGGACGGACCCGATGCCAGGGTTCAAGTTCCCCTTGGTGTGGGAGCTGCACGGCACGACGGGACCCCCGGGACGGCTGGTAGGACCGAGGTGTCAGCACTGAAAGACCCCGGAGCAAGACCAACTGGTGTGGCTATAAAGCACGCCAAACGACAGCCTTCAAAAAGGGGCTCAGGCTGGGTTGGCAAGAAGACCGACCCAAAATGGGAGACCCGTTCAAGACATGGTGGTCTAAAGAAGCATTCTAGAGCTCCCCTGTGTGTTGGCGATGAGGTTCGCCCAAGGGTAGGAACTCGGATGAGAGGGACCCACCGACTCCGCAATCAGCGTGAGAAGACCAGGGGTGGCTACAAGTGACAGCGGCCCAGAGGGACGGCTATTTGGGGCTGTCTGATGACACGTGGAGGCACCCCAACGAGCTGCTTTGCGTGGTGAAGAGGAGGCGGTGCAGCCCATCTCCAGAGGCCAGAAGACGGAGGTGCTCTGGGTGGGATCCATCAGATGGCAATCCGGGGGGGAGGGGGCTTCACAGAGTCGGTGAAGTGACTGGGGTGTTTGTAATGTGTGCGTTTTCAGTTTTAGTGCCCCAGGTCATGTTGTTTATAGTTTTAAATAGGTTTATTGGGTTGTGCCCCATATGTGTGTGTTTAAAAACTTGGAAAAGGGTATATATGACTGACTGTATTGAGTGAATTGTTGCAAGAGCCAATGAGTATTTGATACTTTGAATTGAATTGTTAAAAAAAAGAAAAGAAAAAACACACTGATTGTATTAAGGTAATTATATACGGTGAAAGGGTAAAGTTGTTTGATATTCCGGGTGGATGGAAATTATGTGACCCAACACTGAATTATTTTCTGAGGTTTTGTGACTGTGCCCAAGTGTGGGGTGGGGGCAGCCAGTAGGGGTATGTTATTATCGTTTGTTCTGTATATATATTCAGTGTGTTCTGGGATTATTTGGGTTTCAAGAAACACGACTATTTTATTTTGGACTATTTTGGATTAGGCAGCAGAATAACCCGCCTGGCCGTGTAGGGGGCACCGGTAGTCTACCTGGCCCCTCTAGTTTCTGTTGTGTGAGTGGATAGGTTTATTTATTCATTTTTGTACATATGGTTTTATTGCTTAGTGCGTGAGTTGGGTTGTAAATTTTGGGTGGGCTCAATTAGTGTGCTTGCCATTTTTCTGCAGGGGGAGAAATGTTATGTATGTAAATAGTACAATAATTATACAGTAGTAATATGGCGGTCAAGGCTACTGGAGAATTGCATGCGGTGGTGGCACGCCTTTCAGGTGGTGACATCACCCAGGTATAAAGGGCACGGCTGGCGACAGCCATATTGTCTTTCGCCATCAATGCCTGGCAAGCAGGAGCGCAGTACTGCATTGTATATAATTGTGTTATAATAAAGCTACGTTCATTGCACCTCTGGCCTGGTCATTGTACTGAGGATTATGGACACAATACTCAGACAATCTGAAAGGTGATCGTTCATAAATACCCTCTGAGTCCGACCAGTTAAAAAGTCCATAATCCAAAGCACAAGTTGGTGAGATAAATTAAAATCACAAATTAATCTTCCTATTAAAAGATGAAGTTGCAACTTCCGGTTATGGCGGCCACGTAGGAAGACGTGTTTCACACTGCTGTGCTCCTAAAAATAAAAAGTTTACTAAAACTCTCTTAATTGGAACAAAAACCCATCCCAGTGTTTAGGCGCGGATATGGTAAAGAACAAGGCTGGGAAATTAGGTGGAGGAAAAAGCAATTTGACAAAACAACCCAAGCTAACAGACTTCCACGCTCAAGGCGAAACAGAAAAGGCTCCAGGGATTATGGCGGAGGATGTAGCCAGCGGCGGAGCGAGAGCTGCTGAGGAGGGGACAAGTGCGGTGCTCACTGCCATCAGCTCCATGAGAGCAGAGTTTTCGTCTAAATTTGATGGAATTATAGCAGCGATAGAAGGAATGAGAAAGGAAATAAGCGACTGTATGGAACGAGTATCGCAGGCAGAGCTCCGAATTTCAAGCGCTGAAGATGACGTCACCAGCCTACAATCAAAGTTGCAAACACTGGAATTAAAATGGAAACGTCTGGAAGATAACTTCCTGGACTTGGAATCCCGCTCGCGATGGAATAATTTGAGGCTGGTGGGCCTCCCGGAGGGAGCAGAGGGACAGGACCCATGTTCCTTTTTGGAAAAGTGGATTCCAGAAGCGCTGAACAACGCGGACCTGCAGTCATCGGTCGTCTTAGAGAGCGCTCACCAAATCAGCCCACCGAGAGATAATAAGACACCACCGAGGACGCTGATTATGAAGTTCCTTAACTACAGGGACAAGATGACGGTCACCAACGCGGCGCGAGCTAAAGGGGAAATTAAATATCAGGATCAACAGGTGCGGTTCTATCCAGACTTCGCCACAGGAATTCAACAATTAAGGAGGCAGTTCGACCTCGCCCACAAAGAGCTGCGCAACCTCGGGATTTGTCACGGAGTGATTCACCCGGTAAGACTGCTGGTCACATATAAAGGGAGAACCCACATCTTCAAGACCCCTCAAGAGGCGCAGGAGCTCATTAAGCAGATCCAAAAGGAGACTGATGGGAGCAAAGCATGAATATGACAAAGGTAGAACATTTAAGCAATTGTACAGGCATTTAATTGATCTGAAACATATAACATGTCTACAAAATACAGACTGTATTAAAAAAAAAAAAAAGCTATGATCTACAAAGTTGCTATAAAACTTTGAAGTTATGTTGAAAAAACTACAGAAGAGAGTTAATGTCATAAAAATAGTAGTAGAGTCAGGGTGATTGAGAGGAGAAAGAGAGTGGTTTGACTGATCCTCGCAGGTGTGGAACAGTCACTAGCTATAACGGGAGACGGAATTTTTTTTTTTTTGATTTTGGGGGGATTACCATGAATGTGGGGAAGGGGAATTTGTTTTTGTTTTTGTTTGGTTTGTAGGATGAATGTTCCATCATCTGTTTTTGCTTCTCTGTATGAGCATGTTCATATTGCAAGGTAATCTCAAACTCCTTATTGATCATAGATCAAAGCGTTAATCTTAATTTAACTTCATGGAATTGCAGAGGTCTACAAAATCTAAAAAAACTTAAACAAGTTATGAATAAAATAAAAGGCATAGATTCAAAAATTGTATTTTTACAAGAAACTCATCTAATAGAGGAGGATGTAAAAAGAATTAGGAGAAGATGGCAAGGTAACGTGTTCACCTCATCATTTTTCATCCCGAGCCAGGGGAGTTATGATTCTCATACACAAAACAGTCCCATTTCAAGTGAAAAATGTAATTGGAGACAAATTTGGAAGATATTTAATCATCCAAGGATCTTTGTTATTAGAAAATATAAATCTGGTGAACTTATACGGCCCCAATATTGATGATCAAAACTTCTTCGTTAATTTATTCCTTACTTTTTCCTCACTTACAGGGCAACATATAATAGCAGGGGATTTTAATTGTACATTGAATCCCAGTATAGATAGATCACCAGGACTGGACTGTACGCACAATGGATGCAGGATGACCATTAATCATTTTATGAAAGAATTGAGATTGCTAGATATATGGAGAGAAATGAAACCACAAGTCAAAGCCTATTCTTGTTATTCTAATACCTATAAGACATTCTCACATATTGACTACTTTTTGATCTCTACAGAATTAAGGTCCAAGATTCAAAACTGTTTCTATGATAACATTGTGATCTCTGATCATGCACCCTGCTGTCTAATATACGTAGATAAGAAACTGACAAAGGATCCAGGTAGGTGGCATTTTCAGCATAAATGGCTTCAGGATGAGGAATTTGTTAAGTAGATAGAAAAACGGATGAGTTCTTTGATATTAATGCTACACAAACAACGGCATGTATAAAGTGGGAGGCTTTCAAAGCTTTTATTAGGGGGCATATTATTAGTTATACAGGTTCAAAATCTAAGAAGACTCGAGAGGAGAGAGTCCAATTGGAATGTAAAATAAAAATTCTTCAAGAAAAGGTGTATGCAGGAAGTAACCCACAGTTAGAGAACGAATTACTGATTCTGAGAGCTGAATATGACAAAAGATTGAAGCAAACTTTTTATGAACAAGGTGAAAAATCAGGAAAATTATTGGCATGGCAGATTAAACAATTAGAATTTAAAACACCAATTACCAGTATTATAAGTAATGGATAGGTAGTTATAGATCCTTTAGAAATTAATAGTGCCTTTAGAGATTATTATGAAAAACTATATGATACAAAAAATGAAACTGACTTAACAAAACTAAATGGGTTTTTGGGTGGATTACATGCCACACTAGAGACAATAAAACACTGGATTTATTCTACGCAAACACTAAGGAGGCGTACACCTCATCACAACTCCCCCCACTCGGGAGATCGGATCACAACTTGGTTCATCTCCGACCGGTGTACAAACCCCTAGTGCACAGACAACCTCCGGCCATGCACACTGTGGAGTTATGGTCTGAGGAGACAATGGACACCCTAAAGGGCTGTTTTGAAGCCACCGCCTGGAAGCAGCTCTGCGATCCACATGGTGAGGACATCGATGGCCTCATTCACACCTTCACGGGCTACCTCAGCTTCTGTGTGGACAAATCCGTTCCCACCAAGACCATACGGCGTCACTCAAACAACAAACCCTGGATCAACCCTGAGATAAAAACACTTCTGAGAGAGAAGAAGAGGATCTTCAGGTCAGGGAACAGGGAGATGCTGAAGTCCGTACAGAGGGAGCTGAGGAGAAAGATCAGAGAAGGCAAGGACAGCTTCAGGAAGAAGATGGAGGACAAGCTGCAACAGAGCGACATCAGCGGGGTCTGGAGAAACCTCAAAACCATCTCGGGGCTCCAGAATACCTCCCCCCAGGCCACAGGGGGCAGGGAGTGGGCGAACAACCTGAATCTGTTTTTCAATAGATTTGACCAACCGCCTTCCCCCCTGACTGCACAACAACCACTGCTGCCTCTAAAGAAATCAAGTCCTGCTGCCCACTCCCCACTCCACCAACACCCCCCCACTCCCAACACACAGCCCCCCATCCTGACCCTGACCAGGACCCAGGTGAGGACGGAGCTGAGGAAGATCAAGGCGAGGAAGGCGCCGGGACCGGACGGCATCAGCGCAAAGCTCCTCAAGTCCTGTGCAGACCAGCTGTGTGGGATTGTGACGTATATCTTCAACATGAGCCTGAAACTGGGGAGGGTACCACAGCTGTGGAAAACATCTTGTGTGGTACCTGTACCAAAAACTTCCCACCCCAAAGACCTGAACAGCTACAGACCGGTGGCCTTGACGTCCCACTTGATGAAGACCCTGGAGAGACTGCTCCTTGCTCACCTCCGCCCCCTGGTGGAACCAGCGATGGATCCACTCCAGTTCGCCTACCAGCATGGCATTGGGGTGGAGGATGCGGTGATCTTCCTCCTTCACCGTTCTCTGTCCCACCTGGAGAAGCCCGGGAATATGGTGAGGATCATGTTCTTTGACTTCTCCAGTGCTTTCAACACCATCCAACCGATGATCCTGAAGGACAAGCTGCTGCGCGCAGGGGTGGACCAGCACCTGTCATCATGGATCCTGGACTACCTCACGAACCGGCCTCAGTTTGTGAGAACCCGGGACTGTGTGTCCGACACGATCATCAGTAGCACGGGGGCCCCCCAGGGAACGGTGCTGGCTCCCTTCCTGTTCACTCTTTATACTGCGGACTTCTCACTCAACACAACACACTGCCATCTACAGAAGTTCTCTGATGACTCTGCGATCGTTGGCCTCATCTCCAATGGAGATGAAGCTGAGTACAGAGGGCTTATCCAGGACTTCGTGGACTGGTGCCATCGGAACTGCCTCCAGATCAACGCGAGGAAAACTAAGGAGCTGGTGGTGGACTGCCGCAGGCATGGGCAGCCCCTCACAGTACCAGTAAATATACAGGGAACAGACATCGAGATGGTGACATCCTATAAGTACCTGGGTATTCATCTGAACAATAAACTAGACTGGTCACACAATACTGATGCACTCTACAAGAAGGGACAGCGCAGGCTGTTCCTGCTGAGGAGACTCAGGTCTTTTGGTGTACAAGGGGCGCTGCTGAAGTCATTCTATGACACGGTGGTGGCATCAGCCATCACTTTTGGAGTGGTCTGCTGGGGCAGTGGCATTACTGCAGCCGATAGGAAGAGACTGAACAAACTGATTAAGAAAGCTAGCTCTGTCCTGGGGCAGCGCCTTGATCCGATGGAGGAGATAGGAGAGAGAAGGACGGTGGCTAAACTGTCATCTCTGCTGGAGTCCGAGTTCCACCCTATGCAGGACATACTGAATGCACTGAGGAGCTCATTTAGCAGCAGACTACATCATCCCAGGTGCACAACCGAGAGGTTTCGTAGGTCCTTCCTACCAACGGCTGTCAGACTGTACAACCTAAGCAGGGCTGCTCGCAGAGATAGCAAAAAGACGTAACAAACTAATAGTTTTTTGAATGCAAAAGATGCAATAGACTTACACAATGGTCCCCTCCGGCATACAACTAGGAACATACCGGTCGCTATGGAGGGTGAGAATATGTATGGGCACATAATCATACCATGTAGGATAACTAAGTAGACGGTTATGCCGTTTCATTCCATCTAGCAACAATGCTCTGCACTGTGTGTGTTTATATATTTGCATATTTATTCCATCTAGCTACAATGCTCAGCACTGGGTGTGTTTATATATTTATATATCTACATATTATTCCATCTAGCTACATTGCTCCGCACTGTGTGTGTTTATATACTTGCATATTTATTCCACCTAGCTGCAATGCTCCGTACTGTGGGTGTTTATATATTTACATATTTATTCCATCTAGCTACAATGCTCTGCACTGTGTGTTCATATATTCATATATTTATTCCATCCAGCTACGATGCTCTGCACTGTGTGTCTGTGTGTGTGTGTATATATATATATTTTATAGTAATACGTACATATGTTTATTAGCTGCTCTTGCTTGCTTGTTTTTTTTCTTGCCTTCTGATTGTTGCTCTGAGTGTTGCTATCCCTGTGCTGTTGCAATCCTGGAATTTCCCCATTGTGGGACTAATAAAGGCTTATCTTATTATCTATACCGTGTATTCCAAATGAAAACAGGGAGATACTGGAGTCTAAAATTAGTCAAGAAGAAGTTGGGCTAGCCATTGATAATATGAAATCAGGAAAAAGAGCAGGACCAGATGGTCTTCCAGTTGACCTCTATAAAAAATTTAAGAATAAATTAATAAAACCACTTTTGGAAATGGTTTTAGAAGCATTTCAAAATGGTAATTTACCACCATACATGAATAATGCCTTTATTATATTGTTGCCAAAACCAGGTAAACCCCCTAATAAATGTGAAAACATGAGACCAATAAGCCTATTTATTGCTGATCTTAAAATAATCTGTAAAATTTTAGCAAAACGACTACAAGAAATATTACCAAATATTATTAACCGAGATCAGAATGGCTTTATAATGGGAAGACAAGGCTTCCATAATGTAAGAAGACTATTTAATATTATTTATTCTAATAAAGAAGCACCGGATACAGCTCTCCTATCATTGGACGCCAAAAAGGCCTTTGATAGAGTCGAATGGCCCTATCTTTTTTAAGTCCTACAAAGGTTTGGACTTGGAAATAATTTCATAAAATGGGTCCAGATAATATACAATAATGCTACAGCAGAAATCCTAACAAACAGCAATATCTCAAAATCAATAAAAATCTATAGAGGATGTCAACAAGGCTGTTCACTTTCACCTTTACTGTTTACTATGGCAATTGAACCTTTAGCATTGGCAGTACGTTTACATCCACAAATATATGGAATTAAAGTAGGACCAATAGAACATAAAATCTCCCTGTATGCCTGTTTTATGAAAATATTTAGACAGGTTCATGAGGAGTCGGCACACAGGAAAGGAATTCACACTGAGACAGACTGCTAGAATAAACTGTATCTTTTATTCCCCACAGTATCTCCTTCACACACAGAGAAATCATTGCATGTCACACATTTCCTTCACACAAGGATTAATGCATTTCATGTTATTCCATTAGCTCTTACCGTGATACAGATGACTGGGAGCCGGCAGTCCAGAAAGAGCGTATGATTTCTCAGCTGGACGTTCTGCGCAAAAAACTCACAGCAGACTCACCGTATTGAGGGAAAACCCCTGTTTTTAAAGGAAAGGCTATGTGCAGGACAGAGTGGCCATCTCTGTTCCGAGTAAGCCTCCCTCCCATCATAGAATCGCGTGGGGAGCAGGAAGGGCCAGTTCCTGCTCTCAGACGATTCCCTCTGCCCGGCTCCCAAAACATACTGTGAAATGAACATCTGCTTCACACACACACATGAGGAATAAAGGAATGCCTTTGTTTCATAAGCATGCAGTGGGAAACTTGCTGTGCTAAGGAGTAACAGTTTCTTAGGTCATACTGCCCAGGTCATGGTGTGCCTTAAGATAAATCCACCATGAGAAGAGAACTGGATTGTTAAAACATATTAAAAACAACTGAGAAACAAATCAGGGCACACATTAAAAACACATTTATATTACATTCCACCCTTTGACCTTATTTGTGATCAGTTGGTAAAGATAATTGCTTTCTTCCCCAACTAAGTGCTTTCTTCCCCAACTGAAAAACAAATCAGGGCACACATTAAAAATATTTATATCACATTTTCCACCCTTTGACCTTATTTGTTCTATCAGTTGGTGAAGAACATTGGGTAATTACTGTCTTCTTGGGGAATACTTTCATCCTCATAAGGTATGCCGACATGATTATGGTGAGATAATTCCACCCAATTGACGTCCCAAATGCATGTTACAACATGCCACAATAGCTCACTCCTTGTATTGAAATGTCTATTGTAGTAATTCCATCCATTAGTCGTACCTACAGCATAATCATAACATATCCAGTGACCAGGAGGGTCAGCACTCACCTCTACTTTGCAAGATGTGGTACCATATCCTCCATCTCGAAAGATAACTTTGATTTTCATATTGCCAGAGAATTATATATTCTTTTACTTAAAACCTGTTTTACTCTTCTAATATAGCAGAAAGCACTGAAATTGCATATTGTTAAGACAGATAGAACAGCAATTAATATAGCTAGGGGAGGCACCAGTGTTTTGCGAGCAGTGACTGACATGCCTGAGAATATATCCCACCAGTGATGAGCAGAAACTTGCTCTATCTGATGAGCTGCATGCAATACCTTTCCTTGGGCCACCACAGTGGATATCACTGCAGCACGCACATTAGACATATGATCACCAATGAGCTTTTGTATCTCCGTGGATCCATTCAGTGCGCCTCTGAATCGATCCAGGGACACCTGCCATGGAACTTCCAGCACCCGCCATTGCAGGGCGGTCAGGTGAACCTCACTGGAAAAGTTGGTAAGACGATATGTCCGATTATGCCATTGCCACATGTGAACACCATGCAGACACCCAGTGAAAGGTACCCTAGGCAACATTGGATGGAAATTTAAGGTGGCTACACATAGAGTATGGGGCCCTATTTGCCACATCATGTCACGAGGTTTTTCTATTCTCCATTCACATAGTGCCTCTGTCATGGTTAAGCATGGTTCAGTATATATTTCTCGACTTAGGCATGCATATCCTTGGTCAGTCAAATCACACTCTGATAAATCATATGTATTATTTTGCCCTGGATCAAACCATCCCCCTTTTAATTGAATAAACCAAAATGCCGTGGCAGTAATTACTGGTAACACATGATATTTGCACACGTCAACAGCTTTTGTGACATTTAATTGAGTCCATTGCCCGCTACACATCGTGCTATTGCAGATGGTTTTTTCAGGATGCGGAATTAACCACCATTCTTCAGTGATGTTCCACACTTCTCGCCATTGTCGAGCGTGATTGGTAGTGACAATGCGAGTGAAACGTTCCAACTGCGTGCGGATATCCAAAACTTGAATGTTGCACACAGTCCAATTGAAAGCGCGAGTGATGTTCGTCATCAATTCACTCGTAGCATTCCACGTGGTCAAATCCCAATTCAGACGTTTTTGAAACAGATTGGCGGCCTCCATTTGAGGCCCCACCACCGTAGGCATCCAAAACCCAACTTGTTGAATGCCTAAAGACGTTTGATGTCCAGTATCTGCCAACATTGATCTGGTTACCTCGTTGTTAATGGTGTTGGAGATTCCCAAAACTGTGCCAAATCCTCCCAGCAATGTGTCATACCATGCTCTCTTCTTCTTGGTTGAACATTTGGGAATGGGTGGTATCCTTACCATCCAATTGACGGTGATATGGCTGGTTTGTGTGGCCACCGTTGTACAGGTCGACAGTATGGGTGCCAGGTTCGTTGGGGATATATGCTTCGGGTTTTTGTCGATGTAATATAAATGTGTTTTTAATGTGTGCCCTGATTTGTTTCTCAGTTGTTTTTAATATGTTTTAACAATCCAGTTCTCTTCCCATGATGAATTTATCTTAAGGCACACCATGACCTGGACAGTATGACCTGTTTTTAGAAACTGTTTTCCTTAGCACAGCAAGTTTCTCACTCCTTAAATCACTGTTGCATGCTTATGAAACAAAGGCATGACTTTTATTCCTCGTGTGTGTGTGTGCAATGAAGCAGAAAGCAGGTGTTCAGTTCACAGTATGTTTTGGGAGCCAGGCAAAGAGTTGTCTGGGGGCTGGGACTGGCCCTCCCCGCCCCTCATGCAACTCTGAGAATGTGGGAGAGAGAGAGGCTTACTCGGAACAGAGATGGCCACTCTGTTCTGTACCTAGCCTTCCTTTAAAAACAGGGGCTTTCCCTCTTTACGGGGAGTCTGCTGTGAGTTTTGCGCAAAACGTCCAGCTGAGAAATCACGCTCTTTGCAGACTGCCGGCTCCCAGTCATCTGTATTACGGTAAGAGCTGATGAAATCATGAAATGCATTAATCCTTGTGTGAAGGAAATGTGTGACATGCAATGATTTCTCTTTTGTGTGTGGAGATATGGTCTGTGGGGAATAAAAGATACAGTTTATTCTAGCAGTCTGTCTCAGTGTGAATTACTTTCATGTGTGCCGACTCCTCACGAACCTGTCTAAATATTTTCATAAAACAGTCGACCACTACAATAGGGTATACAAAGGGGATTTGTCGACCGTTTATGACTGTTCCATTCATCAAATACACTTCCTTATCTCCTGTTATATTGATGGATAGCTTTGTACCATTTAAGGTAGTATCACATTTCAGTGAATCATTAGTCGCTTTGGCCACGCATATGGTTACATTGGCAGTTAAGTTCACCATGCACCCCTTCTCCACCGCAGGCACATTATATTGATTTTTGACACATTTGGGGCATATGTAGATAGGACAGTGGCTGGTTAAGTTCAGTATCTTGCACTTTTGGTTTGATAAACAATAGAAACCGTCTTGACTCCGATTGGCACCGATTCGACTTTCCCTCCACTCCAACGAAACAGATTGGTCCACCTCAAACATTTCTTGGCCTGGTGTGGCGTGGATTTGGATCCAGCAACCGGCGATACTCATCCACAGGATCACAACGAGGGCAGGGCGGCACATGTCCCAGCAGATGACATAGCCATGTCCTCGGTGCTTGTGGGGGTGTTGAAGAAGACCCATGACGTGGCGGGTGTCCAATCACCAGTCTCCACCCGAACATTCCTGCAAAGCAAGCACATACTTAGGAGAAGAGAAAGCACAGAATTAGTTCTCCCTTAGATAACATTTTGATACTGGTACATTTATCCAGGTTTCCTCTCCTGGATACAAAATGGTCACCACCTGATCCGTCCCTTGAGCTATGATCTCAGCCGGGCGGGGAGGGCCATTTTCTTGCCTCACCCATACTTTGGCCCCAGATTTATCTGTGGAACCAAAGCCTTTTTCGCCCCTTTGCGTCATCACAGCCGGCTTAGCAATCTCTTCAGGGTCAGTCATTCGGCATGGTATAATGACCAATTGGGCCACTTCATCCCCCTTATTCAGGGTTATGGGCTCTGATCCCAGTACGTAGCACACCACTCCCAATTCCCCTTGATAATCACTGTCAATCACACCTGCCAGAGTCGTTAAACCTTTTAGGGATAATCCAGACTTTGGCAATATGTGACCATACATTCCATTCGGGCATTGCAACCCTAGCCCTGTTTTTACCACAGTAGGTGTTCCTGGTACCAAGGTAAGGGTTTCCATAGTTCTTAGATCTAATCCAGCCGAGCCTTTCGTCGCTCGCACTGGTAGTGTTGCTTCTGGGTTAATCTTCCACATTTTAATAGTTTGTCCTTCAGAATGTTCAAGATTGACAGTGATCATTCGGTTCAGTGGTGTTGTACCAGGTGCAATGGGTCTATTGTTTAGCTGTTTCAGTGCTTGTGGTAAGCGTTTTTTCCACCCTTCCAAACTATTGTTTATCCCTCCTTTTTTCAAGGTGGCTTTCAACAACCCATTCATTCTTTCAATTAAACCCGCAGCTTGGGGATGATATGGAACGTGATATATACATTCCACATGATTGTGTTTGGCCCAATCTTTCACCAGGTTTCCGGTGAAATGGGTCCTGTTGTCAGTTTGAATCTGTACAGGTAGCCCATAGAACCTTTCAATTAGTTCCACACAGGCCAGCGTGGCCTTCTGATTAGCCACTTTGGCTGGGTGTGCCACTACCACACCCGAAAATGTATCCACAGCCGTGCATACATATTTACATCGTTGTGACTCTGGAAGAGGACCAATAAAATCCATTTGCCAGATTTGTCCTGGACTCTTTCCCCTTTGTATATGTCCAGTGAGATGTTGTGGGACACCTCTTCTGTGATGCTGACAGGCCTCACACTGTTCAATGGCTGTCTTTACATCATCAGTTTTTAAATCAATGCCTCTATCCCTGGCCCATTGGGTGGTAGCTTGAATTCCCCAATGTCCACTCTTTTCATGGGCCCACCGGGCCAAATCCACAGTGGATTGCCTTTCCACTGACATTGCTCTGACCACTCCATCAATATAACGGTTGTGGAGGGCTTCTGAGTCCATATTTTGGGTATGGGCATCAACATGGGTGACATGGATAGTGACCCCTTGGACCTTTTGCCAGATTTCCTCCCACAACTCTTTACCCCACACCTCTTTCTTTTGAATCCGCCATTGATTGGACTGCCATGTAGGCATCCATGTGGTTAACCCATTAACCACTGACCAGGAGTCAGAGTAGATATACGCTCCTGACACACCCGCATGTTGTATCACCATGTGCACGGCCTTCAACTCGGCCCATTGGCTGCTTTTTCCCTCACCCATTTCTTCTAAAATTTGCCCCAGATGAGGGTTGAAAGCCCCGGCTTTCCACCTTCGTTTTCCCGCTACCCACTGAGAAGAACCATCTACAAACCACGCCCTACTCTTTTGCTCGTCTGTGAGTTTATCATAGCGAGGCCCTGTTAACACAGGAGATTCTTGCAGCTGCTCAACTTCAAAACAAGACTCATCTGCCTCTGGGACATCAGCAACTTGTTCATGCAAGACCGAAACTCCTTTTTGTCCAGATTTCACTCTTTCAGACACGTACCATTTCCACTTAATGATGCTACTCTCCTGGGCGGTACCTATCCGATGTGTGGTGGGGTTACTCATTACCCACGTCAGAATAGGTATCAATGGCCTCATGATCACCTCATGCCCTGCAGTTAATGCCTCCATCTCCACCAAGCTCCAATAACACGCCAATAGTTGTTTTTCAAAAGGCGTGTAACGAATTCCTGCACTCGGCAGCTTCCTTGACCAGAAACCCAAAGGTTTCCGTTGCTTGCCTTGTTTTTGCCATAAGCTCCAATTTGCATAATCATTCCGAGCCGACACCTGCAACTCAACCGGACCAGATTGCAGTTTTCCTAATGATAGGGCTTGCTGTATGGCCTCTTTGGCCATGTCAAAAGCCACTTGCTGTTTTTCTGTCCATTCAAACTGCTCTTTTTTCCTTGTCACTTGATATAAAGGTTGCAAAATTTGCCCCAAATGAGGAATGTGACTCCTCCAATATCCAAACAACCCAATAAACCGCTGCACATCCTTTTTGGTGTGCGGGGTGGCAAAAGCCATTATCTTTTCTCGGGCTTTGTCTGTGATTTCCCTTTCTCCCTTATTCCAGCAGATCCCCAGAAATTTCACCCTCTGGGAGGGTCCCTGCACCTTTGCTGGATTAATCTCCCAACCGTGACTTTTCATGTGCTGGATCAGCCGATCCAGTACCTGCTGGACTTCTTTTTCAGAGGTCCCTTGTACCATGATGTCATCAATATAATGGGATATCAACACCCCAGGGGGTGTTGTTAGCCCGTCCAGATTCTCTGCCACCGTCCGGTGACAGATAGTAGGACTATGGAGATAGCCCTGTGGGAGTCTAGTAAACGTATACTGTCGTCCCTCCCAAGTAAACGCAAACTGCTCCTGCCTATCTTCTGGGATTGGAATCGTAAAGAAGGCGTTAGCCAGATCAATCACCCCATACCATATTCCCGGATGATGCTGCACCCGGTCAATTATGGTGGGAGAATCAGGTACTGCCGCTGTCAATGGAGGAGTGTGTTTGTTTAGTTCCCGATAATCAACCGTCATTCGCCAGGAGCCGTCAGACTTTCGGACTGGCCAAATGGGGTTGTTCCACGCGGTGGTACATGTTCTCAACACTCCAGCCTCCACATAATCTTTTATGGTAGCAGTAATCTCATCATGTCCTCCAGGGATTCGATACTGCTTCATGTTCACCACCTTATTTGCCAATGGAATGGGAAAAGGTTCCATATGTACCTTCCCCACAGTGACTGCTTTGCAATCCACCGTCGGTGGAGAAGTTACTCCAAATTCAAACCGTCCTTGTTTCAAATGCAGGGTTAAACCTGCCAAAATGTCCATGCCAATTATCCACTCTTTAACGGGTGTGATAATTACGGGGTAGCATTTTACGGGCATACTCCCAACTTTTAATGGGAGCTGCATGCTTTTTCCAATCACAACATTTCCTCCCAAGCCTGTGAGAGAAACTGTAGGACCAACAAATTTAGCCGGATTACCATGAATCAAAGTGGCCTCCGCCCCTGTGTCTACTAAAGCCACCACATTTTGGACAGACTTTTTCCAATAAATTTCTACTTTTACATGGGGCCGTATGTCTGTCATTGACCAATTTAAATTACCAATCTGTGGGGCTCGGCCTCCATCCTATAAATCCAGGAGGAGATCATGATGTTTATACTTGTTTCTCCCCTTTTTCTTTTTCCCTCCCCCCTTTTTCACCGCCCTCACATGCACTTCCTCCCCCTCTTCTTGGGACTCTGAATCAGCCGAATCCTCTGCTGGAGGAGCGCTAGGCAAAACCGTCGCTCCTAATACATGATCCTTGAGAGCTGACAACAGCGATGACAATTCATCAATCCATCCAGCCCTCACCTTTAACCCTTTTTTAGCACACATGTCCCTTAGGACACTGGTGGGTTGACCATCAATGCTATTAGCAGGCACCCCAGCTGCAATCAGCGCGTTCCATAAATCTTTTCTAGAGGGCCCACTGGGTCCCTTGGAATCCAGGGGCAGATCCCTCCTGGGAGGTCGTGGGGGCGCCTGGGGCTTAGCCGCCTGGGTTCCCCAGTCACCCAAATTTCTTAGCTCTGCCATTAGTGACTTAGTTTCTGACATAGACCGTTGAGTGTCACCCAAAAACATGGATAGCACCAATGCTTTATATTGGGGCGGAGCCGTTCTTATAACCGTATCCCTAACAGTCTTAGGAATAGGCATGTCAGTGTACGCATCAGCGGCACCGATGTAGAGCGCATCTCTCATACATAACTGAGTCAGCCGCTGTATTCCCTCTTTTAGAGTGTTCCATTGTTTATCCAACACTGTCATATCCGGCTCTAGGGAGCCGGGCAATCAGAGCCAGGGACAAGCCAGTGAGTCGAGATGTTTTATTCTGGGTAAGGGATAAGGGATGAGGAGAGCACAGACACTCATACAGACGTACATTCTCAGGCTGCACAGCGCAGGGGTAGGTAGCTCGTACCGGACGTGGGGGTAACAAGACGTGCATACTCACAGCGGGATACAAACACCGGAATGCTGCAAGGGGAGTTGAGGCTGACACCAGACGAAGGGGCTTCAGCCTAGCAGTGCTTATGTCGCAGCCCCGAAGGATCGAAGCTGCTCCTCTTTATACTCATTAACAGCGCCCCAGCTGATGAGGATTAATTGGCCCCAGCCGTCCCGTGACACTGACAGCTGGGAACCAGCTGAGGCACTGCCCAATGAGAGGCAGGGATAAAAGGAGCATGGGCTGAGCGCCGAGCCGGCGTCTCACCCCATGGTGACAGAGCCTCCCCCTCACGGTCGGGCTCCCGAACGACCAGGAACATCCCAGCCCCCCCCCCTCCCCACCTAGGGTGGGCGGAAGGGAGGCAGGACCGGAGGGGAAGATGCAAAGGGAAGGACAAAAAAAAAAAAAAAAATAGACCAATGTAGGGCAGCGAAAAAAAAAAACCCAAATACAATACCCTACAACACAGGGAAAAGGATTAACCCAGAGCACAGTTAGGGAGAAAACTGAGTTAGGACACAGGTAGGGAAAATACCAAATATGACTACAGACAGCATACAAATAACGTGTAGATCGGGGCAAAAAAAGAAAACCAAAAACCCACCAAAAAGGTGGCAGGAATGAATAAAGCAATCACAGAGTATAGTTAAGGGGAACAAAACACACTACTCCATAATGCACCAACAAGACAAAGGTCAGGACAAAAAATGATGAAAAACGCTGTGCATGGATACTAAAGAAAACAAAACACACAGCACTGAATATATAAAAGATCACCTAAAGAAACAGAGGTGACAAGGACAAATGGGTAATAATGAAGTACGGTTAAGTGGGAATGAAACACATTACTTCAAACAATAACAAACACAGTCAATGTTAAAGTCGGGGCTAGGGAAGGCCCCCCACGAGGATAATAAGACAGAATGGGGTGATCACAGAGTATGGTTGAACAGGAAACCACACGCATACTCCATGATGCACCGACGAGGCCAAGGCTAAGGTAAGGATGAATGAAAACGCTGAGTAAAGATAAGAAAATGCAATACACAGCGCGATACATAAGGTGAGTCACCAAGAGGAAAAAAGGTGACAGGGTAACAGGATAACAATAAGATAAAAATGCTGAGTATGGTTAATAAAAAAAAACAACACACAGCACAAAAACATATATTCCCCTAATGGACAAAGAAACTACACCCGAGTGACCTCAATAATAATAAAAGAAGTAAAGGACACCCGAGGAGACGGCAGGCAGAGTCCAAAACGGCCAGAATTGTTCTGGTAATCTCCCCGCCCATTGTCCAGTTGGCAACCCGGGGAAGAGAAATGTTCGGACGGCGAACTCTGGGCCCAGATCCCAGGAATCCAGTCCAACGGCTGCCGAACCAGGCCGCCCAAAGGCAAACACAGACCAGTGGGGGGAAACCAGATCGCCGAACCGAAAGTTTTGCGGGTCGGGTCGTCGACCGCATCACTCAACCACCAGGACCGTTGAGACGGACGAAGGGTCAGAGCGGATCCCGGTGGAAGAGGCTCAGGGGAGAGCCGATGACGAGGGCGGCGGGCCTCAGGGAAACGGCCACCTCCTCACCGGACCTGGACAACACTGGGGCAGCACCCACGTCGGACCCCGATCGGGCCTCGGGCGAACCCACGTTGGACCCCGATTGGGTCTCGGGCGAACCCACGTTGGACACTGCACCAGAACCGACCTCCAACGTTGAACCCGGACCCTCCAGCACCACGAGGAACAGCAACTCCTCGCCGGTGACCCTGGAAGAAGGCTCAGAAGAGAAAACAGAACCGGGATCAGGATCACCGGCAGCGCCAGAACCCGGCGAGACGAGCTCAGACGCAGCGGGCGGCTGCACCCTGCTCGTCTCCCCTGGAGATAGGCTGAAGTGCTCGGGGATAAAAAGAGAGAAAAGAAAGGAGAGCACTCGCCTGATCTCGGGTTCTGACGCCGTCCAGGACTGCGAAGATCCAGGATCCGTCGTCAGGAGGTCGTTGTCAGGCTCCCATCTAGCCGCGTCGGGCCCCGCAGCCAGCACGATGGTCAGCGCAGCTTGAGATCCCTCCAGCACAGATAACCCCGCCGACGACCCACTCGGCGTGAAGCCAGAAGAATCTCGTCCCGCTGGACCGAACCGCTCCTCCGTGGAGACCCAGGGACGCTCAGTCGTCAGCGTAGACCCCACGCAGCAGTCAGTCCCCCTCCTCCGTCCGCAATGTAGCTGCGGAACCACAGGCCCTCTCCATATCCCACCACGTTGACCCGGAGCCGGGGACCGCTCGGCGGAGAGAGACACAGAGGATGCGGGATTAGGAATACAGGTTACAGCAGGTGGGGAGAGTTCAGGGAGCTGCGAACCCTGAACTTCTCCTCCAGGGATGTGACGGAGCAAATCATTAAGCAGGTGTGAAAAAACAATGACTTGCCTGCCCCCTGGAGGTTGAGCATCGCCTGCTGTAGTGGAATCTGCTTCTTCCTCTCCCCGCCCGGCGATAACGGAGGACCCCCCGGGAATTCGTCTGAGGATCGCTCGCGTTGTCTCCAGCAGAGAGCTCACCAGGCCGGGATTCCAGGCACACACAGCGGTCAGGAAGCGCGTCGAGGAGGAGGGGGAAACAGCCGGGGTGAGCCAGCCCGAATGTCCAGGAATGACAGCGGGGGAACGAGGCTCAGGGGACGAGGCTGAAGAATCTCCACACTGACGAGGCGAAGGGATGACAGCTGCGTGGGAGGAACGGTCCTGACGATGACCCAGAACTGGATCCGGACGAGGTTCGTGCAGAGGTGACTCGGCGATGTGATGACGACTACTCCCAGGGAACGAAGCGAGGGGGAAACCCAGGATTCGCCGCTCCAGATCGGAGATCGAGACGAGGGAGGCGTCGAGCACGGGAAAGCTTCGTAGCCCTGAAGTCCTCACCATCAATCTCACTGCCGCCGCCACATGCCTGAAGATGGTGACAGGAAACACAGTAGAGCTCGCGACAGCCACTCGACCCCGGACATAACTGCTGTCAGCTGTGGCTCCTTGAAGGGAATCCCGAGTGACGTGGCGCAGGTCGGGGGAAGTCCTCTGGTTGGCGCGAACTCCCGGACTGGAATGGCGGCAGGAACGGGACTCCGAAGCGGGGAAAGACGTCGCCCACTTCGACTCCCTGCCGGGATTTCCATCCACCCCGTGGAGCTTCTCTTGCTGTGTACCTGCAGCGTCTATCCTGGCACTGTCCTCCAGATGGTACAGAGAGTGAGGGTGACAGTCCAGGAGTTCCTCAGCACGGCCCGGATGCCAGCGTCTCACGTTGGAGGCGTCGTGCAGGGTGAAGAACGTCCCGTCGACAGCCTCCGAGATGGACCTCAGCTCGTCGCCCTGGCGCCGGAAGTGACTCCTGGGAAACGGCATGCTAGCAGCGCTGACACCCGGACAGAAAGGTACATTTCCACAGCGACTCACGGCCGCCGGCAACTCTTCTGGCTGCGACATACTGTCATATCCGGCTCTAGGGAGCCGGGCAATCAGAGCCAGGGACAAGCCAGTGAGTCGAGATGTTTTATTCTGGGTAAGGGATAAGGGATGAGGAGAGCACAGACACTCATACAGACGTACATTCTCAGGCTGCACAGCGCAGGGGTAGGTAGCTCGTACCGGACGTGGGGGTAACAAAGACGTGCATACTCACAGCGGGATACAAACACCGGAATGCTGCAAGGGGAGTTGAGGCTGACACCAGACGAAGGGGCTTCAGCCTAGCAGTGCTTATGTCGCAGCCCCGAAGGATCGAAGCTGCTCCTCTTTATACTCATTAACAGCGCCCCAGCTGATGAGGATTAATTGGCCCCAGCCGTCCCGTGACACTGACAGCTGGGAACCAGCTGAGGCACTGCCCAATGAGAGGCAGGGATAAAAGGAGCATGGGCTGAGCGCCGAGCCGGCGTCTCACCCCATGGTGACAAACACAGGCCAATCAGTAGGTTGGCGGTAAACATGGCTTACTGCCTCAGCATATAATTCAAATAGGCTCTTCCCCTCTGGGCTGTTAATATCTGGGGCCTGTGCCCGATATGCTGAATTTACCCTAGACATTTTGGATAATCCTGAGAACCGCATTGCATCCTGTGGATCCACCATAGTCCGTGCTGCCCCCTCCTCTAGTAACCTGGCGACCCACAGGTCCAACGGTTCACCGTCCCGTTGACGATGCCGGGTTGTCAAATTAGCCACTTCCTCGGCAGTGTAATCTTCAAGGATAGTCACCGCTAAGGGGGCCGGTTGGTTCTGAGGCACAAGGTTATATAGCCTCTGTCCATGCTCATCATATACCACCTGTCTGGTATCATCCACCACCGCCTCTCGGACGGGTGGAACAAACCGCTGCTCCTCCCGCCGTCTCCGGACAGGGGCAGCCTGATAATTCCCCGGTAGTTCGGGGTACAACGGAGAGATCGGTGGAGGAGTTTCCTCCTCTTCACCCCATTCATCCCAGTTGTCGGGGTCCCAATCTTCATCTCCGTCCACCATCCCAGCTACATACGACCGCACTTTAACAGCGGAGGTAGCATGGGGTCTCTTTTTCTTTCTCTCCCTGTTTAACTGTGCAACCCGCGCTACACCCTGCTCTGCCATCACTGTCAACCGAGATGAACGGAGTTTCTCCTTTTCCAATTTTTGTTGCAATTTTAGGATTTGCTCTGTCAAATCCTCCTCTTTTTTCTGCCATCCTTCTAATCGCTGAACTAAATCAGCTATTTGTTTTTCCTGCTCCTGTCCTTTATCAAAACATCGGCGCCATGCTGCAGCGCAACACCACATCCGCCGCTGAATTCCACTCAGCGGTGCCTTCGGGGCAACTTCAATTCCCCGAAGACACCTAAACACCACCGAAGGCGACCCATCCCCTACCAAATCTGCCCATGGCTCTGATCTTCCGCCATAATCCGCTAAACATACACCAACCTGCTCCCATAAACCATTCCAGCCTGGGATAACAGCACAATCATCAGCACAATCACCAGCACAATAGCTGGGAGAGCCCCCAGCTGCACTCTGTTTAATTTTTTTCTTAAACATGACTTTCCTATGCACAGCTCCCCTTTACCCTTTTTTTTTTTTAAATTTCAAATCCTGTTCGTGACGCCAAAATGTTTTATGAAAATATTTAGACAGGTTCGTGAGGAGTCGGCACACAGGAAAGGAATTCACACTGAGACAGACTGCTAGAATAAACTGTATCTTTTATTCCCCACAGTATCTCCTTCACACACAGAGAAATCATTGCATGTCACACATTTCCTTCACACAAGGATTAATGCATTTCATGTTATTCCATTAGCTCTTACCGTGATACAGATGACTGGGAGCCGGCAGTCCAGAAAGAGCGTATGATTTCTCAGCTGGACGTTCTGCGCAAAAAACTCACAGCAGACTCACCGTATTGAGGGAAAACCCCTGTTTTTAAAGGAAAGGCTATGTGCAGGACAGAGTGGCCATCTCTGTTCCGAGTAAGCCTCCCTCCCATCATAGAATCGCGTGGGGAGCAGGAAGGGCCAGTTCCTGCTCTCAGACGATTCCCTCTGCCCGGCTCCCAAAACATACTGTGAAATGAACATCTGCTTCACACACACACACGAGGAATAAAGGAATGCCTTTGTTTCATAAGCATGCAGTGGGAAACTTGCTGTGCTAAGGAGTAACAGTTTCTTAGGTCATACTGCCCAGGTCATGGTGTGCCTTAAGATAAATCCACCATGAGAAGAGAACTGGATTGTTAAAACATATTAAAAACAACTGAGAAACAAATCAGGGCACACATTAAAAACACATTTATATTACAATGCCGATGACATAATTTTGTTTATGTCGAATTTTAAAAAATCAATTCCGACCTTGTTAAATTTAATAAAGAACTTTGGGAAAGTATCAGGATATAAAATAAAACAAAATCTTCAATATTAATGCTAAATGAGACCCAGAGAAATCACCCAGCTCCTGAGGTAAATCAATTCAATGTTGTAAATCAGTTTAAAGTAGAACTGAACTGAACGGCATTGAACAGCACTGGGTGATAGTACATACAATTATAAAGATAATTTATCATTGGCACCCCCTCCACAAATCCCGGAATCTTGGAGAAAATCGCGATTTAGAATTTCCCGCCCTGAAAAATCAGACAAATCCGCCGAAGCGCAGCCGGAGTTCCGCGTGACGTCACGAGTGTGACCCAGTCCTCATGTTTACCA